>CM050170.1:2735038-2905038 GCA_027410445.1 Discoglossus pictus
CAATAGTGATGGGAAAGTTGTTTCAACGGGACTAACACCTGGACTGTGGCATCCACGGAAAATTACATAGTTGATGCAGAGTCTAGTTTTAAGCCATAAATCACCTAACATTCCTAAATTGTTTGGAATAACGTGCTTTAAAACATCAGGTATGATGTTGTATTGATCAGGTAGTGTAAGGGTTACACCCGCTTCACAGTAACAGACCAATCTCACCGTTTGACGCACCGC
The DNA here is from genome assembly GCA_027410445.1 of Discoglossus pictus. Taxonomy (NCBI): domain Eukaryota; kingdom Metazoa; phylum Chordata; class Amphibia; order Anura; family Alytidae; genus Discoglossus; species Discoglossus pictus. The sequence continues at coordinate 2,735,270 of CM050170.1, forward strand.
AAACAACCGCAAACTGTCCCTTTGCACAACCGCAAACTCCCCATTTGCACAAGGTTGGATACCAAGCTAGCCATGTCCCATTCCTTGTCCTCACTGATGTCATTGAAGGTCTCTTCCTCCACCCAGCCACCAAGGGTCCCCGAACGGTGACAACAAGCCCCCTGGGATGCCTGCTGTGTTTGGTCTTCCACCTCCTCAAAGCCACCTTCCTCCTCTGACTCCTCTTCTTCAGACTCCTCTCTCTGCGTTGCCTCTGTCTGCGTTATTATAAGGTGTGTACTGTTAAGTAGTACTATTCCTATCGGTTTAATCCCTGTTACGTCCACTATTAGGGGACGTGTATATGGCACTGATTTTTGGAACAAGGAGATGGAAAAAGATGCTTGGTTGGACCTTCTACTTTGAATTTGGGGCACTGCACGTGCAATGTAATAAGCCACCAGATAGGAGTGGTGTATTAAGTTGTACTATTTATTCCTATCAGTTTGATACCTGTTACATCACCTATCAGGGGACGTGTATATGGCATGGATTTTTAGAAGCGGGAGATGGAAAAAGATGCTTGGTCGGTCCTCCCACTTCAAATTTGGGACACTGCGCATGCAATCTAAGGTGCCACCAGATATGAGTGTCACTGTGCACTGGCAAAAGTTGGCAGAGTAGGCGCTGTAGGCCTCACACACACGCCTGTAGGCAGGCAACTGATATTCAATCGATTACAGTCAAAAAAGTGTTGTTTTATTTCACTGTACACTACGGTTGCACCAGATATGACGTATCACTGTGCACTGGCAAAAGTTGGCAGAGTAGATGCAATAGGCTTCACACCCATGCCTGTAGGCAGGCAATTGTTATTCAATCTATTACAGTCAAAAAAGTGCTGTTTTATTTCACTGAGCACAATATCAGCTGTGAGCCTGACACAGGCAGGCAACTGAAATTAGATTAAAGGAAAAAAGGGTTGTTTTTTTTCAATGTATGGTACACCAACTATGACTGGTGAAACAGAGCAGAATATTAGCTGTGAGCCTGACACAGGCAGGCAACTGAAATTAGATTACAGGAAAAAAATGGTTGTTTTCAATGTATGGTACACCACCAGGTATGAGTAGTGAAAATAAGCACAATATAAGCTGTTAGGTGTTAGCCTGTCACACACACACACGCAGGCAGGCATATGCAATTAGATTACATAGAAAAAAAATTATAAAATAAAATAAATGATGTTCTAGCCCTAAAAAGGGCTTTTTGGGTTGCTGTCCTTGCAGCAGATATCAGATGAGTCCTTCAGGTCTGTAGTGGAAGCTAAATACACAGCCTGGCTATCTATTTCCCTATTAAATCTCCAGCAGCTACACTATCTGTCCTCTCACAACGAATGCAGCTTCAGAATGATTCTAAAATGTATGCTGTCCTTCAGATGGAAGGCTTTGGAAGGGAGTGTATGCTGCTGATTGGCTGGAATGTGTCTGCTGACTGTGAGGTGCAGGGTCAAAGTTTCCTCAATGATAAAGAATAGGGGGCGGACCGAAAAGCGCATGTGTCCGCCGTCCGATGCGAGCGCGAAAGAACCAAAATCGCCGCGAATAGTCCGCGGGCGAACTGTCCACGACATTTTTAGAAGGGACTATTATGGTATCTAGTTTTTAATGTGTAAAAGGTGGTGATGCACTCCCAAGTACCCCCTCCTCCCAAGCCCGTTGTCTTGGAGTTCTACTGGACCCCGCTCTGTCTTTCATCCCTCACATACAATCACTAACTAAATCTTGTCTTCTCCATCTGAAAAACATCTCCAGAAGTCATCACTATCTCACACAAGACACAACTAAAGTCCTTATACACTCTTTTATCATCTCTTGACTAGACTACTGCAACTCGGTTCTTGTTGGCCTACCCACCACGCGACTATCTCCACTTCAGTCCATAATGAAGGCCTCTGCTAGACTCATCTTCCGTACACAACGTTCAGTGTCGGCCTCACCTCTCTGTCATCCACTGGCTTCCCTTAGCCTCAATAAAAACATTTAAAATCATGACCCTAACTTACAAAGCCCTCAACAATAGCGCTCCCCCTTACATCTCTGCTCTTATCTCCAAATATTCCCCCACCTGCCCTCTTCGTTCTACTAATGACCTTCTTCTTTCTACAACTCTTGCCACCTCCTCTCACTCCCACCTCCAGGACTTTTCTCGTGCTGCCCCTAGTCTCTGGAACTCCTTGCTTCGCTCCACCAGATTATCCTCCTGCCTCAAAACGTTTAAAATCTCACTTAAACTTATCTCTTTAAAGAAGCGTATCACCTTCCACCCTAACACGCTTATCCCCTCTCTCTCCCTCTTTTACCACTCACTATACCTTAGATTGTAAGTCTGCGAGTTTCTATCTTAAGTACTTTGGACAATGGATTCCTAGCTCAAAGACAGGGCCCTCCTTGTTTTGCTAAATGTTAATTTGTATTTATCTTTGTCTGAACTTAATTTATGTACAGCGCTACGGAATATGGCGGTGCATTATAAATTAACTAAAATAATAAATATAATAATAATAATAATAATATATTAAGATAAAAACTGGAAGCGCCTGTAAGCGCTTTGGTTTATGAAACAGGGCAATACAAGCTGTACATATATTTGGTTACATGTTTAGAAACCTATGAACTATGCAAACAAATACCGTATTTATCGGCGTATAACACGCACTTTTTCTCCCTGAAAATAGGGAGCAAATGATAGGTGCGTGTTATACGCCGAGATCCCCCCCCCGGTGGGAAGGGGGTTGAGGATAGGTTGGTTGAGGAAGGAGGATGAGGATGGGAGGGTTGAGGGGGTTTGAGGATGGGGGGGGGGGTTGAGAAGGGGGTTTGAGGAGGGAGGTTGAGGAGGGGGTTGAGGATAGGGGGGTTGAGGATGGAGGATGAGGATGGGGAGGTTGAAGAGGGGGGTTGAGGGGGCTTGAGGATGGGGGGTTGAGGGGGTTTGAGGATGGGGGGTTGAGGAGGGGGTTTGAGGAGGGAGGTTGAGGAGGGGGTTGAGGATAGGGGGGTTGAGGAAGGAGGATAAGGGAGTTGAGGAGGGGGGTTGGGGGGGTTGAGAAGGGAGGTTGAGGAGGGGGTTGAGGATGGGGGGGTTGAGGAGGGAGGATGAGGAGGGAGGTTGAGGAGGGGGGTTGAGGTTGAGGAGGGGGGTTGAGGATAGGGGGATTGAGGAAGGAGGATGAGGGAGTTGAGGAGGGGGGTTGGGGGGGTTGAGGAGGGAGGTTGAGGAGGGGGTTGAGGATGGGGGGTTGAGGAGGGAGGATGAGGAGGGAGGTTGAGGAGGGGGTTGAGGTTGAGGAGGGGGTTGAGGTTGAGGAGGGGGGTTGAGGATAGGGGGGTTGAGGAAGGAGGATGAGGATGGGGGGTTGAGGAGGGGGTTTGAGGAGGGAGGTTGAGGAGAAGGCTGAGGATGGGGGGTTGAGGAGGGAGGTTGAGGAGAAGGCTGAGGATGGGGGGTTGAGGAGGGAGGTTGAGGAGGGAGGTTGAGCAGGGGGTTGAGGATGAGGAGGGAGGTTGAGGACGAGGAGGGGGGTTGAGGATGAGGAGGGAGGTTGAGGAGGGGGTTTGAGGTTGAGGAGGGGGGTTGAGGAAGGAGGATGAGGATGGGGGGTGGAGGGGGTTGAGGATGGGGGGTTTGAGGAGGGAGGATGAGGAGGGAGGTTGAGGTTGAGGATTTTGCTTCAAAGTTCTTTATTTGAATTTTTATTTTTTCCCCTGAAATTTCCTTCTTAAAATGAGGTGCGTGTTATACGCCGGTGCATGTTATATGCTGATAAGTACGGTAATAGCCTCTGGACAATTGTTTAAACCTATTTGGGACATGAAGTAAAAGTAAATGCGCACCATAAATCATATACACACTCTGTTAAAGCCCTTTGGAATTGTATGAACTTTTAAAACAACACAAACTGGGTTAAAACACATATATAACGTTTCTGAAGAACATAAATACAGATAAATGTTATTGCAAAAATCAATGCATGGTCAGGTCTAAATATATCCTGGTCTGGCAGACTTATTGCCATAAAAATGGTAATTTTACCAAAAATTACTTACATCTTACGTAATATTCCCTGCCGAATCCCTACATATTTATTAAACCAACTACAAAATAAAATTGATAATTTCATTCATAAGGGGTAAAAAATAAGAATAAAAAAATCGAGAATGGGAGGGGAATTTAGACATGGTGGCTTGGCCTACCCACTACTTAAGGAATATCAGGAAGCTATTTTAGTGGCAAATATGTTGGAATGGTTAGAACCCACAAATGTTAACAATTGGGTCCAAATCGAACAAGAGCTAACAGGTTTAAATAATATAAAAATGCTTTTATTTCAAAAAAAAGATTAATCTTAATTCTATGGAGCGGGGCGAAGCTATGGTAAGAGGAAATGTAAATATATGGAACAAATTGAATGTTAAATATGAATCGATTCCGTTCCCTTCGCCCGTTACCCCGTTACTAGACTTAGCAACTTATATCGACTCTCCCATTTTAGGGAGGATAGCTAAAGCAGGGGTTAAGCTGCTGTCTGATCTGTTCCCTGGAAACATATTCTCATTGGAGAACATAAAAGTAAAAGCCCCTCAAATAAAGATTTCATGGTTAGAATTTCTTACGCTGGAAAAAGTTCTGAAGAAGTCAGAGTTTTATTTGACATCATTAAGAGACTTAACTCAATTTGAGAAATTGATTATGGTAGAACCTAAAACGCATCTCATTTCAAAATGTTATGATATTATTAAAAGGCCACAAATGGAGTTTAAGTCCAAGTGTATGCAGGACTGGGAGGGTGACTTGGAGTATATTTGGACGATACAAGATTGGTATAGATCATTTGCAATTACGGATAGATTTGTTAAAAATCCTGCTTATAGAGAACTCCACTTTAAAATCTGTAATAGGTGGCATTATACGCTGGTTAAGATGGCAAAGATTAGTGGGCTAGACCATGAGAAATATTGTTGGCGCAACTGTAGTCATATAGGGTCTTCACTACATATTTGGTGGCAACGCCCATATATTCAAAAATTTTGGGTGGAAGTTTTCTCCCAGCTGACAAAGATATGTGAGGCAGAGTTAAGTCCACACCCTGAAATAATTTTACTTCATATTTTTCCACCATTATCTTTAAAAGTTAAAGCCCTTATGCTGCAGGTCTTGATGGTAGCAAAATCACTGATAGCCTCCAAGTGGAAGCAAAAATATGTCCCGTCCTGGAATGAGGTTAAAATGAAAGTGGATAAAAATCGTATGCTAGAAACAAACTTCACTGACTTGGGGGTTATAAAAAAAAGTAACCTAGCCTGGTCATTATGGGATAAACATTTCCCTAAATAAGTAAGTAATTAACCCATTTGATATGATCTTGGACACTCTGAACACCTCTCTTGGGCCCATCCACTAACTCTCCTCTCCCTCCCCCATCCACCGAACCCAGAACTACGAATGGAAGTAGTGCGAATGGAAGTGTGATTAGTTTGTATTTAAACTTTAGAATAGTAGTTGGCAATCTCAGTATGATGCCGTTGGGATATTGTTGCAGATTAAATTTATTTTCTTTTTTTTTTTCTTGAATGGAGCAATGGATCAAAAGGAGATGGAAGGCTTTATCTATCTCTCTTCTTTGTCTGGTTAATGGGTTATTCTCCCAATGGTTGTGTAGATGTAATGCTTGACTAAAAAGCGTATGTAAATTATACTTTTCCCCTTTTTTAAAGGTGGAAAAAAAAAATATATTCTTTGCACAAATTAATACAGGGCACTCGGTAACAATTACCGGTTTAAAGGTTTGACATGGTCAACGCTTATTTTTTTTAAGATTCTATCACACTTGTGTAGTATGAAATGTTTTGGCAGCTATGCGAGTGTTTATGTTTGTATTTATGTAATTTTGTACATTGTATATCTGATATGTAAAAAACAATAAATTATTTAAATATAAAAAAAATAAAAAAAATAAATAAATACAGATAAATTATTCAGTATTGGTAAAAATAGCAAAAAACTCAAGGATGTAAATAAAGTTCAAAGGAACAACATATAAATCTTAACTCTCCACTGCAAATTCACTTGACCACAACTTCTGCAGGATTCTAAGATAATAACTATTTTCCTAAAAAAACAGTATATTATGTTAACACATAATTCTTATAAACTTCAAAAATCAAGAGCAATATAACAATCATGGAACTGAATTAGCCTGGTATCGCAACCAGAAAAATTCAAAGACAATATACCTGGTAGAACCAAAGTGAAAAGATAAAAAATCTCAGCCCCAGAAAACTTCAACCTTCTTCTCACTAAAAAATCCGGGGAAGATCGTCAATTAGAATTCCCTGAAAGTAACCAAACGATAGACTCAAATCTAACAATGCTATCAGAAAATTCTGAAAGTAGCGACTTAAATAAAAGATAAAGAAAAAATAAATAAATAAAGAAGAACAGTTTACCCCAACTATGATGAAAGAGATACTACACGACTTTCAAGTCAACTTAATGGCGAACATCAAAAACCACATTTTGGAAAACGCTAAAGACATCAAAGAGGATAACTCTAAAACTTCAGAATTGGAAACTGATCATAATTCTCTACTAAAATACTCAACACAGTTAGAAGATAAAATAAATTATCTAAACAACAAAATTGTAAATTTGGATGACAGATAGAAGAGGTAATCTGAGGATTAGGGGAATGCCAGAACAGATATTAAATGAAGATTTAAAAACATACTTAACAAACTTGTTTTGCACTTTGGTTCCAACACTGCTACCAGATGAGAATAAAATGGATGCTTTTCACAGAGTTTCTAAACCTTTTCATTTGGACAATACACCATGACATGTATACATAGCACAGACAGTGGCAGTGCCAGCCTCCCCCTCACACACTGATACACCATGACATGTATACACAGCACAGACAGGGGCAGTGCCAGCCTCCCCCTCACACACTGATACACCATGACATGTATACACAGCACAGACTGGGGCAGTGCCAGCCTCCCCTTCACACTCTGATACACCATGACATGTATACACAGCACAGACTGGGGCAGTGCCAGCCTCCCCCCACACACTGATACACCATGACATGTATACACAGCACAGACAGGGGCAGTGCCAGCCTCCCCCTCACACACTGATACACCATGACATGTATACACAGCACAGACAGGGGCAGTGCCAGCCTCCCCCTCACACACTGATACACCATGACATGTATACACAGCACAGACAGGGGAAGTACCAGCCTCCCACTCACACACAGATACACCATGACATGTATACACAGCACAGACAGGGGCAGTGCCAGCCTCCCACTCACACACAGATACACCATGACATGTATACACAGCACAGACAGGGGCAGTGCCATCCTTCCCCTCACACACTGATACACCATGACATGTACACACAGCATAGACAGGGGCAGTGCCAGCCTCTCTCTAACACACTGATACACCATGATATGTATACAAAGCACAGACAGGGGCAGCGCCAGCCTCCCCTCACACACTGATACACCATGACATGTATACTCAGCACAGACAGGGGCAGTGCCAGCCTCCCCTCACACACTGATATACCATGACATGTATACACAGCACAGACAGGGGCAGTGCCAGCCTCCCCCTCACACACTGATACACCATGACATGTACACACAGCACAGACAGGGGCAGTGCCAGCCTCCCCCTCACACACTGATACACCATGACATGTATACACAGCACAGACAGGGGCAGTGCCAGCCTCCCCCTCACACACTGATACACCATGACATGTACACACAGACAGACAGGGGCAGTGCCAGCCTCCCCCTCACACACTGATACACCATGACATGTATACACAGCACAGACAGGGGCAGTGCCAGCCTCCCCCTCAAACACTTATACAACATGACATGTACACACAGCACAGACAGGGGCAGTGCCAGCCTCCCCTCACACACTGATTCACCATTACATGTATACACAGCACAGACAGGGGCAGTGCCAGCCTCCCCCTCACACACTGATACACCATGACATGTATACACAACACAGATAGGTACAGTGCCATCCTCCCCCTCACACACTGATACACCATGACATGTATACACAGCACAGACAGGAGCAGTGCCAGCCTCCCCCTCACATACTGATACACCATTAAATGTATACACAGCACAGAAAGGAGCAGTGCCAGTCTCCCCCTCACACACTGATACACCATGACATGTATACTCAGAACAGACTGGGGCAGTGCCAGCCTCCCCCTCACACACTGATACACCATGACATGTATACACAGCACAGACAGGGGCAGTGCCAGCCTCCACCTCACGCACTGATACACCATGACATGTATACACAGCACAGACAGGGGCAGTGCCAGCCTCTCTCTAACACACTGATACACCATGATATGTATACAAAGCACAGACAGGGGCAGCGCCAGCCTCCCCTCACACACTGATACACCATGACATGTATACTCAGCACAGACAGGGGCCGTGTCAGCATCCCCCTCACACACTGATACACCATGACATGTACACACAGCACAGACAGGGGCAGTGCCAGTCTCCCCTCACACACTGATACACCATGATATGTATACACAGCACAGACAGGGGCAGTGCCAGCCTCCCCCCACACACTGATACACCATGACATGTATACACAGCACAGACAGGGGCAGTGCCAGCCTCCCCCTCACACACTGATACACCATGACATGTATACACAGCACAGACAGGGGCAGTGCCAGCCTCCCCCTCATACACTGATACACCATGACATGTATACACAGCACAGACAGGGGCAGTGCAAGCCTCCCCCTCACACACTGATACACCATGACATGTATACACAGTACAGACAGGGGCAGTGCCAGCCTCCCCCCCACACACTGATACACCATGACATGTATACACAGCATAGACAGGGGCAGTGCCAGCCTCCCCCTCATAAATTGATACACCATGACATGTATACAGAGCACAGACAGGGGCAGTGCCAGCCTCCCCTTACACACTGATACACCATGACATGTATACACAGCACAGACAGGGGCAGTGCCAGCCTACCCCTCACACACTGATACACCATGACATGTATACACAGCACAGACAGGGGCAGTGCCAGCCTCCCCCTCACACACTGATACACCATGATATGTATACAAAGCACAGACAGGGGCAGTGCCAGCCTCCCCTTACACACTGATACACAATGACATGTAAACACAGCACAGACAGGGGCAGTCCCAGCCTCCCCCTCACACACTGCTACACCATGACATGTACACACAGCACAGACAGGGGCAGTGCCAGCCTCCCCCCCACACACTGAAACACCATGACATGTATACACAGCACAGACAGGGGCAGTGCCAGCCTCCCCCTCACACACTGATACACCATTACATGTATACACAGTACAGGCAGGGGCAGTGCCAGCCTCCCCCCCACACACTGATACACCATGACATGTCTACACAGCACAGACAGGGACAGTGCCAGCCTCACACACTGATACACCATGACATGTATACACAGCACAGACAGGGGCAGTGCCAGCCTCCCCCTCACACACTGATACACCATGACATGTATACACAGCACAGACAGGGGCAGTGCCAGCCTCCCCCTCACACACTTATACACCATGACATGTATACACAGGACAGACAGGGGCAGTGCCAGCCTCCCCCTCACACACTTATACACCATGACATGCATACAAAGCATAGGCAGGGGCCGTGTCAGCATCCCCCTCACACACTGATACACCATGACATGTACACACAGCACAGACAGGGGCAGTGCCAGCCTCCCCCTCACACACTTATACACCATGACATGTACACACAGCACAGACAGGGGCAGTCCCAGCCTCCCCTCACACACTGATACACCATGACATATATACACAGCACATACAGGGGCAGTGCCAGCCTCCCCCTCACACACTGATACACCATGACATGTATACACAGCACAGACAGGGGCAGTCCCAGCCTCCCCTCACACACTGATACACCATGACATGTATACACAGCACAGACAGGGGCAGTGCCAGCCTCCCCCTCATACACTGATACAACATGACATGTATACACAGCACAGACAGGGGCAGTGCCAGCCTCCCCCTCACACACTGATACACCATGACATGTATACACAGTACAGACAGGGGCAGTGCCAGCCTCCCCCCCACACACTGATACACCATGACATGTATACATAGCATAGACAGGGGCAGTGCCAGCCTCCCCCCCACACACTGATACACCATGACATGTATACATAGCATAGACAGGGGCAGTGCCAGCCTCCCCCTCATAAATTGATACACCATGACATGTATACAGAGCACAGACAGGGGCAGTGCCAGCCTCCCCTTACACACTGATACACCATGACATGTATACACAGCACAGACAGGGGCAGTGCCAGCCTACCCCTCACACACTGATACACCATGACATGTATACACAGCACAGACAGGGGCAGTGCCAGCCTCCCCCTCACACACTGATACACCACGACATGTATACAAAGCACAGACAGGGGCAGTGCCAGCCTCCCCTTACACACTGATACACAATGACATGTAAACACAGCACAGACAGGGGCAGTCCCAGCCTCCCCCTCACACACTGCTACACCATGACATGTACACACAGCACAGACAGGGGCAGTGCCAGCCTCCCCCCCACACACTGAAACACCATGACATGTATACACAGCACAGACAGGGGCAGTGCCAGCCTCCGCCTCACACACTGATACACCATGACATGTACACACAGCACAGACAGGGGCAGTGCCAGCCTCCCCCTCACACACTGATACACCATGACATGTATACACAGTACAGACAGGGGCAGTGCCAGCCTCCCCCCCACACACTGATACACCATGACATGTATACACAGCACAGACAGGGGCAGTGCCAGCCTCACACACTGATACACCATGACATGTACACACAGCACAGACAGGGACAGTGCCAGCCTCACACACTGATACACCATGACATGTATACACAGCACAGACAGGGGCAGTGCCAGCCTCCCCCTCACACACTGATACACCATGACATGTATACACAGCACAGACAGGGGCAGTGCCAGCCTCCCCCTCACACACTTATACACCATGACATGTATACACAGCACAGACAGGGGCAGTGCCAGCCTCCCCCTCACATACTTATACACCATGACATGTATACAAAGCATAGGCAGGGGCCGTGTCAGCATCCCCCTCACACACTGATAAACCATGACATGTACACACAGCACAGACAGGGGCAGTGCCAGCCTCCCCCTCACACACTTATACACCATGACATGTATACACAGCACAGACAGGGGCAGTGCCAGCCTCCCCTCACACACTGATACACCATGACATGTATACACAGTACAGACAGGGGCAGTGCCAGCCTCCCCCCCACACACTGATACACCATGACATGTATACACAGCACAGACAGGGGCAGTGCCAGCCTCCCCCTCATACACTTATACACCATGACATGTATACACAGCACAGACAGGGGCAGTGCCAGCCTCCCCTCACACACTGATACACAATGACATGTACACACAGCACAGACAGGGACAGTGCCAGCCTCCCCCCACACACTGATACACCATGACATGTATACACAGCACAGACAGGGGCAGTGCCAGCCTCCCCTCACACACTGATACACCATGACATGTATACACAGCACAGACAGGGGCAGTGCCAGCCTCCCCTTACACACTGATACACAATGACATGTAAACACAGCACAGACAGGGGCAGTCCCAGCCTCCCCCTCACACACTGATACACCATGACATGTACACACAGCACAGACAGGGGCAGTGCCAGCCTTCCCCCCACACACTGAAACACCATGACATGTATACACAGCACAGACAGGGGCAGTGCCAGCCTCCCCCTCACACACTGATACACCATGACATGTATACACAGTACAGACAGGGGCAGTGCCAGCCTTCCCCCCACACACTGATACACCATGACATGTATACACAGCACAGACAGGGGCAGTGCCAGCCTCACACACTGATACACCATGACATGTACACACAGCACAGACAGGGACAGTGCCAGCCTCACACACTGATACACCATGACATGTATACACAGCACAGACAGGGGCAGTGCCAGCCTCCCCCTCACACACTGATACACCATGACATGTATACACAGCACAGACAGGGGCAGTGCCAGCCTCCCGCTCACACACTTATACACCATGACATGTATACACAGCACAGACAGGGGCAGTGCCAGCCTCCCCCTCACACACTTATACACCATGATATGTATACACACAGCACAGACAGGGGCAGTGCCAGCCTCCCCCTCACACACTGATACACCATGACATGTATACAAAGCATAGGCAGGGGCCGTGTCAGCATCCCCCTCACACACTGATACACCATGACATGTACACACAGCACAGACAGGGGCAGTGCCAGCCTCCCCCTCACACACTTATACACCATGACATGTATACACAGCACAGACAGGGGCAGTGCCAGCCTTCTTTCACACACTGATACACCATGACATGTATACACAGCACAGACAGGGGCAGTGCCAGCCTCCCCCTCATACACTTATACACCATGACATGTATACACAACACAGACAGGGGCAGTGCCAGCCTCCCCTCACACACTGATACACAATGACATGTACACACAGCACAGACAGGGACAGTGCCAGCCTTCCCCCACACACTGATACACCATGACATGTATACACAGCACAGACAGGGGCAGTGCCAGCCTCCCCCTCACACACTGATACACCATGACATGTATACACAGCACAGACAGGGGCAGTGCCAGCCTCCCCCTCATACACTGATACACCATGACATGTATACACAGCACAGACAGGGGCAGTGCCAGACTACCCCTCACACACTGATACACCATGACATGTATACACAGCACAGACAGGGGCAGTGCCAGCCTCCCCCTCACACACTTATACACCATGACATGTATACACAGCACAGACAGGGGCAGTGCCAGCCTCCCCTCACACACTGATACACCATGACATGTATACACAGCACAGACAGGGGCAGTGCCAGCCTCACACACTGATACACCATGACATGTATACACAGCACAGACAGGGGCAGTGCCAGCCTCACACACTGATACACCATGACATGTATACACAGCACAGACAGGGGAAGTGCCAGCCTCCCCCTCACACACTTATACACCATGACATGTATACACAGCACAGACAGGGGCAGTGCCAGCCTCCCCCTCACACACTTATACACCATGACATGTATACACAGCATAGACAGGGGCAGTGCCAGCCTCCCCCTCATAAATTGATACACCACGACATGTATACAGAGCACAGACAGGGGCAGTGCCAGCCTCACACACTGATACACCATGACATGTATACACAGCACAGACAGGGGCAGTGCCAGCCTCCCCCTCACACACTGATACACCATGACATGTATACACAGCACAGACAGGGGCAGTGCCAGCCTCCCCCTCACACACTGATACACCATGACATGTATACACAGCACAGACAGGGGCAGTGCCAGCCTCCCCCTCACACACTGATACACCATGACATGTATACACAGCACAGACAGAGGCAGTGCCAGCCTCCCCCTCACACACTGATACACCATGACATGTATACACAGCACAGACAGGGGCAGTGCCAGCCTCCCCCTCACACACTTATACACCATGACATGTATACACAGCACAGACAGGGGCAGTGCCAGCCTCCCCCTCACACACTTATACACCATGACATGTATACAAAGCATAGGCAGGGGCCGTGTCAGCATCCCCCTCACACACTGATACACCATGACATGTACACACAACACAGACAGGGGCAGTGCCAGCCTCCCCCTCACACACTTATACACCATGACATGTATACACAGCACAGACAGGGGCAGTGCCAGACTCCCCTCACACACTGATACACCATGACATGTATACACAGCACAGACAGGGGCAGTGCCAGCCTCCCCCTCATACACTGATACACCATGACATGTATACACAGCACAGACAGGGGCAGTGCCAGCCTCCCCTCACACACTGATACACAATGACATGTACACACAGCACAGACAGGGACAGTGCCAGCCTCCCCCCACACACTGATACACCATGACATGTATACACAGCACAGACAGGGGCAGTGCCAGCCTCCCCCTCACACACTGATACACCATGACATGTGCACACAGCACAGACAGGGGCAGTGCCAGCCTCCCCCTCACACACTTATACACCATGACATGTATACACAGCACAGACAGGGACAGTGCCAGCCTCACACACTGATACACCATGACATGTATACACAGCACAGCACAGACAGGGGCAGTGCCAGCCTCCCCCTCACACACTGATACACCATGACATGTATACACAGCATAGACAGGGGCAGTGCCAGCCTCCCCCTCACACACTTATACACCATGACATTTATACACAGCACAGACAGGGGCAGTGCCAGCCTCCCCCTCACACACTTATACACCATGACATGTATACACAGCACAGACAGGGACAGTGCCAGCCTCCCCCTCACACACTTATACACCATGACATGTATACAAAGCATAGGCAGGGGCCGTGTCAGCATCCCCCTCACACACTGATACACCATGACATGTACACACAGCACAGACAGGGGCAGTGCCAGCCTCCCCTCACACACTGATACACCATGACATGTATACACAGCACAGACAGGGGCAGTGCCAGCCTCCCCCTCACACACTTATACACCATGACATGTATACACAGCACAGACAGGGGCAGTGCCAGCCTCCCCTCACACACTGATACACCATGACATGTATACACAGCACAGACAGGGGCAGTGCCAGCCTCCCCCTCATACACTTATACACCATGACATGTATACACAGCACAGACAGGGGCAGTGCCAGCCTCCCCTCACACACTGATACACAATGACATGTACACACAGCACAGACAGGGACAGTGCCAGCCTCCCTCCACACACTGATACACCATGACATGTATACACAGCACAGACAGGGGCAGTGCCAGCCTCCCCCTCACACACTGATACACCATGACATGTATACACAGCACAGACAGGGGCAGTGCCAGCCTCCCCCTTATACACTGATACACCATGACATGTATACACAGCACAGACAGGGGCAGTGCCAGCCTCCCCCTCACACACTGATACACCATGACATGTATACACAGTACAGACAGGGGCAGTGCCAGCCTCCCCCCCACACACTGATACACCATGACATGTATACACAGCATAGACAGGGGCAGTGCCAGCCTCCCCCTCATAAATTGATACACCATGACATGTATACACAGCACAGACAGGGGCAGTGCCAGCCTCCCCTCACACACTGATACACCATGACATGTATACCCAGCACAGACAGTGGCAGTGCCAGCCTCCCCTCACACACTGATACACCATGACATGTATACACAGCACAGACAGGGACAGTGCCAGCCTCCCCCTCACACACTGATACACCATGACATGTACACACAGCACAGACAGGGGCAGTGCCAGCCTCCCCTTACACACTGATACACCATGACATGTATACACAGCACAGACAGGGGAAGTGCCAGCCTCCCCCTCACACACTGATACACCATGACATGTATACACAGCACAGGCAGGGGCAGTGCCAGCCTCCCCCTCACACACTGATACACCATGACATGTATACACAGCACAGACAGGGGCAGTGCCAGCCTCCCACTCATACACTGATACACCATGACATGTATACACAGCACAGACAGGGGCAGTGCCAGCCTCCCCCTCACACACTGATACACCATGACATGTATACACAGTACAGACAGGGGCAGTGCCAGCCTCCCCCCCACACACTGATACACCATGACATGTATACACAGCATAGACAGGGGCAGTGCCAGCCTCCCCCTCATAAATTGATACACCATGACATGTATACACAGCACAGACAGGGGCAGTGCCAGCCTCCCCCTCACACACTGATACACCATGACATGTATACACAGTACAGATAGGGGCAGTGCCAGCCTCCCCCCCACACACTGATACACCATGACATGTATACACAGCATAGACAGGGGCAGTGCCAGCCTCCCCCTCATAAATTGATAAACCATGACATGTATACACAGCACAGACAGGGGCAGTGCCAGCCTCCCCCTCACACACTGATACACCATGACATGTATACACAGCACAGACAGGGGCCGTGCCAGCCTCCTGTCACACACTGATACACCATGACATGTATACACAGCACAGACAGGGGCAGTGCCAGCCTCCCCCTAACACACTGATACACCATGACATGTATACACAGCACAGACAGGGGCAGTGCCAGCCTCCCACTCATACACTGATACACCATGACATGTATACACAGCACAGACAGGGGCAGTGCCAGCCTCCCCCTCACACACTGATACACCATGACATGTATACACAGTACAGACAGGGGCAGTGCCAGCCTCCCCCCCACACACTGATACACCATGACATGTATACACAGCATAGAAAGGGGCAGTGCCAGCCTCCCCCTCACACACTGATACACCATGACATGTATACACAGCACAGGCAGGGGCAGTGCCAGCCTCCCCCTCACACACTGATACATACATGACATGTATACACAGCACAGACAGGGGCAGTGCCAGCCTCCCCCTCATACAATGATACACCATGACATGTATACACAGCACAGACAGGGGCAGTGCCAGCCTCCACCTCACACACTGATACACCATGACATGTATACACAGTACAGACAGGGGCAGTGCCAGCCTCCCCCCCCAAACACTGATACACCATGACATGTATACACAGCATAGACAGGGGCAGTGCCAGCCTCCCCCTCATAAATTGATACACCATGACATGTATACACAGCACAGACAGGGGCAGTGCCAGCCTCCCCTTACACACTGATACACCATGACATGTATACACAGCACAGACAGGGGAAGTGCCAGCCTCACCTCACACACTGATACACCATGACATGTATACACAGCACAGGCAGGGGCAGTGCCAGCCTCCCCTCACACACTGATACACCATGACATGTATACACAGCACAGACAGGGGCAGTGCCAGCCTCCCCCTCACACACTGATACACCATGACATGTATACACAGCACAGACAGGGGCAGTGCCAGCCTCCCCTCACACACTGATACACCATGACATGTATACACAGCACAGACAGGGGCAGTGCCAGCCTCCCCCTCACACACTGATACACCATGACATGTATACACAGCACAGACAGGGGCCGTGCCAGCCTCCTGTCACACACTGATACACCATGACATGTATACACAGCACAGACAGGGGCAGTGCCAGCCTCCCCCTCACACACTGATACACCATGACATGTATACACAGCACAGGCAGGGGCAGTGCCAGCCTCCCCTTACACACTGATAAACCATGACATGTATACACAGCACAGACAGGGGCAGTGCCAGCCTCCCCCTCACACACTGATACACCATGACATGTATACACAGCACAGACAGGGGCAGTGCCAGCCTCACACACTGATACACCATGACATGTATAAACAGCACAGACAGGGGCAGTGCCAGCCTCCCCCTCACACACTGATACACCATGACCTGAATAAACAGCAGAGACAGGGGCAGTGCCAGACTCCCCCTCACACACTGATACACCATGACATGTATACACAGCACAGACAGGGCAGCACCAGCCTCCCCTCACACACTGATACACCATGACATGTATGCACAGCACAGACAGGGGCAGTGCCAGCCTCACCCTCACTCACGGATACACCATGACATGTACACACAGCACAGACAGGGGCAGTGCCAGCCTCCCCCTCACACACTGATACACCATGACATGTATACACAGCACAGACAGGGGCAGTGCCAGCCTCCCCCCCACACACTGATACACCATGACATGTATACACAGCACAGACAGGGGCAGTGCCAGCCTCCCCCTCACACACTAATACACCATGACATGTATACACAGCACAGACAGGGGCAGTGCCAGCCTCCCCCTCACACACTGATACACGATGATATGTATACAAAGCACAGACAGGGGCAGTGCCAGCCTCCCCCTCACACACTGCTACACCATGACATGTACACACAGCACAGACAGGGGCAGTGCCAGCCTCCCCCCCCCCACACACACTGATACACCATGACATGTATACACAGCACAGACAGGGGCAGTGCCAGCCTCCCCTCACACACTGATACACCATGACATGTATACACAGCACAGACAGGGTCAGTGCCAGCCTCCCCCTCACACACTGATACACCATGACATGTATACACAGCACAGACAGGGGCAGTGCCAGCCTCCCCTCACACACTGATACACCATGACATGTATACACAGCACAGACAGGGGCAGTGCCAGCCTCCCCCCCACACACTGATACACCATGACATGTATACACAGCACAGACAGGGGCAGTGCCAGCCTCACACACTGATACACCATGACATGTACACACAGCACAGACAGGGACAGTGCCAGCCTCCCCCCACACACTGATACACCATGACATGTATACACAACACAGACAGGGGCAGTGTCAGCCTCCCCCTCACACACTGATACACCATGAAATGTATACACAGCACAGACAGGGGCAGTGCCAGCCTCCCCCTCATACATTGATACACCATGACATGTATACACAGCACAGACAGGGGCAGTGCCAGCCTCCCCCTCACACACTGATACACCATGACATGTATACACAGTACAGACAGGGGCAGTGCCAGCCTCCCCCCCACACACTGATACACCATGACATGTATACACAGCATAGACAGGGGCAGTGCCAGCCTCCCCTCACACACTGATACACCATGACATGTATACACAGCACAGACAGGGGCAGTGCCAGCCTCCTCCTCACACACTGATACACCATGACATGTATACACAGTACAGACAGGGGCAGTGCCAGCCTCCCCCCCACACACTGATACACCATGACATGTATACACAGCATAGACAGGGGCAGTGCCAGCCTCCCCCTCATAAATTGATACACCATGACATGTATACACAGCACAGACAGGGGCAGTGCCAGCCTCCCCCTCACACACTGATACACCATGACATGTATACACAGCACAGACAGGGGAAGTGCATGCATCCCCCTCACACACTGATACACCATGACATGTATACACAGCACAGACAGGGGCAGTGCCAGCCTCCCCCTCACACACTAATACACCATGACATGTATACACAGCACAGACAGGGGCAGTGCCAGCCTCCCCCTCACACACTGATACACCATGACATGTATACACAGCACAGGCAGGGGCAGTGCCAGCCTCCCCTTACACACTGATAAACCATGACATGTATACACAGCACAGACAGGAGCAGTGCCAGTCTCCCCCTCACACACTGATACACCATGACATGTATACACAGCACAGACAGGGGCAGTGCCAGCCTCACACACTGATACACCATGACATGTATAAACAGCACAGACAGGGGCAGTGCCAGCCTCCCCCTCACACACTGATACACCATGACCTGAATACACAGCACAGACAGGGGCAGTGCCAGACTCCCCCTCACACACTGATACACCATGACATGTATACACAGCACAGACAGGGGCAGTGCCAGCCTCCCCCTCACACACTGATACACCATGAAATGTACACACAGCACAGACAGGGCAGCACCAGCCTCCCCTCACACACTGATACACCATGACATGTATGCACAGCACAGACAGGGGCAGTGCCAGCCTCCCCCTCACTCACGGATACACCATGACATGTTCACACAGCACAGACAAGGGCAGTGCCAGCCTCCCCCTCACACACTGATACACCATGACATGTATACACAGCACAGACAGGGGCAGTGCCAGCCTCCCACTCACACACTGATACACGATGATATGTATACAAAGCACAGACAGGGGCAGTGCCAGCCTCCCCCTCACACACTGATACACCATGACATGTATACACAGCACAGACAGGGGCAGTGCCAGCCTCCCCTCACACACTGATACACCATGACATGTATACACAGCACAGACAGGGTCAGTGCCAGCCTCCCCCTCACACACTGATACACCATGACATGTATACACAGCACAGACAGGGGCAGCGCCAGCCTCACCCTCACACACTGATACACCATGACATGTATACACAGCACAGACAGGGGAGTGCCAGCCTCCCCTCACACACTGATACACCATGACATGTATACACAGCACAGACAGGGGCAGTGCCAGCCTCCCCCTCACACACTGATACACCATGACATGTATACACAGCACAGACAGGGGAGTGCCAGCCTCCCCCTCACACACTGATACACCATGACATGTATACACAGCACAGACAGGGGCAGTGCCAGCCTCCCCCTCACACACTGATACACCATGACATGTATACACAGCACAGACAGGGGCAGCGCCAGCCTCACCCTCACACACTGATACACCATGACATGTATACACAGCACAGACAGGGGAGTGCCAGCCTCCTTCTACACACTGATACACCATGACATGTATACACAGCACAGACAGGGGCAGTGCCAGCCTCACACACTGATACACCATGACATGTACACACAGCACAGACAGGGACAGTGCCAGCCTCCCCCCACACACTGATACACCATGACATGTATACACAGCACAGACAGGGGCAGTGCCAGCCTCCCCCTCACACACTGATACACCATGACATGTATACACAGCACAGACAGGGGCAGTGCCAGCCTCCCCCTCATACATTGATACACCATGACATGTATACACAGCACAGACAGGGGCAGTGCCAGCCTCCCCCTCACACACTGATACACCATGACATGTATACACAGTACAGACAGGGGCAGTGCCAGCCTCCCCCCCACACACTGATACAACATGACATGTATACACAGCATAGACAGGGGCAGTGCCAGCCTCCCCCTCACACACTGATATACCATGACATGTATACACAGCACAGACAGGGGCCGTGCCAGCCTCCTGTCACACACTGATACACCATGACATGTATACACAGCACAGACAGGGGCAGTGCCAGCCTCCCCCTCACACACTGATACACCATGACATGTATACACAGCACAGACAGGGGAAGTGCCAGCCTCCACCTCACACACTGATACACCATGACATGTACACACAGCACAGACAGGGGCAGTGCCAGCCTCCCCCTCACACACTTATACACCATGACAGGTATACACAGCAAAGACAGGGGCAGTGCCAGCCTCCACCTCACACACTTATACACCATGACATGTATACAAAGCATAGGCAGGGGCCGTGTCAGCATCCCCCTCACACACTGATACACCATGACATGTACACACAGCACAGACAGGGGCAGTGCCAGCCTCCCCCTCACACACTTATACACCATGACATGTATACACAGCAAAGACAGGGGCAGTGCCAGCCTCCCCTCACACACTGATACACCATGACATGTACACACAGCACAGACAGGGGCAGTGCCAGCCTCCCCTCACACACTGATACACCATGACATGTATACACAGCACAGACAGGGGCCGTGCCAGCCTCCTGTCACACACTGATACACCATGACATGTATACACAGCACAGACAGGGGCAGTGCCAGCCTCCCCTCACACACTGATACACCATGACATGTATACACAGCACAGACAGGGGCAGTGCCAGCCTCCCCCTCACACACTGATACACCATGACATGTATACACAGCACAGACAGGGGCAGTGCCAGCCTCCCCCCCACACACTGATACACCATGACATGTATACACAGCACAGACAGGGGCAGTGCCAGCCTCCCCTCACACACTGATACACCATGACATGTATACACAGCACAGACAGGGTCAGTGCCAGACTCCCCCTCACACACTGATACACCATGACATGTACACACAGCATAGACAGGGGCAGTGCCAGCCTCTCTCTCACACACTGATACACCATGACATGTATACACAGCACAGACAGGGGCAGTGCCAGCCTCACACACTGCTACACCATGACATGTACACACAGCACAGACAGGGGCAGTGCCAGCCTCCCCCTCACACACTGATACACCATGACATGTACACACAGCACAGACAGGGGAAGTGCCAGCCTCCCCCTCACACACTGATACACCATGACATGTATACACTGCGCAGACAGGGGCAGCGCCAGCCTCCCCCTCACACACTGATACACCATGACATGTATACACAGCACAGACAGGGGCAGTGCCAGCCTCCCCCTCACACACTGATACACCATGACATGTACACACAGCACAGACAGGGGCAGTGCCAGCCTCCCCTCCCACACTGATACACCATGACATGTATACACAGCACAGACAGGGGCAGTGCCAGCCTCCCCCTCACACACTTATACACCATGACATGTATACAAAGCATAGGCAGGGGCCGTGCCAGACTCCTTCGCACACTGATACACCATGACATGTATACACAGCACAGACAGGGGCAGTGCCAGCCTCCCCCTAACACACTGATACACCATGATATGTATACAAAGCACAGACAGGGGCAGTGCCAGCCTCCCCTTACACACTGATACACAATGACATGTATACACAGCACAGACAGGGGCAGTGCCAGCCTCCCCCTCACACACTGATACACCATGACATGTATACACAGCACAGACAGGGGCCATGCCAGCCTCCTGTCACACACTGATACACCATGACATGTATACACAGCACAGACAGGGGCAGTGCCAGCCTCCCCCTCACACACTGATACACCATGACATGTATACACAGCACAGACAGGGGCAGTGCCAGCCTCACACACTGATATACCATGACATGAATACACAGCACAGACAGGGGCAGTGCCAGCCTCCCCCTCACACACTGATACACCATGACATGTACACACAGCACAGACAGGGGCAGTGCCCGCCTCCCCCTCACACACTGATACACCATGACATGTATACACAGCACAGGCAGGGGCAGTGCCAGCCTCCCCTTACACACTGATAAACCATGACATGTATACACAGCACAGACAGGGGCAGTGCCAGCCTCCCCTCACACACTTATACACCATGACATGTATACACAGCACAGACAGGGGCAGTGCCAGCCTCCCCCTCACACACTGATACACCATGACATGTATACACAGCACAGACAGGGTCAGTGCCAGTCTACCCCTCACACACTGATACACCATGACATGTATACACAGCACAGACAGGGGCAGTGCCAGCCTCCCCTCACACACTGAAACACCATGACATGTATACACAGCACAGACAGGGGCAGTGCCAGCCTCCCCCCCACACACTGATACACCATGACATGTATACACAGCACAGACAGGGGCAGTGCCAGCCTCCCCCTCACATACTGATACACCATGACATGTATACACAGCACAGACAGGGGCAGTGCCAGCCTCCCCCCCACACACTGATACACCATGACATGTACACACAGCACAGACAGGGGCAGTGCCAGCCTCCCCCTCACACACTGATACACCATGACATGTACACACAGCACAGACAGGGGAAGTGCCAGCCTCCCCCTCACACACTGATACACCATGGCAAGTATACACAGCACAGGCAGGGGCAGTGCCAGCCTCCGCCTCACACACTGATACACCATGACATGTATACACATCACAGACAGGGACAGGGACAGCCTCCCCCTCACACACTAATACACCATGACATGTATACACAGCACAGACAGGGGCAGTGCCAGTCTCCCCCTACACACTGATACACCATGACATGTATACACAGCACAGACAGGGGCAGTGCCAGCCTCCCCCTCACACACTGATACACCATGACATGTACACACAGCACAGACAGGGGCAGTGCCAGCCTCCACCTCACACACTGATACACCATGACATGTACACACAGCACAGACAGGGGCAGTGCCAGCCTACCCCTCACACACTGATACACCATGACATGTATACACAGCACAGACAGGGGCAGTTCCAGCCTCCCCCTCATACATTGATACACCATGACATGTATACACAGCACAGACAGGGGCAGTGCCAGCCTCCCCCTCACACACTGATACACCATGACATGTATACACAGTACAGACAGGGGCAGTGCCAGCCTCCCCCCCCACACACTGATACACCATGACATGTATACACAGCATAGACAGGGGCAGTGCCAGCCTCCCCCTCATAAATTGATACACCATGACATGTATACATAGCACAGACAGGGTCAGTGCCAGTCTACCCCTTACACACTGATACACCATGACATGTATACACAGCACAGACAGGGGCAGTGCCAGCCTCCCCTCACACACTGAAACACCATGACATGTATACACAGCACAGACAGGGGCAGTGCCAGCCTCCCCCCCACACACTGATACACCATGACATGTATACACAGCACAGACAGGGGCAGTGCCAGCCTCCCCCCCACACACTGATACACCATGACATGTACACACAGCACAGACAGGGGAAGTGCCAGCCTCCCCCTCACACACTGATACACCATGGCAAGTATACACAGCACAGGCAGGGGCAGTGCCAGCCTCCGCCTCACACACTGATACACCATGACATGTATACACAGCACAGACAGGGGCAGTGCCAGTCTCCCCCCCACACACTGATACACCATGACATGTATACACAGCACAGACAGGGGCAGTGCCAGCCTCCCCCTCACACACTGATACACCATGACATGTACACACAGCACAGACAGGGGCAGTGCCAGCCTCCACCTCACACACTGATACACCATGACATGTACACACAGCACAGACAGGGGCAGTGCCAGCCTACCCCTCACACACTGATACACCATGACATGTATACACAGCACAGACAGGGGCAGTTCCAGCCTCCCCCTCATACATTGATACACCATGACATGTATACACAGCACAGACAGGGGCAGTGCCAGCCTCCCCCCCACACACTGATACACCATGACATGTATACACAGTACAGACAGGGGCAGTGCCAGCCTCCCCCCCCACACACTGATACACCATGACATGTATACACAGCATAGACAGGGGCAGTGCCAGCCTCCCCCTTTATAAATTGATACACCATGACATGTATACACAGCACAGACAAGGGCAGTGCCAGCCTCCCCTCACACACTGATACACCATGACATGTATACACAGCACAGACAGGGGCAGTGCCAGCCTCCCCCTCACACACTGATACACCATGACATGTATACACAACACAGACAGGGGCAGTGCCAGCCTCCCCCTCACACACTGATACATCATGACATGTATACACAGCACAGGCAGGGGCAGTGCCAGCCTCCCCCTCACACACTGATATACCATGACCTGAATACACAGCACAGAAAGGGGCAGTGCCAGCCTCCCCCTCATACATTGATACACCATGACATGTATACACAGCACAGACAGGGGCAGTGCCAGCCTCCCCCTCACACACTGATACACCATGACATGTATACACAGCACAGACAGGGGCCATGCCAGCCTCCTGTCACACACTGATACACCATGACATGTATACACAGCACAGACAGGGGCAGTGCCAGCCTCCCCCTCACACACTGATACACCATGACATGTACACACAGCACAGACAG
Source organism: Discoglossus pictus (assembly GCA_027410445.1). Classification (NCBI taxonomy): domain Eukaryota; kingdom Metazoa; phylum Chordata; class Amphibia; order Anura; family Alytidae; genus Discoglossus; species Discoglossus pictus. Next base: position 2,761,051 of record CM050170.1, read on the forward strand.
GGGCAGTGCCCGCCTCCCCCTCACACACTGATACACCATGACATGTATACACAGCACAGGCAGGGGCAGTGCCAGCCTCCCCTTACACACTGATAAACCATGACATGTATACACAGCCCAGACAGGGGCAGTGCCAGCCTCCCCTCACACACTTATACACCATGACATGTATACACAGCACAGACAGGGGCAGTGCCAGCCTCCCCCTCACACACTTATACACCATGACATGTATACAAAGCATAGGCAGGGGCCGTGCCAGACTCCTTCGCACACTGATACACCATGACATGTATACACAGCACAGACAGGGGCAGTGCCAGCCTCCCCCTAACACACTGATACACCATGATATGTATACAAAGCACAGACAGGGGCAGTGCCAGCCTCCCCTTAAACACTGATACACAATGACATGTATACACAGCACAGACAGGGGCAGTGCCAGCCTCCCCCTCACACACTGATACACCATGACATGTATACACAGCACAGACAGGGGCCATGCCAGCCTCCTGTCACACACTGATACACCATGACATGTATACACAGCACAGACAGGGGCAGTGCCAGCCTCCCCCTCACACACTGATACACCATGACATGTATACACAGCACAGACAGGGGCAGTGCCAGCCTCACACACTGATATACCATGACCTGAATACACAGCACAGACAGGGGCAGTGCCAGCCTCCCCCTCACACACTGATACACCATGACATGTACACACAGCACAGACAGGGGCAGTGCCCGCCTCCCCCTCACACACTGATACACCATGACATGTATACACAGCAAAGGCAGGGGCAGTGCCAGCCTCCCCTTACACACTGATAAACCATGACATGTATACACAGCACAGACAGGGGCAGTGCCAGCCTCCCCTCACACACTTATACACCATGACATGTATACACAGCACAGACAGGGGCAGTGCCAGCCTCCCCCTCACACACTGATACACCATGACATGTATACACAGCACAGACAGGGTCAGTGCCAGCCTACCCCTCACACACTGATACACCATGACATGTATACACAGCACAGACAGGGGCAGTGCCAGCCTCCCCTCACACACTGAAACACCATGACATGTATACACAGCACAGACAGGGGCAGTGCCAGCCTCCCCCCCACACACTGATACACCATGACATGTATACACAGCACAGACAGGGGCAGTGCCAGCCTCATACACTGCTACACCATGACATGTACACACAGCACAGACAGGGGCAGTGCCAGCCTCCCCCTCACACACTGATACACCATGACATGTACACACAGCACAGACAGGGGAAGTGCCAGCCTCCCCCTCACACACTGATACACCATGACAAGTATACACAGCACAGGCAAGGGCAGTGCCAGCCTCCGCCTCACACACTGATACACCATGACATGTATACACAGCACAGACAGGGACAGCCTCCCCCTCACACACTAATACACCATGACATGTATACACAGCACAGACAGGGGCAGTGCCAGCCTCCCCCTCAAACACTGATACACCATGACATGTATACACAGCACAGAAAGGGGCAGTGCCAGCCTCCCCCTCATACATTGATACACCATGACATGTATACACAGCACAGACAGGGGCAGTGCCAGCCTCCCCCTCACACACTGATACACCATGACATGTATACACAGTACAGACAGGGGCAGTGCCAGCCTCCCCCCCCACACACTGATACACCATGACATGTATACACAGCATAGAAAGGGGCAGTGCCAGCCTCCCCCTCATAAATTGATACACCATGACATGTATACACAGCACAGACAGGGGCAGTGCCAGCCTCCCCTCACACACTGATACACCATGACATGTATACATAGCACAGACAGGGGCAGTGCCAGCCTCCCCCTCACACACTGATACATCATGACATGTATACACAGCACAGGCAGGGGCAGTGCCAGCCTCCCCCTCACACACTGATACACCATGACATGTATACACAACACAGACAGGGGCAGTGCCAGCCTCCCCCTCACACACTGATACACCATGACATGTATACACAGCACAGACAGGGGCAGTGCCAGCCTCCCCCTCACACACTGATACACCATGACATGTATACACAGCACAGACAGGGGCCATGCCAGCCTCCTGTCACACACTGATACACCATGACATGTATACAAAGCACAGACAGGGGCAGTGCCAGCCTCCCCCTCACACACTGATACACCATGACATGTATACACAGCACAGACAGGGGCAGTGCCAGCCTCACACACTGATATACCATGACCTGAATACACAGCACAGACAGGGGCAGTGCCAGCCTCCCCCTCACACACTGATACACCATGACATGTACACACAGCACAGACAGGGGCAGTGCCCGCCTCCCCCTCACACACAGATACACCATGACATGTATACACAGCACAGGCAGGGGCAGTGCCAGCCTCCCCTTACACACTGATAAACCATGACATGTATACACAGCCCAGACAGGGGCAGTGCCAGCCTCCCCCTCACACACTTATACACCATGACATGTATACACAGCACAGACAGGGGCAGTGCCAGCCTCCCCCTCACACACTTATACAACATGACATGTATACACAGCACAGACAGGGGCCGTGCCAGCATCCCCCTCACACACTGATACACCATGACATGTACACACAGCACAGACAGGGGCAGTGCCAGCCTCCCCCTCACACACTTATACACCATGACATGTATACACAGCACAGACAGGGGCAGTGCCAGCCTCCCCTCACACACTGATACACCATGACATGTATACACAGCACAGACAGGGGCAGTGCCAGCCTCCCCCTCACACACTTATACACCATGACATGTATACACAGCACAGACAGGGGCAGTGCCAGCCTCCCCTCACACACTGATACACAATGACATGTACACACAGCACAGACAGGGACAGTGCCAGCCTCCCCCCACACACTGATACAAAATGACATGTATACACAGCACAGACAGGGGCAGTGCCAGCCTCCCCCTCACACACTGATACACCATGACATGTATACACAGCACAGACATGGGCAGTGCCAGCCTCCCCCTCATACATTGATACACCATGACATGTATACACAGCACAGACAGGGGCAGTGCCAGCCTCCCCCTCACACACTGATACACCATGACATGTATACACAGCACAGACAGGGGCAGTGCCAGCCTCCCCCTCATGCATTGATACACCATGACATGTATACACAGCACAGACAGGGGCAGTGTCAGCCTCCCCCTCACACACTGATACACCATGACATGTATACACAGCATAGACAGGGGCAGTGCCAGCCTCCCCCTCACACACTGATATACCATTACATGTACACAGCACAGACAGGGGCAGTGCCAGCCTCCCCCCCACACACTGATACACCATGACATGTATACACAGTACAGACAGGGGCAGTGCCAGCCTCCCCCTCACACACTGATACACCATGACATGTATACACAGCACAGACAGGGGCAGTGTCAGCCTCCCCCTCACACACTGATACACCATGACATGTATACACAGCATAGACAGGGGCAGTGCCAGCCTCCCCCTCACACACTGATATACCATTACATGTACACAGCACAGACAGGGGCAGTGCCAGCCTCCCCCCCACACACTGATACACCATGACATGTATACACAGTACAGACAGGGGCAGTGCCAGCCTCCCCCTCACACACTGATACACTATGACATGTATACACAGCACAGACAGGGGCAGTGCCAGCCTCACACACTGATATACCATGACCTGAATACACAGCACAAACAGGGGCAGTGCCAGCCTCCCCCTCACACACTGATACACCATGACATGTACACACAGCACAGACAGGGGCAGTGCCAGCCTCCACCTCACACACTTATACACCATGACATGTATACAAAGCATAGGCAGGGGCCGTGCCAGCCTCCTTCGCACACTGATACAACATGACATGTATACACAGCACAGACAGGGGCAGTGCCAGCCTCCCCCTTACACACTTATACACCATGACATGTATACAAAGCATAGGCAGGGGCCGTGCCAGCCTCCTTCGCACACTGATACACCATGACATGTATACACAGCACAGAAAGGGGCAGTGCCAGCCTCCCCCTCATACATTGATACACCATGACATGTATACACAGCACAGACAGGGGCAGTGCCAGCCTCCCCCTCACACACTGATACACCATGACATGTATACACAGTACAGACAGGGGCAGTGCCAGCCTCCCCCCCCACACACTGATACACCATGACATGTATACACAGCATAGAAAGGGGCAGTGCCAGCCTCCCCCTCATAAATTGATACACCATGACATGTATACACAGCACAGACAGGGGCAGTGCCAGCCTCCCCTCACACACTGATACACCATGACATGTATACACAGCACAGACAGGGGCAGTGCCAGCCTCCCCCTCACACACTGATACATCATGACATGTATACACAGCACAGGCAGGGGCAGTGCCAGCCTCCCCCTCACACACTGATACACCATGACATGTATACACAACACAGACAGGGGCAGTGACAGCCTCCCCCTCACACACTGATACACCATGACATGTATACACAGCACAGACAGGGGCAGTGCCAGCCTCCCCCTCACACACTGATACACCATGACATGTATACACAGCACAGACAGGGGCCATGCCAGCCTCCTGTCACACACTGATACACCATGACATGTATACACAGCACAGACAGGGGCAGTGCCAGCCTCCCTCTCACACACTGATACACCATGACATGTATACACAGCACAGACAGGGGCAGTGCCAGCCTCACACACTGATATACCATGACCTGAATACACAGCACAGACAGGGGCAGTGCCAGCCTCCCCCTCACACACTGATACACCATGACATGTACACACAGCACAGACAGGGGCAGTGCCCGCCTCCCCCTCACACACAGATACACCATGACATGTATACACAGCACAGGCAGGGGCAGTGCCAGCCTCCCCTTACACACTGATAAACCATGACATGTATACACAGCCCAGACAGGGGCAGTGCCAGCCTCCCCCTCACACACTTATACACCATGACATGTATACACAGCACAGACAGGGGCAGTGCCAGCCTCCCCCTCACACACTTATACAACATGACATGTATACACAGCACAGACAGGGGCCGTGCCAGCATCCCCCTCACACACTGATACACCATGACATGTACACACAGCACAGACAGGGGCAGTGCCAGCCTCCCCCTCACACACTTATACACCATGACATGTATACACAGCACAGACAGGGGCAGTGCCAGCCTCCCCTCACACACTGATACACCATGACATGTATACACAGCACAGACAGGGGCAGTGCCAGCCTCCCCCTCACACACTTATACACCATGACATGTATACACAGCACAGACAGGGGCAGTGCCAGCTTCCCCTCACACACTGATACACAATGACATGTACACACAGCACAGACAGGGACAGTGCCAGCCTCCCCCCACACACTGATACAAAATGACATGTATACACAGCACAGACAGGGGCAGTGCCAGCCTCCCCCTCACACACTGATACACCATGACATGTATACACAGCACAGACATGGGCAGTGCCAGCCTCCCCCTCATACATTGATACACCATGACATGTATACACAGCACAGACAGGGGCAGTGCCAGCCTCCCCCTCACACACTGATACACCATGACATGTATACACAGTACAGACAGGGGCAGTGCCAGCCTCCCCCCCCCCCACACACTGATACACCATGACATGTATACACAGCACAGACATGGGCAGTGCCAGCCTCCCCCTCATACATTGATACACCATGACATGTATACACAGCACAGACAGGGGCAGTGTCAGCCTCCCCCTCACACACTGATACACCATGACATGTATACACAGCGCAGACAGGGGCAGTGTCAGCCTCCCCCTCACACACTGATACACCATGACATGTATACACAGCATAGACAGGGGCAGTGCCAGCCTCCCCCCCACACACTGATACACCATGACATGTATACACAGTACAGACAGGGGCAGTGCCAGCCTCCCCCTCACACACTGATACACTATGACATGTATACACAGCACAGACAGGGGCAGTGCCAGCCTCACACACTGATATACCATGACCTGAATACACAGCACAAACAGGGGCAGTGCCAGCCTCCCCCTCACACACTGATACACCATGACATGTATACACAGCACAGACAGGGGCAGTGCCAGCCTCCCCCTTACACACTTATACACCATGACATGTATACAAAGCATAGGCAGGGGCCGTGCCAGCCTCCTTCGCACACTGATACAACATGACATGTATACACAGCACAGACAGGGGCAGTGCCAGCCTCCCCCTCACACACTTATACACCAAGACATGTATACACAGCACAGACAGGGGCAGTGCCAGCCTCCCCTCACACACTGATACACCATGACATGTATACACAGCACAGACAGGGGCAGTGCCAGCCTCCCCCTCACACACTGATACACCATGATATGTACACACAGCATAGACAGTGGCAGTGCCAGCCTCCCCTTACACACTAATACACCATGACATGTATACACTGCACAGACAGGGGCAGTGCCAGCCTCCCCTTACACACTGATACACTATGACATGTATACACAGCACAGGCAGGGGCAGTGCCAGCCTCACCCTCACACACTGATACACCATGACATGTATACACTGCACAGACGGGGCAGTGCCAACCTCCCCTCACACACTGATACACCATGACATGTATACACAGCACAGACAGGGGCAGTGCCAGCCTCCCCCTCACACACTGATACACCATGACATGTATACACAGCACAGACAGGGGCAGTGCCAATCTCCCCTCACACACTGATACACCATGACATGTATACACAGCAAAGACAGGGGCAGTGCCAGCCTCACACACTGATATACCATGATATGTATACACAGCACAGACAGGGGCAGTGCCAGCCTCACACACTGATATACCATGATATGTATACACAGCATAGACTGGGGCAGTGCCAGCCTCCCCCTCACACACTGATACACCATGACATGTACACACAGCACAGACAGGGGCAGTGCCAGCCTCCCCTCACACACTGATACACCATGACATGTATACACAGCAAAGACAGGGGCAGTGCCAGCCTCACACACTGATATACCATTATATGTATACACAGCACAGACAGGGGCAGTTCCAGCCTCCCTCTCACACACTGATACACCATGACATGTATACACAGCACAGACAGGGGCAGTGCCAGCCTCACACACTGATATACCATGATATGTATACACAGCATAGACTGGGGCAGTGCCAGCCTCCCCCTCACACACTGATACACCATGACATGTATACACAGCACAGACAGGGGAAGTGCCAGCCTCCCCCTCACACACTAATACACCATGACATGTATACACAGCACAGACAGGGGCAGTGCCAGCCTCCCCCTCACACACTGATACACCATGACATGTATACACAGCACAGACAGGGGCAGTGCCAGCCTCCCCCTCATACATTGATACACCATGACATGTATACACAGCGCAGACAGGGGCAGTGCCAGCCTCCCCCTCACACACTGATACACCATGACATGTATACACAGTACAGACAGGGGCAGTGCCAGCCTCCCCCACACACACTGATACACCATGACATGTATACACAGCATAGACAGGGGCAGTGCCAGCCTCCCCCTCATAAATTGATACTTTAGGACATGTATACACAGCACAGACAGGGGCAGTGCCAGCCTCCCCCTCACACACTGATACACCATGACATGTATACACAGCACAGGCAGGGGCAGTGCCAGCCTCCCCCTCACACACTGATACACCATGACATGTATACACAGCACAGGCAGGGGCAGTGCCAGCCTCCCCTTACACACTGATAAACCATGACATGTATACACAGCACAGACAGGGGCAGTGCCAGCCTCCACCTCACACACTGATACACCATGACATGTATACACAGCACAGACCGGGGCAGTGCCAGCCTCCCCCTCACACACTGATACACCATGACATGTATACACAGCACAGACAGGGGCAGTGCCAGCCTCCCCCTCACACACTGATACACCATGACATGTATACACAGCACAGACAGGGGCAGTGCCAGCCTCACACACTGATATACCATGACCTGAATACACAGCACAGACAGGGGCAGTGCCAGCCTCCCCCTCACACACTGATACACCATGACATGTACACACAGCACAGACAGGGGCAGTGCCAGCCTCCCCCTCACACACTTATACACCATGACATGTATACAAAGCATAGGCAGGGGCCGTGCCAGCCTCCTTCGCACACTGATACAACATGACATGTATACACAGCACAGACAGGGGCAGTGCCAGCCTCCCCCTCACACACTTATACACCATGACATGTATACACAGCACAGACAGGGGCAGTGCCAGCCTCCCCTCACACACTGATACACCATGACATTTACACACAGCACAGACAGGGGCAGTGCCAGCCTCCCCTCACACACTGATACACCATGACATGTATACACAGCACAGACAGGGGCAGTGCCAGCCTTCCCTTACACACTGATACACTATGACATGTATACACAGCACAGACAGGGGCAGTGCCAGACTCCCCCTCACACACTGATACACCATGACATGTATACACAGCACAGACAGGGGCAGTGCCAGCCTCCCCTCACACACTGATACACCATGACATGTATACACAGCACAGACAGGGGCAGTGCCAGCCTCCCCCTCACACACTTATACACCATGACATGTATACACAGCACAGACAGGGGCAGTGCCAGCCTCCCCTCACACACTGATACACCATGACATGTATACACAGCACAGACAGGGGCAGTGCCAGCCTCCCCTCACACACTGATACACCATGACATGTATACACAGCACAGGCAGGGGCCGGCCAGCCTCACCCTCACACACTGATACACCATGACATGTATACACTGCACAGACGGGGCAGTGCCAGCCTCCCCTCACACACTGATACACCATGACATGTATACACAGCACAGACAGGGGCAGTGCCAGCCTCCCCCTCACACACTGATACACCATGACATGTATACACAGCACAGACAGGGGCAGTGCCAGCCTCCCCCTCACACACTGATACACCATGACATGTATATACAGCACAGACAGGGGCAGTGCCAGCCTCCCCCTCACACACTGATACACCATGACATGTATACACAGCACAGACAGGGGCAGTCCCAGCCTCCCCCTCACACACTGATATACCATGACATGTATACACAGCACAGACAGGGGCAGTGCCAGTCTCCCCTCACACACTGATACACAATGACATGTATACACAGCACAGACAGGGGCAGTCCCAGCATCCCCCTCACACACTTTTACACCATGACATGTACACTGTAACGGATCTACTGGCACCCCGACCGGGTACCTCCGTTGATGGACGCGTCCTAGTTTGCGTCGAGGCCTACAAGCACCGCACCGGACACCAAAACCACCACAGACTCCAAGGATAGTACATCAGGAACAAGGGTTCAGTTGGTACAGCTCAAGGGAGTATGCAAAAGCATAGCAATCCCCAGTATGATAGAGCCATCCCCTCCAATAACGAGACGAGGCTACGTTTTGAAGGGTCAAGAAGAACTATTCTTTAATGACAGGGGATCTCCTTTTATGCAATGGTGCCCTCTGAAGGGCTACACCCACATAATTATCACAGCCAATTAGATACATGGTTCAACCCCCACGTCTCCTCCACTCAGATAACAGGTAACACAATTAAAATAGACACAATTTTAACCACATTCTGGATGTACCCCAAAAACAGGGGGTACACCTTTAAGTCCAGCACCGTTCACTAGCTCTCACCCAGGGGAACAACATATTAAAAAATGGCATGAATCAGACCAGGGGTTTAAAAGTTAGTAAAAGTATGTTTTTCACATAACACTCAGACATGTCACATATACCCCACACAATACACATAGAGGGACAATAGGTGTGGTCACCCCTCCCTGAGGCAACTTGATATAATCAGACAATGATTAAATCAGCCTTCTTTGTTCTTATCTGAGAATGAAAACAGTTTATACAATCGACTTTTCTTATCTGTAACAGGATTATCTATTAGCCTAGTAGATGTAATATTCTGAGCCAATATATTCTGTAGAACATAAAACAACATATCTACAGTACAGCAATGTGATCATATTTTAACCAAGAATTAAATAATCATAAAACAGGGTAAAACAGTGATGGGTTCCGTTACAGCTGGGGTCTGAGCGCATAAAACTACCGAATAGCGCTCAGATCCTCTTCACACAGTTCAATTGCCATGTAGCTAAAGTCTTTCCCATAGTCTTTCAATATATGAATGGGCTCCATGGCATAGCTTTCTGTGGTATCATGGTTCACACAGGGCAAGTACCGAATGACCCCCCTGTATGTAAAGGGCCAGAATGAGTGACATACACTCTGGTATGGCCGAATACTGTGTTTGAAGGGCAATATGTACCAGGGCCATAGTCGCAAGGCAGGAGGCTGGCAAACAGTCCTCTCCAAGACAAAGTGGCGAAGGGCACTTCGTCACATACACACAGAACAGACAGGGGCAGTGCCAGCCTCCCCCCCACACACTGATACACCATGACATGTATACACAGCACAGACAGTGGCAGTGCCAGCCTCCCCTCACACACTGAAACACCATGACATGTATACACAGCACAGACAGGGGCAGTCCCAGCCTCCCCCCCACACACTGATACACCATGACATGTATACACAGCACAGACAGGGGCAGTGCCAGCCTCCCCCCCACACACTGATACACCATGACATGTATACACAGCACAGACAGTGGCAGTGCCAGCCTCCCCTCACACACTGAAAAACCATGACATGTATACACAGCACAGACAGGGGCAGTGCCAGCCTCCCCCTCACACACTGATACACCATGACATGTATACACAGCACAGACAGGGGCAGTGCCAGCCTCCCCTCACACACTGATACACCATGACATGTATACACAGCACAGACAGGGGCAGTGCCAGCCTCTCCCTTACACACTGATACACCATGACATGTATACACAGCACAGACAGGGGCAGCGCCAGCCTCCCCTCACACACTGATACACCATGACACGTATACACAGCACAGACAGGGGCAGTGCCAGCCTCCCCCCCACACACTGATACACCATGACATGTATAGACAGCACAGACAGGGGCAGTGCCAGCCTCACCCTCACACACTGATACACCATGACATGTACACACAGCACAGACAGGGGCAGTGCCAGCCTCCACTCACACACTGAAACACCATGACATGTATACACAGCACAGACAGGGGCAGTGCCAGCCTCTCCCTCACACACTGATACACCATGACATGTATACACAGCACAGACAGGGGCAGCGCCAGCCTCCCCTCACACACTGATACACCATGACATGTATACACAGCACAGACAGGGGCAGCGCCAGCCTCCCCTCACACACTGATACACCATGACATGTATACACAGCACAGACAGGGGCAGTGCCAGCCTCACACACTGATACACCATGACATGTACACACAGCACAGACAGGGGCAGTGCCAGCCTCCCCCTCACACACTTATACACCATGACATGTATACACAGCACAGACAGGGGCAGTGCCAGCCTCCCCTCCCACACTGATACACCATGACATGTATACACAGCACAGACAGGGGCAGTGCCAGCCTCCCCCTCACACACTTATACACCATGACATGTATACAAAGCATAGGCAGGGGCCGTGCCAGCCTCCTTCGCACACTGATACAACATGACATGTATACACAGCACAGACAGGGGCAGTGCCAGCCTCCCCCTCACACACTTATACACCATGATATGTACACACAGCACAGACAGGGGCAGTGCCAGCCTCCCCTCACACACTGATACACCATGACATGTATACACAGCATAGACAGTGGCAGTGCCAGCCTCCCCTTACACACTGATACACCATGACATGTATACACTGCACAGACAGGGGCAGTGCCAGCCTCCCCTTACACACTGATACACTATGACATGTATACACAGCACAGGCAGGGGCAGTGCCAGCATCACCCTCACACACTGATACACCATGACATGTATACACTGCACAGACGGGGCAGTGCCAGCCTCCCCTCACACACTGATACACCATGACATGTATACTCAGCACAGACAGGGGCCGTGCCGGCCTCCCCCTCACACACTGATACACCATAACATGTATACACAGCACAGACAGGGGCATTGCCAGCCTCCCCCCCACAAACTGATACACCATGACATGTATACACAGCACAGACAGGGGCAGTGCCAGCCTCACACACTGATACACCATGACATGTATACACAGCACAGGCAGGGGCAGTGCCAGCCTCCCCCTCACACACTGATACACTATGACATGTATACACAGCACAGGCAGGGGCAGTGCCAGCCTCCCCTTACACACTGATAAACCATGACATGTATACACAGCACAGGCAGGGGCAGTGCCAGCATCACCCTCACACACTGATACACCATGACATGTATACACTGCACAGACGGGGCAGTGCCAGCCTCCCCTCACACACTGATACACCATGACATGTATACTCAGCACAGACAGGGGCCGTGCCGGCCTCCCCCTCACACACTGATACACCATAACATGTATACACAGCACAGACAGGGGCATTGCCAGCCTCCCCCCCACAAACTGATACACCATGACATGTATACACAGCACAGACAGGGGCAGTGCCAGCCTCACACACTGATACACCATGACATGTATACACAGCACAGGCAGGGGCAGTGCCAGCCTCCCCCTCACACACTGATACACTATGACATGTATACACAGCACAGGCAGGGGCAGTGCCAGCCTCCCCTTACACACTGATAAACCATGACATGTATACACAGCACAGACAGGGGCAGTGCCAGCCTCCCCCTCACACACTGATACACCATGAAATGTAAACACAGCACAGACAGGGGCAGTGCCAGCCTCCCCCTCACACACTGATACACCATGTCATGTATACACAGCACAGACAGGGGCAGTGCCAGCCTCCCCCTCACACACTGATACACCATGACATGTATACACAGCACAGACAGGGGCAGTGCCAGCCTCACACACTGGTATACCATGACCTGAATACACAGCACAGACAGGGGCAGTGCCAGCCTCCCCCTCACACACTGATACACCATGACATGTACACACAGCACAGACAGGGGCAGTGCCAGCCTCCCCCTCACACACTTATACACCATGACATGTATACAAAGCATAGGCAGGGGCCGTGCCAGCCTCCTTCGCACACTGATACAACATGACATGTATACACAGCACAGACAGGGGCAGTGCCAGCCTCCCCCTCACACACTTATACACCATGACATGTATACACAGCACAGACAGGGGCAGTGCCAGCCTCCCCCTCACTCACTGATACACCATGACATGTATACACAGCACAGACAGGGGCAGTGCCAGCCTCACACACTGATATACCATGACCTGAATACACAGCACAGACAGGGGCAGTGCCAGCCTCCCCCTCACACACTGATACACCATGACATGTACACACAGTACAGACAGGGGCAGTGCCAGCCTCCCCCTCACACACTTATACACCATGACATGTATACAAAGCATAGGCAGGGGCCGTGCCAGCCTCCTTCGCACACTGATACAACATGACATGTATACACAGCACAGACAGGGGCAGCGCCAGCCTCCCCTCACACACTGATACACCATGACATGTATACACAGCACAGACAGGGGCAGTGCCAGCCTTTCCTTACACACTGATACACTATGACATGTATACACAGCACAGGCAGGGGCCGGCCAGCCTCACCCTCACACACTGATACACCATGACATGTATACACTGCACAGACGGGGCAGTGCCAGCCTCCCCTCACACACTGATACACCATGACATGTATACACAGCACAGACAGGGGCAGTGCCAGCCTCCCCCTCACACACTGATACACCATGACATGTATACACAGCACAGACAGGGGCAGTGCCAGCCTCCCCCTCACACACTGATACACCATGACATGTATACACAGCACAGACAGGGGCAGTGCCAGCCTCCCCCTCACACACTGATACACCATGACATGTATACACAGCACAGACAGGGGCAGTGCCAGCCTCCCCCTCACACACTGATACACCATGACATGTATACACAGCACAGACAGGGGCAGTGCCAGCCTCCCCCTCACACACTGATACACCATGACATGTATACACAGCATAGACAGGGGCAGTGCCAGCCTCCCCCTCACACACTGATACACCATGACATGTATACACAGCACAGACAGGGGCAGTGCCAGTCTCCCCTCACACACTGATACACAATGACATGTATACACAGCACAGACAGGGGCAGTCCCAGCATCCCCCTCACACACTGCTACACCATGACATGTACACTGTAACGGATCTACTGGCACCCCGACCGGGTACCTCCGTTGATGGACGCGTCCTAGTTTGCGTCGAGGCCTACAAGCACCGCATCGGACACCAAAACCACCACAGACTCCAAGGATAGTACATCAGGAACAAGGGTTCAGTTGGTACAGCTCAAGGGAGTATGCAAAAGCATAGCAATCCCCAGTATGATATAGAGATCCCCTCCAATAACGAGACAAGGCTACGTTTTGAAGGGTCAAGAAGAACTAGAACTTTAATGACAGGGGAATCTCCTTTTATACAATGGTGGCCTCTGAAGGGCTACACCCACATAATTATCACAGCCAATTATATACATGGTTCAACCCCCACGACTCCTCCCCTCAGATAACAGGTAACTCAATTAAAACAGACACAATTTTAACCACATTCTGGATGTACCCCAAAAACAGGGGGTACACCTTTAAGTCCAGCACCGTTCAATATCTCTCACCCAGGGGAACAACATATTAAAAAATGGCATGAATCAGACCAGGGGTTTAAAAGTTAGTAAAAGTATGTTTTTCACATAACACACAGACATGTCACATATCCCCCAAACAATACACATAGAGGGACAATAGGTGTGGTCACCCCTCCCTGAGGCAACTTGATATAATCAGACAATGATTAAATCAGCCTTCTTTGTTCTTATCTGAG
The DNA here is from genome assembly GCA_027410445.1 of Discoglossus pictus. Lineage (NCBI taxonomy): Eukaryota > Metazoa > Chordata > Amphibia > Anura > Alytidae > Discoglossus > Discoglossus pictus. The sequence continues at coordinate 2,776,282 of CM050170.1, forward strand.
AATGAAAACAGTTTATACAATCGACTTTTCTTATCTGTAACAGGATTATCTATTAGCCTAGTAGATGTAATATTCTGAGCCAATATATTCTGTAGAACATAAAACAACATATCTACAGTACAGCAATGTGATCATATTTTAACCAAGAATTAAATAATCATAAAACAGGGTAAAACAGTGATGGGTTCCGTTACAGCTGGGGTCTGAGCGCATAAAACTACCGAATAGCGCTCAGATCCTCTTCACACAGTTCAATTGCCATGTAGCTAAAGTCTTTCCCATAGTCTTTCAATATATGAATGGGCTCCATGGCATAGCTTTCTGTGGTATCATGGTTCACACAGGGCAAGTACCGAATGACCCCCCTGTATGTAAAGGGCCAGAATGAGTGACATACACTCTGGTATGGCCGAATACTGTGTTTGAAGGGCAATATGTACCAGGGCCATAGTCGCAAGGCAGGAGGCTGGCAAACAGTCCTCTCCAAGACAAAGTGGCGAAGGGCACTTCGTCACATACACACAGCACAGACAGGGGCAGTGCCAGTCTCCCCCCCACACACTGATACACCATGACATGTATACACAGCACAGACAGTGGCAGTGCCAGCCTCCCCTCACACACTGAAACACCATGACATGTATACACAGCACAGACAGGGGCAGTGCCAGCCTCTCCCTCACACACTGATACACCATGACATGTATACACAGCACAGACAGGGGCAGCGCCAGCCTCCCCTCACACACTGATACACCATGACACGTATACACAGCACAGACAGGGGCAGTGCCAGCCTCCCCCCCACACACTGATACACCATGACATGTATACACAGCACAGACAGGGGCAGTGCCAGCCTCACCCTCACACACTGATACACCATGACATGTACACACAGCACAGACAGGGGCAGTGCCAGCCTCCACTCACACACTGAAACACCATGACATGTATACACAGCACAGACAGGGGCAGTGCCAGCCTCTCCCTCACACACTGATACACCATGACATGTATACACAGCACAGACAGGGGCAGCGCCAGCCTCCCCTCACACACTGATACACCATGACATGTATACACAGCACAGACAGGGGCAGTGCCAGCCTCACACACTGATACACCATGACATGTACGCACAGCACAGACAGGGGCAGTGCCAGCCTCCCCCTCACACACTTATACACCATGACATGTATACACAGCACAGACAGGGGCAGTGCCAGCCTCCCCTCCCACACTGATACACCATGACATGTATACACAGCACAGACAGGGGCAGTGCCAGCCTCCCCCTCACACACTTATACACCATGACATGTATACAAAGCATAGGCAGGGGCCGTGCCAGCCTCCTTCGCACACTAATACAACATGACATGTATACACAGCACAGACAGGGGCAGTGCCAGCCTCCCCCTCACACACTTATACACCATGACATGTATACACAGCACAGACAGGGGCAGTGCCAGCCTCCCCTCACACACTGATACACCATGACATGTATACACAGCACAGACAGGAGCAGTGCCAGCCTCCCCTCACACACTGATACACAATGACATGTATACACAGCACAGACAGGGGCAGTCCCAGCCTCCCCCTCACACACTGATACACCATGACATGTACACACAGCACAGACAGGGGCAGTGCCAGCCTCCCCTCACACACTGATACACCATGACATGTATACACAGCATAGACAGTGGCAGTGCCAGCCTCCCCTTACACACTGATACACCATGACATGTATACACTGCACAGACAGGGGCAGTGCCAGCCTCCCCTTACACACTGATACACCATGACATGTATACACAGCACAGGCAGGGGCAGTGCCAGCATCACCCTCACACACTGATACACCATGACATGTATTCACTGCACAGACGGGGCAGTGCCAGCCTCCCCTCACACACTGATACACATGACATGTATACACAGCACAGACAGGGGCAGTGCCAGCCTCCCCCTCACACACTGATACACCATGACATGTATACACAGCACAGACAGGGGCAGTGCCAGTCTCCCCTCACACACTGACACACAATGACATGTATACACAGCACAGACAGGTGCAGTGCCAGCCTCCCCTCACACACTAATACACCATGACATGTATACACAGCACAGACAGGGGCAGCGCCAGCATACGCCTCACACAATGATAAACCATGACATGTATACACAGCACAGACAGGGGCAGTGCCAGCCTCCCCCTCACACACTGATACACCATGACATGTATACACAGCACAGACAGGGGCAGTGCCAGCCTCACCCTCACACACTGATACACCATGACATGTACACACAGCACAGACAGGGGCAGTGCCAGCCTCCACTCACACACTGAAACACCATGACATGTATACACAGCACAGACAGGGGCAGTGCCAGCCTCTCCCTCACACACTGATACACCATGACATGTATACACAGCACAGACAGGGGCAGCGCCAGCCTCCCCTCACACACTGATACACCATGACATGTATACACAGCACAGACAGTGGCAGTGCCAGCCTCCCCTCACACACTGAAAAACCATGACATGTATACACAGCACAGACAGGGGCAGTGCCAGCCTCTCCCTCACACACTGATACACCATGACATGTATAATCAGCACAGACAGGGGCAGCGCCAGCCTCCCCTCACACACTGATACACCATGACACGTATACACAGCACAGACAGGGGCAGTGCCAGCCTCCCCCCCACACACTGATACACCATGACATGTATACACAGCACAGACAGGGGCAGTGCCAGCCTCACCCTCACACACTGATACACCATGACATGTACACACAGCACAGACAGGGGCAGTGCCAGCCTCCACTCACACACTGAAACACCATGACATGTATACACAGCACAGACAGGGGCAGTGCCAGCCTCCCCCTCACACACTTATACACCATGACATGTATACACAGCACAGACAGGGGCAGTGCCAGCCTCCCCCTCACACACTGATACACCATGATATGTATACACAGCACAGACAGGGGCAGTGCCAGCCTCCCCTCACACACTGATACACCATGACATGTATACACAGCACAGACAGGGGCAGCGCCAGCCTCCCCTCACACACTGATACACCATGACATGTATACACAGCACAGACAGGGGCAGTGCCAGCCTCACACACTGATACACCATGACATGTACGCACAGCACAGACAGGGGCAGTGCCAGCCTCCCCCTCACACACTTATACACCATGACATGTATACACAGCACAGACAGGGGCAGTGCCAGCCTCCCCTCCCACACTGATACACCATGACATGTATACACAGCACAGACAGGGGCAGTGCCAGCCTCCCCCTCACACACTTATACACCATGACATGTATACAAAGCATAGGCAGGGGCCGTGCCAGCCTCCTTCGCACAGTAATACAACATGACATGTATACACAGCACAGACAGGGGCAGTGCCAGCCTCCCCCTCACACACTTATACACCATGACATGTATACACAGCACAGACAGGGGCAGTGCCAGCCTCCCCTCACACACTGATACACCATGACATGTATACACAGCACAGACAGGGGCAGTGCCAGCCTCCCCTCACACACTGATACACAATGACATGTACACACAGCACAGACAGGGGCAGTGCCAGCCTCCTCCTCACACACTGATACACCATGACATGTACACACAGCACAGACAGGGGCAGTCCCAGCCTCCCCCTCACACACTGATACACCATGACATGTACACACAGCACAGACAGGGGCAGTGCCAGCCTCCCCTCACACACTGATACACCATGACATGTATAAACAGCATAGACAGTGGCAGTGCCAGCCTCCCCTTACACACTGATACACCATGACATGTATACACTGCACAGACAGGGGCAGTGCCAGCCTCCCCTTACACACTGATACACCATGACATGTATACACAGCACAGGCAGGGGCAGTGCCAGCATCACCCTCACACACTGATACACCATGACATGTATTCACTGCACAGACGGGGCAGTGCCAGCCTCCCCTCACACACTGATACACCATGACATGTATACACAGCACAGACAGGGGCAGTGCCAGCCTCCCCCTCACACACTGATACACCATGACATGTATACACAGCACAGACAGGGGCAGTGCCAGTCTCCCCTCACACACTGACACACAATGACATGTATACACAGCACAGACAGGGGCAGTGCCAGCCTCCCCCTCACACACTAATACACCATGACATGTATACACAGCACAGACAGGGGCAGCGCCAGCATACGCCTCACACAATGATAAACCATGACATGTATACACAGCACAGACAGGGGCAGTGCCAGCCTCCCCCTCACACACTGATACACCATGACATGTATACACAGCACAGACAGGGGCATTGCCAGCCTCCCCCCCACACACTGATACACCATGACATGTATACACAGCACAGACAGGGGCAGTCCCAGCCTCCCCCCCACACACTGATACACCATGACATGTACACACAGCACAGACAGGGGCAGTGCCAGCCTCCTCCTCACATACTGATACACAATGACATGTATACACAGCACAGACAGGGGCAGTGCCAGCCTCCCCCTCACACACTGATACACCATGACATGTATACACAGCACAGGCAGGGGCAGTGCCAGCCTCCCCCTCATACATTGATACACCATGACTTGTATACACAGCACAGACAGGGGCAGTGCCAGCCTCCCCCTCATACATTGATACACCATGACTTGTATACACAGCATAGACAGGGGCAGTGCCAGCCTCCCCCTCATACACTGATACACCATGACATGTATACACAGCACAGACAGGGGCAGTGCCAGCCTCCCCCTCACACACTGATACACCATGACATGTATACACAGTACAGACAGGGGCAGTGCCAGCCTCCCCCCCCACACACTGATACACCATGACATGTATACACAGCATAGATAGGGGCAGTGCCAGCCTCCCCTTCATAAATTGATACACCATGACATGTATACACAGCACAGACAGGGGCAGTGCCAGCCTCCCCACACACACTGATACACCATGACATGTATACACAGCACAGACAGGGGCAGTGCCAGCCTCCCCCCCACACACTGATACACCATGACATGTATACACAGCATAGACAGGGGCAGTGCCAGCCTCCCCCTCATAAATTGATACACCATGACATGTATACACAGCACAGACAGGGGCAGTGCCAGCCTCCCCCTCACACACTGATACACCATGACATGTATACACAGTACAGACAGGGGCAGTGCCAGCCTCCCCCCCACACACTGATACACCATGACATGTATACACAGCATAGATAGGGGCAGTGCCAGCCTCCCCCTCATAAATTGATACACCATGACATGTATACACAGCACAGACAGGGGCAGTGCCAGCCTCCCCTCACACACTGATACACCATGACATGTATACACAGCACAGACAGGGGCAGTGCCAGCCTCCCCCCCACACACTGATACACCATGACATGTATACACAGCATAGACAGGGGCAGTGCCAGCCTCCCCCTCATAAATTGATACACCATGACATGTATACACAGCACAGACAGGGGCAGTGCCAGCCTCCCCTTACACACTGATACACCATGACATGTATACACAGCATAGACAGGGGCAGTGCCAGCCTCCCCCTCATAAATTGATACACCATGACATGTATACAAAGCCCAGACAGGGGATGCGCCAGCCTCTCTCTCACACACTGATACACCATGACATGTATACACAGCACAGACAGGGGCAGTGCCAGCCTCCCCCTCACACACTGATACACTATGACATGTATACACAGCACAGACAGGGGCAGTGCCAGCCTCCCCCTCACACACTGATACACCATGACATGTATACACAGCACAGACAGGGGCAGTGCCAGCCTCCCCTCCCACACTGATACACCATGACATGTATACACAGCACAGACAGGGGCAGTGCCAGCCTCCCCCTCACACACTGATACACCATGACATGTACACACAGCACAGACAGGGGCAGTGCCAGCCTACCCCTCACACACTGATACACCATGACATGTATACACAGCACAGACAGGGGCAGTTCCAGCCTCCCCTCACACACTGATACACCATGACATGTATACACAGCACAGACAGGGTCAGTGCCAGCCTCCCCTCACACACTGATACACCATGACATGTATACACAGCACAGACAGGGGCAGTCCCAGCCTCCCCCTCACACACTGATACACCATGACATGTACACACAGCACAGACAGGGGCAGTGCCAGCCTCCCCTCACACACTGATACACCATGACATGTATACACAGCACAGACAGGGTCAGTGCCAGCCTCCCCTCTCACACTGATACACCATGACATGTATACACAGCACAGACAGGGGCAGTGCCAGCCTCCCCCTCACACACTGATACACCATGACATGTATACACAGCACAGACAGGGGCAGTGCCAGCCTCCCACTCACACATTGATACACCATGACATGTATACACAGCACAGACAGGGGCAGTGCCAGCCTCCCCTCACACACTGATACACCATGACATGTATACACAGCACAGACAGGGGCAGTGCCAGCCTCACACACTGATACACCATGACATGTATACACAGCACAGACAGGGGCAGTGCCAGCCTCCCCCTCACACACTGATACACTATGACATGTATACACAGCACAGACAGGGGCAGTGCCAGCCTCACACACTGATATACCATGACCTGAATACACAGCACAAACAGGGGCAGTGCCAGCCTCCCCCTCACACACTGATACACCATGACATGTATACACAGCATAGATAGGGGCAGTGCCAGCCTCCCCTCACACACTGATACACCATGACATGTATACACAGCACAGACAGGGTCAGTGCCAGCCTCCCCCTCACACACTGATACACCATGACATGTATACACAGCACAGACAGGGGCAGTGCCAGCCTCCCCTCACACACTGATACACCATGACATGTATACACAGCACAGACAGGGTCAGTGCCAGCCTCCCCCTCACACACTGATACACCATGACATGTATACACAGCACAGACAGGGGCAGTGCCAGCCTCCCACTCACACATTGATACACCATGACATGTATACACAGCACAGACAGGGGCAGTGCCAGCCTCCCCTCCCACACTGATACACCATGACATGTATACACAGCACAGACAGGGGCAGTGCCAGCCTCCCCCTCACACACTGATACACCATGACATGTATACACAGCACAGACAGGGACAGTGCCAGCCTCCCCCTCAAACACTGATACACCATGACATGTATACAAAGCATAGGCAGGGGCCGTGCCAGACTCCTTCGCACACTGATACACCATGACATGTATACACAGCACAGACAGGGGCAGTGCCAGCCTCCCCCTCACACACTGATACACCATGACATGTACACACAGCACAGACAGGGGCAGTGCCAGCCTACCCCTCACACACTGATACACCATGACATGTATACACAGCACAGACAGGGGCAGTTCCAGCCTCCCCCTCACACACTGATACACCATGATATGTATACAAAGCACAGACAGGGGCAGTGCCAGCCTCCCCTTACACACTGATACACCATGATATGTATACAAAGCACAGACAGGGTCAGTGCCAGCCTCCCCTCACACACTGATACACCATGACATGTATACACAGCACAGACAGGGGCAGTGCCAGCCTCCCCCTCACACACTGATACACCATGACATGTATACACAGCACAGACAGGGGCAGTGCCAGCCTCCCCCTCACACACTGATACACCATGACATGTACACACAGCACAGACAGGGGCAGTGCCAGCCTCCCCCTCACACACTTACACACAATGACATGTATACACAGCACAGACAGGGGCAGTGCCAGCCTCCCCTCACACATTGATACACCATGACATGTATACACAGCACAGACAGGGGCAGTGCCAGCCTCCCCTCACACATTGATACACCATGACATGTATACACAGCACAGACAGGGGCAGTGCCAGCCTCCCCTCACACATTGATACACCATGACATGTATACACAGCACAGACAGGGGCAGTGCCAGCCTCCCCCTCACACACTGATACACCATGACATGTATACACAGCACAGACAGGGGCAGTGCCAGCCTCCCCCTCACACACTGATACACCATGACATGTACACACAGCACAGACAGGGGCAGTGCCAGCCTCCCCCTCACACACTTACACACCATGACATGTATACACAGCACAGACAGGGGCAGTGCCAGCCTCCCCTCACACATTGATACACCATGACATGTATACACAGCACAGACAGGGGCAGTGCCAGCCTCCCCCTCACACACTGATACACCATGACATGTATACACAGCACAGACAGGGGCAGTGCCAGCCTCCCCCTCACACACTGATACACCATGACATGTATACACAGCCCAGACAGGGGCAGTGCCAGCCTCCCCCTCACACACTGATACACCATGACATGTATACACAGCACAGACAGGGGCAGTGCCAGCCTCCCCTCACACACTGATACACCATGACATGTATACACAGCACAGACAGGGGCAGTGCCAGCCTCACACACTGATACACCATGACATGTATACACAGCACAGACAGGGGCAGTGCAAGCCTCCCCTCACACACTAATACACCATGACATGTATACACAGCACAGACAGGGGCAGTGCCAGCCTCCCCCTCACACACTGATACACCATGACATGTATACACAGTACAGACAGGGGCAGTGCCAGCCTCCCCCTCACACACTGATACACCATGACATGTATACATAGCACAGGCAGGGGCAGTGCCAGCCTCCTCCTCACACACTGATACACCATGACATGTACACACAGCACAGACAGGGGCAGTGCCAGCCTCCCTTCGCACACTGATACACCATGACATGTATACACAGCACAGACAGGAGCAGTGCCAGCCTCCCCTCACACACTGATACACCATGACATGTATACACAGCACAGACAGGGGCAGTGCCAGCCTCCCCCTCACACACTTACACACCATGACATGTATACACAGCACAGACAGGGGCAGTGCCAGCCTCTCCCTCACACACTGATACACCATGACATGTATACACAGCACAGACAGGGGCAGTGCCAGCCTCCCCCTCACACACTTATACACCATGACATGTATACACAGCACAGACAGGGGCAGTGCCAGCCTCCCCCTTACACACTGATACACCATGACATGTATACACAGCACAGACAGGGGCAGTGCCAGCCTCCCCCTCACACACTGATACACCATGACATGTACACACAGCACAGACAGGTGCAGGGCCAGCCTCCCCCTCACACACTGATACACTATGACATGTACACACAGCACAGACAGGTGCAGGGCCAGCCTCCCCTCACACATTGATACAACATGATATGTACACACAGCACAGGCAGGGGCAGCGCCAGCCTCCCCCTCACATACTGATACACCATGACATGTACACACAGCACAGACAGGGGCAGTGCCAGCCTCCCCCTCACACACTGATACACCATGACATGTATACACAGCACAGACAGGGGCAGCGCCAGCCTCCCCCTGACACACTGACACAATTGGATAGTGACGGCCGATCGCATCTCGGCCAGCCCCTTAACAGCATGCGTGCACGGATAAGGTTTACAGGTTTGTGCCTACGGCCCGTAACTTGCGGCATGGTTGAATTTAATAGGTCGGTAACGCAGCAGAATTTTCAGCCCGTAGCATTTGCGGGCTTGCCGATGCCGCTTCACATTTAATGCATCTGTAGGTGGTACTACAGTCTTAATTGCCTCCATGCCGTTATGCTCTGTGCCCTCTCCAGAAATGGGGATTAATGTGGAGGGGTTCAGATTAGTGCAGCGTTCTATGGTGAGATATGGTTGGGAGAGCAAAGTGGTCATACAAGAGAGTTGCCTTGACGGTGATAGATACAATCTTTATTCGTCTGGCTGCAGGCCGAACTCACCAGTATGTTGTAGTCCAACTCTCCTCTATTTCTTAGCACTGATCTACCTGCTCCTGAGTCACACAAAAGTCTAAAGCAGCGTCCCTCTATTTCTAATTCCATTTCAGGCTGTTCTTCCATGCTTTACAACATTTCTACATTGTTTAAAGCTAAAATGTCTACTTGTTCCTCAACTTCTGGTCCAGCATTTTCTATTAGGTGTATTAGATAGATTTATACGGCCTCGAGTCTGGTGTTCTAGTCTTTGTCCTTGTCGGTCCCGTTCCTCCATCCCTTCCTGTCTCCATTGTGATCTTTTCTTTGTGGACAGTCACGGGCCCACTGACCGGTTTCGACACATACATGGCATGCACCTCCTCTTTGCCTCCTTTTGGTCGGCCTTCTTCCTCTCGCACTTTGTTTCCAATCATGGTTGCCATTTGGGTTCTGTATCACATATGCTTCTTTTGGTTTGCTATCTGCCTTTTTCTGCTTTTTCTCTGTTGCCTTCTTACTTTGTTCTTCAGCATGCCTAGCATAGTCTATAGTCTCCCTCAAGGTACAGGTCCTATAAGTTATTCAATGTTTTACAACAAAAAAACATTCACCTTTCAATTTCTATTCCATTAAATTTAAATCTCGGTATCGACCTTTGAAACTTCAATCTAAATGTCCCAATATTATCTTTGGTGGTTGGGATTCCCTTTACTGCTCTTCTTACATCGGAGTCTGTCCATGCTCTGTATACTAGCATGGTGGGTCCCTGAACTTCTCCACCTCCCCCACCAATGTTCCCCCTGCCCTAGGGTTAGGGACTTCTATAAGAGGGTACAATGAGGAAGATGAAACGGTGCACTTACCTCGAAAGGTGTTCTGTGGATGTCGCCTATCCCTCGGAGACCTTTCCAGTGGCTGGGTGATCCGTAAGGAGGAGGTATGCTTTCCTCCGGGGGCGCAAGCGTTAAGTCTTCTTCTGGAGCAGTGGGAGGTAGAGCTGGCTGCGGAGCGGGGACTGTCATAAGTCTCGTTGGTCTTAGGATAAAGCTGTCATCATCCTCGGCATAAGTCTACAATTATTATTAATCTCCCTGTTGTCCCAACCCAACGACTGTAGTTTTGGCCCATACTTTATTTAGTTTTATAGTCTCCCTCAACAACTCCGTTGGACGGCTGACCCTCAACAGTCTTAAAAATACACACCGTCCTACGAGTGACCCTCAGCGGTCTCAGAATAAGCTTTCACCTTATACAAGGCTGGCCCTCAGCGGTCTAAGAAACATTCCCAACCCCTCACTACAACTTATCACTTGCAGCTTATCTTAAGTCTCAGACTTTAAGAGGTGGGAAATTCATACCCTTGTATAAAAGTGAAATTAGTTTGTAACATTTGGGCCCTCATTAAATTAGTGCTCGACGTTCCCTCGGTCCTCGCAAAAGGCAGTTTTCTGCTGTTTGCGAAGAACGATTCCCTAACACGTCCCTCGAAGCATTGCGAGATAACACCAAAAAACGGACGAGATTAGGCTCTGAGAGAACGACGTAAATCTATGAGGTGAACCTCGCACCTCGGAAGAATCCCTACGGGTACAAAAGAGTGCCAGTAAGGGATCCTAAAGCCTCTACGTGCTGCCTCGGAGGAGCCCGACACGGCGGTCTGATCCTCCCCCATAAACACTTCCCCATGCTGCAGGGGTCCCTATCGAGACCACTGCAGCCCCCCCACATTAACCCCTTGCAATGGCCCCCGCTGCATTTAAAAAAAAATAATTCCCCGCCGGGGTTCCTTAAAAGGCCCGCGGCACAATAGTAACCAATCCCGGCAGCAGCACTGAAAATTAACCCCCCCTCTATGCTGGGGGTCTCCATGGGACCCCCGCAGCCCCCCCACATTAAGCCCTTGCAGCGGTGAATTTAGAATGTTACATTTGCCACCGTTAAGGCCCCGAAAAGACCTGTGCTAAAAAATATTGACCCCTGCCGCGGGGGGGGGGGGGGGGGGGGGGTACTATAAGTACCCCCCCAGACAACTAAAATTAACCCCATCACTCATGGGGGTCAGTACAGACCCCCATAAGCCTTAATTAACCCTGTCACTCTTGGGGTCAATACAGACCCCATAAGCCCCTGCAGCAAGGGCTTAATGTGGGGGGGCTGCGGGGATCCTATGGACCCCTGCAGCAAGGGGTTAATGTGGGTACACTTCGGGGGTCCCGATGGGGACCCCCCAGCATAGAGGATGGTTAATGATAGCTGCCGGGGAGGGGGTGGTATTTGGAGTATCCCCCACGGCAGGGCTTGTATGACTGCCGCGGAGCTCCCGTTCAGGACCCCCACGGCAAGTGATGAGGTGGGGGAGCCTGTGAGATCAAGGCTGTCACTGTACGTGCACAGTTTCTCCGTGTTTGACACGGACGGCCGCGCTGCGTAGGTCACATGTTGCTCGCAACAGGGATAATTTAATAGCGTTGTAACGTTTCTAAATTCGAAGCATGTACAGTAGGGCTTAAGTACAAACCTCGTATCTACAGGGCTGGAATTTACTGGGACTGTAAATACATATATATAATGTAAATAAGTAAGAAGCCATCTAGAATATAAAGTTTATATATATATATATATATACATATATACACTAAATGTAAAGACACATAACCACCACTCTATCTATCTATCTATCTATCTATCTATCTATCTATCTATCTATCTATTTATCTATCTATCTATCTATCTATCTATCTATTTATCTATCTATCTATCTATCTACCTACCTATCCATCCATCCATCTATCTATCTATCTACCCATCCATTCAGGCTCTACCCCCAATCACCCCCCCCCCCCCCCCCCCCCCCCGTAGCACCGTTCAGCCCACCAGCAGCCAGCCTGGGGGGAGACAGCATTGGTCCCCTCAAGGAGCAAGGGCCAATGAAGGAGCTCCATTGCGCCGGTGATAGATCCGCCACTGCTCCCCTCCCCTTAGTGATACCACAAGGCCCAGCTGAACAGAGGCTGCGGACCGGTGCTGGCCCCCAGCCCAGGGCCCCCTGATCTAGAGTACATTGTGTTTACATAAAGTCCAGGTCCTCAGAGATAATCCTCCCTACCACAATATATACATATATACACTAAAAATGACACATAAACTCCCTCCCATGTGTATCACTTGTATCCCCAGGTCTGTGCATCTCCACATATTGACTTTAACACACGATACAGGAGTGCAATACCATGGGAAACGAACCTGGCCAATAAGATAATTGTACAAGCGGTGACATCACTAGTTGCTAGGCAGATCAATACAATAAAAGCTCAGTCCTGTCTTTACAATTGTATTAGCAGTGAGAGATGGATTTATATACACATCTTCACCATGGAAACAAGATTACATTAGAGACCGCCCCCTAATGTACCGAGTGGCTCTTGTTTGTGCTGTTGAGCATTCTGGGACTTGAAGTTTAGTGCAGGGACTTCCGGTACATTCACTTCCGGTTCTTTAGCAGCGCTTGCGGCCTAGAGCGGATCCGGTGTGTGTGCGGGCTCTGAGCAGGTAAATAAAGTGATTACTGTTCCAATGAGTGACCAGGAGATAATACAGGAAGTTATTTGTGTCTGTGACTGGTTATCAGGGGCGAGTGGGATATAATGATATACTATATATATATAATACAGAGGGATGGGAGAGGGGCTGTCTATCTATTTATTTATCTATCCCTCTATCTATCTATCCCTCTATCTATCTATCTATCTATCTATCTATCTATCTATCTATCTATCTATCTATCCCTCTATCTATCCCTCTATCTATCCCTCTATCTATCTATCTGTATCTAGCTATCTATCCCTCTATCTATCTATCTATCTATCTATGTATCTATCTATCTATCCCTCTATCTATCCCCCTATCTATCTATCTATCTATCTATCTATCTATCTATCCCTCTATCTATCCCTCTATCTCTCTATCCCTCTATCTATCTATCTATCTATCCCTCTATCTATATATCCCTCTTTTTGTCTACCCTCTATCTATATATCCCTCTATCTATCTATCTATCTATCTATCTATCTATCTATCTATCTGTATCTAGCTATCTATCCCTCTATCTATCTATCTATCCATCTATCTATCCCTCTATCTATCTATCCCTCTATCTATCTATCTATCTATCTATCTATCTATCTATCTATCTATCTATCCCTCTATCTATCCCTCTATCTATCCCTCTATCTATCTATCTGTATCTAGCTATCTATCCCTCTATCTATCTATCTATCTATCTATGTATCTATCTATCTATCCCTCTATCTATCCCTCTATCTATCTATCTGTATCTAGCTATCCCTCTATCTATCCCCCTATCTATCTATCTATCTATCTATCTATCTATCTATCTATCCCTCTATCTATCCCTCTATCTCTCTATCCCTCTATCTATCTATCTATCTATCCCTCTATCTATATATCCCTCTTTTTGTCTACCCTCTATCTATATATCCCTCTATCTATCTATCTATCTATCTATCTATCTATCTATCTATCTGTATCTAGCTATCTATCCCTCTATCTATCTATCTATCCATCTATCTATCCCTATATCTCTCTATCCCTCTATCTATCTATCTATCTATCTATCTATCTATCTATCTATCTATCTATCTATCTATCCCTCTATCTATATATCCCTCTTTTTGTCTACCCTCTATCTATATATCCCTCTATCTATCTATCTATCTATCTATCTATCTATCTATCTATCTATCTATCTATCTATCTATCTATCTATCCCTCTATCTATCTCCCTCACTTGTGCCTCCCTTCCCCCTTTCCCTCCCCTGTGTCTCCACCCCCTCTGCCTCCCCTGTGTCTCCACCCCCTCTCCCTCCCCTTGTGTCTCCACCCCCTCTCCCTCCCCTGTGTCTCCACCCCCTCTCCCTCCCCTGTGTCTCCACCGCCTCTGCCTCCCCTGTGTCTCCACCCCCTCTCCCTCCCCTTGTGTCTCCACCCCCTCTCCCTCCCCTTGTGTCTCCACCCCTCTCTCTCCCCTGTATCTCCACCCCCTCTCCCTCCCCTGTGTCTCCTTCCCCCCATCTCCCTCCCAGTGTGTCCTTTCCTTTCTATCTCCCTCACTTGTGCCTCCCTTCCCCCTTTCCCTCCCCTGTGTCTCCACCCCCTCTGCCTCCCCTGTGTCTCCACCCCCTCTCCCTCCCCTTGTGTCTCCACCCCTCTCTCTCCCCTGTATCTCCACCCCCTCTCCCTCCCCTGTGTCTCCTTCCCCCCATCTCCCTCCCAGTGTGTCCTTTCCCCCCTCTCCCTTTCTTGTATCTCCACTCCCTCTTCCTTCCCTGTGCCTCCTTTCCCTCTCCCTCCCCCTGTCTCATTTTCCCCCACCTCCCTCTCCTGTACCTCCTTTCCCCCATCCCTCCCCTTTTCTCCTTTCCCCCTCTACCTCCCCTGTGTCTCATTTTCCCCCACCTCCCTCTCCTGTTCTTCCTTTCCACCTGTCCCTTTTCCCTCTCGTGTCTCCTTCTCTCCCTCTCCTGTTTCTCCTTCTCCCTGCCTTGTGTCTCCGATTCACCTCCTCTCCCTCCCTTGTCTCCTTGACCCCCCCCCCCCCATATCTTGTACCTGGATGGAATGCTGCCTGTCACGCCGCTCCTCTCCCGTCTGGAACGTCTTTCTGATCAAGCTGCAAATTGCTCATGCTCTTGATCCTGAAAGTAGTTCCGGCCGAGGGACGGGAGCCGCAGAGGAGGTGAGTGCGGCGCTGCTGGCAGGGTCGCATCCAGGTACACGGTTGAGCAAGGGTGATGCGAGCCCAAGGGGCTTCGCAATGTGCCCCAGAGGCGCTCATCGCAAGGCCTCCACTGGCAGGAACCAGGTACTGCGGGGTGATGCGAGCCCAGGTGTACTCTCGATGAGCGCCTCTGGTGCTCATTGCAAGAACCCCACTGGTAGGAACCAGGTACTAGGGGTGATGCGAGCCCTCGTGGTTACGGGCCGCAACAACATTACCAACATAGCTAACGTTACCCACACTGACAATGCTGTTTGCCACACAAACTTTTTTTAGAAATAGAAAAAAGAAAATGGTCATGTGCGTATGTATTCACCCCCTTTGTTATGAAGCCCATAAAAAGCTCTGGTGCAACCAATTACCTTCAGAAGTCACATAATTAGTGACATGATGTCCACCTGTGTGCAATCTAAGCGTCACATGATTTGTCATTACATATACACAGAGGCTGCAACACCTAAGCAAGATGCACCACTAACCAAACACTGCCATGAAGACCAAGGAAGGAACTCTCCAAACAAGAACGGGACGATGTTGTTGAGAAGTACAAGGTCAGGGTTAGGTTTTAAAAAGGAATCCAAATCTTTGATGATCCCCAGGAGCACCATCAAATCTATCATAACCAAATGGAAAGAACATGGCACAACAGCAACCCTGCCAAGAGATGGCCGCCCAACAAAACTCACGGACCGGGCAAGGAGGGCATTAATCAGAGAGGCAGCACAGAGACCTAAGGTAACCCTGGAGGAGCTGCAGAGATCCACAGCAGAGACTGGAGTATCTGTACATAGGACGACAATAAGCCGTACGCTCCATAGAGTTGGGCTTTATGGCAGTGGCCAGAAGAAAGCCATTACTTTCAGCAAAAAACAAAATGGCACTTTTTGAGTTTGCGAAAAGGCATGTGGGAGACACCCAAAATGTATGGAGGAAGGTGCTCTGGTCTAATAAGACTAAAATTGAACTTTTTGGCCATCAAAGAAAACGCTATGTCTGGCACAAACCCAACACATCACATCACCCAAAGAGCACCATCCCCAACCGGGACTGGGAAACTGGTCAGAGTTGAGGGGAAGATGGATGGTGCTAAATACAGGGATATTCTTGAGCAAAACCTGAACCACTCTGTGTGTGATTTGAGGCTAGGACGGAGGTTCACCTTCCAGCAGGACAATGACCCCAAACACACGGCTAAAGCAACACTTGGGGGGGTTTAAGGGGAAACATGTAAATGTGTTGGAATGGCCGAGTCACAAACGCAAACCATCCAACTTGAAGGAGATGGAGCAGTTTTGCGAGGAGGAATGGGCAAAAATCCCAGTGGTAAGATGTGGCAAGCTCATAGAGACTTATCCAAAGCGACACACAAGCCCATCCCAAACAAGAGTGGGAATATTGTACGGCTGTCTCCTAGATACGTTCCCCAAAATATACTCATCTCTGCGAGCTATTAATGTCCTCCCTATGTATATATCTATATATATATATATATATATATATATATATATATATATATATATCAAGTCATTACATTACACGTCCTATTACATGGATCCTCCACTAAGATGCTCTATCTCCAATCTTATCATCTCCCCACTCCCTCTTTCTGACCACCATCTCCTAACCTACAACCTCACAACTTATTCCAATTTCTGCCCTTTATCACGCCCAACTACGAAACCTGCAGTCACTTATCTCACAACACCTCTCCATTTTATTACAACCCCTTAATAGTCCTCTCACTACCCTCACTTGCCCTGATATTGCTACCACACAATACAATTTGACTCTAAATTGCACCCTGGACTCTCTGGCCACCATAACCACAGGCAGACGCCCCCGCTCTCACCTACAACCATGGCACTTTACACAAACACGCTACACCCAGAAGCGCTCTCGCAGCGATGAACGATAATAGAGGAAAACTCGCTTCTCAGCAGACTTCCTCCATTACAAGTTTATCCTACGCTCCTACCACTTTGTCCTCAATCTTACCAAACAGAGGTACTTATCATTAATATCAAATTTGGCCTCTAACCCCAAACGTCTGTTCTCCACATTCAAAACTCTCCTCTGCCCTCCCCCACCTCCCGCCCCGTCCTCTCTTACAGCTGAAGATGTTGCTAGACACTTTAATAGTAACATTTAAAATATTCGTAATGAACTCTCCTCTCAACGTGGCCATATCCCACCTTCTCCTCCACAAACAGCACCCTGCCTTCACCATTTCCCAAACCTTTATCCATTATGGACTCCCTTAACCCTGTAACTGAGGATGAAGTTGCTAGTCTTCTATCAACCTCACTTGTCCACATGATCCTATTCCATCACAGCTGATCTCCCCCTCTCTACCACACTTATCCCATCTCTCACACATCTAATCAACCTTTCCCTAGACGCTGGCAAGTTTCTATCACCTTTCAAACAAGCCATAATTACACCCATTCTTAAGAAACCTGATCTGGTCCAGCTTCTCCATCTGATTATCGCCCTATCGCTTTACTTCCCTTGGCTTCTAAACTACTTGAGTGTGTCGTCTACAATCGCCTTACACAATTTATTTCCTCCAACTCTCTCCTTGATCCCCTCTAGTCTGGCTTCCTGCACCAACAGTCCACAGAGACAACTCTCACAAAAGTTACTAATGCCCTGCTCACCCCCAAATCAAAGGGCCATTTCTCTATCTTTTTTCTCCTGGATCTCTCTGCTGCCTTTGACACCGTTAATCACCCTCTTCTTATCCAAATTCTCCACTCTCTTGGCATCCGTGACACTGCTCTCTCTTGGTTCACATCTTATCTAGAACATCGAACATTTAGTGTCCCCTTCTCTGGTGCCTCTTCATCTCCTTGCCCTCTAACTGTCGGTGTACCCCAAGGCTCAGTTCTAGGCCCCCTCCTTTTCTCCATCTATACATCCTCCCTTGGTGACCTAATACAATCTTTTGGGTTTCAGTATCATCTATATGCTGATGACACCCAAATCTACATCTCTGCACCCAAACTATCCTCATCTCTGCTAGTTCATGTTGCCAACTGCCTCTCGAGCATATCCTCATGGGTGTCTGCCCGCCAACTCAAACTCAATATGACAGAACTCCTTATCTTTTCAACCTCTTCCTCAGCTTCCACCCCTCACTTATCTCTCACTGTTGACAACGCCATCATCACTCCCACCTCCCAGGCCCGCTGTCTTGGGGTCCTACTAGACCCTTCCCTCTCTTACATTCCTCACATTCAATCACTCACAAAATCTTGTCACTTTCACCTAAAAAACATATCCAAAATACGTGACTACCTTACACAAGACACAACTAAAATTCTTAATCACTCTCTCATTATATCTGCCACCCTCTCCTTGCTGGCCTTCCTATAACCTGTCTGTCTCCACTGCAATCCATTTTGAATGCATCCACTAGACCCATCTACCATAGGAAACACTCAGTGTCTGCAGCACCTCTCTGTCAGGCACTCCACTGGCTTCCCATAGCCTCCAGAATAAAATTCAAAATCATGATACTAACATATAGAGCCCTCCACAATAGTGCACCCTCGTACATCTCTGCTCTCATCCCAAAATACACTCCCACGTGCCCTCTTCACTTTGTTAATGACCTTCTTCTCTCCTCCACTCTGATCACCTCCTCTCACTCCCGCCTTCAAGTCTTTTCTGCTGCCCCTATTCTTTGGAACTCCTTACCTCGCTCCATCAGACTATCCCCTGCCTCAAATCCTTGAAAATTTCTTTAAAAGCGCACCTATTCAAAAAAGCCTATCATCTTTGGCCTCCTCATTCACTATTCATCTATCACTCTCCTGTACCTCACCCTTACCCTTTAGAATGTAAGTTTGCGAGTTTTCAATCTTGTGGGGCGCTTTAGGTAAAGCACTGTGTATATCTGATTGAAAGCTCAATAGCCGAGTCTTCCATTATTTTCATTGACCGTCTCATGTTTATTTGTACAGACCATAAAGACATGTAACAAATACCACCAGCATGTGACCGTCTCATGTTTATTTGTACAGACCATAAAGACGTGTAACAAATCCCAGCATGGTACCGTTTCATATTTATTTGTACTGACCATAAAGACATTTTTAAATTTTTAAAAAAGAAGGGTTGGTGGCTCAAAGTGTTGACCTTATTGAAAGATTACAGGGGTGCTCCCTGAGATAATAATGAATGTAATAGAAAAGGGGAGGATAGAACAGATCCCATTTGTACTGGGGCACACACTGTTCTGATCTCAATTAAATGGTCAAAAACATTTTAAAATATAACTTTTATTAAATAATTTATTAAAATCCTTGATAAAAATAGAGACACAGTCGCTTTGTAATGTAATATAATATGAATCTCTATCGGTATCAACAAAATGATCAGCATATATTATAAACACCTAAAAGTATTGGTGCAGACCATATAGAGAGTGACTAAAACAAAAATATATATGTACCAGTAAAAAGTGACTGGTGCAAAAGTGAAGGAGCTAAGTATGAAACGTGCTGCAGTGAGATATTGCACTGTTTATTTGTACAGACCATAAAGACGTGTAACACATCCCAGTGTGTGACCATCTCATGTATATTTGTACAGACAGTGACAAAGTGACACCATCAGTTCTCTCAGTCTGACCAAGAAGAAGAGAGAAACATGAGGAGTCCCCGGGCGATTAAAGAGGAGGAAAATCCTGTAAATATCAGTGAAGGTGAGTAATATCTTATGGACAATTATCACTTACTTCAGTCCTTATTGAGGTGTATTTATCCTTCATCTTTTACCCAAGAAGTTTTACACACATTGCAGCTCATGATAAAGGTGATTTTCTCCCCAATGACACAATATCTGGTCTTCTCTCCATACAAAGTAATAACATTTGGTTATTTCTGTGTTTGTGGATCTTTCAACTAAAGGATTTAAATAGATTTTAACACTAGATTGATAGTAAATAATTACACTGGGGAAAGTCTATAATCTGATCATCTCTATCTGTGTAGGACCTTTAGATGTGAGGCCTCCAGTTGTCTCCAGGGTTGATCAAGAAGATCTGAATATAAGAGATCAGCAGCAGGTGAATGAGGAGGAGAGTCCTGGGAATATAAGGGAAGGTGAGGAAGTAATACACAATAAGAACATTAATAGTACATTCTGTAACGGCATACCGTCACCATAACAATATGTTTATTTTATCTTAAAAACTGTCTATACATTGCAATAGCTATTTATCTCTATAGTACATATTTCTTGACATATACAGCATTGTTTGTGCAGCTCAGTATACTAATGTATGGCTCGGAGAGCTTGATAAGATTAGGGGGATCTAGAATTTAGTACTTGCCGATCATTACTAATATCAGTCTATAACTTAATGTCTAACACATCCACACAGCTAATGTACGGGATAAATGTATTAATAATATTGGTCAGTATATTAAATCCATTTATTGTTTTTTTATATACAGATATTCTCACATTAGCCATAAACTGATAATTATAATGATAAGTATAGACCTGTAAGCTTCACATGTTTGGAAGCTTTTAGACGGGTTAATAAGTGTTAATATACAATAATAATATGTCTACACTTTTGGGCACCACTTCATAAAAAGGACATTTTAGAGCTGGAAAAACTACAGGGAAGGGCAACAAAACTAATAAGGGGAATGGAGGGGCTAAGTTATGAAGAAAGACTAACCAAATTACACTTATCTCTAGAAAAAAGGCATCTAAGAGGGGATATGATTACCCTATATAAATACATCCAGAGTCAGTATAGGGATTTGTCAAGTACTTTTTGTGCCAAGGGGTTTTCAACTGATAAGAGAACATCCTTTGAGGTTAGAAGTAAAAAGATTCCACCTTAAAGAAAGAAAAGGGTTCTTCACAGTAATCTGTGGAATTCTCTACCAAAGGAGGTGGTGACAGCGGATTCAATACATACCTTCAAGAAAGGGTTAGATAGATTTTTAAATAAAAAGGGCATCCTGGATAGTTATCATGGATAACTAGAGATGGAGTATTGATCCAGGGAGGAGTCTGATTACCAGTATCTGGTTTCAGGAAGGATTTTTTTTTCCTTATGATACAATTTGCAAATGTTTTTTTTTTTCTGTTTGCCTTCCTCTGGATCAATTAATAATTAACAATTACTACCAGGTAATAAATAATCCACATATTATAATAAAAAGGTTGAACTTGGTGGACTGGACATCTTTAATCAACCTCAATTACTAAACTATGTAATTTCCTGATAGACGACTTTGTATACACAGGAAGTTGGGGAAGTGTCAGTAACTACAGTCCGTGCTCTCAGCCGCACTAATGGGTAGATTGTTAGTTTACAGAAACACCCACCTCGGGAAGTAACAGACAGCAGCAGGCAAAAAATAAAAGCCTACAGCAAGCAATAATTGTGTGTAGAAGTTGTAATATGTAAAGTTTGGGTTTATACAGTATTTGCTTTTTTCTTTTAAATAACATTTTGCAGACCATCATAATTAGTTAAACAAAAGATCATAATTGACAATCATTGGTGTGCACCGGATCACACTGCACTCTATAGACATTCAGACATCTGTTGCCTCATTTTCATATGATAAGAAAACAATGTTGTATGTTCATAAGGAGTTACATAACTTCCACTAAATTAATAGACTAAACTAGATCATTTTCAACCAAATTGACCTTTTATTAACTGGAAATTGGTCTCAGTTCGCTATAAATAATTATTGTAACTATAATAGATATATATACTAACTAATAATTTCCGTTTAGAAGTATGTTAAAGCTGTCACAATTTACTTCTGGTTCTTTTTTGTTTCCAACAGATGGAGCCGAGATTTGTAATACCCTTGGAGAAGACCACATGTCTCACACAGTAGAAAAAACATTTGCATGTCCTGAATGTGGGAAATGTTTCAGTCGTGCCTCACATCTTAATTGCCATAAAATGACTCATACAGGGGAAAAACCTTTTCCATGTTCTGAATGTGGGAAATGTTTCAATCAGCTCTCACATCTTAATATCCATAAGAAGACTCATACAGGAGAAAAACCTTTTCCATGTTCTGAATGTGGGAAATGTTTCAGTCAGCTCTCACATCTTACTAAACATAAGATGACTCATACAGGAGAAAAACCTTTTCCATGTTCTGAATGTGGGAAATGTTTCAGTCTGGCCTCACAACTTAATAGCCATAAGATGACTCATACCGGAGAAAAACCTTTTCCGTGTTCTGAATGTGGGAAATGTTTCATTCGTGCCTCATATCTTAAGAGCCATAAGATGACTCATACAGGAGAAAAACCTTTTCCATGTTCTGAATGCGAGAAATGTTTCAGTCATCTCTCATCTCTTAATAAACATAAGAGAACTCACACAGGAGAGAAACCGTTTGCATGTTCTGAATGTGGGAAATGTTTCAGTCACCTCTCATCTCTTAATAGCCATAAGATGACTCATACAGGAGAGAAACCGTTTGCATGTTCTGAATGTGTGAAATGTTTTAGTAGTGCCTCACATCTTAATAGTCATAAGATGACCCATACAGGAGAGAAACCTTTTCCATGTTCTGCATGTGGGAAATGTTTCAGTCATATCTCAGATCTTAATAGACATAAGTTAACTCACACAGGAGAGAAACCTTTTGCATGTTCTGAATGTGGGAAAAGTTTCAATCTGGCCTCAAATCTCAAGCAACATATGAGAACTCACACAGGAGAGAAACCTTTTGCATGTTCTGAATGTGAGAAATGTTTCAGTTGTGCCTCACATCTTAATAGCCATAAGATGACTCATATAGGGCAAAAACATTTTCCATGTTCTGAATGTGGGAAATGTTTCAATAATCTCTCATATCTTAATAAACATAAGTTAACTCACACATGAGAGAAACCTTTTGCATGTTCTGAATGTGGGAAATGTTTCAGTCAAGCAACATATGAGAACTCACATCATTCACATGTTCTGAAATATACACAAGAGACAAGATGTGTTTCAGTCAGATTTGAAATGACACAAAGAGTCCACCATTACACATCAACATGACATTGTATGAAATTTTACTAACATCATATAAATGCAATTAAACAAAAACATTCAGCTAGTTCATAGAAATCTGTGGATATCTGAGTTTTAAAGCATGTTAATACAACCTTTTTGCAGGGCTGCTCTTTTAGTAAATTCTACTAGTGTATCAGCTTGTATTATTACATTACATACTATGAGTCTGCACTGCTTCTGTGCATTGCTATCTGCTTGGTTACCAATAACCTTTTGATTTAAAGTGATATGTAAGTTTCTTGGGTTATTACTTTTCTGCACTCTGTAAACAAAAAGCAGCCTATATGTATGCAACGCATCTCAAAAAACATTTTATTTTTATTAATATCTAAAAATCTTTCTAATGATTATGTTAACACCCACAGGGGTGTCTACATAGGCTCCCCCCCCCCCTTCAAATAGCATGCAACATTAGGGGATTCATTTAACCCATTATTCACCTGCTGTTGCTTCCTCAACCAATCTCCTTGCAGCTTCCTGTCTGATGTGTGACATAGTGCCTTACTACATATCCCAGGCTGCTTTGCAGCACAAACAGGAACCCAAATGTTTTAGCTAACCTGTTTGGCCAAAATAAATTATTTTACATTGCATGCTAATTTAGCTTGGGTTTGGAGGGTGTTTGCCCTAATCTGCAACCGTTTTAAAATTACAAAACATTTTTCTAATTTCAAGGTAAGTGTTTACATTTTTATTTTGGGATTTTTTCATGCAAAACATGTCCTCATTCACTATTAATTCTCCTCTATCATATGCATTCATAATTCAGTAAACTTACATATCACTTTAAGGGAGCCTGAACTTATGGACTTTGCTTTACACCATCATGCTGAGCACTCATGGTCAATTTGTGGACCTGTAAACTAAGTTATATATATATATATATATATATATATATATATATATATATATATATATATATTTATATACTCTTTATATTTTATTCATCCTTAATAGTCCCTCCCATTAGTTTTCTTATTTTCTATGTACGTTTGTTGCATCAAACAAAGCATTGAGTCCAATGAGCTGTAAAAGAAGAACATTAATACTCTTAGGTCCTGAAAGGCTCATAAATGTCAAGCTGTCTACAATTGTATTCTCTGTTTATAAGTGATACTAATATGTATAGTATGATAAATCGTTATGTTACAGATGTTTTAATTAATTAAAGTGATTGATGAGCTCATTGTCAATAAGAATTACACCTTGTACTATACAAAAATATATATTTTTGAATAAATATAGGGTGCTGATACGTTATAATAAGTTGAACAGACATCTGCACTAAAGTTACTTTTTTTAAATGTGAAATAGTTACATCTAAAAAATTGTTTTTTAATTGATTAAGAATTGACTTAGATATTGCTTGATTATCCATCACCCTCATCCTCTCTGTTTTCTCTCCTAACCCTCTCTCCCCAAAATCTTCCTTCCAGTCATTTTTCCATTGTAGACAATAAGGTAGGAAACAGTTAAATATGTACTCTTATAAATTAATTGTTTTTATTTTATAAGTGTAAACAAGTCCCTATTTCTCATAATAAATCTGCTCTAGAGACAGTAAACACCTATCTAGCATAAACGAATATGTATTTCTGTAAGTCTACAAGGCCAATATTTGACCTATGCACAGAATATAAAAAATAAAGTGTTTTTGCGCATCATGTGGTTGTTGGTGGGTTATACCATCTTTCTGGGGGGTGGGGATGGATTGTCCCATTGTCTTTATGTAAACATTATAAAAGCTATGTTGTATATATTTTTGTCAGTCAGCCAGTAGCAACCATTTTGGATGTTTTTACTGCTGACCCACATTTTTGTCTAAATAAACTCTAATAATAAGAAAATTATCAGTGGACTCTGTTTTTTGGTATCATAACTGGGTTTTGGAGTAAAAAGTGGTGTGTGGGTATGATTTTTTCTCTAACACTCCCGTTGCTATTTGTCGTCACATTTTAACCCCTCATTATGCCTCTTATCTCACCCCATCACCCATCTGCCCACATTTCCCATGTGCCAATATAGTTCTTCTACATATTTTCCAATGGGGCAGTCTGTCCTCTATGGTGGCTCAATGCACCAGGATCCAGGCCCTGGAAAAGGGTCCATGACAGAGACCACCTAGGAATACCAGGAGCTATATGTCTTGGACCAAAGGAAAAAGGAACTGGCAACCCACTCCAGTATCTCTGCCATGAATACCAAGAGATCAGCATGAAGATGGAAATAAAGTTGTTCTATCCTACTACCCCTATTAGCCAGCTATCCTCTAGATTCTTCACTTAAATAATAATGATGAGGGCCAGCCATGACACCTATTATTAACCCCTATACCATTTGGTACCCACAGATCCCCATTGTATATTATGGTATAACCATGGGGGTCCTTAAAACCACCATGGCACCTAAAATTAATCCTGTTACTAAGTGGCTCTCACATAGTATTCTAAACTATAATCATGGGGGCCCCTATGGACTCCCATTGCATCTATTATTAACCTCTACAGTATAACAAATAATCATAGCAGTCCATATGGTGCCCTATGGCACTTTGTATCTATGGTGGTCCCTACTGATTTGTGCATTCTGATTTGTTAGACATTTAACCAATCAGCAATATGGCAGGAGAAATTCAAATATTACATTTTGATAATGGAAGCTTCTGGTGGTAGATAGGATGCCATGGGAGTCCTTGAGGACCCCCATGGGATGGGGTTCCTTTTAGGTGCATTTGGGTTCCATTTGACTCCTCATAGTTATAGTATAATATACCATCAAGGTCCTTAGGAACCTCATGGTATTGAAATTAATATTAGGAACCATGGGGTCCATAAGGACCCCCATGGTATAGGGGTTAATATTAGGTACCATGAGGTCCATGGTTCTATAAGGTCTCTAGGTACCACCATGCTATAGGAGTTATTATTAGGTGCCATCGAGGTACATAAGGATGCCCATGGCTATACTTTAGATTGGGAATCCCCTGGGACACCCGGTCTCATTGGGGTAGTGATCAGAGATCCCGGGGATACACTGGCTCATAGGAGGCAGCGGTATTAACTCCTTAATTGGGTCAGATTTGAGGCATAAAGCCTCAAATGTGGCACAAGTTGTTCCTTCATAGCGACAGATTGGAAAAATTCAGACTTCTCAGAGGCATTTTTTCTGCCTTTACAGAGGATTCGACGTACCCTTAGGTTGTTTTTTTTTGTGTGATTTTGGTCACTCTGAATGACTTCTGAGTGAACTTCAGAGAGAACAGAAATCAGTGTGATAGCGATTCTTAATCAGTTATGGGCCAAGTACTCGGGCTTTGGATATTATGGACATTGCGACCACTCGGATGGCATTTCTCAGAGGTTAGATTTACACATGTCATGTGATAACGCGGTATTGTTTTACGAGTTTACTTTACATGGTTACATAGTTCCATAGAAATTGAGGTTGAAAAAATACTTTCAGTCCATAAAGTTCAACCTTTTAAGATCTGTCCTGATCTGCAATATGTGGATTAAATGTTAATTGTAAATTGATCCAGAGGAAGCAAACAGAAACAGAAACCCCAGTGACACCTTGCCTATTGTCTCAAAAGGGAAAAATAATAATTCCTTCCTGACCCCAGAAACTGTTGATCAGATTCCCCCCTGGATCAATACTCCCTTTCTAATTATCCAGGATAGCCCTGAATACCCTTTATTTACAAACTAGTAACTTGCCCATTATAAATGACGGTATCATATGTTATGTTCAATTGTCTGTTCTGTCTCTCTGTGCGCCCTCTTTCTCTTTGTTTGGCCTCTCTCTCTCTGCGCCGTCTGTGTGTTCGCTGTCTTTCCCCCTCCCTCTCTCTCCCTCACTTTCTCTCTCTCCTTTCCTCTCTCTCTGCCTCTCTTTTTTTTCTCTCCCTCTCTGCCTCCCCTCTCTCTCTGCCTCCCCCTCCTTCTCTCTCTGCCTTATCTTCCCCTCTCTCCCTTTCTCTCGCCCTCCTCTCTCACCTCGCTCCCCCTCTCTCTCCCCACCTCCTCTTTTTCCCTCCCTCACTCCCCATCCCTCTCTCTCGCCTTCTTCTTTCTCTTTTCCTCCTCTCTTCCCCTTCCACTATCCCCACCTCCTCTTTCTCTCCCTCACCCCCATCCCTCTCTCCCCCCTTCTTTCTCTCTCTGCCTCCTCTCTCCCCTCTCTCTATCCCCACCTCCACTCTTTCCCTCCCTCTCCCTCCTCTCCCCAGTGTTTCTCTCCCTCTCTGCCTCCTTTTTCATCTATCTATGCCTCCTCTCTCCCCCCTCTTTCTCTGCCCCCCCCCCTCGCTCTGCCTCCTCTCTCTCCCCACCTCCTATATTTCCCCTCCTACCCCCATCCCTCTCTCTCTCCTTCTCTCTACCCCTCCCTCCCTCCCTCCTCACCTCCTCTCTTTCCCCCCTCACCCAATCCCTCTCTCTCCTTCTCTCTTCCCATCCCTCTCTCCCCACCTCTTCACTTTTCCTCACTCGCCCATCCCTCTCTGTCTCCTCTCTCCCCTCTCTCTCCCCCTTCCTCTCTTCCCACCTCCTTTGTTTCCATCCCTCACTCCACCATCCCTCTCTCTCTCTCCTTCTTCACTCTCTCTTCCTCCTCTCTCCCCCCACCCCTCTCTCTTTAGAACAGGAGATGCCATGCAGCTTTTTCTCCACCCTCAGTGAGGTATGTGATGTCCTCACCCAGGGACAGACAGTACAGGTCTGACACATGTGTTTCGCATCATCCGCTTCTACAGAGACAGTATGTGTCAGACCTGTACTGTGTGTACCTGGGTGAGGACATCAGACACCTCACTGAGGGTGGAGATAAAAGCTGCATGGTGTCTCCTGATCTAAACTCTGAACCAGTCATCAGGCACTAAGAAGACTTTCTGCTATACATAAAACACAGGTGACAATGGGAATTAGTCCACATTGCAGTAAGAGTAGATTATAATCTTAGGGATTGTATTTCTTATTTTAGACATCGCTAGGGGGTAAGTGGTGGGTCCCTAACCTCTGCCACACAAGAGTTATTGTAGGGACACAGTGTAATGTGCATCTATTCCCTTTATTATATACTAATGTCACCTTATATCATTTACACTGTGATTATTTTTGTGATTACCTTTTTTCTCATAGGAATCATTAAATGTATGGGTTAACCATTAATTGCCTGTAATATATGAGGATTGTTTTTTCTCTATAAAGGGTGAGGATAAGGACTAAGAGGTATATTTTATTTACCTGTGTCTCAATCATGTTTTCCAATTGTCATCATATACTTTAATGATGCCACATCAAAGGGATGTTACTACCAGATACTAATAGTGTCTTTTTCTACATATTTTATATATACAATTTTGCTTACACTATTCTGGTGTTTATACCGTCCATCATAGTATTGGTTAATATACTTCACAAAGGCTTATTGCTGAAATTACTATATTTTTTAATTAAAGTTGGATGGTTCTCTCCCATTGGGTCAAAACTATTATCCTCTCCTAAACAATATGATAATTGGCCACAAGATGGTAGCAGAGTACTATCAGATACATTGTGTCAGTTGCTTTATTTACTTAGTACATATAATGCCCCTGTGTGTGCTTTGTGTGTGCCACGCCAGTGATATGATGTGTATAGAGGTTATAATGACTTATAAGAAGTGTTTATGCTCTAAATAATATAAATGCATGGTGTTTTCTTAGTTTCACCTACTAACAAACTAACTGAATATATCACTCTCTCATCCTGATGACTCCGACCCACAACTGCTTCCAGAATTTCCCTGTTCATACCTATATCACTCTCCCTGTGTAAATATCTCCTCTGCTTTCTGAACTTAGTGTATCTGTTATCAAGGGCTTTGTTGTTGTTTAGTCGTTCAGACAAGTCCGACCCTATGGACCGAAAGCACCCCAGGCACATCTTGTCTCTGGTTCTGCTTATCCATTAGGTTTTCTTGGCCAAGATACTAAAGTGGGTTGCCAGTTCCTTCTCCAGTGGACCTCTCTGCTATGACCTACCCATCTTGGGTGACCCAACATGGTATAACTCACAGCTTCATTCATTCAGGCTTGTTATGTATTAGACTCCCCCATATAGTAACTATTAATGGGACACAGTAATAACATCTGGGACTTTTCTTGATACAAACATTACAAAGATAGTTATTTAAATTGACCTCGTTATAATAAAAAATAACAATATATTATAACAATTATTTGTAACTAAAATGATTACTGTACATTTCTTTTAATGTAATATTCACTACAAATTAAATGACCATAGTTTGTGCTTTTGGTATCTTTATTGGAAGAGTTAAATGGAAAAAATATGAAGTTATGTTCTTGGAACCAATATATAACCCTCCATGTATTTAATAGAATTTTTATTTTATACTCGTATTTTTTATACATTTTATATATTTTTTTTAGATTTATTATTCATTTTTATATATTTTAATAAATATTTTTATACATGTTTATTTTCTCACTCGTTTTTTTATGTAAAAATGTTTCTAAGTCGTATACTGGAGGGCCTAACCCCACTGTGTCATTGAGTGGAGACAAATCCAATATTCTAGAGGAAGAAGGCTAACACTTATTGTCCACAATGCTGATATTATTTTATCTACTAACGCTCAATAATTAGGCAATTCAATCATTGCAATGACAAAACCAATGTTATTACAATATTATTCTTTAATAATCCTACTGATAATTGGCAATGAAAACCTCTAGCGCCCTCTTGTGGCGGTTTATTGCTTTTTCAGTTAACCGATAGGTAGATGATGTTCTTTTTTTTTACCATTAACTTTTTATTAGACAGAAATTCATACATATATATATATATATATATATATATATATATATATATATATATATATATATATTGAGACAATACACAATATCTCACTGATGTTACAAAATCCATATTATCTGCCTTACACCGTACATTTTCCATTTTCTAAACAAAAATTTCAATGGTCCAGAATTATTATGTTACAACAATACAATAATTGTCTTCAATAAAGAAACTATACATATATTTTTGTTGTTGTCTGTATATGTGTGAGTTTTTAATCAATTTCCATCAATAATTGTATCTAAAACAGTATCAACAAAGTATAAATAATATTGTACCAGTCGCATCCTGTTGTTCCAAGAATGTTAAGTAATTTGCCTGTCCACACTCCACTCCTGCGTCCACAGTCATGAGCGTAGCCAGTATACGCCGGGTCTCTAAGTCTCGTCCTCACGCCAGGTACTTTACATTTTGGCCAATGTTAATCGAGTGTAGATGTAGCCTATCTATGCAAGCCCTCACCATATTCCAACCAAGGACCCCATACTGCAAGGTAGCGAGACATAGCGTCCTTTATGGAATGTGTCATTTTTTCATTGATGGTGATATATTCTTTTTTATTTTTGATCAATTGAAAGTTTAACTTTTCCTGCTTCCAGTTTCTGGTGATGTGATTTTCTGTCCTCATAAACATGACCTTTCCATTGGTACACATTGCTCTAGCAGGACCGAGCCCATAAACATGTCTATTCCTTTAATACACTTTGGTCTAGAAGGGACTGAGCCCATAAACATGTCCTTTCCATTAGTACATTTTGGTCTAGAAGGGACCGAGACCATAAACAGGTCCTTTCCATTAGTATACTCTGGGTCTAGCAGGGTCTGAGCCCATAAACATGTCCTTTCCATTAGTACGCTTTGCTCTAGCAGGACTGAGCCTATAAACATGTAATTTCCATTAGTACACTTTGGATTAGAAGGGACTGAGCCGATAAACATGTAATTTCCATTAGTACACTTTGGTCTAGAAGGGACTGAGCCGTTAAACATGTCCTTTCCATTAGGACACTTTGCTCTAGCACGACTGAGCCTATAAAATGTCATTTCCATTAGTACACTTTGGACTAGAAGGGACTGAGCCCATAAACATGTCATTTCCATTAGTACACTTTTGGTCTAGAAGGGACTGAGCCGATAAACATGTCCTTTCCATTAGTACACTTTGGTCTAGAAGGGACTGAGTCCATACACATGTAATTTCCATTAGTACACTTTGCTCTAGCAGGGACTGAGCCATTAAACATGTCTTTTTCATTAGTATACTCTGGTCTTGCAGGGTCTGAGCCTATAAACATGTCCTTTCCATTAGTACACTTTGCTCTAGCAGGACCGAGCCTTTAAACATGTCCTTTCCATTAGAACACTTTGCCCTAGCAGGACCGAGCCTATAAACATGTCATTTCCATTAGTACACTTTGGTCTAGAAGGGACTGAGCCCATAAACATATCCTTTCCATTAGTATACTCTGGTCTTGCAGGGTCTGAGCCTATTAACATGTCCTTTCCATTAGTACACTTTGCTCTAGCAGGACCGAGCCTTTAAACATGTCCTTTCCATTAGAACACTTTGCTCTAGCAGGACCGAGCCTATAAACATGTCATTTCCATTAGTACACTTTGGTCTAGAAAGGAACTGAGCCCATAAACATGTCCTTTCCATTAGAACACTATGCTCTAGCAGGATCTGAGCCCATAAACATGTCATTTTCATTAGTACACTTTGGTCTAGTAGGGACTGAGCCGATAAACATGTCCTTTCCATTAGTACACTTTGGTCTAAAAGGGACTCGGCCCATAAACATGTTCTTTCCATTAGTACACTTTGGTCTAAAAGGGACTCGGGGGGTTGAACCATGTATATAATTGGCTGTTGTGATAATTATGTGGGTGTAGCCCTTCAGAGGGCACCATTGCAGAAAAAGGAGATCCCCTGTCATTAAAGAGTTCTACTTGACCCTTCAAAACGTAGCTTCGTCTCGTTCTTGGAGGGGATTGCTATATCACACTGGGGATTGCTATGCGCTGCATACTCCCTGGGAGCTTTAAGCTATGGCGGTTGTGGAGTCTGTGGTGGTGGTGGTGTCCGGTGCGGTGCTTGTAGTCCTCGACGCAAACTAGGACGCGTCCATCAACGGAGGTACCCGGTCGGGGTGCCAGTAGATCCGTTACAATATGTATGAATGTAGTGGTACTGAGAGGTTGACTTGAAATGTTCAAAAGGGGGGTGATGAAGAGGTTTATCTCGGAGTGTGATGTTAATTAATCGCAATGTGTTAATTGGACAGGTGAGGCCATGTGTAGGACAGTAGGTCATTTGAACAGGTGTGGCGCTAGTTTTGGTAGCACGTAGAGTGAGTATACAAGTATCTTGAATAAATCTAATATCACTCTTAGTGGGGAAAATAGGTTGTGATGGTGGTGTAGTGAATTCTGAAGGTCGTAGGAACCCATCTAAAGCCAAGGTTGCTGCTGCTTTAATAGTAAGTGCGGTTTTAGGGCCAAAAGGATCTGTGGCTAATAAGGCAATGATTAGAGAAGAGATATCACCAGTGATGGGAAGTCTATGAACCGCATGTACCTGATTTTTAAATAGACCTTTAAGAAAAAGTTTAGCTGGTGTAGACCCTATCATGGAACCAGTAACTAATAATCTTTTAATAGTAGTAGCTTGTAATTGTAGGTGGTAGTGGCAATGACTGGCAAAAGCGAGGAATTTGGTAACATTAATTGGTAGAGTAACATGATAATTAACCAAAAAAATATTAAATAGGTCCCATTCTCGATGATAAATAAGTCTTGGATTAGGAGCAAGTCCGTCCCGCATAATATCGCTGGCATGATCCAGCAAGAAAGTTTGCTGTATGAAGACCTCCAGGTTGAGGTTGTTGAATTGATTCCGGAATGGCGTAATGTCCTGAGAATTAGAGTGAGTATCATTAACGAATGAGGGGTAACAAGGAAAGTTAGAGAGAGTGAACCCCCTGAGGAGAGACATGGCAGGAGGGTCTGTGGATGTAAGCATCCTCAAAACTTCCATCATTGGAAGGGAGGAAGTGCGCCATCTAACTGGCTGATTAATCCATGAATTACTAAACTCAAGTAAGCTTGTCTGATGCAAAAAAAGATCTACCATTCCATTCATACCTGTAGGTCATTGATTGACTCTGCTGAAGGGAACACTGTGTCCTGACTTAAAGACAGTAAGGTCCTTAAGCAAATTGGTTAGTTATGATCTGTCTTAAAGCAAAATACGAGTGGCAAAATGGAAGTGTCCTTAGAATTTGTAACTCGGTGGTGGACACGGGGTGAGTACCTGTACATTTTAGTAGTATGGCCTGCAAACGCTCAAGCTTGTCAATTGGAAGAATGGCTTCCATTCTCTCAGCGTCTAAAATAATGCAGAGAAATTCTATTAAATGACTACTTGGTCCTTCCGTTTTCTCGGGTACGTACTTGACACCCAGAGCAGCAAAAAGTTCTGAAGGCTGTGAACCTTCCCGTGACGGGGCTCAAGTAAGAGAAGATCGTCCAGGTAATATATAACATCAGGGCACTGAAGTATGTCCGCATGAGGGGCCGCATTTGCAGAGGAGGAGGCTCTACGGCGCCTCACAAGCGGTTACAAACTACGGACGCAGTTCGGGCCGCATTTGTGGAGTTGGAGGCTCTACGGCGCCTCGCAAGCGGTTACAAAAAGCCACAGAAGCGGGACTTTAAAAAAATAAATATAACACGCAATGACTACGAAGATGGAGGCTCCAACGTTGGCCGCCATTTTACAACACTAACTTACAGAATGCGGAAGTACACAGCTACACTAACGGCTTCCCCTCGCGCACGCAGCCTATTTACACTACACACATTGCTGACACTTACACCTCAGATCAGCAACACTTCAAATCTACATTGTATCGTGCATGAACATCAAAACAGATTGTTAGCTCTTCAGCACAATGCTTCCTGCATATATTAATTACAAATAGGTAAAGTATATTAATTTATCATTTCATTAATTAATTAATTATCATGAAAAAATACATATACACACAAAAAAAAAGAAACACCACAGTATCACAATAAACGACAAAGCCCTTCACCGCGCGCCTCAAAAGGAGCGCCAATGGTGCTCATAGGACACAAACTACACCTGGGGAGAGAGGCTTGCAATAAGCGCCAAAAGGAGATCAGCGCGGACCTTGACAGCAAAAGCGCCTCTCATA
Source organism: Discoglossus pictus (assembly GCA_027410445.1). Classification (NCBI taxonomy): domain Eukaryota; kingdom Metazoa; phylum Chordata; class Amphibia; order Anura; family Alytidae; genus Discoglossus; species Discoglossus pictus. The sequence goes on from CM050170.1 coordinate 2,811,208, forward strand.
ACAAAAATACACCAACTGAGAGGCTCGCAATGAGCGCCCGAAGGATCTCAGACAACCAAAACACTTACTGTTTGTGGCAGCAACAACCTTGGCTTTGGATGGGTTCCTACGGCCTTCAGAATTCACTACACCACCATCACAACCTATTTTCCTCAATAAGAATGATATTAGATTTATTCAAGATACTTGTATACTCACTCTACGTGCTACCAAAACTAGCGCCACACCTGTTCACATGACCTACTGTCCTACACCTGGCCTCACCTATCCAATGAACACATTACGGTTAATTAACATCACACTCAGAGATAAACCTCTCCATCACCCCCCTTTTGAAGATTTCAAGTCAACCTCTCAGTACCACTACATTCGTACATTAAATATGAGTTATTCTTATTAGATTGGGACTCGACCCATTTAAATACTCCGGTCATTCATTTCGCATAGGAGCAGCTTCGTCAGCGTCAACTAATCATATACCAGGGTATATCATTCAGGCCATGCGGCGCTGGAAGTCTATTATTTACAGTAAATACGTCCCGAATCCACAATCTGAAATGTGTGTAGCTTTCCAGAAATTAAATAAATAACCAGCTGACTTTTGGGCATCTTAGCAGGCCCATAGGGGGGTTGCACCCGGCACACCACTGCCCGAGCACAAATATATATATCCCTGGTTTACTAATGGAAAGGACATGTTTATGGGGTCAGACCTTGCTAGACTCAGAGTATACTAATGGAAAGGACATGTTTATGGGCTCAGACCCTGCTAGACCCAAAGTGTACTAATGGAAAGCACATGTTTATGGACTCGGTCCTGCTAGAGCAAAGTGTACTAATAGAAAGAACATGTTTAAGGACTCAGTCCCTTCTAGACCAAAGTGTACTAATGGAAAGGACATGTTTATTGGCTCAGTCCCTACTAGACCAAAGTGTACTAATGAAAATGACATGCTTATAGGCTCAGTCCTGCTAGACCAAAGTGTACTAATGGAAAGGACATGTTTATGGGCTCAGTCCCTTCTAGACCAAAGTGTACTAATGGGAAGGACATGTTTATGGTCTCAGTCCCCTCTAGACCAAAGTGTACTAATGGAAATTACATGTTTATGGGCTCAGTCCCTTCTAGACTAAAGTGTACTAATGGAAATGACATGTTTATGGGCTCAGTCCCTTCTAGACCCAAAGTGTACCAATGGGAAGGACATGTTTATGGGCTCAGTCCCTTCTAGACTAAAGTGTACTAATGAAAATGACATGCTTATAGGCTCAGGCCTGCTAGAGCATAGTGTACTAATGGAAAGGACATGTTTATGGGCTCAGTCCCCTCTAGACCAAAGTGTACTAATGGAAATGACATGTTTATGGGCTCAGACCCTGATAGGCCCAAAGTGTCATTTCGAATAGGAGCAGCTTCGTCAGCGTCAACTAATCATATACCAGCGTATATCATTCAGGCCAAGCGGCGCTGGAAGTCTATTATTTACAGTAAATACGTCCCGAATCCACAATCTGAAATGTGTGTAGCTTTCCAGAAATTAAATAAATAACCAGCTGACTTTTGGCCATCTTAGCAGGCCCATGGGGGCATTGCACCCGGCACACCACTGCCCGAGCACAAATATATATATCCCTGGTGTACTAATGGAAATTACATGTTTATGGGCTCAGACCCTGATAGACCCAAAGTATACTAATGGAAAGGACATGTGTATGGGCTCAGACCCTACTAGACCCAAAGTGTACTAATGGAAAGGACATGTTTATGGGCTCAGTCCCTGCTAGAGCAAATTGTTCTAATGGAAAGAACATGTTTAAGGACGCAGTCCCTTTTAGACCACAGTGTACTAATGGAAAGGACGTGTTTATGGACTCGGTCCTGCTAGAGCAAAGTGTTCTAATGGAAAGAACATGTTTAAGGACGCAGTCCCTTCTAGACCACAGTGTACTAATGGAAAGGACATATTTATCGGCTCAGTCCCTTCTAGACCAAAGTGTACTAATGGAAATGACATTTTTATAGGCTCAGTCCTGCTAGAGCAAAGTGTCCTAATGGAAAGGACATGTTTATGGGCTCAGTCCCTTCTAGACCAAAGTATACTAATGGAAATTACATGTTTATAGGCTCAGTCCCTACTAGACCAAAGTGTACTAATGAAAATGACATGCTTATAGGCTCAGTCCTGCTAGAGCAAAGTGTACTAATGGAAAGGACATGTTTATGGACTCGGTCCTGCTAGAGCAAAGTGTACTAATGGAAAGGACATGTTTATGGACTCGGTCCTGCTAGAGCAAAGTGTCCTAATGGAAAGGACATGTTTATAGGCTCAGTCCCTTTTAGACCAAAGTGTACTAATGGAAATTACATGTTTATGGGCTCAGTCCCTTCTAGTCCAAAGTGTACTAATGGAAATTACATTTTTATAGGCTCAGTCCTGCTTGAGCAAAGCGTACTAATGGAAAAGACATGTTTATGGGCTCAGACCCTGCTAGACCCAGAGTATGCTAATGGAAAGGACATGTTTATTGGCTCAGTCCCTACTAGACCAAAGTGTACTAATGAAAATTACATGCTTATAGGCTCAGTCCTGCTAGAGCAAAGTGTACTAATGGAAAGGACATGTTTATGGACTCAGTCCCTTCTAGACCAAAGAGTATTAATGGAAGGGACATGTGTATGGGCTCAGACCCTGCTAGACCCAAAGTGTACTAATGGAAAGGACGTGTTTATGGACTCGGTCCTGCTAGATCAAAGTGTACTAATGGAAAGGACATGTTTATCGGCTCAGTCCCTTCTAGACCAAAGTGTACTAATGGAAATGACATGTTTATGGGCTCAGTCCCTTCTAGTCCAAAGTGTACTAATGGAAATGACATTTTTATAGGCTCAGTCGTGCTAGAGCAAAGTGTCCTAATGGAAAGGACATGTTTATCGGCTCAGTCCCTTCTAGACCAAAGTGTACTAATGGAAATTACATGTTTATGGGCTCAGTCCCTTCTAATCCAAAGTGTACTAATGGAAATTACATGTTTATGGGCTCAGTCCTGCTAGAGCAAAGCGTACTAATGGAAAGTCATGTTTATGGGCTCAGACCCTGCTAGACCCAGAGTATACTAATGGAAATGATCTGTTTATGGTCTCAGTCCCTTCTAGACCAAAATGTACTAATGGAAAGGACATGTTTATGGGCTCAGTCCCTTCTAGACCAAAGTGTACTAAAGGAATAGACATGTTTATGGGCTCGGTCCTGCTAGAGCAAAGTGTACCAATGGAAAGGTCATATTTATGAGGACAGAAAATCACATCACCAGAAACTGGAAGCAGGAAAAGTTAAACTTTCAATTGATCAAAAATAAAAAAGAATATATCACCATCAATGAAAAAATGACACATTCCATAGAGGACGCTATGTCTCGCTACCTTGCAGTATGGGGTCCTTGGTTGGAATATGGTGAGGGCTTGCATAGATAGGCTACATCTACACTCGATTAACATTGGCCAAAATGTAAAGTACCTCGCGTGAGGACGAGACTTAGAGACACGGCGTATACTGGCTACGCTCATGAGTGTGGACGCGGGAGTGGAGTGTGGACAGGCAAGTGACTTAACATTCTTGGAACTACAGGATGTGACCAGTACAATGTTGTTTTTACTTTGTGGATACTGTTTTAGATAAAATTGATGGAAATTGATTAAAAACTCACACATATACAGACAACAACAAAAATATATCTATAGTTTCTTTATTGAAGACAATTATTTTATTGTTGTAACAAAATAATTCTGGACCATTGACATTTTTGTTTAGAAAATGGAAAATGTACGGTATAGGGCCCGCCCGTCTCTCCCGTATGCTTCACCCCAGGGACCCTTCAATATCACAACTCTACTTGCATTAAGTTCATTCAACAAAACTCAGCCTCTTCCCTGGGGCACAATAAGTCTTGGTACCTTCCTTCTGAGGCCTCTGTCAGCTTCACACCCGCTAGGCCTTTAAGGCAACTCTGCTTGGGGATTCTTACTAATCCCTTCACACTTACTTGGCTTCCTGAGGCTGTATTCACTCTTCCAGCTCTAAGCGTCCTGCGCCTGCAAACAGCTCACACTTGCTGCTGTTGTCTCAATACTCACAGCCACAGTAAATCAGTTAAACTCTTACAGGCTTGCTTCCAAAACTCCCACTGTAACTCCACACAGGATCAGCCTCCACTCTGTGGCTTGCTTCTGATAGCAGCACACAACCTGCCCAGAGCCTAGCCAGCCACACCCCCTTCCATGTCTGCTTTCCAGGCTTTTAAAGGGAAGTTGCACCAATTAGGAGTTCTTTAGAAGTTTTAACTCTGTCACTCCTGTCAAGAACTCCATACTCCACTTGCTTGTCATATCATCTAAGGGGCAAACGGTCACAATATATATATATATATATATATATATATATATATATATATGTGTGTGTATGAATTTCTGTCTAATAAAAAGTTAATGGTTAAAAAAAAAAAGAACATCATCTATCTATCGGTTAACTGAGAAAGCAATGAACAGCCACAAAAGTGCGCTGGAGGTTCTCATTGCCAATTATCAGTAGGATTATTACAGAATAATATTTTAATAACCTTGGTTTTGTCATTGCAATTATTTAATTGCCTAATTATTGAGCGTTACTAGAAAAAATAATATCAGCATTGTGGACAATAAGTGTTAGACTTCTTCCTCTAGAATATTAGATTTGTCCCCACTCAGTGACACAGTGGAGGTTTTAAGTAAAAAATTATTTAAAGCCATAAGTAATAACAAGTTATTTATTCATGAAATTATATTGCACTACTTTTCCTAATTGTCATTATAATCGCTCATTTTTACCCAAAATACATAGCTTGTGGGTTTAGGTGCTCCAGTTTACGACTTAGAAACATTTTAACATAAAGAAATGAGTGAGAAAAATAAGCGTGTATAAAAATGAATATTAAATCTAAAAAAAAAAAATGTTTAAATAATACGAGTATAAAATATAAATTCTATTAAATACATGGAGGGTTATATATTGGTTCCAAGAACATAACTTCATATTTTATTCCAGTTAAATCACAAACGATGGTCATTTAAATTGTAGTGAATATTACATTAAAAGAAATGTACAATAATCATTTTAGTTACAAATAATTGTTATAATATATTGTTATTTTTTATTACAATGAGATCAATTTAAATAACTATCTTTGAAATATTTGTATCAAGAAAACTCTGCCCAGATGTTATTACTGTGTCCCATTAATAGTTACTATATGTTGGAGTCTAATACATAAGTAGCCTGAAATCCCTCTTCCGGATCGCTACCTTGTTGTTGTGAAGGGGTTTGTGTACTTTAATGAATCTGTGAGTTATACCATATAGGGTCACCCAAGATGGGCAGGTCATAGCAGAGAGGTCCACTGGAGAAAGAACTTGCATCCCACTTCAGTATCTTGGCCAAGAAAACCTAATGGATAAGCAGAACCAGCATTTAAATTATTTAGAGCATTAACAGTTCTTATAAGTCATTATACCCTCTAGACACATCATATCACTGGCCTGGCACACACAAAGCACACACAGGGGCATTATATGTACTAAGTAAATAAAACAACGCACAGTGCCACAATGTCTCTGATAGTACTCTACTACCATCTTGTGGCCAAATATAATTTTGTTTAGGAGAGGAGAATAGTTTTGACCCATGGGAGAGAACCATCCAACTTTAAGTAAAAAATATAGTAATTTCAGCAATAAGCCTTTGTGAAGTATATTAACCAATACTATGATGGACGTATAAACACCAGAATAGTGTAAGCAAAATTGTATATATAAAAATGTAGAAAAATACACTATTAGTATCTGGTATTAACATCCCTTTGATGTGGCATCATTAAAGTATAACACAGTTGATGACAATTGGAAAACATGATTGAGACACCGGTAGATAAAATATAACTTTTATTAAAACATTAAATTAAATTAAAAAAACATTTCGGATTTATCTGACAAAAACAAAATTACGGCCCGTACGACTTAGTTTTCGGCCTCGACAAAATACGAATTTAACGGCCGAACTGCGGAAAAGGAAAACCCGAAAAACACACAAAAAAAAACAATAAAAATTAAAATACGCTCACACACAGCACGGGGGGACAGCCAGGACGTCCGGGATTGAGGTTGCATTTAATTTTCATGTGAGGTTTCATGTTAATTTACAGTTTCCTCATCTGTGCACCTGCCTGAATACAGAGCTTGAGATCTCCAGGATTTGATCTGCAATAAGATCAACTTTACAGGTATATGATTTAATGATGCCCTTCTTTAGGAAAACAGGATTAAGTATTTTTGCATTGCATTGATGACAGTTATTGATTAATTAATGAATGTATATTCATTTATTAATTAATTATTAATTAATAATTAAAATATATATATATATATATATATATATATATTTATGAATACATATATGCTTAGCCATTTACGTTTTAATGAATGCAATTACACCTCATAAGTTGATTGATTTATTAATTAATTGAATCAAAACATTACAAATCCTTTATTGATTAATTAACGTATATTCAATTATTTATTACTTAATAATTAATTATTTAAAAAAAACAAAAAAAAAACTTAACTTATTTATCAATATATATATGCTTAGCTCTTTAGGTTTTTATGTATGCCAATTAAAAATAACACATTGATGGATTAATTTAATGAACATTTTTTAAATGCATTTCAAGTCATTTTAATGATTCATTACGTCTATTTAGGTTTTGCATTGATGACAGGTAAAAAAAATATGTACAATAAAAAAAAAAATTATATCTTACACCTGTATTTACAATTACAGATTACAATGGCGGCCAATGGAGAAGACAAGATTGAACGTAAAAGAAGAATGGCAAGGGAACGGAAGCAAAGATGGAGAGATGCACAGTCACTCGAGACTTCGCAAAGATTAAGAGAAGAACACCAACAGATACGTCTAAATAAAAGAAAAATGAGTAAAAAAGGACAAACTGAGTGTGATGGAGCTTCGAAGAAAAGAAAAAGTAAACAAAAACAGGTCTGTGAAACATTGCCTAATGACCCAAGATTGCCTCATGACACCAATGTTCATACACATGACACCAATGTTGATATACACACTGGTACTGATAGCTATGTTCAGGAAGCTCGGGATAGTCCTTTATTTACATCACTAACAGTAGACACTCATTATTGTGGATTAATGAATGTGGTTTGTCAGTTTTGTGGGGCCTATCATTTTCTGAAGGAAAGACCAACTGATGGAAAGTTTATTAGTTGCTGTCAGAAAGGAAAGGTAAGGCTTCCAGAAAGACAAACATTTCCAGAATATTTACAAAGTATAATGAGTGATCCAACATTTGCAAATTATACCAAATTATACCAATTTAAAAAAATATATATCAGGTCTTATAACAGTGCAATTTCATTTGCTTCAATGGGTGCCACATTAGCAGAAAATGTCCCAGGATAAGGTCCTTACTGTTTTAGAGTTGAAGTTGAAATTTGCACAGTTATATGTCTTAGATACAATGGAAGCTGTTGAACAATGGATGACACTTACTGAAAATATATAATGCTTACCCATAGTCTTTGAACAGCTGGATAAAATTATGGCCAAGCATATAAAAAATAGAAGAGGTTGAAAAAGAACAAAAGTAACATGCTCAAATACATCAATTGCCAATGCCAAAAGTAAATATGTTTCTGAAAAGAGATCGCAATACTGATCAAAGACGTTAAATTTACCAACAGTAAATGAGGTTGCCATGGTCTTTAAAAAAGGGAATGGTTAACCATGAATTGAATTTCAAATAGGAGGCCTGCCACATGCTCATATACTTTTAATCCTGCAGTAAAAATATAAGTTGAATACTGCAGAGAGAGTGGATTCAGTCATTACTGCTGAATTGCCACATCCAGAAAAATATTCAAAACATTATGACGTTGTAACACACACAATCCAAATTCACAAAAGAGTTCAAACTATTCAAATGCAGACTTATGAGACAAACAGCTATTATCCGTGGCCAAAAGGTCGATAATAGATATGTGGTTCCATACAATCCACATTTGCTAATGAAGTACAATGCACACATAAATGTGGAAGCTTGCACTTCTATCAAATCCATCAAATATGTGTATAAATATATATACAAAGGATATAATGCAGCAACTGTTGTTGTGCAAGGTGCACAAAACGAAAAGGAAAATCCAATTTTACATGACAAACTTTCTAATTATTTAGATGCTTGCTATGTCAGTGCTCCTGAAGCAATGTGGCGTCTTCTGAAATTTGAGATGCATGGTCGGTCACATGCTGTGTATCGGTTAGCTGTATATTTGCCACAAAGTCAGTCTGTTTTCTTTACTTCAGGGAATGAAAGAAATGCTTTAGAACAAAGTGAACATAGAGCAACAACACTTTCTCCTTGGTTTCATTTAAATTGTGAGGACACTGAGGCCAGACAATTTATAAACATTGAGATTCCATATCACTATGTATTCGTAAATGGTCAATGGCAACAACAACAAAAAAGATAATCAAAAAATTATCCCAAGAATTTATACCGTCAGTCCAAGAGACATTGAACGTTTCAGTTTAAGATTACTTCTTTTACATGTTCCCGGTGCACAAAGTTATGAACATTTACGAACAGTGAATCACATAGTTAATGACACTTTCCAGTTAGCTGCATGACATCAAAACTTAACTGCATATGATACGGAATAGGAGAGGTGTCTGGAAGAAGCAGCACTATGTCAAATGCCAAAGCAAATGAGAGAACAATTTGCATTAATTTGCATCTTTTGCAAAGTACCTGAAGCATTAGCTTTGTGTGAAACATTTAAATTAAATATGTGTGAAGACTTCTTGAAACATTACAATGAGACCATTGGGCTATTAAAAGCATTAATGGAAAATCAAGATATATGTCTTGCTCATGGAGCTTCAAAAATAAAAAATCATAAGAAAAACTTGCAGAAGACCGTTATTTCTGGATGGCCCTGGTGGATCAGGAAAAACTTATCTGTACAATTTTTTGATGAGTTACATTCGAGCACATGGTCAAATAGCAATGCCATTTGCAACAACTGGGATTGCCGCACTTTTGTTAGAAGGTGGCAGAACAGTGCATAGTGGATTTAGATTGCCAGTTCCCATATTAGAAAAATCAGTGTCAGATATTCGACTGATTCTTTACAAGCAAAACATTTAAAAAAAAAGTGAATTAATTATCATAGATGAGGCAACAATGATGTCATGTCATGCCTTGCAATCTATTGATAGATTATTAAAAGAAACGATGGATAATGATTTGACATTTGGTGGAAAGGTGATGTTGTTAGGAGGAGATTTTAGGCAAACAAATATTTACACACCTGAAATTAGAACTAAATATGAGATCTGAAGGCCAAAATTAATTCAATGATTCAAATTGGAGAAAGAAAACATCCAAAAATAAAGAATCTACCTGATGATATCGTAGAAATTCCATCACAAATGATTTGCAAGAAATCACTAATATCGGCAATCTTTCGCAATACGACCATTAACGACGATTACTCAGACATTGCAAACAAAGTGATATTAACATCAAAAAATATAGATGCCTTGAATCTAAATAACGAAAATTCATCAATGCACCCCCAAAAAACTATTACAGTGCAGATTCAGATCTGGCTGATGACAAAGACAGTGAATCTAACTTTACTATGGAATTTATCAATTCTTTAACACCATCTGGAATGCCACCACATTTTTTGCAATTGAAAAAAGGGGCAATTGTCAAGCTACTGAATATGAATCCCCAAAAAGGACTTTGTAATGGCAACAGATTAATTTTGCTGGATTTAAAAAATCATTTCATACATGCAGAAATGATGACTGGTACCCATAAAGGTGAAACAGTTCTTCAAGAATTGATTTGGCTCCAAGTTAGAGTGGTTTGCCTTTTGTCCTTCAAAGGAGACAATTTCCCATTATCATGGCAATTGCCATGACCATAAATAACTCCCAAGGACCAACTTTTAAGTCCGTGGGTATTATTTTACAGGAACCTGTATTTGCACAAATGCAGAAGAAATTAAAGTTCTTATTGAAGAAAACCCAAGTCAAGGTGATTTATTGGAGGATGGACACATTTTTACCAAAAACATTGTGTACTATGAGGTGCTGTAAACATAGAGAACAGTGGTTTGATTTCGAGGACAACATTTTATGTCACTCTGGCTCTTTTTAGAGGACCACTATTTCACTAAGAAACTCTATAAAATGGCAAAAAAAACATAGAGAACAGTGGTTATAGCCCGCAGACGAACTTAGATGTCTGGCGGTCCATTTTTAGAGGACCACTATTTCACATAGGAAACTCTATGTGCCATTTTCAAGAACTACAAGAACAAAAACAAAAAGTAAAAAAAAAACAACTGCAAAGACAAAGTAACATATTGGAATGTGTTAGAAGTTACCTTTTTACATGATTGGCCCCACAAAACAATTAGGTGTCATTTTTGTACAATTCCTGGTTAAATGTTAGTATATCAAGTTACTGTTTGAGATGTTAATATTGTATTTTAAAAGGTGTGGACAGTTGTTTCATTGTATATAATTAAGGATGTATGTTAGTAGGAGGATAAGCATTTGTTCATAAATTGAAATGTATAATTAAATACATAGTATTGATCCTGGGAGTAATCTGAGTAATCTGATCGCCAGTTAATGGGGTCAAGAAGGAATTCATTTTTTTGCCCACTTTGATACAATTGGCTAAGTTTCAATGGGGTTTTTTACTGTTTGCCTTCCTCTGGACCCAATACCTATGTGGTTTAGTACTTAAACTAAAAGTTGCATGTTACAAAGCATTATGTAATGGTTTAAAATACTTATTCATAGAAAGTTGACCTATTGCTATGTTACTCGTGCATACCTCTGAATTAAAAATGTTAGTATTGTTAAAAAAATTGATTGACCACTGTTTCCAATATAAGTTGCATGTTATAAAGTATTATGTAATGGTTTACAATATGCATTCATACCAACTTCAGCCATTGTTATATTATTCATGCATACATGAAAATTAAAATGGTTAATATTGTTTAAAAAAAAATGTTTAACAGTTGTTGAACTACGAGCTGAATGTTAAAAAAAAAACACATTTATTATAATTGTTGTAGTTCTTTGTAGATAACAAAAAAGTTAAGAGTCTAAGAGTCCCACATTGTGAGGCAAACAACATTCCCAGCCTTACAATTTTATTGTCGTCATTTTGGATGGGCAAGTCGCTATTAAGAGAATAACAAGGGAATGGATGCACATTACACTGTGTCCCTACAATAACTCTTGTGTGGCAGAGGTTAAGGACCCACCACTTACCCCCTAGCAATGTCTAAAATAAATACAATCCCTAAGATTATAATCTACTCTTACTGCAATGTGGACTAATTCCTATTGTCACTTGTGTTTTATGTATAGCAGATAATCTTCTTAGTGCCTGATGACTGGTTCAGCGTTTATGAGGAGACGCCATGCAGCTTTCATCTCCACTCTTAGTGAGGTGTCTGATGTCCTCACCCAGGGACAGACAGTACAGGTGTGACACATGCTGTCTTTGTAGAAGCGGATGATGCGAAACACATGTGTCAGACCTGTACTCTCTGTCCGTGGGTGAGGACATCAGATACCTCACTGAGGGTGGAGATGAAAGCTGCATGGTGTCTCCTGTTCTAAAGGGAGAGAGGTAGTGGGAGAGAGGAGGAAGAGAGAGTGAAGAAGGAGAGAGAGAGGAGGAGTGAGGGAGGGAAAGAGAGGAGGTGGGAAGAGAGGGAGGGGGAGAGAGGAGGCAGAGAGAGAGAAGAAGAAGAGACGGGGGAGGGAAACACTGGGGAGAGGAGGTAAAGGAAAGAAGGAGAGAGAGGGATAGGGAGTGGGGGAGAGAAATAGAGGATGGAGGGGGAGAGGGAGGGAGAGAGAGGGGATAGAGGAGGCAGAGAGAGAAGGAGAGGAGAGAGAGGTATGGGGGAGTGAGGAAAAGAAAGAGGAGGTTGGGAGAGGGAGGGGAGAGAGGAGGAAGAGAGAAATAAGAAGTAGGGAGAGGGAGGGGGAGTGAGGGAGGGAAAGAGAGGAGGTGGTGAGAGAGGGAGGGGGAGAGAGGAGGCAGAGAGAGGGGGCAAATAAAGAGAAGGGGGAGGAGAGAGGAGGCAGAGAGGGATGAAATAGGAGGCAGAGAGGGAAGATAGAGAGAGGGATAGGGGTGTGAGGTAGGGAAAGAGAGGAGGTGGGGAGAGGAACCAGAGAGAGAGAATGATGGGGGAGAGAGAGGAGGCAGAGAGGGAGAAAGAGGAGATAGAGAGGGAGGGAAACACTAGGGAGAGAAGGGAGGGAGAGAGAGAGAGGAGGGAAAGAGAGAGGCAGATAGAGAGAAGGGGCAGAGATGGGGGGAGTAAGGGAAAAGAGGAGGGTGAAATAGAGGGGACAGAGGTGGAAGAGAGAGAGAGAAGGAGAGGGAGGCAGAGAGAGAGGGGAGGCAGGGAGAGATAAGGAGGGAAAAGAATGAGGGGGGGAGAGAGAGGAGGCAGATACAGAGGAAAAAAGAGAGGGAGAGGGAGTGGGAAGGAGAGAAAGTGAGGGAGAGAGAGGGAGGGAGAGAGACAGAGAGCACTCTGAGCACAGACGGTGCAGAGAGAGGGTGCACAGAGAGAGAGGACACACAAAGAGAAAGAGGGCGCACAGAGAGACAGAACAGACATAACATAACATAACATGATACCGTCATTTATAACGGGCAAGTTACTAGTTTGTAAATAAAGGGCAGTCAGGGTTATCCTGGATAATTAGAGAGAGAGTATTGATCCAGGGGGGAATCTGATCAACAGTTTCTGGGGTCAGGAAGGGATTATTTTTTTTGCCTTTTGAGACAATTGGCAAGGTGTCACTAGGGTTTCTCTTTCGGTTTGCTTTCTCTGGATCAATTTACAATTAACATTTAATCCGCATATTGCAGATCAGGGCAGATCTTAAAAGGTTGAACTTGATGGCGTTATCACATGACACGTGTAAATCTAACCTCTGAGAAATGCCATCCGAATGGTCGCAATGTCCATAATATCCAAAGCCCCGAGAACCTGGCCCATAACTGATTTAAAAATCGCTATCACACTGATTTCCGTTCTCTCTGATGTTCACTCAGGAGTCATTCAGAGTGACCAAAATTATAAAAAAACAACCTAAGGGTACGTTGAATCCTCTGTAAAGGCAGAAAAAATGCCTCTGAGAAGTCTGGATGTTTCCAATCTGTTGCTATGAAGGAACTAACAACTTGTGTCAAATTTAAGACTTTATTGCTCAAATCTGACACAATTAAGGGGTTAATAACGCTGCCTCCTATGAGCCAGTGTATCCCCGGGATCTCTGATCACTACCCCAATGAGACCGGGTGTCCCAGGGGATTCCCAATCTAAAGTATAGCCATGGGCATCCTTATGTACCTCGATGGCACCTAATAATAACTTCTATAGCATGGTGGTACCTACAGACCTTATATAACCATGGACCTCATGGTACCAAATATTAACTGCTATACTATTTGGGTCCTTATGGACCACATGGTTCCTAATATTAATTTTTAGTACCATGGTGTTCCTAATGACCTTGATGGTATATTTTACTATAACTATGAGGAGTCAAATGGAACCCTTTTGCACCTAAAAGGAACACCATCCCATGGGGGCCCTCAAGGACTCCCATGGCATCCTATCTACCACCAGAAGCTTCCTATATCAACATTGAATATTTTAATTTTTCCTGCCATATTAAATGTCTAACAAATCAGAATGCACAAATCAGTAGGGATCACCATAGATACTAAGTGCCATAGGGCACCATATGGACTGCTATGATTATATGTTATAGGGGTTAATATTAGGTGCAATGGGAGTCCATAGCGTCCCCCATGATAATAGTTTAGAATACTATGTGAGAGCCACATAGTAACAGGGTTAATTTTAGGTGCCATGGTGGTTCTAAGGACCCCCATTGTTATAACATAATATAGTATGGGAATCTGTAGGTACTAAATGGTATAGGGGTTAATAATAGGAGGATAGCCGGCTAATAGGGGTAGTACGATGGATGGATAGATAGATGGATAGATAGATAGATAGATAGATAGATAGATAGATAGATAGATAGATTGATAGATGCTCGTGAAAGCTGGTAAAATAAAGAATATATTTAAAAAAATTGCGTTGTTCTATCGTTTCTGATTTTCATTGATCTCATGGACCGTAACACACCAGAACATCTTTATGTCCATCTTCATGCCAATCCTCTTGGTATTCATGGCAGAGATACTGGAGTGGATTGCCAGTTCCTTCTTCCTGTGGGCCACAGCATACTGCTCCTGGTATTCCAAGGTGGTCTCTGTCATGGACCATTTTCCAGGGCCTGGATCCTGGTGCATTGAGCCACCATAGAGGACAGACTGCCCCATTGGAAAATAGGTAGAACTATATTGGCACATGGGAAATGTGGTCAGGTGGGTGGTGGGGTGAATAGTTTCAAGACATAGTGCCATAGCTTACCATCATGCTTCATGTGGTCTTATGGCATATGTCCGCCTGATCCTGTATACTGTATGTAATTCCCATGTAATATTAGTGTATTCTGTGTTATGTGTATTGAAGATTAAGCCTATTACTCCCAGACCCCATGTGGAGTTTATCTCGTGATTGTCTGCCACCCCGTTTCATTGTTACATTGTGTAGGCACCCTCTGTATCTATCCCCTATAAATACTGATGTAATTTCAAAAATAAATCAGTTGACTTCTGAGATACTGAACATATCTCCGCCCTACAAGTAACCTGTCCTGGTCACTACCACCGGAAAGTTACTGTGACTCCTGGAAGTGCTGATTCCTGATGGAGAGACTCTGATACACAAGATATCAGGGTGCTGGTGCCGAGATTTCAAAGAACCCAACGGTCCTTGTGGGAAGATAGTATATAGCAGTGGCTCTGGGCTTGTATAGCCCCTACTCTCGGATCGTCACAGTCTCCCATCTCAGCACTGACCAGGTCCCACCCTGCTCGGCTTCAGGGTGGTGTGACCTCTTGGTTTTCTGACGTGAGAATCTAACCCAGGTCGACAGAAGTGGAGGCACCTAGTCTGGACCACCAGAAAACCTATATATATATATATATATATAGTACATGTGTTCCCATTTGAATGTCTGAAAACAGGTTAAAAAATTGTTTCCTGCTCAGACTTTCAAGAAATACAATTATGGGTCCTCTGGTGGTCCAGTGACTCTGGTATATACACAATATATTTATTTTGTTTGCATCTGTTCTGTAATTTTTTTTCTGAACAGTAAGGGTGTTTGCGTACTTATGCAGTGATTTTTGTGCAGGTCAGTAGTAAGAACCTAATATAAGCAGGGGAAGGAGTGAACTTGGGAGCTTGCGAACAGTTCTACTAAAAGTGCAGGAGTTTAAATAAAAGGAGTTCAAAGAAAAGGGGATAGGTGTAGTGCAGGAGGAAATAAGGTTGGAAGAAAAAAGATTTATATATATATATATATATATATATATATATATTGTTTTTTTACTTTATACAAAAAAATTTTTTGTAATCGGCAATTTGAGTCAGTTTAGAGACAACCTCTCTCAGTGTATATCTGGACATATGTATGAACTGCTGGAGCAACTAGTCCGGGTCCATACCTCTGTGTCAGGTGTGACCATGTTGTCTATCTTGAGGCTCAAATTGGGGAACTGGAGAGAAGAATTGCAGCACTTAGTGATATTGCTCTACTGGAAAGGGAGTTGGTGCTCACAGAGCAAAGACAAAACCCCGCATGTGCCTGTCATGGTTGTATAAAATACTCTCTTTGCACTGGGCCTCTAGGTGGTAATTTAAGATATACCTGGTCTGTTGAGATGTAATCAAATTATTGCTTGCAAAGGCAGATCTATGCAAAAAAGAAAAGGGAAGAGCTCACACCACTTCCTAGTGCAAATTAAAATTTATTTGAGAGAATTCAAGTATCAAAAATGGACACTCACATGTATTATCATCTTTATTAGAGGTATTAAATGGGTACATAATATTATACTCAGATCCTCCACATCCGCTCAGTATACTGCTTGCATGAGACAGTCCTTGTTCGCAGAATGTTAGAGTATAATCACAAAAATAAAGCACACCTTATATATATCTGCCAAGAGTGATAAAAACTCTATAAGAGGGTAAGAATCCAACTTATCAATATCTCAAGATGATCAGCTCTGATATCATTCACTTCAGGGTACTCAGCCCAGAATATGTGAGTGGTCAGAAAGGTGGCCAAAACCTCTATTATGAGTAATTGGCTGATTTCCAAATTTCAGATAGAATAATCAAGGTGGCATAATACAAAAAAGAGAAAGAGAAAAAGTCCAATCCAAGTTCCATATAAAAAGGAACAACGCATCTAAATAGTATGGCCTAAAAAACAAAAAACAACAACAATAACAGAATGTAATAAAATCAAATCAAAAAATTCAAAAAATGTATAAATGAAGACAAGACACCAATGTGTCTATCTATAGTCCCAAACCAAACGAGTTTCGCTCGTGTATTGGGCTTTATCAATGGCAGATCTAAAAAGTATTTTGTGGAGCTGACACTATGATCACTCTATCTACCAACACGATATAAAGAAAGTGAACATGAACAATGGAGTTGGCTCCGCTCTTCCTGATGGAACAAAAGCCCACGAGGAGCTATTTATGTGAGAAGGGCAACTGACTCTATGGTTATGCTTTGAAAGTAGCCTAGGAAAGAAGGAAAGTGAAAGGTAGTAGAGATAGGCAAATATTTGTCCAACTGAATGTAAAGTTCTAGAAGAGACAAGGAAACATTCTATAATGAGTGATGTAGAGATAGAAGATAACCAAATTGGTAAATCAAGAGAACTCTTCAAATCAATTGGGGGTCTCAATGGAACCTTTCATGCCAAAGTGAGCGTGATAAAAGACAAAAAAGGAATGGATTTATCAGAAGCAGAACAGATAAAGAAGAGGTGGCAGGAATACACAGACCTATACAGGAAGGAGAGTGATGGGGAGACGGGAGGTAAAATTAAGGGTTAAAATGTGACAAAAAATAGCAAGGGGAGTATTAGACATAAAAACATACCCACACATTACTTTTTACTCTGAAACCCAGTCATGATACCAAAAAACAGAGACCACTGATAATTTTCTAATACACTAGTAGAATTTACTAAAGGAGCAGCACTGCAAAAAGGTTGTATTAACATGTTTTAAAACTCAGATAGCCACAGATTTCTATGAGCTAGCTAAATGTTTTTGATTAATTGCATTTATATGATCTTAGGAGAATTTCATAATATGTCACGTTGATGTGTAAAGGCGGACTCAAATTAAACATTCCCCACATTTCATACATACAACTGGTCTTTATCCTATGTGAGTTTTTTGGTGTCATATCAAATCTGACTGAAACACATTTTTCTCTTGTGTAAATTTCAGAACATGCAAACAGTGTTTATCCTGTGTGAGTTCTCATATGTTGTTTAAAATTTTAAGTCAGACTTGCTTGAGATTTGAGGCCAGACTGAAACATTTCCCACATTCAGAACATGCAAAAGGGTTCTCTCCTGAGTGAGTTAACTTATGTTTATTAAGATATGAGAGGTGACTGAAACATTTCCCACATTCAGAACATGGAAAAGGTTTTTCTCCTGTATGAGTCATCTTATGGCTATTAAGATGTGAGGCACAATTGAAACATTTCTCACATTCAGAACATGCAAACGGTTTCTCTCCTGTGTGAGTTCTCATATGTTGCTTGAGATTTGAATCCAGACTGAAACTTTTCCCACATTCAGAACACGCAAAAGGTTTCTCTCCTGTGTGAGTTAACTTATGTTTATTAAGATCTGAGAGATGACTGAAACATTTTCCACATGCAGAACATGGAAAAGGTTTTTCTCCTGTATGGGTCTTCTTATGTCTATTAAGACGTGAGGCACAAGTGAAACATTTCCCACATTCAGAACATGCAAAAGGTTTCTCTCCTGTATGAGTCATCTTATGGCTATTAAGAGATGAGCGATGACTGAAACATTTTCCACATTCAGAACATGCAAAAGGTTTCTCTCCTGCGTGAGTTACCTTATGTTTATTAAGATCTGAGAGATGACTGAAACATTTCCCACATTCAGAACATGGAAAAGGTTTTTCTCCTGTGTGGGTCATCTTATGGCTATTAAGATATGAGGCACGAATGAAACATTTCCCACATTCAGAACATGGAAAAGGTTTTTCTCCTGTATGAGTCATCTTATGGCTATTAAGATGTGAGGCACAACTGAAACATTTCCCACATTCAGAACATGGATAAGGTTTTTCTCCTGTATGAGTCATCTTATGTGTATTAAGATGTGAGAGCTGACTGTAACATTTCCCACATTCAGAACATTGAAAAGGTTTTTCTCCTGTATGAGTTATCTTATGGATATTAAGATGTGAGAGCTGACTGAAACATTTCCCACATTCAGAACATGGGAAAGGTTTTTCTCCTGTATGAGTCATCTTATGGCAATTAAGATGTGAGCGATGACGGAAACATTTCCCACATTCAGAACATGAAAAAGGTTTTTCCCCTGTATGAGTCATCTTATGGCAATTAAGATGTGAGGCACGACTGAAACATTTCCCACAGTCAGAACATGCAAATGTTTTTTCTACTGTGTGAGAAATGTGATCTTCTCCAAGGGTGTTACAAATCCCGGCTCCATCTGTTGGAAACAAAAGGACCAGAAGTAAATTGTGACAGCTTTAACATACTTCTAAATGGAAATGATTAGTTAGTATATATATCTATTATAGTTACAATAATTATTTATAGCGTACTGAGACCAATTTCCAGTTAAAAAAAGGTCAATTTGGTTGAAAATGATCTAGTTTAGTCTATTAATTTAGTGGAAGTGATGTAACTCCTTATGAACATACAACATTGTTTTCTTATCATATGAAAATGAGGCAACAGATGTCTGAATGTCTATAGAGTGCAGTGTGATCCGGTGCACATCAATGAATGTCTATAGAGTGCAGTGTGATCCGGTGCACATCAATGATAGTCAATTATGGTCTTTTGTTTAACTAATTATGATGATCTGCAAAATGTTATTTAAAAGAAAAAAACAAATACTGTATAAACACAAACTTTACATATTACAACTTCTACACACAATTATTGCTTGCTGTAGGCTTTTATTTTTTGCCTGCTGCTGTCTGTTACTTCCCGAGGTGGGTGTTTCTGTAAACTAACAATCTACCCATTAGTGCGGCTGAGAGCACGGACTGTAGTTACTGACACTTCCCCAACTTCCTGTGTATACAAAGTCTTCTATCAGGAAATTACATCGTTTAGTAATTGAGGTTGATGAAAGATGTTCAGTCCACCAAGTTCAACCTTTTTATTATAATATGTGGATTATTTATTACCTGGTAATAATTGTTAATTGCTAATTATTAATTGATCCAGAGGAAGGCAAACAGAAAATAAAACATTGAAACATTTGCAAATTGTATCATAAGGAGAGAAAAAAAATCCTTCCTGAAACCAGATACTGATAATCTGACTCCTCCCTGGATCAATACTCCATGATAACTATCTGGAATGGGCTTTTTATTTAAAAATATATCCAACCCTTTCTTAAAGGTATCTATTGAATCGGCTGTCACCACCTCCTTTGGTAGAGAATTCTACAGATTAACCACTCTTACTGTGAATAACCTTTTCTCTCTTTAAGGTGGAATCCTTTTACTTCTAACCTCAAAGGATGTCCTCTTATCAGTTGAAAACCTCTTGGCACAAAAAGTACTTGACAAATCCCTATACTGACCCTGGATGTATTTATATAGGGTAATCATATCCCATCTTAGATGTCTTTTTTCTAGAGATAAGTGTAATTTTGTTAGTCTGTCTTAGCCCCTCCATTCCCCTTATCAGTTTTGTTGCCCTTCCCTGTACTTTTCCAGCTCTAAAATGTCCTTTTTATGAAGTGGTGTCCAAAATTGTAGACATATTATTGTATATTAACCCTTATTAACCCATCTAAAAGCTTCCAAACATGTGAAGCTTACAGGTCTATACTTATTATTATAATTATCAGTTTATGGCTAATGTGAGAATATCTGTATATAAAATAAATGGATTTAATATACTGAACAATATTATTAATACATTTATCCTGTACAGTACTTGTGTGGATGTGTTAGACATAAAGTTATAGACTGATATTAGTAATGATCGGCAAGTACTAAATTCTAGATCCCCCGAACCGTATCAAGCTCTCCGAGCCATACATTAGTATACTGAGCTGCACAAACAATGCTGGATATCTCAAGATATATGTACTATAGAGATAAATAGCTAGTACAGTGTATAGACAGTTTTTAATTCTCTTTAAGAAAAAATAAACATATTGTTATGGTGACGGTATGCCGTTACAGAATGTATTATTAATGTTCTTATTGTGTATTACTTCCTTACCTTCCCTGATATTCCCAGGACTCTCCTCCTCCTTCACCTGCTGCTGATCTCTTATATTCAGATCTTCTTGTTCAAACTTGGAGACAACTGGAGGCTTCACATGAAAAGGTCCTACACAGATAGAGATGATCAGATTATAGACTTTCCCCAGTGTAATTATTTACTATCAATCTAGTGTTAAAATCTATTTAAATCCTTTAGTTGAAAGATCCACAAAGACAGAAACAACCAAATGTTATTACTTTGTATGGAGAGAAGACCAGATATTGTGTCATTGGGGAGAAAATCACCTTTATCATGAGCTGCAATGTGTGTAAAACTTCTTGGGTGAGAGATGAAGGATAAATACACCTCAATAAGGACTGAAGTATAGTGGATATAAAAAGTCTACACACCCCTGTTAAAATGTCAGGTATCTGTGCTGTAAAAAAATTACACAAAGATAAATCATTTCAGAACTTTTTCCACCTTGAATGTGACCTAAAAACTGTACAACTCAATTGAAAAAAAAACTGTACAACTCAATTGAAAAAAAAACTGAAATCTTTTAGGTGGAGGGAAGAAAAATACCAAATAAAAATAATGTGGTTGCATAAGTCTGCACACCCTCTTAAAACTGGGGATGTAGCTGTGTTCAGAATTAAGCAATCACATTCCAAATCGTGTTAAATAGGAGTCAGCATACACCTGCCATCATTTAAAGTGCCTCTGATTAACCCCAAATAAAGTTCAGCTGCTCTAGTTGGTCTTTCCTGAAATTTTCTTAGTTGCATCCCACAGCAAAAGCCATGGTCCACAGAGAGCTTCCAAAGCATCAGAGGGATCTCATTGTTAAAAGGTATCAGTCAGGAGAAGGGTACAAAATAATTTCCACGACATTAGATATACCATGGAACACAGTGAAGACAGTCATCATCAAGTGGAGAGAATATGGCACAACAGTGACATTATCAAGAACTGGAGCTCCCTCCAAAATTGATGAAAAGACAAGAAGATAACTGGTCTGGGAGGCTACCAAGAGGCCTACAGCAACATTAAAAGCGCTGCAGGAATATCTGGCAAGTACTGGCTGTGTGGTACATGTGACAACAATCTCCCGTATTCTTCATAAGTCTGGGCTATGGGGTAGAGTGGCAAGACGAAAGCCTTTTCTTATGAATAAAAACATCCAAGTCAGGCTACATTTTGCGAAAACACATCTGAAGTCTCCCAAAAGCATGTGGGAAAATGTGTTACGGTCTGATAAAACCAAGGTTGAACTTTTTGGTCATAATTCCAAAAGACATGTTTGGCGCAAAAGCAACACTGCACATAACCTAAAGAACACCATACCCACAGTGAAGCATGGTGGTGGCAGCATCATGCTTTGGGGCTGTTTTTCTTCAGCTGGAACGGGGGCCTTAGTTAAGATAGAGGGAATTATGAACAGTTCCAAATACCGGTCAATATTGGCACAAAACCTTCAGGCTTCTGCTAGAAAGCTGAACATGAAGAGGAACTTCATCTTTCAGCATGACAACGACCCAAAGCATACATCCAAATCAACAAAGGAATGTCTTCACCAGAAGAAGATTAAAGTTTTGGAATGGCCCAGCCAGAGCCCAGACCTGAATGCGATTGAAAATCTGTGGGGTGATCTGAAGAGGGCTGTGCACAGGAGATGCCCTCACAATCTGACAGATTTGGAGTGTTTTTGCAAAGAAGAGTGGGCAAATCTTGCCAAGTCACAATGTGCCATGCTGATAGACTCCTACCCAAAAAGACTGAGTGCTGTAATAAAATCAAAAGGTGCTTCTACAAAGTATTAGTTTAAGGGTGTGCATACTTATGCAACCATATTATTTAATTTTTATATTTTTTCTTCCCTCTACCTAAAAGATTTCAGTTTGTTTTTCAATTGAATTGTACAGTTTATAGGTCACATTAAAGGTGGAAATAGTTCTGAAATGATTTAGATTTGTCTCATTTTTTTACAGCACAGAAACCTGACATTTTAACAGGGGCGTGTAGACTTTTTATATCCACTGTAAATGATAATTGTCCATAAGATATTACTCACCTTCACTGATATTTACAGAAATTTCCTCCTCTTTAATCTCCCGGGGACTCCTCATGTTTCTCTCTTCTTCTTGGTCAGACTCTGAGAGAACTGATGGTGTCACGTTGTCACTGTCTGTACAAATAAACATGAGATGGTCACGTGCTGGGATTTGTTACATGTCTTTATGGTCTGTACAAATAAACATGAGACAGTCACGCGCTGGGATTTGTTATACGTCTTTATGGTCTGTACAAATAAACATGAGACGGTCAAATGCTGGGATTTATTACATGTCTTTATGGTCTTTATAGATAAACATGAGATGGTCACACACTGGAATTTGTTACACGTCTTTATGGTCTGTACATATAAACATGAGATGGTCACCCGCTGGAATTGGTTACACGTCTTTATGGTCTGTACAGATAAACATGAGATGGTCACACGCTCGAATTTGTTACACGTCTTTATGGTTTGTACAGATAAACATGAGACGGTCACACGCTGGGATTTGTTACACGTCTTTATGGTCTGTACAAATAAACATGAGACAATCACAGACTGGGATTTGTTACACGTCTTTATGGTCGGTACAAATAAACATGAGACGGTCACACGCTGGGATTTGTTACACGTCTTTATGGTCGGTACAAATAAACATGAGACTGTCACACGCTGGGATTTGTTACACGTCTCTATGGTCTGTACAAATAATTTAGTAATTATTCATCTAGATATATATAGATCAATAATGAGTATTGCAATATAATTTGATACCTTTTTTATTGGACAAACGTCTTATTTATAATGACGAGCTTTCGAGAGGTTCAACCTCTCTTGACCAAGTCTTAAGCAATACTAATATGAGATGGAACCCTCAGTTTGAATAATAACAGCAGATGCAGAGGAAACA
Organism: Discoglossus pictus; assembly: GCA_027410445.1. Classification (NCBI taxonomy): domain Eukaryota; kingdom Metazoa; phylum Chordata; class Amphibia; order Anura; family Alytidae; genus Discoglossus; species Discoglossus pictus. The sequence continues at coordinate 2,834,776 of CM050170.1, forward strand.
GCATCTGACCTCATCAGGTATGGGGAATAAACACAACATAGCAAAGGAAACATATATACACATATTATATACACATATACATCAATATACAGTATACATGAAAAAGCAGAGCACCGTAGTCCACAGTGATATCTTTCCTGTTGGACACACATCTTACTAAGAGTGCTAAGTCTGTTATGGTATAAGAGAAAAAAAATCACATGACATTCTGATAATGTGTTAGAAAACCTAAGTCTATATTAAGTCCTGTATTTTTATTGTTGAAGAATGTGATCATCTTTATTCCAAATGCTTTTCTCTCTTAGATGTTTTTAAATTTTTCTCTGAGTATTTTGACTTTTTAAGTTTTGGATGGAGTGATCATTTTGGCTAAAATGGTGTCCCACTGGGCTACAATAACTGTCTTCATTATGCTTTCTTATTGAATGCCTGTGTAAATTCATCCTCAAATGCATTTTTTGGCCGGTTTCTCTAACAGCCTGTGTCACATAAAGTACATTGTATTATATTAACCACATTAGACGATGTACATGAATATGATCCTTTGATGTTATAGGTTTTGTTGTATGTGTGGCTGTATCATCATTACAAATGTGTTGGCATAATTTACAGGCACGTTTGTTACAAGGTTTAGTTCCAGTTTTTATATCAGTTGTTCATTGGCCAATTTTCTGCTGACAAGTTTTTGTTTCAGGTTTGGTGCTTGTTTAAATGCAAGGATGTGAGGTTTTGGGAATATATATTTTAATTCAGTATCTTTAATTAGTAATGGTTGTAAATCTTTGATTATTTTCTGAATTTTCTCTTAAATTGGATGGTATGTGGTCACTAGAGGTATACGTGAAGTTGTTTGTTTTGTTTTGTACTTTAATAAGTGTTCTCGGGGTATTTTGATGGCAGTGGTGATTTTTTGGGTAATAATACGGGGTTTGTAACCCTTTTGTTTGAAAGATTCAGACAGTGTTTTTACATTTTTATCACAGTCTCCAGTATTTGAGCAAATCCTATGGTATTGAATAGCTTGACTATAGATGATGGCTTGTTTGGTGTGGGAGGGATGGAAACTGGAGCTGTGTAGGTAATTACATCTGTCTGTGGGTTTCCTATATATAGATGAGTGGAAAGTGCCATTGGTGATGGATATAGCAGTGTCTAGAAAGTTTACCTGTTCTGTGGAAAAATCAATTTTAAGTTTTATAGATGAATGGACGGTGTTAAATGAATTATGAAAGTCTCTGAGTTTGCTTTCTCCTTCTGTCCAGATGATGAACTGATCATCTATGTAATGGTAGTATTTGTATGGATACAGATAAGAATGTTTCTTCTAGATTGGCTATAAATATATTTGCGTATTGTGAGCCATTTTGGTACCCATGGCAGTCCCCATAATCTGTACGTAGGTATCTTAGTTGAAAGTAAAATAGTTGTGGGTAAGGATATATTCTATTAGTTTAACAATAATATCCGGGTCTTATTCATTGTTTTGCATGTTTGTTGAAAGAAACTTAAAGCATGCCTCAGTGCCATCTTTGTGTAAAGAGACTCTACATCCATGGTAACAAGTAGTTTGTAAGTAGGTAGATCTTTAATCTGAGTTTGTTGAGAAAGTCAGTGGTGTCTTGTATATAGCTACTGGTGTTACTAACTAATGGTTTAAGGATGTTTTCAACAAATCCAGATATCTGTTCAGCCAGGGTGTCCATATTTGTAACAATTAGTCTCACTGGGTTGCCTGGTTTGTGGATTTTTGGCAGTAGGTAGAAAGTCCAAGTTGTAGGATTGGCGGGATGAGTTGTTCTAATTCCTGATGTATATATTTAGGGAATGTTTTGAAGAGTTTCTTAAGTTGAAGAGTATATTTTTCTGTAGGGTCCTGGTTCAGTTTGTTGTAGTAAGTGTTGTCTGACAGTTGTCTGTTGGCTTCATTTATGTAGTCCTGAGTATTCATAACAACTGCACCTTCTTTGTCTACCGGTTTGCTAGTGATGTTGTTTTTTTTTTTTAAAATCTTTATGGCAGTTCTTTCTGATGGAGTAAGATTGTGCAGGTCTCTTTTATATTGTGTTGTTATAATGGATGCAGTTCTCAGGCGAAAGCTTTCTATATAACTGTCCAGTTTGGTGTTACGACCAGGTTGTGGGTTGAAATGTTTTTTTTTTTTCCTGCAGCAGTCCAGTGATGTTGCGGTATGTCCCTTGTTGTGGAAAAATTCTTCCAGTCTTAATATACTGAAGAATTCTTCTATGTCCGAGTATAGTTGTATTTTATCTAGTTTTATGTCTGGACAGAAAGACAATCCTTTGGAGAGAACAGAGGTCTCTGCTTGTGATAGTTGATGGTCTGAGAGATTTATAATTCCTGTGTGTTCTGTATATTTTTCAGAAAAACTATTTGTTTGAGTTGTAAGGTTTTTAGATGTGTTAGTAGAATTCAGGGCTAAATTTGGGTCGTTTCTTTTCTCTTCCTTTCACTGTTTTATTTTGTTTTGCTTGAAGAGGCAGTTGAGTTTTTTACTTTTATTTTTTATAAATTCATGTTGTTGTTTCTTGTAAAGATGTTGAATTTCTTTTTCTACAGGTTCAGCTTCATCTATGTTGCTCTCCTTTAGTTGTTGAAGAAGTCTTATTCTTCGGTGATTTAGATGATGTTTCTTTGTATAAAGTCGATGTATTAGGTGGTTTCTTAGTTTTTCACTTGTGTGTCTGCATACATTTTCAGCATATATTGAGTTATGTGTAGATCTTAGTGGATTTTTGATTTTTAAGTCTATTTGGTATAATATTCCTTTTCTTGCATTGTGACAAAAAATAAATGTCACTGGTAAGTTGTGTTATTTTTGTTGTTATTTTAAATAGTAGCTTCCTGATTCGGCTAAATGCGGTATCTTCCATAGTAATTGAAGAGTGAAGCAGCCATGAATGTCCAATAATCTAGTAATTTAGTAATTAATAATCTATATATATAAATAAAAATCAATAATGAGTATTGCAATATAATTTGATACCTTTTGTATTGGACAAACGTCTTATTTGTAATGATGAGCTTTCGAGATGTTCAACCTCTCTTTATCAAGTCTCAAGCAATACTAACATGAGGTGGAACCCTCAGTTTGAGTAATAACAGCAGATGCAGAAAGAGAGAAGAAACAGCATCTGACCTCATCAGTTATGGCGAATAAACACAACATAGCAAAGGAAAATTATATACACAAATACATCAATATATACATGAAAAAGCAGAGCACCGTAGTCCACAGTGATATCTTTCCTGTTGGACAAACATCTCACTAAGAGTGCTGTTATGATATAAAAGGAAAAAAATCACATGAAATTCTGATAATGTGTTAGAAAACCTAAGACTATATTAAGACCTGTATTTTTTGTGTTGAGAATGTGATCATTTTTATTTCAAATGCTTTATGGTTTGTACTAATAAACACGAGACGGTCACACACGGGGATTTGTTACACGTCTTTCTGGTTTGTACAGATAAACACGAGACGGTCATACACAGGGATTTGTTACACGTCTTTATGATCTGTACAAATAAACATGAGACTGTCACACGCTGGGATTTGTTACACATCTTTATGGTCTGTACAAATAAACATGAGACGGTCACATGCTGGGATTTGTTACATTTCTTTATGGTTTGTACAAATCAACATGAGACTGTCACAGGCTGCGATTTGTAACACGTCAGTTCTGCTACCTTCTAACAAAAGTGTGGCAACTCCAGTTGTTGCAAATGGCAGTGCTATTTGACGCTGTGCTTCAATGCAACTCATCAATAGATTATTTAGATACGTTTTTATTTAGGGCCATCTAGATAGAAATAACGCTCTTTGAGCATGTGATCATCTATTGCATTTGTAATTGCGTTAAATGCTTCCTGTCATGATTTAATTGTTTAAGGACTAATATTGCCAGTAATTTAGAAATATGGCCAAGAGAGCATGACATTGTTGCATTGGGATTATGTGTTATTGTGTGGTTTTATGTTGCCTGTACATGGTTATTATGTATCCTAGTTTTAATCACATATATTTGTCAAACTGTGAGACGTCATCACACTTTGTGTGGTGCGTACGAGTTAGGCGATGAGCTCCAAAGGAGCTCATCGCTGCGAGCCTCGCGAAGTGAGGCGAGCCGTTAACACGTAGCACTTAGGCGATGAGCGCCTGTGAGCCTCGCATAGCAAGACAAGCTGTTAAGGCAATTAAACACGAGGCACTTAGCCACAAAACACTTACAGCCTTATTAAATTGCAATTCGGCCAATTGAATAGGGCTCTATTTAGCATACTTTTTTATAGACGTTTTTAGTTAGTGAACTTCTTTCCAAAAGCAAGTTCTTCACGAACTAAAAAAACTTCTGTAAAAAAAATATGCTATGTGCTTATATAGAGCCCTATTCAATTGGCCGAATCGCAATTTAATAAGGCTGTCAGTAAACGCGCAATCGCATTAGCCTTCAGGCACTTGACAAATCCTTGACTTGGAAAAATAAAATACGAGACGCAGGACTTTAAAAAAAAAAAAATATGAGATAGCAAAAATACGTGATTAACCGTTGAATCGCGAACATCCAAAAAACACAAAGGAAATACAAATAAATACAACAAAAATATCACCCACAGCACAGGGAACAGGCAGGGCGTCTGAGAGTGAGGTGGATCGTGAATTTAAGCCAACGGCTATAACCACATGAAAATCGCATAAGCGAGAAAAAAATGGGCGCCGAAAAAAACACTGCCAAATGCGTAGCACTTTCACACAGCAACTAACAAAATACAAAATACACTATTACAAAATGCGGAAAAGGCTTGCGAGACGCGTCACATGTTAATAACATTACCAATCTACAGAACTAAACCAACGGGTTTTCCTCGCGCACACAAACAATTTAGAATGTACAGCTGGGACAGTCATTACACTTTATCACCAGAGCACCAACACTCACTGTACATTGTATGGTGCCGGAAAATATAAACAGATTGTTAGCTCTGAATATATGAATGACAATTACACTTCATAACTGAATATAGCTGAATATATTAACTACAAATAGGTAAAGTATATTAATTTATTTAAGAAATAACTAATTAATTATTGATTAAGTAAATATAGATGAATATATATATCTCTCTTTATAATGAGTGACGAAGGTGCTCAGAGGAGCAAAAATAGACGAGACAAGAGGCTCGCCGAAGGCGCTCATTGCGAGCCACGCGATGAGCGCCGAAGGCGCTCAGCGCGAGGCTTGCAATGAGCAAAAAAGGCCCTCACAGTACAACAGCATTCCCATGGCTTCAAATTTTATTGCCCCATCATTTTTGCCTGGGCAAGTCGCTAGTATATTATAAGAGGGAAAATTATATAGAAAGTTATATAGAACATATGTGGAATTGGTATAAATGCTCTGCATAGAAGTTAGCTGCAGATCATTGCGCACTCACAAATACAGACCTTGGGTCAAGACAAATGTATGTAGTTCAAGTAATCCTAAGCAAACACTTAAGTTTAAAATAAAGTTTTTTTTCACTAGCCAGCTATAGATATCTAGTGAATTTGATCTCAAGAGCTCTGATAGCCCAAGGTTGCAAGCCAGATGGGCTGACATCACCCATACACAAATGTACACAAGGGTGTGGTATTGGAGAGTATAAATATGTTGTTTTGACCATTCAATAAAGATTGAGAGATAGTTTCCACATATCCACAGTATGAGACTATTTCTGTGTTTCGTAATCTGACTTGGGGAGTGGTCTTGCCATGTGCCACTAGTAAGTTATCCCGTATTCTCTGCCTGTACCTTTTGGGCCTTGCCCTCTTCAGAAGCCATCTTTTGTGCCACAGAGAACAGGAACTACACGATTCTGCTGGGGTAGGTTTGAACTAGGTTCATATCAAACCCCCTTGAAGAAGCAGATTGTGACACTTCCAATTGTAATGCATTTAAAGTTGCAATTTGTTCTTGTGTTTTTTGGTACTCAATCTCTGTGTCATAATTGCATCTATAATTCCTGGATCAGGCAGATTAAAATTAGCACAATTTAATCCATGACAAAGAAAGATTTCCTGAATTTCCATTAATGTTTTTAATAGCGCAATGGTCTCATTGTAACTTTTCAAGAAGTCTTCATACATATGTAATTTAAATGTTTCCCACAAAGCTAATGCATCAGGTAAATTGCAAAAGATACAAATGAAAGCAAATTGTTCTCTCATTTGCTTTGGCATTTGACATAGTGCTGCTTCTTCCAGACACCTCTCCATTCTGTATCATCTGCTATGAAGTTCTGATGTCTTGCAGCTAATTGGAAAGTATCATAAAATATGTCATTCACTGTGGGTAAATGTTCATAACTTTGTGAAATGGGAACATGTAAAAGAAGTAATCTTAAGCTCAAACGTTCAATATCTCTTGGACTAACAGTTTAAATTTGTGGGATAATTTTATGATTATCTTTTTTTTGTTGTCGCCATTGGCCATTTACGAATACATAGTGCTGTGGAATATCAATGTATAAAAATTGTCTGGCCTTAGTGTCCTGACAAATTCATTGAAACCAAGCAGAAAGTGTTGTTGCTTGATGTTCGCTTTGTTCTAAAGCATTTCTTTCATTCCCTGCAGTGAAGCAAACAAATTGACTTTGTGGCAAATGGACAGCTAATTGATACACAGCATGTGACCGATCATGCATCTCAAATTTCAGAAAACACCACATTACTTCTGGAGCACTTACATAGCCAGCATCTAAATAAGATAAAAGTTTGTCATGTAAAACTGGATTGTCTTGTTCATTTTGTGCACCTTGCACAACAGTTGCTGCATCATATCCTTTGTATATATATTTATACACATATTTCATGGATTTGATAGAAGTGTAAGCTTCCACATTTATGTGCTCATTGTACTTCAGCAGCAAATGTGGATTGTATGGAACCACATATCTTTTATCAACCTTTTGACCACGCATAATAGCTGTTTGTCCTTCTCTTCTTTTATACAAAGGCTATCCATCACAATTAGCATAAGTCTGCATCTGAAATTGTTTTGGGAACACTTTTGTGCATTTTTTTACCATACATGGTGAATTTGGATTAATATCTCCACATGGACCATGAATCATTCTATGAGTTTCAAAGTTTTGAATGTTTTTCTGGATGTGCAGTTCAGCAGTAATTACTGAATCCACTGTCTGCCGTATTCAATTTATCTTTTTCTTGCAACATTAAAAGTATATGAGCATGTGGCAGGCCTCTTTTTTAAATTCAATGGTATAAACAAAAGCCACACATTTCCCAAATAAGTGTGCTTGAGTTATATCATGAACTAATGAATTTAGTTTTATTTTGAATACTCTAGCCACCAAATCTGGTTGGTCAGAAGTATTTTTGTCCAACTTTGAAATTTTCTTTGATCTCTAGCCATTGTGGATTACATGTGAATGTAATGAATAAATCTGATTTGCCAAATGTAGTGACAATAGCCATGGCATCATTGTATCTTTCTTGCATATTGCGAGGAGATCCTTGGAAAGAGGATGGCAAAATCATTGCTCTTCCAGCAGGAATGTCTCGGTTTGCAGCCAATTCAGCGACATAATCCATCAATCCACAATATTGTTCTACTCAAAGCTCGTTTTGTTGAAATTTGACAAAATTTTGATTATTTGCTTGTAGATAGGAATCAATAATCCATTGTTGTGTGAGTTTCCCCCCACATAAAATAGGATTAAAATGATCCTGAATAGCAGTTTGTGCCACTTTATATTACAGCATAGAAATATTGCTTCTCACACAAACTTTACTATTGGGATAACTTTGCAATTGTAATTTTGGTTGCCATCCTGGTAAACCATTTGGGAGGAAAATTGGATATGTCATTGGATCCAAATTACTACTTAAAATATTTCTGTTTATAAAAGGTTGCTCTCTTCATTGCGTGCATATATTCTAATATCCCTCTCAAATGGTGGTTCACCATCATCATTTTTAAAGACCATGGCAACCTCATTTGCTGTTGGTAGGTTATACCGTCTTTGATCATTATGGCGATTTCTGTTGAGAATCATATTTACTCTTGGCATTGGAAATTGATTTATTTGGGCATGTGCCTGTTGTTCTTTTTCAACGTCTGCTAATTTTTTGTATGCTTTACTGTATGGGTTGTTGGCCATAATGTTATCGAGCTGTTCAAAGACTATGGGTAAGCATTGTTTATTTTCAGGAAGCATCATTCGTTGTTCAACAGCACCCATTGTATCAAGGACATATAACTGTGCAAATTTCCTTTACTCTCCTGCTTCTGGTGTAAATGTGAAGTCCGGTGGTAAATTTGTCCTTGAACTTTAAAACAGTAAGGACCATGTCCTGGGACATTTTCTGCTAATGTTGCACCCACTGGAGCAAATGAAATTGCATTGTTATAAGACCTAATGTTTTTTGTTTTTTTTATTGATATAAATTGGAAAGTTTGGATCACTATACTTTGTAAATATTCTGGAAATTTGTGTCTTTCTGGAAGTCTTCCCTTTCCTTTCGGACAGCAACAAATAAACTCTCCATCAGTTGGTCTTTCCTTCAGAAAATGATAGGCCCCACAAAACTGACAAATCACATTCATTAATCCACAATAATGAGTGTCTACTGTTAGTGCTGTAAATAAATTACTATTGTGAGCTTCCTCAACATAGATATCACTACAACTTTCTATATCTACATTGGTGTCATGTGTATGAACATTGGTTTCATGAGGCAATATTGGGTCATTATGCAATGTTTTACAGACATTTTTTTGTTTACTTTTTATTTTCTTTGAAGCTCCAGCACACTCATTTTGTGCTTTCTTAGTCATTTTTCTTTTATTTAGAAGTCTCTGTCGGTCTTCTTCCATTAAACGTTGTGAAGTATTAGGGGTCTGTGAATCTCTCCATCTCTGCCTCCATTCCCTTGCCGCTCATTTTTTACGTTCATTCTTGTCTTCTGCGTTGTCCGCCATTGTAATCTGTAATTGTAAATGTAGGTGTAAGATATATATATTTTTTGTATTGTACATATTTTTTTGACTTGTCATCAATGCAAAACCTAAATAACAGCAATGAATGAATTAAAATTACTTGAAATGCATTTGTAGTGTTTTCATTAAATTAATCAATCAATGCATTATTTTTTATTTGCATACATTAAAAGCTAAAGAGCTAAGGATATATATATATATATATATATATATATATATATATATATATATATATATATATATATATATTGATCAATAATTTAATGTTAACATTTGTTTTGTTTTTTTTATAAAGAATTATGAAGTAATTAAATTAATATACATTAATGAAATAATGTAAAACTGTCATCAATGCAAAACATAAACAGGTAATCATGTGTTCCTAAAGAAGGGCAAACACAAAGAGCTATGAGAAAACTATAGATTGAAATAAAAAGGATTTTTAATGTTTTGATTACATTATTTAATTAATAAATGAAGTTATAAAGTGTAATTGTCATTCATTAAAACATAAAAATGGCTAAGCATACTTCTATGTTTTTTTTTAGTTATTGATTAATAATTAATTAAATAATATACGTTAATTAATCAATAACTATCATCAATGCAAAATAAAAAGACAATCCTATTTTCCTAAAGAATGTCATCATAAAATATACCTGTCAAGTTGATGTTATAGCAGATCCAATCCTGCAGATCTCACTCTGTCTTCAGGCAGGTGCAGAGATGAAGATTCTGTAAAATGAGAAGGAAAGCATTTTTTATGTTTTGATTCAATGAATTAATTAATCATTGAAACTATCCTGTTTAATCGGCATACATGTAAAACGTAAAGGCCTAATCATCAATATATTCATTTGTAAATGTATTAAAAAATATCAAATTGAGCACATGTCGTAATATTATAAACAGATTTAAATATTCAACTGCTTAGAGGGTCCTATCCCTATCAGTCAATAAGCAGGAACAGAGATATATAAGTGCATTTGAAAATGTCCCAAATTTTTTGGCAAGTTCAACTTTTTTTTTAATTATTAATACTTAATAATTAATCAATGAACGTACGTTAATTATCGTACTTCAGATATGTAAATGCAATATTAAATCTATGCATTGTAGACAATATTTTTTTTTTTATGATTACTAATTAATAATTAATATATGTTAAATTAATTAATCAGTAAGGGTGATAAATGAAAAACAAAAAGCCTTAATCACTTTCTCCATAAAATAAGCATCATTAAATCATATACCTGTAAAGGTGATCTTATAGCTGATGAAATGCTGCAAAAGTCACTCTGTGTAATCAGTCAGCTGCAGAGATGATCAATGAAACTGTAAAATTAAATGAAAAGCATTTTTAATTTTTGAATCCAATTCATTCATTAATCATTAAGAGTATGATGTTTAATTGGCATACATGCAAAACGTAAAGGTGTAAGCATGGATATATTCATAAATAAATGCACTATAAAATGTTATGTCATAATATAATAAACTGATTTACAGCAACACATAAATATAAGTGCAGTGTAAAATGTACAGTTGAAAAAAATGTTTTTGTTATTACAAATTAATGACTTATTAAGTAATTAATGAACATTAATAATTGAGCAGCAACACAGAAATATAAGTGCAGTGTAAAATACACATATTTTTGGAGCCAGTTTAGTTTTTTATTATGACTAATTAAATATTATCTAAGTAATTAATGAACATCAATAATTAATTAATCAATTAATAAATATATTAGAAAAAGTTAAGCATTAATATAATCATAAACTAAAGGCAGTCACAAATATATATATATTTTTCATAATGATTACTAATTACTAATTATTAATTTAATGTCCATTAAAAATTAATTAATCAATGAATAAATATATTTGAAAGCGTTAACCATTGATATATTTATAAAGTAAAGGCATTGTAAAATTTAAGATTGTGCATATTTTTTTTTAAATAATATCTATTTTTTTTCTTAATCAATAAATTAATATACTTTACCTATTTATAATTAATAGCCAGCAATCAATATCCTGAAGAGCTAACAATCTCTTTGGATTTTCCGACAGCAGAAAATGTCCAGTCAGACCGTCATCACCTGAGGAGAAAGTGTGAGCTGTGTGGCAGGTGTATCCTAAATATACGCTGCGTGAGCAAGACAAAACCGTTGGTTTAGGCGGGAAAGCCGCCATTTCAGAATCATAATGGGTAGATTTCCAACTTAGTGTTGTAAAATGGCGGCTATATTCTACGTGTTACGCGGTTCGCAAGCATTTTCCGTGCGTCCTGTGTATTTTTGTACCTCGTACATCACTGGTAAAGTGGTACGTCCCTGGCGGTGTTCTGCACGCTTCGAGGGCGTGTAGCCTTGTTTTCAATATTTTCGGCAGCCATTTTTTTTAATTTAATTTCCGAAACTCATTCAATTCGACTTTAATTTGCATGCAAACTCAGTGGCAGATGTCATGGCTGTCCCTCCATGCTGTGTGTGAGGTTTTTGTTATGCTTTTTTTTGTATTTTTCAGTGTTTTTGGATGTACACGTTTCGGCCGTTAACTTCATATTTTTTTTCAACCTCGAAAAAAAAAATTCTAAGTCCTGCGGGTCGTATTTTTTTTCCCTAAGTGCCGATGTTTTTTTTTTTTCTAAGACCCACAACGTGTTTTTATTTTTTCAATGTCCCGCATTTCTGGGTTGTTTTTTACCGTGAGTGAGGCGCTGTGGAGCCTCCGCTTTCGCAAATGCGGACACTCGCTTTGCGAGGTCCAAATTTAAGGCGCAGTTAATGGCCCTCTCCACAAATGCGGCACTTCGCTTTGCGAGGGTCCACATTTGGGGCCTGCAATTATTGCAGCGGACGTTGGAGCCTCCACCTCCGCAACTGCGTCCCTCGCTTCATTGAAAAGATAAGGAGAGTAAGGAGATAAAATAGGATAAAATAGTAGATGCTGTTAATAAAATGGCACTAAGTTTTCTGAGATAAGTTATAGTAGTAAAGAAATGGTACCAAGTGTTCAGGGGGCACTTGGAATGCCCCACCCACCAACCCCAACAGGGACCCCCATGGTATCTATAATTACTCCTCTACCATACTACCCTAATCCTCTACCATGGGGGTACCTGCAAAAACCCATAATACCTTACCACATGGTTGAAGACATGACAAACACTGACATGTCAACCATATTAAAGTAGACTCGCAGTTAGCCGGCACACACAAGGATTGCTAGATACAGGATAAATGTTGTTTCTGGTTGCTTGAGAGTTAATATTAAAAAAGGCATAGATGCTCTGCTAAGTATATTTGTCAGTGAGGGTTGTTCTAATAGCAGCAGCTTTCACTCCTCACACACCAGTACGTTCGGTTGGAGGTTGAGGTGCTGAAACCGGGGAATGTAACGCCAACACTGCACGGGCTCAGTCACTAATGCCCGTGGAATGTAACGCCAACACTGCACGGGCTCAGTCTCTCATGCCCGGGGAATGTAACGCCAACACTGCCCTGGCACAGTCACTCATGCCCGGGGAATGTAACGCCAACACTGCCCTGGCTCAGACACTCATGCCCGGGGAATGTAACGCCAACACTGCCCTGGCTCAGACACTCATGGCCGGGGAATGTAACGCCAACACTGCACGGGCTCAGTCACTCATGCCCGGGGAATGTAACGCCAACATTGCCCTGGCACAGTCACTCATGCAAAGGGAATGTAACCCCAACACTGCCCTGGCTCAGACACTTATGCCCGGGGAATGTAACGTTAACACTGCCCTGGCTCAGTCACACATGCCCGGGGAATGTAACACCAACACTGCCCTGGCTCAGTCACTCATGCCCAGGGAATGTAACCCCAACACTGCCCTGGCTCAGTCACTCATGCCCGGGGAATGTAACCCCAACACTGCAATGGCTCAGTCACTCATGCCCGGGAATGTAACCCCAACACTGCAATGGCTCAGTCACTCATGCCCGGGGAATGTAACGCCAACACTGCCCTGGCTCAGTCTCTCATGCCCGGGGAATGTAACGCCAACACTGCCCTGGCTCAGTCACTTATCCCGGGGGAATGTAACGCCAACACTGCCCTGGCTAAGTCACTCATGCCCGGGGAATGTAACGCCAACACTGCACTGGCTCCATCACTCATGCCCAGGGAATGTAACCCCAACACTGCCCTGGCTCCGTCACTCATGCCCGGGGAATGTAACCCCAACACTGCCCTGGCTCAGTAACTCATGCCCGGGGAATGTAACCCCAACACTGCCCTGGCTCAGTCTCTCATGACCGGGAATGTAACCCCAACACTGACCTGGCTCAGTCACTCATGCCCGGGGAATGTAACCCCAACACTGCGCTGGCTCAGTCACATTGAGTGAGGTAACTGGGGTGAATCTACGTGTAGAGACCATAGGGAGTGAGGTAAGTGGGTGAGTGTACATGTAGAGTCCATAGAGAGTGAGGTAAGTGGGATGAATGTACATGTAGAGTCCATAGAGAGTGAGGTAAGTGGGATGAATGTACATGTAGAGTCCATAGAGAGTGAGGTAAGTTGGGTGAGTGTACATGTAGAGTCCATAGGGAGTGAGGTAAGTGGGATGAATGTACGTGTAGAGTCCATAGAGAGTGAGGTAAGTGGGATGAATGTACATATAGAGACCATAGGGAGTGAGGTACAGATAAATATAAAAAGTCTACACACCCCTGTTAAAATGTCAGGTTTCTGTGCTGTAAAAAGATTAGACAAATATAAATCATTTCAAAACTTTTTCCACCTTTAATGTGACCAATAAACTGTACAACTCAATTGAAAAACAAACTGAAATCTTTAAGGTGGAGGGAAGAAAAAAAAAAAAAGAAAAATAATGTGGTTGCATAAGTCTGCACACCCTCTTATAACTGGGGATGTAGCTGTGTTCAGACTTAAGCAATCACATTCCAAATTGTGTTAAATAGGAGTCAGCATACACCTGTCATCATTTAAAGTGCCTCTGATTAACCCCAAATAAAGTTCAGCTGCTCTAGTTGGTCTTTCCTGAAATTTTCTTAGTCATATCCCACAGCAAAGCCATGGTCCACAGAGAGCTTCCAAGGCATCAGAGGGATCTCATTGTTAAAAGGTATCAGTCAGGAGAAGGGTACAAAAGAATTTCCAAGGCATTAGATATACCATGGAACACAGTGAAGACAGTCATCATCAAGTGGAGAAAATATGGCACAACAGTGACATTACCAAGAACTGGTGCTACCTCCAAAATTGATGAAAAGACAAGAAGAAAACTGGTCTGGGAGGCTACCAAGAGGCCTACAGCAACATTAAAGGAGCTGCAGGAATATCTGGCAAGTACTGGCTGCGTGGTACATGTGACAACAATCTCCCATGTTCTTTATATGTCTGGGCTATGGGGTAGAGTGGCAAGACAAAAGCCTTTTCTTACGAAGAAAAACATCCAAGCCAGGCTATATTTTGCAAAAACACATCTGAAGTCTCCCAAAAGCAAGTGGGAAAAGGTGTTATGGTCTGATGAAACCAAGGTTGAACTTTTTGGCCATAATTCCAAAAGATATGTTTAGCAAGTGAGGTAAGTGGGATGAATGTGTAGAGTCCATAGAGAGTGAGGTAAGTGAGATGAATGTACTTGTAGGGTCCATAGGGAGTGAGGTAAGTGGGATGAATGTATGTGTAAAGTCCATAGGGAGTGAGGTAAGTGGAATGAATGTGTAGCATCCATAGAGAGTGAGGTAAGTGAGATGAATGTACGTGTAGAGTCCATATGGAGTGAGGTAAGTGGGATGAATGTACGTGAAGAGACCATAGGGAGTGAGGTAAGTGGGATGAATGTATGTGTAGAGTCCATAGGGAGTGAGGCAAATTGGGTGAATGTAGGTGTAGAATCTTAAGGGAGTGAGGTAAGTGGGTGAATGTACAAGTGGATTCCATAGAGAGTGAAGCAAATGGGGTGAATGTACGTGTAGAGTCCATAGAGAGTGAGGTAAGTGGGATGAATTTACGTGTAGAGTCCATAGGGAGTGAGGCAAATAAGGGGAATGTATGTGTAGATTCCATAGGGAGTGAGGTAAGTGGGATGAATGTACGTGTAGAGTCCATATGGAGTGAGGTAAGCGGGATGAATGTACGTGAAGAGTCCATATGGAGTGAGGTAAGTGGGATGAATGTACGTGAAGAGACCATAGGGAGTGAGGTAAGTGGGATGAATGTACGTGTAGAGTCCATAGGGAGTGAGGTAAGTGGGTGAATGTACAAGTAGATTCCATAGAGAGTGAAGCAAAAGGGGTGAATGTACGTGTAGAGTTCAAAGAGTGAGGTAAGTGGGATGAATTTACGTGTAGAGTCCATAGGGAGTGAGGCAAATAAGAGGAATGTACGGGTAGAGTCCATAGGGAGTGAGGCAAATAAGGGGAATGTACGTGTAGAGTCCATAGGGAGTGAGGTAAGTGGGGTGAATGTACGTGTAGAGACCATAGGGAGTGAGGTAAGTGGGATGAATGTACGTGTAGAGTCCATAGGGAGTGAGGCAAATTGGGTGAATGTAGGTGTAGAATCTTAAGGGAGTGAGGTAAGTGAGTGAATGTACAAGTAGATTCCATAGAGAGTGAAGCAAATGGGGTGAATGTACGTGTAGAGTCCATAGAGAGTGAGGTAAGTGGGATGAATTTACGTGTAGAGTCCATAGGGAGTGAGGCAAATAAGGGTAATGTATGTGTAGAGTCCATAGGGAGTCAGGTAAGTGGGGTGAATGTACGTGTAGAGACCATAGAGAGTGAGGTAAGTGGGGTGAATGTACGTGTAGAGACCATAGGGAGTGAGGTAAGTGGGTGAATGTATGTGTAGAGACCATAGGGAGTGAGGTAAATGGGGTGAATGTACGTGTAGAGACCATAGGGAGTGAGGTAAGTGGGTGAATGTATGTGTAGAGACCATAGGGAGTGAGGTAAGTGGGATGAATGTACGTGTAGAGTCCATAGGGAGTGAGGCAAATAAGGGGAATGTATGTGTAGAGTCCATAGGGAGTGAGGTAAGTGGGATGAATGTACGTGTAGAGTCCATATGGAGTCAGGTAAGTGGGGTGAATGTACGTGTAGAGACCATAGAGAGTGAGGTAAGTGGGATGAATGTACGTGTAGAGTCCATATGGAGTGAGGTAAGCGGGATGAATGTACGTGAAGAGTCCATATGGAGTGAGGTAAGTGGGATGAATTTACGTGTAGAGTCCATAGGGAGTGAGGCAAATAAGAGGAATGTACGGGTAGAGTCCATAGGGAGTGAGGCAAATAAGGGGAATGTACGGGTAGAGTCCATAGGGAGTGAGGCAAATAAGGGGAATGTACGTGTAGAGTCCATAGGGAGTGAGGTAAGTGGGGTGAATGTACGTGTAGAGACCATAGGGAGTGAGGTAAGTGGGATGAATGTACGTGTAGAGTCCATAGGGAGTGAGGAAAATTGGGTGAATGTAGGTGTAGAATCTTAAGGGAGTGAGGTAAGTGGGGTGAATGTACAAGTAGATTCCATAGAGAGTGAAGCAAATGGGGTGAATGTACGTGTAGAGTCCATAGAGAGTGAGGTAAGTAGGATGAATTTACGTGTAGAGTCCATAGGGAGTGAGGCAAATAAGGGTAATGCATGTGTAGAGTCCATAGGGAGTCAGGTAAGTGGGGTGAATGTACGTGTAGAGACCATAGAGAGTGAGGTAAGTGGGGTGAATGTACGTGTAGAGACCATAAGGAGTGAGGTAAGTGGGTGAATGTATGTGTAGAGACCATAGGGAGTGAGGTAAGTGGGATGAATGTACGTGTAGAGACCATAGAGAGTGAGGAACGTGGGTGAATGTACGTGTAGAGACCATAGAGAGTGAGGTAAGTGGGGTGAATGTATGTGTAGAGACCATAGGGAATGAGGTAAGTGGGTGAATGTACGGGTAGAGTCCATAGGGAATGAGGTAAGTGGGTGAATGTGCGTGTAGAGACCATAGGGAGTAAGGTAAGTGGGGTGAATGTACGTGTAGAGTCCATAGAGAGTGAAGTAAGTGGGGTGAATGTACTTGTAGAGACCATAAAGAGTGAGGCAAGTGGGATGAATGTACGTGTAGAGTCCATAGGGAGTGAGGCAAATTGGGTGAATGTAGGTGTAGAATCTTAAGGGAGTGAGGTAAGTGAGTGAATGTACAAGTAGATTCCATAGAGAGTGAAGCAAATGGGGTGAATGTACGTGTAGAGTCCATAGAGAGTGAGGTAAGTGGGATGAATTTACGTGTAGAGTCCATAGGGAGTGAGGCAAATAAGGGTAATGCATGTGTAGAGTCCATAGGGAGTCAGGTAAGTGGGGTGAATGTACGTGTAGAGACCATAGAGAGTGAGGTAAGTGGGGTGAATGTACGTGTAGAGACCATAGGGAGTGAGGTAAGTGGGTGAATGTATGTGTAGAGACCATAGGGAGTGAGGTAAGTGGGATGAATGTACGTGTAGAGACCATAGAGAGTGAGGAAAGTGGGTGAATGTACGTGTAGAGACCATAGAGAGTGAGGTAAGTGGGGTGAATGTATGTGTAGAGACCATAGGGAATGAGGTAAGTGGGTGAATGTACGGGTAGAGTCCATAGGGAATGAGGTAAGTGGGTGAATGTGCGTGTAGAGTCCATAGAGAGTGAAGTAAGTGGGGTGAATGTAGTTGTAGAGACCATAAAGAGTGAGGCAAGTGGGATGAATGTACGTGTAGAGACCATAGGGAGTGAGGTAAGTGGGGTGAATGTAGGTGTAGAGACCATAGGGAGAAAGGCAAAGGAATGTACATGTAGAGTCCATAGGGAGTGAGGTAAGTGGGTGAGTGTACTTGTAGAGACCATAGAGAGTAAGGCAAGTGGGGTGAATGTACGTGTAGAGACCATAGAGAGTGAGGTAAGTGGGTGAGTGTACTTGTAGAGACCATAGGGAGTGAGGCAAGTGGGGTGAATGTACGTGTAGAGACCATAGAGAGTGAGGTAAGTGGGTGAGTGTACTTGTAGAGACCATAGGGAGTGAGGCAAGTGGGGTGAATGTACGTGTAGAGACCATAGAGAGTGAGGTAAGTGGGATGAATGTACATGTAGAGTCCATAGGGAGTGAGGCAAAGGAATGTACATGTAGAGATCATAGAGGGCATCTGTGCCGAGCTCACAGTTTATTAGCAAATAATAATAAATAATTTCTTACCCTTGGGCCTTATTGTGATATTTATACAGATCTGGATTACTTATAATATATTCCTATAATATTCCAGTATCACTAGTCCAGAGCATGAACACATATATATTATTATAATTATTATCACGCACCTCTACAGGGATCTGAATGGGTTCCCATCTGGTGATAGGACTTATCATCTCTCTCATATTCTCCGTCCTCATTAATTAAGTCAGGATATAGATCTCCATCTTGGAGAGAGAAGAAGTCTCTGGATTTGTACAGATTTACACAACTATCTGACATTACATATCTACAGAAACAGATCCCAGGTGTAAATATACCGACTGAGGTGTCATAGTGTACAACTAATGTGAACATCTCTGTATATAAAAAAAACACAATAAACTGATTTAATACATTGAACAATATTAATACACTTATACTGTACAATTGCTGTGCGGATGTGTTAGACCAGTGGTTCCCAAACTACTCCTCAAGGTGTGAACACAGGTGAGAAAATTAGGCCCCTGTTGAATACTAATTGCCTCACCTGTGTTCACACACTGTTAAACCAAAAACCTGGCCTGTCTGCGGAGCCTTGAGGAATACTTTGGGAACCACTGTGTTAGACATTAAGTTATAGACTGATATTAGTAATGATCAGCAAGTACTAAATTCTAGATCCCCCTTATCAAGCTCTCCGAGCCATACATTACTATACTGAGCTGCACAAACAATGCTGGATATCTCAAGAAATATCTACTATAGAGATAAATAGCTATTGCAATGTATAGACAGTTTTTAATTCTCTTTAAGATACAATAAACATATTGTTATGGTGACGGTATGCCGTTACAGAATGTATTATTAATGTTCTTATTGTGTATTACTTACTCACCTTCCCTGATATTCCCAGGACTCTCCTCCTCCTTCACCTGCTGCTGATCTCTTATATTCAGATCTTCTTGTTCAACCTTGGAGACAACTGGAGGCCTCACATCTAAAGGTCCTACAGATATAGAGATGATCAGATTATAGACTTTCCCCAGTGTAATTATTTACTATCAATCTAAGGTTAAAATCTATTTAAATCCTTTTATTTTAAAGATCCACAAAGACAGAAACAACCAAATGTTATTACTTTGTATGGAGAGAAGACCAGATATTGTGTCATTGGGTATAAAATCACCTTTATCATGAGCTGCGATGTGTGTAAAACTTCTTGGGTGAAAGATGAAGGATAAATACACCTCACTAAGGACTGAAGTAAGTGATAATTGTCCATAAGATATTACTCACCTTCACTTATATTTACAGGAATTTCCTCCTCTTTAATTTCCCGGGGACTCCTCATGTTACTCTCTTCTTCTTGGTCAGATTCTGAGAGAACTGATGGGGTCACTTTGTCACTGTCTGTACAAATAAACATGAGATGGTCACACACTAGGATGTGTTACACGTCTTTATGGTCTGTACAAATAAACATGAGACGGTCACGCGCTGGGATTTGTTACACGTCTTTATGGTCTGTACAAATAAACATGAGACGGTCACGCGCTGGGATTGTTACATGTCTTTATGGTCTGTACAAATAAACATGAGACGGTCACACACTGGGATGTGTTACACGTCTTTATGGTCTGTACAAATAAACATGAGACGGTCACACGCTGGGATTTGTTACATGTCTTTACGGTCTGTACAAATAAACATGAGACTGTCACATGCTGGGATTTGTTTTTGCGCTTCTTGCAAGACTTTGTGTGCTATGAGCAGTGTTCGCGCTTGTTGTGAGGCTCCCGGTGAATGGCTTTTGTGTTTATTGCGAGAGTGTTTTCTTTTTTTGTGTATATGTCCTTTTGTATGCTAATTAAATAAGTAACAAATTAATAAATGAATATACTTTACCTATTTGGAAGTAATATATGCAGGAAGCATTGTGCTGAAGAGCTGACAATCTGTTTTCATGCAGCATACAATGTCGGTTTGCAGTGTTGTGGAGCTGAGGTGTGTCAGCAATGTGTGTAGTGTAAATAGGCTGCGTGTGCGAGGGGAAGCCGTTAGTGTAGCTGTGTACTTCCGCATTATGTAAGTTAGTGTAAAATGGCGGCGAATGTGTATATGGTACGCGGGTGTGGATGATGAAGCGTCCTTGCTAACGGTGTATATTGTAGGTCGTACGGGTTTTTGTAGCCGTATTTGCTTTGTGTTATTTAGCGGTTTTAGGGGTCGCGTAGCCTCGTTTTCGTCTGGGGACATTTTTTCTCTCGCTTAGGGGATTTTCGAGTGGCTAAACTTTGTAAATTTGACCGAATTTGCGGTTTAGGCTGTGTTGCAGAGGTCCTGGGGGCCCCCCCCCCCACTTGGTGTGGGTAAGGTTTTTATTTAACTTTTGGGTGTATTTTTTTTTTTTTATGTTTGGCTGTGCGCTGGTTGTCCGTTAAGGTCGTATTGCGGCCCTTGCGAAGGCGGGATCGCTACGAGAGTCCACAAAAGTCTCTGTTACTAACAACCCGCATGCTCACAACTATATACTTGATCATTTGCAGCTGGGCTGCGGATATTGGGTGGAACAAACCAGCCATCATACATCAGGATCTTGAAGGACAAATTGCTCACCCTACACTTCCAGTCACATTCTTTCAAAATCCAAAACGGTTAAATACTCAGGGAGAAGAGACAAGAGAGGTCAGTTTCCTTGTTTAAACCATCGGCCATCTTTCCGAAATTGTTTTGGACCTGCGGCAGAAACTTTAATGGCTGATGAACTGCTTCAATTAGGAGCGTCTAGAAGACTATTGTCTTCTTCTGAATGTTTTTTGCTGTAGAGAAAGTACTGACTGCATTTACTGTGCAAACCTGTGTGCTTGTTACATTCATTTCAAGAAACAACCTGCAAATGAGTAAGACCCTCTCCTCAACTCCTCCTCTCTGCTGCATTACTAAGTGATAGATAGATAGAGCGATAGATAGATAGAGAGATGGATAGAGGGATAGATAGATAGAGGGATAGATATATAGATAGATAGAGGGATAGATAGAGGGATAGATAGATAGATAGATAGAGGGATAGATAGATAGATAGATAGATAGATAGATAGATAGATAGATAGATAGATAGATAGAGAGAGGGATAGAGGGATAGATAGATAGATAGAGGGACAGATAGATAGAGGGATAGATAGATAGATATAGAGGGATAGATAGATAAATAGATAGACAGCCCCACTCCCATCCCTCTGTATTATATATATAGTATATCATTATATCCCACTCGCCCCTGATAACCAGTCACAGACACAAATAACTTCCTGTATTATCTCCTGGTCACTCATTGGAACATTAATCACTTTATTTACCTGCTCAGAGCCCGCACACACACCAGATCCGCTCTAGGCCGCAAGCGCTGATAAAGAACCGGAAGAGATTGTACCGGAAGTCCCTGCACTAAACTTCAAATCCCAGAATGCTCAACATCACAAGCAGGAGCCATTCGGCACATTAGGGGGCGGGTCTCTAATGTAATCTTGTTTCCATGGTGAAGATGTGTATATAAATCTATCTCTCACTGCTAATACAAATGTAAAGACAGGACTGATTTTCTTATTGTATTAATCTGCCTAGTAACTAGTGATGTCACCACTTGTACAATTATTTTATTGGCCAGGACCGTTCTGATGGCATGGCACCCCTGTATTGTGTGTGTTACAGTCACGGTGTGAGCTGCACAGACCTGGGGATAAAAGTGATACACATGGGAGGGAGTTTATGTGTCACTTTTAGTGTATATATGTATATATTGTGGTAGGGAGGATTATCTCTGAGGTCCTGGACTTTTATGTAAACACAATATACTTTAGATGACTTCTTATTTACATTATATAGACAGAGAGAGTGGTGTTTATGTGTCTTTACATTTAATGTATATATTTAAACTTTATATTCTAGACTAGCGATTTGCCCGTCAAAAATGACGGCAATAAAATTTGAAGTCTGGCAATGTTGTTTGCCACACATTGCGAGCGTCTCCCCTCTCTACTTCACTGGACTTGCAATGAGCGCCTTTGGCGCTCATTTTGAGCCTCTCCCCCCCTCTACCTCTCCCCCTACTTGATGGGAGGCGTTCATTGCGATCCTCTCCCCCCTCTACCTCTCCCCACTTCTACTTGATGGGATGCACTCATTGCGAGCCCCTTTCCCTCTCTGCTTCCTCTCCCTTCAATGTGTCTCTTCCCCCCCCTTTCCCTCCCTTGTGTCTCTTCCCCCCACTCTCCCTCCCTGGTGTCTCTCCCCCTCTCACTCCCATAAGCCTCCATCTAACCCCAAGACTCATGGGGGTCTATAAGGACCCCCGTAAGCCTCTCTTTAACCCAATCAGTCCCATAAGGGTCTATGAAGACCCTCATATGACAACGAGAACCCCATTATTAACCCCATACGTGCCATGAGGGTCCTCCAGGACCCTCATGACACTAAGTACAAACACTACACTACACTACCCCCCAATAAGCCACTAAATATAAACTAACCCCCTCTACTCCAACCTATTAACACCTACACTACCTACCTACCCCTTATTAAACACCCCACCCCAGTAATTACACAAAATAAAAAAGCTGTTACAAAAAATTTAAATAACATTACAAACCCCCTGCTTATGTACCCCTATCTACATAACATTACCCCCTATCTATTAAACATTACCCACTATCTACCTAGCATAAACCCTGTAATACAATACATTTCCCCCTATCTATAATACATTAAACCCTAAATCGAACCTAAAATAGAATAAATAAGACCACTTACCTTTTGCAGTTGTCCCTTCAGGTCGCACCCCCTAGGAAAAAAAGGAAAATCAAATTAGTACAAAACACTACATAGAATAAATGGACATTCTAAATACAGTATTAAACTCACCTTTCCAACATGTCCATGTCCAT
The DNA here is from genome assembly GCA_027410445.1 of Discoglossus pictus. NCBI lineage: Eukaryota > Metazoa > Chordata > Amphibia > Anura > Alytidae > Discoglossus > Discoglossus pictus. The sequence continues at coordinate 2,857,925 of CM050170.1, forward strand.
CTTATTGTCTTCTCCGGCTCGGCCCTTGGAAAAAAGAAGCATCACATTAGTCACACATACACAAATAAACACAACATAAATAAACAGTAAACATTCTAAATGTAAAACTTACCTGTCCGCGATGTCCTGGCCTTCTCCTCTTCTGCCCTGGGTCCTTGAAGAATTGTCGCTCTAAAAAAACAACTAAACTACGCACCTGCAGAGCTCCCCGACGCTACTGAGGCCCCTAGAGCCTTTTCCTCAAGAAAATTGTCAATGGCGCCTTCTGACTGGCTGAAAAGGCTGTCAATCAAATTTCAGCCAATCAGAAGGTGCCAAGGTGTGAGCCAATCAGAATGGGACACACCCCTATATCCCATTCTGATTGGCTGATGGAACTGTCAGTCTTTTTTATACCAATCAGAAGGCACTATTGCCTTCAGCCAATCACAATGGGAGGCAGAAGGCATCTGCGCCTTCGGATTGCCTGCAGTCTGATTGATAGTGACTATGGCCAATCAGAAGGCGCATATGCCTTCAGCCAATCAGCCCGTGGGGGTGCATCCCATTGTGATTGGCTGAATGCATTAGTGCCTTCTGAATAGGATATAGGGGTGTATCCCATTCTGATTCGCTCACACCTTGGCGCCTTCTGATTGACTGAAATTTGATTGACAGCCTTTTCAGCCAATCAGAAGGCACCAATTAGTGAGGGGGAGCTCCGCGATTGCTGAGCTCCGTTAGTTTTTTTAATTATTTTTTTTTAGAGTGAAGATTCTTCAAGTTCCCATCCGGGGTCAGAAAAGGAGAAGGCCGGGGACATTGCGGACAGTTAAGTTTTACATTTATAATGTTTGTTTTTTTATGTTGTGTATGTGTTATACTAATGTGATGCTTCTCTTTTTCCAGGGGCCGAGCCGGAGAACAGAAGAAGATGGACGGGACATGGTGGAAAGGTGAGTTCAATACTGTATGCATAAAGTTTATTTATTATATGTACTGTTTAATTCTGTAATAATTTGATGTTTCTTTTTTTCCTAGGGGTTTGATCTGAAGAGACATCTGCAAAGGGAAGTGGTTTTATTTATTCTATTTTAGATTAGATTTAGGGGGTATTGTATAGATAGGGGGTGATGTATAGATAGGGGGTGATGTCTAGATAGGGGGTTATGTATAGATAGGGGGTAATGTCTAGATAGGGGGTAATGTATAGATAGGGGGTAATGTATAGATAGGGGGTTATGTATAGATAGGGGGTTATGCATAGATAGGGGTAATTTCTAGATATGGGGTAATGTATAGATAGGGGGAAGTGTATAGAAGTTAGAGTATATTTATAATGTATTTATTACTGTAATGTTATGTATATTTGTGTATGCCTTTTCTTTGCAGGTGTGTAATTCTTTTTTTTATTAATTATAGTGTGGGGGTTGTGATGTTCTTTTTTATTTTTGTAGTGGGGGGGTTGTAATGTCCTTTTTTATTTTTTGTACCATAGATTTTTTTTTTTTGGTAACATAGGTTTTTTTTTATTTTTGGTAACATAGGTTTATTTTTATTTGTTGTACCCTAGCATTTTTTATTTTGTGCAATTAGTGGGGTGGGGGTTTTAAAAGGGGGTTAGGTAGGTAGTGTTTATTGGGGGGATAGTGTAGTGTAGTATAGTGTTTGTACTTAGTGTCAAGAGATGAGGTTAGATGGAAGCTTATGGGGGTCCATATAGATCCCCATAAGTGATGGGGTTAGATGGAGGCTTATGGGGTTCTGTATAGACCCCCAAAAGTGAAGGGATTAGATGGAGGCTTATGGGGTCTGTATAAACCCCCATAAGTGATGGGGTTAGATGGAAGCTTATGGGTATCCGTATAGACTCCCATAAGTGATGGTGTTAAATAGCTTTGATTGGGTGAATTAGGCGTAGATAGGTTTAATAGGCCCCGTTGGGTTATTAGGTCCAGATAGGGTTGAATAGGCCCAGTTAGGGTCAAATAGGACTAGAAGGGGTTAAATAGGCCCAGTTAGGACCCTTATGGCACTTGTAGGGTAACCTAGGGGTGAATAGTGTCCTATATAGACCCCTATTGAACTGAGGGGGTTCATTTTAGTCTCATGTGGGTCTATATTGACCCCCATGAGTGATGGAGTTAATTTTAGGTGCCGGGGGGGGGGGGGGGGGGTACTTATAGAACACCTGCGGGTTGGGGGTAACCATTAGTATGCCGCGGGCCCTTTAAGTACCCGTGGTGGGAAATTCAAAACCTGCAATTCCCCAGGCTTGAATTTTTTATTTACATGTCGTAGATGCTGCAGGGGTCCCGATAGGACCCCTGCATTATAGGGTAATGTGTGCACTCTGCAGGGGTCTTCATCGGACCCCTGCATTATAGGGGTGATGTAGGGACACTGTAGGGACACTGCTGGGTCCCCTGCAGCCAGCGGGAGGGGCTTAATTGGAGCAGCCACAAGGTCTTCATAGCCCTTGCGCCTGCTCCACGGTGAAAGTAAGCTGTGGCTGTTTTTAATTGTTTTGCGGGGTTGGCGGAGGGGTTATCGAAGGATTTGAATAGGGTCAGATGGTTCCACAGAACTGAATAAAGATCTTATCTAAATCCACGCTACCTCCCAGGTTTCTTATCCTTTTAAGGAACACAGTCAAAATGTCTGCAACCATTAAAACAAAATAAAATAGAAAATAAAAAATGCTGTATATATTTTAGAACTTTTATAATAATTTATACATATGATGCTTCAGTTATCATTTAAGATACAATTTAGATTTCTATGGCTGGAAATCTTTTACTACGTTGCTTGGTAGCACCAGACTAGAAAGAGACTTTATCCATTAGACTTATGTCAGATGCTAGAAAGCTCTAGATCCTCTTTCTCCAGCTTAGTGTTTGGGAGGATACATATAACTTAAAACCACCTATTATAAAAAAACATGGTGGGTTCCATTATATTTTCTGACATTACTCTGGCCGCCATTTCCTGGAGGATGTCTCTGTCACATAAGATTTCCATTAGTCCTGGTGAAATCACTAGTTTCCCACTGTCTGTGTGCCATATGGTTTCTCCAGTTTACCGCCTTACTTAAAACACCCTAAAATCAGATATAAGATGATCAGTAATTCAGGTGGAGCTCAGCAATCGATCAAAAAACAAATATAGCACATAAGAATATATCTCCGGTAACCTTCCTTACATGGCGTGTCCATAAAATCTATAAACAAAAGGAACATACAATTGTGTCGTAGAGGGGATATCACCGTTGTGACCAAGAAAGACATGGCCCTAATGGAATTGGTTTGGGCCAGTTTGTTACTGCCAACGAAGCCATCTGTAAAGAAGAAATACAGGTTCTTAAAAGGAAACTGACATTGACCCGCATTACCTATTTATTGACAGTTTCATATATTTTTTATTTTCAATATTTTTTTATTTATTCAGGATATGTAAATGAATGTGCAAGGTCCCTATAGGTAGTCTCAAAAGATAATCACAATCTCACAAACCCTATATGAGCAATACCAATGGTCCATTTTCCTCACACAATAGAGTAAAATCATGGTTATCCAACTGGCACTCTCACGCAAACGGCATCAATTCCCCATTTAAAAAAACATAACTGGCACTATTCGGTAGTTCGAGACTGCAAAAAAAAAAAAAAAATCGAATTATTTTTTTCTGGGCCTAAATGGCACAGTTTAGGTGCTAATGCCTTTTTAAAGACATTTTGATTTTTTGGGGGGGGGTTAAGGGTCGTTAAGACCCTTTTTTTGTGGGACTCCCGATTAACCGGCAACTACACTTATCTGGCAATAGGTAGTCCCCGTGGGTGCCAGATAACGGCGAGTTGAACTTTAATATTGTGTGGAAAAAAAGGTACAATCACTATCGCACATATAAGGTATGTTGAATTATGATTTAATCCATGAGTTTTAAAGGTAATAAGACAACTTATGGCCATTGGCCTCATACTCTGATAAAAGTTCCTCCTTTAGTTTGGATGTTTGTTTTTTCCGGTTATAACATTTTTATCTAATTACAAGTTTTCCAATGTGCAAAAAAAATAAATAAATAAAAATAATATTATGCACATCTTTTCCAGTCTTTCCATATGTCTCATTAACATACCATAACAGTATACAGTTAATTAAAAAAGTTAACGTCCTATACTATGAGGCATACAGTAAGGGTGAAAGAGAAAAGAAAAAAAAAAACGGGGGGGGGGGAGGGGGAAAATAGAGAAATCTTCCCCCCTCTCCCCCCTTCCTTTTGCATGGAGTACACCACAGTCTGGATACTGTGATCAGGATGGCCGCATATAGCGGTGGTTTCTTGAATAAAGGGCTGATACCGACTTCAAATGCAGCAAATTGGTTTATTTGCAAAAAGAAATTAACAGCTGAAGCAGTAGCTCTGCTTAAAATAACGGATCATAAATAACTACGTCTCTGCAACGTGGGAGAATGCCACCTTGTGGCCAGGTTACAAATATTCCCTTTAACTTGGGAGACTGCCACCTTGTGGCCAGGATACAAATATTCCCTTTAACTTGGGAGACTGCCACCTTGTGGCCAGGATACAAATATTCCCTTTAACTTGGGAGACTGCCACCTTGTGGCCAAGATACAAATATTCCCTTTAACTTGGGAAACTGCCACCTTGTGGCCAGGATACAAATAGTCTCTTTAACTTGGGAGACTGCCACCTTGTGGCCAGGATACAAATATTGCCTTTAACTTGGGAGACTGCCACCTTGTGGCCAGGATACAAATAGTCTCTTTAACTTGGGAGACTGCCACCTTGTGGCCAGGATACAAATAGTCTCTTTAACTTGGGAGACTGCCACCTTGTGGCCAGGATACAAATAGTCTCTTTAACTTGGGAGACTGCCACCTTGTGGCCAGGATACCAATAGTCCCTTAGACTTGTGATAGTGCCACCTTGTGGCCAGGCTACAAATATTGCCTTTAACTTGGAAGACTGCCACCTTGTGGCCAGGATACAAGTAGTCTCTTTAACTTGGGAGACTGCCACCTTGTGGCCAGGATACAAGTAGTCTCTTTAACTTGGGAGACTGCCACCTTGTGGCCAGGATACAAGTAGTCTCTTTAACTTGGAAGACTGCCACCTTGTGGCTAGGATACAAGTAGTCTCTTTAACTTGGGAGACTCTTTTCTGCTCTTTATCTTTGAAACAGCGGATGTAGCATCGGGCCCGCCCGTCTCTCCCGCATGCTTCACCCCAGGGACCCTTGGATATAACAACAATAACTGGTGTTAACTTCCTTCGGTAATCTCTCAGTTTCTTCCCTGGGGCATAAAAGGTCTTGGAACCTTCATTCGGTTCCTCTGTCAGCAAACCCAACAGCCTTTTACTCCTGTCTGAAAACCTTCAGGCTCCTCTCAGCCTGGTACAATTTCTGCTTCCAGCAGACTGCGTGAACGTACTGCGTTCCTATAAATGGCAGATAGCTACAAGCGTCCTTCTTTGGCTTGCTTCAGTCTGAGGCCTTCACTCACTGGCCTCCCTCTGCTAGGCCAAACAGGGCCTAACTGCAGGGGATCTTCAATAATCCCTTCACTTACTTGGCTTCCTTGTACTTTCACCTCTTGAGTCTGTAGTCGCACTTTCAGCTCAATTCGTCCTGCGACTGCAATCAGCACACTCTTCTCACTGTTGTAGTACTTGCAGTCCCAGTAAATCAGGCTTCACACAGCCCACTGTAATTCCACACAGGATCAGTCTTCACTGTGTGGCTGGCTTCTGTCAGCAGCACACAACCTGCACAGAGCCTAGCCGGCCACACCTCTCTCTCCAGGTCTGCTTTCAGGCTTTTAAAGGGCAGTCGCACCAATTAGGAGTTCTACAGAAGTTTTAACTCCGTCCCTTTTGTCAAGAACTCCATACTCCACTTGCTTGTATAACTTCTAAGGGGCAAACGATCACAATACATTATACTTCTGTTATTCGTTAGGGAGCAACACCACTAACTCTACACAGTTCTAGGTTAATTTTCTCAGTTCCATAATATCCATTTAGATTCCTTTTTTTTTTTTGCCGTTTTATATGACATTTCTAAAAAATCTGTTTTAATTTGTTTATTTCTATCACCCACCATTTTAATTTTCTCCCAAGTAGGTAATATCGCTTTTTTCCCATGGACGGCAATTAACTATTTTGCAACCAATAAAACATTTAGTATTATTTTAATTTTTGGTCTTGAAATTCTTTCAGGAAATAAAGGAAACAGTATAATTTCTGGTGTCACATCTAAATCTTGCTTTATGATTTTAGATATTTGAAACATACAATTGGACCAATAGGCTTGGATTAACAAGCACGTCCACCACATGTGTAAATGTGTACCTTCATGCCTATGACATCTCCAACACATGCCTGAGTTATTTTGTGGGGCGAAGGTTGCTAATTTTTGTGGGGTTATGTACCACCTCTGCACTATCTTGAATTACATTTCTCTAAACGTAGTACATTTGGTGAATTTTGCCAAAGTTTGAAAAGCTCTTTCCCAACTCTCTTCTTTCCATTCCTTATGAAAATCTTGTTTCCACTTCATTATTCTATTACATTTTATATTTTCATTTAAAGATTTAATACTTTTAAGGACATTTGATATATTTTTTTTATATTATGAATGTCTATTCAAAGCATGATAATTTTCTCTTTACTTTCATATTATATTCAGACTTGTAAATTGCTGCATACATATGTTTTTTTTTTCTTTTCTTTGGAAATATAATCAAAAGTTTTAATTCTCCATTTAGGTATAAATCTTTCAAAGTTCTCAATCCACATTTTGTCCATTCTATATTTAGAAAAGGTAGTAAGTAATTCATCAGATGTAATTCTTTAAGTTTAAACCATTGTTTTATTAAAGCTCTTGGAACCAATGGTAATCTATTAATCTTTTTATCTTGATTTTTTTCCCATATCATATTTTCCCATTCTTCATTACCAACTAGTTAATTTTCCAATATAATAAATTTAGGAACATCTGTTTTAATCTTATATTTTAATATATGTGTTAATGTCACAGCTTTTGAGTACTCAATAACATTGGGTGATGCACGGCCACTTTTGGATAATGCTTTTGCTGTAATTTATTTTTTACCACGTGGTCTTTTATTTTATTAAAGGGACATTGTTCAACATTATTCAATGCAACAAATAATCTTTAGGACCTCCATTTTTTCTCTCGCTTAGCCGTCTTCAGACCTCAAAAAAACGCCAATTGAAAAATTAGCTTTTAACCTCACTTACAGGCTCCCTGCCTCTCCCACTGTGCTGTGTGTGAGGTTGTCAGTTCATTTTGTAATCAATTGGCATCTTTTGTGGGCCTCTCAATGGCTTCCGAGATATGTGATTGAAAAAAATGACATCCATTAAAGCTGTCTTGTGGGCCTCGCCATGAGCAGCTTTTGGCACTCATTGTGCATGCGCAAGCCCGTATCTTTTAACATTGTGTTGCCTGGCAGTGGTGTTTGCCACACATTGCAAGCCTCTCCCCCCCCCCCCAACCTGCCTGCCTCACGATGAGCTCCTTCTGTTGCGAGCCTCTCCCCCTCTACTTTACTGGCCCCCTGATGAGCTCCTTCTGCACTCATTGTGAGCCTCTCCCCCTCTACCTCTCCCTCCCTCTACTTGAAGGGAGGCGCTCATTGCAAGCCTCTACCCCCTCTTCTTTACTGGCCTTGCGATCCGGCGCTCATCAAGGGCCTCGCAATGCCACACATTTTGAGCATATTCCCGCTCTAACTTGCTTGCCTCGCAATGAGCACCTTCTGTGCACATTGCAAGCCTCTCAATGAGCGCCTACGTTGCCCATCGCAAGACTCTCTATGAGTGCCTTCGGCACTCATTGCAAGCCTTTCCCCCCTCTTCCTCTCCCACCGTCTACTTGACTGGAGGTGGTCATTGAGAGCCTCTTTCCTCTCTATCTCTCCCACTCGCTACTTAAACGGTAGGTGCTCATTGCGAGCCTCTACTCCCCTCTACGTTACTGGCCTTGCAATGAGCACCTTTGGCACTCATCACAAGCCTTGCAATGAGCGCCAAAGGTGCTCTTTGCGAGCCTCTCCACCCCTCTACCTCTTCTACCCTCTATTTGACGGGGGGCACTCATTGCAAGCCTCTACCCTCTCTACTTCCTCGGCCTCCCCTGTGTCTCTTCCCCCCTCTCCCTCTCCTGTGTCTTTCCCCCCTCCCCGTCACCTGTGTTTCTCCCTTCCTGTGTTTCTCCCCCCCGTCTCCCTCCCCTATGTCTCTTCCCCACCTCCTCCATCCCATGTCTCTGCCCCATCCTCCCTCCCCTGTGTCTCTTCCCTCCATTCCTCCCTCCTCTGTGTCTCTTCTCCCCCTCCTCTCTCCCCTGTGTCTCTTCCCCCCTCCTCGCTCCCCTGTGTCTCTTCTCCCTCTCCTCTCTCCCCTGTGTCTCTTCCCTCTCCTCTCTCCACTGTGTCCCTTCCGCCCTCCTCTCTCCCCTGTGTCTCTCTCCCCCCTTTCCATCCCCTGTGTCTCTCTCCCGCTCCTCTCTCTCCCTGGTTCTCTCTTCCCCCTCTTCTCCCTCCCCTGTTTCCTCCCCTTTCTCCTCCTCTTCCCAGTGTCTCTTTCAGCTTCCTCTCCTCTTTGTCTCTCAACCCCTCCTGTGTCTATGACATTGCTCCTGATCTTGCGCAAGACCGCTTGTGCGTGCGCGCCCGCATATGCCAAGCCTCCCGCCGGCCCACTAGTGCGCATGCGGCCCCTCTCCCTACCCTGTGTCTCACTACCTCCTCTGTGTCTCTTCCTCCCCTCTGCCTCTTCACCCCCGTCTCCCTCCCCTGTGTCTCTCCCCCCTCCCCTCCCTCCTGTAAAGTTTGTACCTGACTGTAATAAAAACCAGGCTGGGTGTGCCAGTAGGAGAGTGCTCCTTGACCCTTCAAAACGTAGCCTCGTCTCATTCTTGGAGGGGATTGCTATATCATACTGGGGATTGCTATGCTTTGCATACTCCCTGGAGCTTTAAACTACTGAACCCTTGTTCCTGATGTACTCTTCTTGGAGGAGAGGTCTTCCCCACACGATCCTGGATGCTGGAGATTCATACAGGGTGGAAGGAAGACGGCGTGGCTCCAGTTAAGCTACGGCGGTTGTGGAGTCTGTGGCGGTTGTGGTGTACGGTGCGGTGCTTGTAGGCCTCGGCGCAAACTAGGACGCGTCCATCAACGGAGGTACACGGTCGGGGTGCCAGCAGATCCGTTACATTGGCTGGCAGTGGTGGGATGGCGTCCTAGTGCGAGGAAAAATAGCCCGGAGACACTGGTAACGTTTGGAGTTACAAATTGAGGGCAACGCTAGTTCCATGATGAGGATGAGGAGGAGGCCGCGGACTACAGGGATGCAGACAGAAAGGAACTCTGGTATGATGCCCTGGAAGATGCCCAATGAAGGTGAGGTGAGTCTCCCCAGTGATGAGCAGCGGCTACAGAAGCGTGTGGCGATGCGGATGTATCTATTGGGAGAGCAGCCCCTGGATGAGTGGGTGACAAGACTAGAGACCCTGGTACGGCGAGAGATCTGGCTAGACAACGCATACCAGGCCCTCTGGTGGCATACCGTTCGACTTACCCCCTGGACGGCTGAACACGACTTACCGGAGGGGAATGATTATGATGGCCTGGGTTTATTATGGGATGCCTTGGAGGACGACATTGATCTTGGCAGCACGGAGGGGTCTAGGTTTTGGGACATCTACGACTACCGGATGGGCATGTATGTCTGGGATGATGAAGGCGAGATGAGCAAAGACATGACCCACCTGGTAACGAGAGAGTGGGAGCTGAAGCAGGATTACCAACACCTGCTTAGCTTCGTGCAGCCCCAACCTACTCGACAAGCAGAACCAGACTTCATTGACTGGTCCTGGGATGACCTCCAGATGGCAGGTAGAGATGGGACCGAGGTCCCTCTACCTGCCCTACAGGGGGCAGACGGTGTCGTCCTTACCCCCCAGCAGCAGTGTGAACCCCAGGGGGCAGAAGGTGTCATCCTTCCCCCCCAGCAGCAGTGTGAACCCCAGGGGGCAGAAGGTGTTGTCCTTCCCCCCCAGAGGCAGTGTGAACCCCAGGGGACAGAAGGTGTCGTCCTTCCCCCCCAGCGGCAGTGTGAACCACAGGGGGCAGAAGGTGTCGTCCTTCCCCCCCAGAAGCAGTGTGAACCCCAGTGGGCAGAAGGTGTCGTCCTTCCCCCCCAAGCTGCAGTGTGAACACCAGGGGGCAGAAGGGGTCGTCCTTCCCCCCCAGCGGCAGTGTGAACCACAGGGGGCAGAAGGTGTCGTCCTTCCTCCCCAGCGACAGTTTACCCTAACAAGGGGAGACACCAATCTCCCAAACGGCGCAGATGGGACCTTGGTCTCTGTGCCCACAGCCTGTCCAGATCCCCAACTACCCTCACTGGGACAACTGGAGGAGGGGGTAAGTACAAATTCCCCTCCCCAGCTAACTTCTAATATGGCCCCAGGGTTAATAGAGGAAATGTTAACCCCCACTGACCCCCACGTTTCCCTGGCTACTGAGCCGGAATATGTCCCAAGTACCCCAGCAGAAGAGCTGACAGCGGGGCAGAGTGCAGTTGGCCTCTGCCCTCCCTTTGTCCCTTGTACAGAGCAGGATGTCCTGCAGGTTATACCAGCAGAAGAGCTGGCATCAGGGCAGAGTACCGCTGGCCTCTGCCCCTCAAGTCCCCTCAGCGTGTTGCCCCATCACCACAGCGAAATATCCAGGTGCAGTAACTGTTGGTTGTGGGTGGGCTGCTCTTGCACTTTGTTGTTGTGGGGGGGCTGCTCTAGCACTGGTTTATTGTGGGTTGGTGGATCGTCTAATGAGGCACTGACCGGCAGTAGGTCAGGTTCCTGGTTAGACTTCCCCCCAAAGGGGAGTTGTGTGACGAAGTGCCCTTCGCCACTTTGTCTTGGAGAGGACTGTTTGCCAGCCTCCTGCCCTGCGACTATGGCCCTGGGACATATTGCCCTTTAAACACAGTATTCGGCCATACCAGAGTGTATGTCACTCATTCTGGCCCTTTACATACAGGGGGGTCATTCGGTACTTGCCCTGTGTGAACCATGATACCACAGATAGATATGCCATGGAGCCCATTCATATAATGAAAGACTATGGAAAATGTGAGTAAATGTGACTTGCAGTAATGCTGATGGGTTGTCAAACTAGAGAATTGACCAACAAATACTTTTGTCCGGACATCCCCAGGCCGATCCATTGGGATCAGACCGTGTATGCCGGCTTATGGTCACGGGGGAGGTGTGTAACGGAACCCATCACTGTTTTACCCTGTTTTATGGTTATTTAATTCTTGGTTAAAATATGATCCTACTATTATACTGTATGTATGTTGGTTTATGCTCTACAGAATATTGGCCCAGACTAGTGCAGACCGTGGCATGGGAGATAATCCTGTTACAGAGACTCTTCATAAGATAAGGAAGTCTATTGTATAAAGTGTTTTCATTCTCAGACATAAGAACAAAGAATGATGATCTAATCCATGTCTGATTGTATCAAAGTTGAGAGGTAGCCTCATGGAGGTGTGACCCGCCTATTGTCCCTATATGTGTATTGTGTGGCCAACTATGGGGGATATGTGAAATGTCTGTGTGTTATGTGTAAAAGATACTTTTACTAACTTTTGAACCCCTGGTCTGATTCATGCCATTTTTTAATATGTTGTTCCACAATTTATGTTGTTCATAAAAATGTAAGTTTTATTTATGTACTATGTAAAATCATAAAGTTATAAAAATGGATAAAAATGTGTGAGTTTTAGCTGGGAGATAATTGAGTAGATACAATAATAAACTCAATTATCTCTCAAGTAGAGGGGAGGGAAACTGGGGGCATTACTATTGTGTTATTGGTTGTTTATACCTTCGCCTGGGTGTGTTCTGTTTACCTGACTGTAATAAACACCAGGCTGGGTGTGCCAGCAGGAGAGTGCTCCTTGACCCTTCAAAACGTAGCCTCGTCTCTTTCTTGGAGGGGATTGCTATATCATACTGGGGATTGCTATGCTTTGCATACTCCCTGGAGCTTTAAACTACTGAACCCTTGTTCCTGATGCACTCTTCTTGGAGGAGAGGTCTTCCCCACACGATCCTGGATGCTGGAGATTCATACAGGGTGGAAGGAAGACGGCGCGGCTCCAGTTAAGCTACGGCGGTTGTGGAGTCTGTGGTGGTTGTGGTGTCCGGTGCGGTGTTTGTAGGCCTCGGCGCAAACTAGGACGCGTCCATCAACGGAGGTACCCGGTCGGTAGCCAGCAGATCCGTTACACCTCACATGTTTCTCCCTCCCTTCTTCCTCCCCTTTGTCTGTCCCCACTTCCACTCTCCCCTGTGTCTCTTCCCCCATTCTCTCTCCCCTTTGTCCCTTTCCCCCTCTCTCCCCCCTGTGTCTCCTCCCCACTCCTCTCTCCACTGTGTCTTCACCCCCGTCTCCCTCCCCTGTGTCTCTCCCCCCTCCCTCCCATGTTTCTTCTCCCTTCCCCTTCCACTGTGTCTCTTCCCCCCTCCTCTCTCCCCTGTCTCTTCCCCATCTTTTCTCCTGTGTGTGCCTTTCCCCCTCTCCCTCCCCTTTGTCTCTTCTTCTCCTCTCCCTCCCCTGTGTCTCCCCCCCTCTCCCAGGTCTGTGTCTCTCTTCCCCCATCCTCTTTGTCTCTCTTCCCCCTCCTCTGTGCCTCCCTCCCTTCTCTCCCACCCGTGTCTCTCCCCCTCCTCTCCCCTGTGTCTCTTACCCGCTCCTCTCCCTCCCCTGTGTCTCTCTTTCCCCTTCTCTCCCTCCCATGTGTCTTCCTCCCTCCTCTCCCTCCCCTGTGTCTCTCCCCCCTCCTCTCCTTCCCCTGTGTCTCTCTTCCCCATCCTTTCCCTCCCCTGTGTCTCTCCCCCTCCTCTCCCCTGTATCTCCCCTCCTCAGTGCCTCCCTCCCTCCTCTCCCACCCATGTCTCTCCCCCCTTCCTCTATGCCTCTTTCCGTCTCTCTCCCTCTCCTCTCCCCTTTGTCTCTTCCCCCCTCCTCTCCCTCCCCTTTGTATTTCCCCCCTCCTCTCCCAGGCTTATGTCTCTCTTCTCTGTGTCTCTTCCTCCCCTCTGCCTCTTCACCCCCGTCTCCCTCCCCTGTGTCTCTTCCCCCCTCCCTCTCATGTTTCTCCCCCCCTTCTTCCTCCCCTGTGTCTCTTCCCCCCTCATCTCTCCCCTGTGTCTCTTCCTCCATCCTCTCTCCCCTGTGTCCCTTTCCACCTCTCTCTCCCCTGTGTCTCCTCCCCACTCCTCTCTAAACTGTGTCTTCACCCTTGTCTCCCTCCCCTGTGTCTCTCCCCCCTCCCTCCCATGTTTCTTCCCCCTTCTCCTTCCCCTGTGTCTCTTCCCCCTCCTCTCTCCCCTGTGTCTCTTCCCCATCCTCTCTCCCGTGTGTCCCTTTCCACCTCTCCCTCACCTTTGTCTCTTCGCCCCTCCTCTCCCTCCCCTGTGTCCCCCCCCTTCCAGGTCTGTATCTCTCTTCCCCCATCCTCTGTGTCTCTCTTCCCCCTCCTCTCCCTCCCCTGTGTCTCTCTTTCCCCTTCTCTCCCTCCCATGTGTCTTCCCTCCCCTCTCCCTCCCCTGTGTCTCTGCCCCTCCTCTCCTTCCCATGTGTCTCTCCCCCTCCTCTCCCCTATATCTTCCCCCTCTTTGCCTCCCTCCCTCCTCTCCAACCCATGTCTCTCCCCCCTTCCTCTGTGCCTCCCTCCCTACTCTCCCGCCCGTGTCTCTCCCCCCTCCTCTCCCCTGTGTCTCTTCCCACTCTTCTCTCCCCTGTGTCTCCCAACTCTTCTCTCCCCTGTGTCTCTCCCAACTCTTCTCTCCCCTGTGTCTCTCCCTCCTCTCCCTCCCCTTTTTCTCTCCCCCCTCCTCTCCCAGGTGTGTGTCTCTCTTCCCTCATCCCCTGTGTCTCTCCTTCCCCTCCTCTCCCTCCCCTGTGTCTCTCTTTCTCCTCCTTCACTTGTGTTTCCCCCCGCCTCTCCCTCCCCTGTGTCTCTCTTCCCCCTCCTTTGCCTCCCCTGTGTCTCTCCCCCTCCTCTCCCCTGTATCTCCCACCTTCCTCTTTGCCTCCCTCCCTCCTCTCCCACCCATGTCTCTCCCCCCTTCCTCTATGCCTCTTTCCCTCCTCTCCAATCCGGTACTTCTCCCCCCTCCTCTCCCCTGTGTCTCTCCCCCTCCTCTCCCCTATGTCTCTTATGCCCTCCTCTCCCTCCTGTGTCTATGACATTGCTCCTGCGCTCACGAGAGACCACTTGTGCGCGCGCCGGCGCACTCCCGGCCTTCCGCCCGCTCATGCATGCCCACTCGTGCTCGCACGCCCCCTCTCCCTCCCCTGTGTCTCTCTCCCTCCCCTGTGTCTCTTTGTCCCTCTGTCTCTTCACCCCCTGTCTCTTTCCCCTGTATCTCTTGCCCCTTCCCCTCCCTACTGTGTCTCTTCCCCCCTCCTCTCCCTCCCCTGTGTTTCTCCCCCCTCCTCTCCCTGCCCTATGTCTCTCTTCCCCCTCCTCTTTGTCCCTCTTCTCCCTCCTCTCCCTCCCCTGTGTCTCTCTTCCCCCTCCTCTCCCTCCTCTGTGTCTCCCCCTCCTCTAACTCCCCTGTGTTTCTCCCCCTTTTCCCCTTCCCTTGTGTCTTTCTTCCCCTCCTTTCCCTCCCTGTGTCTCTCCCCCTCCTCTCCCCTGTATCTCCCCCTCCACTGTGCCTCCCTCCTCTCACACCCATGTCTCTCCCCCTTCCTCTGTGCATCCCTCCTCTCCCACCCATGTCTCTCCCCCCTTCCTTTGTGCCTCCCTCCTCTTCTCTCACCCTTGTCTCTCCCCTCTTCCTCTGTGCCTCCCTCCTCTCCCACCCGTGTCTCACCCCCCCCCCGCGTGACGTCAACTCACAATTACCACAACTATCATATGTGATAGATCACACAAAAAACTGACAAGCTATCTAGAGCTATAAACATATGGATAAAATGATTACAAACTAAAAAGAAGGTATGATGAAGAATACAGACCATGGGTGTAAAGAGGCCGGCACGACAAGCGCTGAAAGAAAATCTATTTTTTACTCGTAACGTTTTTGTTTTACTGTATAACTGACAAGGAAAGTCAGTTCTTGTCTGAGAATAACAATCATTTGGAAATCCAGACCTGAAGAAATGTGTTTATTAAAAATAACATAAGTTACGCTGTTAAAGATGGGCAAATAATTTGCATAATATTTCTCGGACATGACCACTTTATCTCAGTGTTATCTAATATGGAGAAGACCACTAACAAACAGGGAGGTTGATTATTGGTAAGATGGAAACACTACCCTGGTGTACATGACCTGGTAAGACCCATAGTCCCTGACGCCGCCATAGGAGGTACAACTTGCCGCAGTGAGTTTTATTTAACACAATATGCAAAAGGCATATGTAAATCCGCTACGACGGGAGAGGAGTCCCGAGCTTAGGCCCACGCTCAAGAGGTCAACCTCTGTGCCTTCCCTGGGGTAGGGACAGTCCCTTCTCACCATTGGCCTGGGCAACTCCCCCACCCGCCACCAACACCAACACAACCATGTAAAACTCTACTGCGACAAACAACATACCATAACATCACCACATGAGCAACACATTTTTCCTCCTGAGTATTGTATAATTATTTTCTTCATCATTTTTTTTTTTTTTTTTTTAAATATAACAATATGTAAACATTTTAACATTCTTAAACGCTTTTTTAAGGGAGGGAGGGTGGGTGCCTGCTTCCCTACCTGCTGCGGAGTGAGGCAAGATGACGCCCGTGCTGAGCCTAGGGGGCGGATCTACCGCAACCCCTCACGGGAGGCCCGCTCCCGACTCCTCCGCCGGCTCTTGATACCCACATGTCAAGGGCCCCCCACTGTGATTCCCAATGCAGCTGGTTCCGCCCTGAGGGCCCTTCAAACATAGATTATGATCATACCCTGAAATGCCAATAGGGTTAAAGTGTCCCCTTTTTTCATACATCCATTGGAAACCTTATCTTATTCAGTTTATTATCTGTCACGGAAGTGAGAAGGGAGAAGAGTGAACAGCACTCCAGATACTAACCATGGGAAGGAAAAAGGAGAAAAAAAAAAAAAAAAACACTTTCCCTCCAGAAGAAATTAAGCCGCTTGGTTTAAATCGGTTGAATTTTTACAATATAGGTCCCATATATACCATTTTATAACCTATTGTATTTGAAATTTCACTCCATGTCGGGATTTCCAAATGGTTCCCATATTTTATCAATTGTGATTTTATCACAAGCAGAATGTGGGAAATCAGTTGTTTCTCCTGAGGGACTAACTGGTCAAATCCTTGATGAAATAGTACGAGCTGAGCTGAACATGGGATTTCTTTCCTCAACATCACAGATAGATGTTTACAACATATCTTCCACACTATGTTTACCTTATCACATTCCCACCACGCATGAATGGATGTGCCATTTAGTCCACACCCCTTCCAACATAGTTACATTGTAATTAAGGTTGAAAAAAGACTTTCAGTCCATCAAGTTCAACTTTTTAAAATCTCCACTGATCTGCAATATGCAGATTAGTTATTTATTAATTTGTTGTTCATTAATTGTTAATTATTAATCAACTCTTTTTTTTTTTTTATTACTATTAATTAATCCAGAGGAAGGCAAACAGAAAAAAAAAACCCAAGTGAAACTTAGCCAATCGTCTCAAAGAGGAAAAAAATGTAATTCCTTCCTGACCCCAGATACTGGCGATCGGATTTCTCCCTGGATCAATACTCTCTCTCTCTCATTATCCAGGATAACCCTGAATTCCCTTCTTAATTAGAAATAAATCCAGTCCTCTTTTAAAGGTATCTATCGAATCCGCTGTCACCACCTCATCTGGTAAAGAATTCCACAGATTAACCACCCTTACTGTGAAGAACCCTTTTCTTTCTTTAAGGTGGAATCTTTTTACTTCTAACCTCAAGGGATGTCCTCTTGTCAGTTAAAAACCTCTTGGCACAAAAAGCTCCCGTGACAAATCTTTATACTGACCCTGGATTATAAATTGCATGGCTATGTTTCCTTCACAGATGCATAACTTTACATTTATTCGTATTAAATCTCATCTGCCATTTAGATGCCCATTCCTCAATTTTATGCAAATCCCTTTGGAGGGAAAGTACATCATTATCTGATTTAATTACCTTGCACAACTTTGTGTCATCAGCGAAAATGAGGACACCACACTCCAATCGTACCTTTAAGGCATTAATAAATATGTTAAAAAGGAGAGGACCTAATACTGAACCCTGAGGAACCCCACTTACCACATTAGTCCAATCGGAGTATGTTCCATTTACAACAAACCCTTTGCTTCCTGTCTTTTAGCCAGCTCTCAATCCATGAGCAGATATTTACTGCAATTCCTGTATCCCTTAGTTTGCCCAATAGTCTCCCATGTGGCACTGTATCAAAAGCCTTTGCAAAATCCAAAAAGACTACATCCACTGAGTTGCCTTGATCCAGGTTCCTACTAACCTCCTCATAGAAACTAATTAGATTTGTTTGACATGACCTATCCCTCATAAATCCATGTTGACTGCTACTTATAATCCTGTTCAAATAGACATATTCTTGTATATTATCCCTTATTAACCCTTCTAAAAGCTTCCCCACTACAGAAGTGAGGCTCACTGGTCTATAATTCCCCGGATTTGCTCTTGCTCCCTTTTTAAATATAGGTATCACATCAGCTTTTCTCCAGTCATCTGGTAGAGACCCTGTGTTGAGTGAATCTTGAAAAATTAAATATAATGGTTTGGCTATTACAGATCCCAGTTCCCTCAGTACCCTTGGATGTATTCCATCAGGACCCGGGGCTTTATTAACATTTATTTTTTCCAACCTCTTTTGGATTACTTCCTGTGTTAACCAATTAGTTGGCAAAGGTAGTGTAGCCCCATTATGTTGCAGTGTCCCAACCACTGGTACCTCCCTTGTCTATACGGAAAAAAAGAACCTATTTAGCTTATCTGCCTTTTCCTGGTCACTAATTATCAGACTGTGTCACGTTGTAATGTTCCTATAGCTTCCTTCCTCGCCTTCTTCCCAGTAATATATTTATACACATGTTTAGGATTAGTCTTACTCTCCTTACATATAACTTGCCATTGTCTATGTTAGCCAGTCTAATAGCCCTTTCCTTGGTGATTTCCTTGTACTCCCGTAAAGCAGTCTCTGTCCCCTCTTGTGTGTATAATATAAATGCCTGTTTTTTACTCTGTATCTTTATCTTGAAATCATTGTTAAGCATCATTGGATGGGATTTACTCCTTTACTTTTATTCCCACACGGTATATGCCGATGTGTATGTATATTTAGTAAGGATTTAAATGTTGTCCATTTATGGTCAGTATTTTTACCTGCCAGTTCTCTGTCCCAGTCTATACTTTGTATTGCTGCTCTTAGACCATTAAAATCTGCTCTTTTAAAATTAAGAGTTTTTGTTGGCCCCTTAAAATGTTGTTTTTTTAATTCAATCTCAAATGAGACTGTGTTGTGATCACTGTTTCCCAAAAGTTGCCCTATTTCAACATGTGATACTATATCAATATTATTTGTGATTACTAAATCCAAGATGGCCCCATTTCTAGTAGGCTCTTGTATAACCTGGGCTAGATAATGATCCCTGAGTGTAGGCCCAGCTAAACTGTGCTCCGTGAGCACCAACCCCCACAGAGGTATGGACCCTCGATCATCTGTTCCAGTAGTGTCTGTTCCAGTAGTGCATACATGTGACAGGATGTACATTGCCACTGGACTGACTCATAATTATTATTATTGTCTACAAAAATTCAATGGTAAGAATAAACAAGAATAAAAAATAATATATTTGTATAAAGTTTTGTAAAAAAAAAAATATATATATATATATATATATATATATATATATATATATACTGTATATATATATATATATTTATATATATATATATATATATATATATATTCTTTTTTTTTTATTCTTCCCCCTTTGCACTATAAATCTGCCCCCCCCCCTTTCTTTGAACTCCCTCTTTTTATTTAAACTCCTACACTTTTACTAGAATTGCACTTATGCTAGAAATGTTCGCAAGCTCACAAGTACGCCCCTTCTCCTGTTTATATTAACTTCTGCCTTCTCACCTGGGCACAAATAGTGCACTCTGCAATTTATCAGCCTTTACTTGCAAAAAGTAAAATCCACATAATCGCAGAATGGATAAAAGAGAAGGGGTATTGTGCGTGTGTGCTACCACATAATCCCAGAATGGATAATATAGAGGGGATATTGTGTGTGTGTGCTACCACATAATCCTAGAATTGGGTTTTTATTTTCTTAATAGTTTAATTTAAACATATATGTTTATATATTATTTATTCTCCTACTGTTTTTTCATTTTATATTTGTAATACTTTTTTTTCTGGATTATTTACTTTAGATTAACATGCCAATACCCAAAGAGATTTTAGCTGAATAGCTTATTATGTTTTCCTAGTAAATATTTGGCTTTTGAGGTCACTTGGAGATCATATAATAACTCCTAGGTCTCTTTGTTCTCCTGTCTGGTTTCTGTGACTCATGTTCTCCTTTTCCCACACACCTTTGTTGAAATCTTTGTTACAATACGATAATTGTGTAATATATTATGGGACCTCTCCAGTTCTGTACACAGCTATTTGTCTTACAGGGATCATAGAAGTATTTATGGAGATCAGTAATAGTAATTATATCAGAGCTGTTGGGTAAATCCTCAGCCGTCCAGGAGATAGAGCTTGGATTGTGCTATAACTAAGCAATACATGGATTGTATAACTAGTAATTGGAAGGTAAACACTGGTCAAGTTGATATAAAAGGATATTAAACTAAAAATCCACTTGGGTAATTGAAAGAGAAACTTTTGGATTCCAGTATCATCGATACGTAGATGACGTACAGATCTATCTGTCAGCACCAGTCCAAGCACGTTACTTCTAAGATGTCACCAACTGTCCATCAAGCATATCCTCATGGAGGTCAACTCAACATTTCCTCCTCTCTCTATATTTCTCTTTATCTTGTTTTAATCGATTTCAGGAAAAGTGACTTCTTTCATTTTTTAGTTGACATCTAATGTAAAAAAAAAAAATTGTGTGTTGAGGTGGTGGTGGGGGGGGGGGGGGGAGGACATCGAAAGGACCTCTAAGAAACAATCAACATGATCAGGGAAATGACTGGTCACATATTGTTCACATTGGGTAAATAAAATGTTTATTGGAGAAGTTTTGGGAAGAAGTGTATGCTACTTGCCCTTTAAGGGCACAAACCTCCCTGCCCACCCCTAGCTACAGACACCATGCCCTGTCCCAGTTCTTACGTTTCGCCTTAGATGCAAAATGGCACTGAAACCGGCTTTCACCTGTAATGATGAGAATCATGTAGGCTGTCTAGACAGGCTGGATTGGTGTGGGAAGAAAGTTAACAACCTGCCTTAACCAACTGAGAAATTGTTGAGGTAACCACAGAGGTTAAGAGGTGTCAGGTACTTTAACTGATACCCCTTTGATCGTGCTAAGTGATGTAACTGATACCGATTTGATCCATTGTCTGCAGTTAACCATCACATTTGTATAACTTCCTTGGCCAAGGCTCCACAGAGCGCTACTCGAGTATCAATGTTAAAATATTGAACTAGTCAGAATAAAGGTCAGATGACTCACAGGCTGATATTGACAGGCTAGGGTGAAGCAGATGGCAGACTAGTATGTGCTTTTCATTACTAGTTACTACTGTTCTTCAGCACTACTGTCCCACATCACATACTCTCCCTATTTGGTCTCTGGCCTACCTCTCTCTAGTCTAATCTACATTCTAAACATTAACTAGCCCATCAATGGTCAAGTAGGCCACCTGGGCTCTGAACAAACTCCCTGGTGCCTTGATAGACCTTGGAAACCACTGTAGCTTCTCCCCTGCTTCCAGTTATTGAGATTCCTCTAAATACGACAGAGTAGACTACTCAGGGATTGGAGGGCCCAGGGAAAAACAACCAATAGGATGAAGGTCTACCATATCTTTTGCTGATTGGATAGGGATAAACGGGGCATGGGGAATAAAGGATTATGGACTATTGGGGACACAGAGTTGTAAGTGTGTCTTTACTGGGGAAAGTGCTTATTGTAATCTAATTTAAAGCCTTGTCTTGCTGTTCTAGAGTATGGGGTCTATACAACCTGACCAAGTGAGTAGTGTCCTGAGATCTGCTGAAGCAAACCCAGGTCATGACAATCAAAATAATGCAACTACTATAATATTACAACTGTAGCACAATGTTTCAAGGACATATTATGTGACAACACAGTATTGTTGTTAATTTTATCTATTTTTATTTTGTTTACATGATTCCAGTATACAGAAAAACACCATTTACCTACTGGTTCATTTTATATCATGACATCTCCTTATACATTTCATTTTGGTGACTTATAAAGAGTTCTAACCTAGGTGGGTGGGAAAGTGGAGTTTGAAGCATCTCCAGTTTCAACAAGTAACATTGGTTCTCCAGTTGTTCTTCAAAGATTGGAGAACGAGATATTTAGAGAGGACTTTGCATTGTTTTGAAGATAAGGTCATATGTCATCTGGTAGCCATCATTATACATGTAGATTTTGTGGTCGTTAGGGTTGTATGATAGACTTTGAACGTTCTCCATCATCTTGTCTAAAATGATACTTAACTGCTCCTCCTTCTCAGTCTTGGTGTCATACATGTAGAAGATCTCCTCTTTTCTTGTGTTGAGAGTTCTAGTGGCGTACAAAACTCCACACACCATGAATGTGTTGGTCACTCCAAGTTTATATTGAGAAGTTACCCATGTCTTCTCCACTGTCAATGTAATGGGATTGAGTTGGCCAATGACAATATTTCCAGCATGCTCCTCTGTGGAGTAAATAACCCATAGGCCAAATTCATCACCAGCCAGGTCAATGTCCTGCCAAATGGAGGAGGCATAGGAGAACCGATTGTTGAAGGTAGCATCAGTGAGTGTCTTGCGTTCTACGGCATTGGTCTCTACATTGAATTTGCAGAGATCCCTGGTGTTGTAACAATTGTAGTACATGGAGTTGTTGTACATAATCATACCACCACCTTGTCCACAATTGGTGTAGTCATAGTTGTTACGAGGCAGAGTTTTAGTGAGGACTTTCTCTGTTGGCTTCTTGTAGAGCAGTAGATCTTCATATGTCGGGTAGAACCGTAGGATATTCATCATCCGTGCATCTGTGGTGAGAGGAGCCACCCAGTGCACATCTTGGTTGGCACTTGAAAATGAGTCCTTGCCCCATCCTCCGAATTTATAGCTAAATCCCAGATAGTTTAGCTGGACTACGAATGGTTTGCTGATATTCACAATGCCTCCATGTTGACATGTACCTATGAGCAACAGATTATATTAGTACTCAGATTTTCTCATCAATGCCCTAATAATATAATTATTTGGTTACTTTGGGATCATATTTCTCAAGCTTACCATAGTCAATTGGAGATGGGAGAGAAGGTTGAGTTGAGTCCTTCTTACAGTCTTCCAACCGTTTTCGTAAAGATGCTATCTCCCGTCTCACAGCTAAAACATTGTTCTTATCGAATGACTCCAACTTGTTCACCATGACGGATATGTTATGGATCTGAAGAATATAACCATGAAACCAACATTTATTATCTGATATCCCAAAGGCAAAGAGAAGACTTCAACAAAGAGAACATGGCCGGGGATTGCAGAGTAGGAATGGAACTCAATAAATCCAGATCCCAAATTCATGTATAACGGCCTGGTTTGCAAGATAAACAAATATTGTAGTTAAGGTAGCGGGTGGTGCATCCTTGTATGCAAATGCCTTTACTTTGAGATCTCAAATTGGTTAGTCCACTTACCTCCGCAAAAAGGGTCTCCACCACTGTATTAGACCCATTGATAGACTTTTTAAGCTGAACCACTAATGATTCCATCTGATTGATCTCCAGTTTCAACAGCTCAAAATCCAGCTCAGTGTAGGAGATTCCTCCCATCTCTATCACCTCCACCCTTCTGGTCAGGTTCTTCAGTCTCTCCAGGTAGCTGGTCAGAGTGAACTGATAACTGTGTATCTGTCAAAAAGATTGAGGACATCATGAGATTTTGTTGTGTTTTACTATTAGTCCAACATACCCAGGGTTTGCCTCTCCTCATACCTTGGAGATCTCTTGTCGAACACTGATACTCAGGTTGTAACTGGCCGATTCCAAGATCTCCACCCTATCGGCTGGAAAGGTTGAATCTGGAAGCCTCATAGAGCATTGACAGACCCCCCGCTCATTCACAGACCCAGAGTAGTTCACCATCTGTGAAGGAAGAGGTTGGATTTAAGGTAAGATTGAGATTATACTCTACATATTACACCACACTCAAATGATATCTAAGTTCTTAAAGTGACACAGCAGATGTTTCAAATCCAGTATAATTCAAAACTATTACTTTTTTAATTGAATGTTTTTCAAAAAATAGCATTACATTGACGTTTCACAGTCTTTCGGATCCACCCACCAAGAACAGTCTGTTATCACTTGCCAATGGGAAGTCATTTCCAGTAATTTCGAATGATCTACTTGGGTTCTTGTCTTCAGTTTGAAAATGGAGATACGGGGCATGCCCAGTGAGTAATTAATCTAATCAACCTGATTTCTCCCCTGGGGTCTGAGCATGCCCAGTCATTTCATTTATTTATTTTATTTATTTATTTATTTTATTTTTATTTAAGCATTTTTCCTTTTACAACATGTAAAATCAAAGATAGACAAACATTGGGGATATACATTTTTTAAATTACATTGCAATTTCAAGACATCCATTTTTCCTCTATTTTAATCATATCTTAGACTTAAAATTATATATAGTACAAAACTAAATCCCACATGCAAAAGGAGAGGAAAAAAACAACAACACACATCTCACGAGTGCCCACCCCTTGTCTCAGCCCCATTACTCCAGAATAAAATAGATCAATATATATATATATATATATATATAAAGAATAAAAGGAGAAAAATTATATTCAAAGGCCATAATATTAACTCACATTTTAAAGTACAAAGATAAAGAGCCCCCTAGATGTATAATGATAGAAAGAGAATTGGCTGGTAAAAATGACTGGGAATCCATGATATGGGAAAAGAAACAAAATAAAAAAATGGATAAATTACCACTAATACCAAAAGCTTTAATGAAACAGTGGTTTAAAATTAACTTATTTTTAATTCAATTTCCATCACCTATTACACCAATATGTAAGCTTACTCAAGAACTTTTGCCCTTTTTGAAACTAGATTGGACCAAATGGGGAATTAGAAGCGGACATATACTTAAATGGAGAACTGAAACCCTTCTCATATATTTCAGAGGAAAAGAAAATCCCAAAAGAAAAATGGTTATGGTTCAACATGTTATTAACAATAATTGCAGAATTATTATTATTATTATTATTATTATTATTATTATTATTATTATTATTACTTTTATTTTTAACGCACCAACATATTCCATAGCGCTATACAGGGGAAAAGTACAAGGAAAAATATAATCTTTGTAGAAAGTGTTTTTTTCCCAAAGCACTGTAAAAGATTGAAAACTCTCTACTTACAATCTAAAGGGAATGGAAGAGGCAGATAAGAAATAGCAAGGGTCAGGAAGAAAGTGAAGTTTCATTAGGTAGGAAGGTATGCAAAGTTAGAATGTTTTTTTCATATAGAAGGAAAAGGAAAGCATCTGAGAAAGTAATTTGGTAAGTGATTCTCGTATGTAATGTGTTATCTGCCCCTAGTGGTCAAATAGTTTAATCTGAGAAACGATTTCATAAGATATAACCAAAAGAAGTAAAATAAAATCAACCAAAAATGGCTATTTTGGAAATAAAAGATACATTCGAGTAATAACATGAGTAAAATCTTTCTCCATATTACTGTAATATGGAATCTAAGAGAATGTGGCGTTATATGGAATAAATATCTTAGTATCTACCGAGACCTTATCTGCATCCACTTCCACTATCTTCTTAGTGACAGACTAGATTACCAAAGTAGAGAGAGAGAAAGAGTGATGAGATAATGATAGAGAAGAGAGAAGGAGGGACAGAGAGAGAGAGAGGGAGGAAAGAGTTAAATAAAGAGAGAGCAAAAGGAGAGATGGCGAAGATAGAGATGGTGGGAGGTAAGAGAGGTAGAGAGAGGAAAGAGAGAGAGATGGAAAAAGAGTGAGAAGGAGGGAAAGCGAGTGGAAGAGGATTTAATATAAAAAGGGAGGGGAGAGGGGATGGGTGGAGAGTGGGAGAATGAAAAAGAGTGGGAGAGAAAGGTATGTAGATAAACAGGGAGAAAGGGTGAGAAAGGAGTAAGAAGGTGAAGATACAGATAGACAGGTATAAGAGAGAGAAACAGGAAATGAGAGGGAAGATAGGTAAATAAAGTAATGGGAGAGATGCTGAAGAGAGAGAGAGAGGAGAGGGAGAGAGGGAAAAGAGAGAGGTTGGAAAGGGAAGGTGAAAGAGAGGGAAGAGAGAGAAAGAGAGGGAGAAATAGAAGGGAGAAGGGGCAGACAGATAGATAGAGAGAGGTGGAGAGAGAGAGAAAAGAGAGAGAGAAGGGAGAGGGGCTGGAGAGGGGGAGACAGAGAGAGAGAAGGGGAGAGAGAGAGAGAGAGAGAGAGAGAGAGGGGAAGAGAGAGAAAGAGAGGGGGAAAAGAGAGAGAGTGAGAGAGGGAAGAGAGAGAAAGAGAGAGGGAAGAGAGAGAAAGAGAGAGGGAAGAGAGAGAAAGAGAGAGGGAAGAGAGAGAAAGAGAGAGGGAGAGAGGATGGAGAGGGGGAGACAGAGAGAGAGAGAGATGGAGGAAGATAAAGAGAGTGGGGTGAGGAAGAGAGGATGGAGAGAGAAGGGAGAGAGAGAGAGAAAGAGTGGGGAAGAGAGACAGAATAGAGGGGAGAGAGAGGGGGAGAGAGAGTGGGAGAGAGAGAAAGAGAATGAAGAGGGAGAGACAGAGAGAGAGGGAAGAAGAGAGAGAGAGAGAGAGTAGAGAGAGTAAGAGAGGATGGAGAGAGAAAAGAGAAAATAGAGAGGAGAGAGAGGGGAGAGAGGGGGAGGCAGAGAGGAGGTAGAGAGAGAGGGGGGAGAGAAAGTGTAGAGAGGAAGAGAGGATGGAGAGAGAAAGGAGAGAGAGAGAGAAAGAGAGGGGGAGAGAGAGATAAGTGGGAAGAGAGAAAGGGAGGAGGAGAGAGAGAAGGGAAAGCAGAGAGGGGGCTAGAGAGTGGAAAAGTGAGAGAGAGGAGAGAGAGAGAGAAAGAGTGGGGAAGAGAGACAGAATAGAGGGGAGAGAGAGGGGGAGAGAGAGTGGGAGAGAGAGAAAGAGAATGAAGAGGGAGAGACAGAGAGAGAGAGGGAAGAAGAGAGAGAGAGAGAGAGTAGAGAGAGTAAGAGAGGATGGAGAGAGAAAAGAGAAAATAGAGAGGAGAGAGAGGGGAGAGAGGGGGAGGCAGAGAGGAGGTAGAGAGAGAGGGGGGAGAGAAAGTGTAGAGAGGAAGACAGGATGGAGAGAGAGAGAGAAAGAGAGGGGGAGAGAGAGATAAGTGGGAAGAGAGAAGGGGAGGAGGAGAGAGAGAAGGGAAAGCAGAGAGGGGGCTAGAGAGTGGAAAAGTGAGAGAGAGGAGAGAGAGGAGGGGGAGAGAGAAAGAGAGGAAGGGAAGAGAAGGGGAGAGAGGGAGACAGAGAGTGAGAGTGAGGAAGAGAGAAAGAGAGGAGGAGAGAGAAGAGAGGGGAGAGAGAGGGGGAGAGTAGGGGAGGTAGAGAGGCTGAGAGAGAGGGGATAGAGAGATAGAAGAGAGGGGAGATAGAGTAGGAGAGAGTGAGAGATGGGGGAGAGAAGGGAGAGAGGATGGGGAAGAGGGGGAGACAGAGAGAGAAAGGGAAAGAGAGAGAGGGAGAGAGAGAGAGAAAGAGGGGATGGAGAGAGAAGGGAGAGAGAGAGAAAGAGAGGGGGAGAGAGTGTGGAAAGACAGAGGGGAGAGAGAGGGGGAGGCAGAAAGAGGGGAAAGAGAGAGTAAGAGAGGGGAAGAGAGAGAGAGGGGGAGGCAGAGAGGGAGAGAGAGAGAGAAAATAAAGAGGAGGGAGAGAGAGGGGAAAGAGAGAGTGGAGAGGTAGGCAGAGGGAGGAAGAAAGGGAGGGGTTGAGAAAGAGAAAGAGAGTGAAATGGAGAGAGGAGAGAGAGAGAGAGGTAGAAGAGAGAAAAAGAGAGTGAGGTTGAAAAAGAGTGAGGTGGAGGGAGAAAAATATAGAGGGGAAGAGAGGGAGAGTTTATGTGGAGAGAGATTGAGAGAGAAAGAGGGGGAGGGGGAGATAGGTAAACAAAGAGAGAGAGGGATGGGGGGATGGTGAAGTGAGAGATATAGTTGGAAAGAAAACATAAGGAGGAAGAAAGAGTGAGAAGGGAAGATAATTAAATAAATAGAGGGGAAGTAGCAAAATTAGAGAATGAGAAAGCAAAGAGTGTGAAAAATAAATAGGCATGAGAGATTAGAGAGAGATGACTGTCCCACTAATGCATAATTGCATATAATAGTCTGTAATCAGTTACTAGTTCTCCTATAGAAGTAATCCTCCTCCTCCTCCCCTCATCCTCAGTAATACTCAGTCAGTACTCACCTGGGAAGCCGCATAGTTGAGTCCCAACACCAGGATAAAAAAGGCCAACATGTTGTCCTCTTGCCCCCTTCTCTGGACTCTCTCTCTCCTCAGTCCCCCTTTATAGGGCGAGTCCAGAAGAGGACCGCCCACCTGGAATTTCCCAACTGGCCCTCTCTATTGCCCCCTGCGGTTGCCCAGTGGCCTATTGCATCACTCTGGGATTAATGTGATGAGATCTACTGTCACATCTAGAGAGGGAAAAGAGAGAATGGAGGGAGACAAAGAAAGAAAGAAAGAAAGAGAGAGAGGAGAGAGAGAGAGAGAGAGAGAGAGAGAGAGAGAGAGGATGGAGGGAGACATAGAGAGAGAGGTTATAGAGGATGAGAGAGAGAGAGAGAGGGAGAGAGAGGGGGAGGGAGACATAGAAATAGAGAGAGAGAGAGAGAGAGAGGGGAGAGGATGGAGGGAGACATAGAGAGAGAGGGTAGAGAGGATGAGAGAGAGAGAGAGAGGAGAGAGGATTAAGGGAGACAAAGAAAGAGAGTGAGAGAGAGGGGAGAGGATGGAGGGAGACAAAGAGAGAGAGGGTAGAGAGGATGAGAGAGAGAGATAGGGAGAGAGAGGGGGGGAGGGAGACATAGAAATAGAGAGAGAGAGAGAGGGGAGAGGATGGAGGGAGACATAGAGAGAGAGGGTAGAGAGGATGAGAGAGAGAGAGAGAGGAGAGAGGATTAAGGGAGACAAAGAAAGAGTGAGAGAGAGGGGAGAGAATGGAGGGAGACAAAGAAAGAGAGAGAGGGGAGAGGATGGACGGAGACATAGAGAGAGAGGGTAGAGAGGATGAGAGTGAGAGAGAGAGGAGAGAGGATGGAGGGAGACAAAGAAAGAAAGAGAGAGAGAGAGAGGAGAGAGAGAGAGAGAGAGAGAGAGAGAGGATGGAGGGAGACATAGAGAGAGAGGGTAGAGAGGATGAGAGAGAGAGTGAGAGAGAGAGAGTGAGAGAGAGAGAGGAGAGGATGGAGGGAGACATAGAAAGAGAGAGAGAGAGAGAGAGGGGAGAGGATGGAGGGAGACATAGAGAGAGAGGGTAGAGAGGATGAGAGAGAGAGAGGATTAAGGGAGACAAAGAAAGAGAGTGAGTGAGAGGGGAGAGGATGGAGGGAGACAAAGAAAGAGAGAGAGGGAGAGGATTAAGGGAGACAAAGAAAGAGAGGGTAGAGAGGATGAGAGTGAGAGAGAGAAGAGAGAGGATGGAGGGAGACAAAGAAAGAGAGAGAGAGAGAGGGGAGAGGATGGAGGGAGACAAAGAGAGAGAGGGTAGAGAGGATGAGAGAGAGAGAGAGGAGAGAGGATGGAGGGAGACAAAGAGAGAGAGGGTGAAGAGGATGAGAGAGAGAGAGAGGAGAGAGGATGGAGGGAGACATAGAAAGAGAGAGAGAGTGGAGAGAGGATAGAGAGAGACAAAGAAAGAGATAGAGAGAGGGGAGAGAGGATGGAGGGAGACACAAAGAAAGAGAGAGAGAGGGGAGAGAGGATGGAGAGACACAAAGAAAGAGAGAGAGAGAGAGGGGAGAGAGGATGGAGAGAGATAAAGAAAGAGAGAGGGGAGAGGGGATAGAGAGAGACAAATAAAGAGATGGAGAGAGGATGGAGGGAGACACAAAGAAAGAGAGAGAGAGGGGAGAGAGGATGGAGAGACACAAAGAAAGAGAGAGAGAGAGAGGGGAGAGAGGATGGAGAGAGATAAAGAAAGAGAGAGGGGAGAGAGGATAGAGAGAGACAAATAAAGAGATAGAGAGAGGGGAGAGAGGATGGAGGGAGACACAAAGAAAGAGAGAGAGAGGGGAGAGAGGATGGAGAGACACAAAGAAAGAGAGAGAGAGAGGGGAGAGAGGATGGAGAGAGATAAAGAAAGAGAGAGGGGAGAGAGGATGGAGGGAGACAAAGAAAGAGATAGAGAGGGGGGAGAGGATGGAGAGAGACAAAGAAAGAGAGAGATAGGGGAGAGAGGATGGAGGAAGACAAAGTGAGAGAGAGAGATGGGAGAGAGGATGGAGGGAGACAAAGAAAGAGAGAGAGAGATGGGAGAGAGGATGGAGAGACAAAGAAAGAGAGAGAGAGAGGGGAGAGAGGATGGAGGGAGACATAGAAAGAGAGAGATAGGGGAGAGAGGATGGGGGAGACAAAGAGAGAGAGGGGGGGAGAGATGATGGATGGAGACAAAGAAAGAGAGAGAGAGAAGGGGGGAGAGGATGGAGAGAGACAAAGAAAGAGAGAGGGGAGAGAGGATGGAGGGAGACAAAGAAAGAGAGTGAGAGGGGAGAGAGGATGGAGGGAGACATAGAAAGAGAGAGATAGGGGAGAGAGGATGAGGAAGACAAAGAGAGAGAGAGGGGGGGGAGGATGGAGAGAGACAAAGAAAGAGAGAGGGGAGAGAGGATTGAGGGAGACAAAGAAAGAGAGAGGGGGGAGAGGATGGAGGAAGACAAAGAAAGAGAGAGGGGAGAGAGGATGGAGGGAGACAAAGAAAGAGAGAGGGGGTGAGGATGGAGGGAGACAAAGAAAGAGAGAGGGGCGAGAGGATGGAGGGAGACAAAGAAACAGAGAAAGAGAGAGGGGAGAGAGGACGGAGGGAGACAAAGAAGGAGAGATAGGGAGGAGATGATGGAGAGAGACAAAGAAAGAGAGAGAGAGGGGAGAGAGGGTGGAGATAGACAAAGAAAGAGAGAGAGAGATGGGAGAGAGGATGGAGGGAGACAAAGAAAGAGAGAGAGAGGGGGGAGAGAGGATGGAGGGAGACAAAGAAAGAGAGAGAGAGAGGGGGGAGAGAGGATGGAGGGAGACAAAGAAAGAGAGAGAGAGGGGGGAGTGAGGATGGAGGGAGACAAAGAAAGAGAGAGAGGGTAGAGAGGATGGAGGAAGACAAGGAAAGAGAGAGAGAGGGAAGAGAGGATGGAGAGACACAAAGAAAGAGAGAGGGGAGAGAGGATGGAAGGAGACATAGAAAGAGAGAGAGAGTGAGGGGAGCGAGGATGGAGGGAGACAAAGAAAGAGAGAGAGAGAGGGGAGAGAGGATAGAATGAGACAAAGAGATAGAGAGAGGGGAAAGAGGATGAAAGGAGACATAGAAAGAGAGAGAGAGAGGGGAGAGAGGATGGAGGGAGACAAAGAAAGAGAGTGAGAGGGGAGAGAGGATGGGGGAGACAAAGAAAGAGAGAGGGGGGAGAGAGGATGGGGGAGACAAAGAAAGAGAGAGGGGGGAGAGGATGGAGGGAGACAAAGAAAGAGAGAGGGGCGAGAGGATGGAGGGAGACAAAGAAAAAGAGAAAGAGAGAGGGGAGAGAGGACGGAGGGAGACAAAGAAGGAGAGATAGGGAGGAGATGATGGAGAGAGACAAAGAAAGAGAGAGAGAGGGGAGAGAGGGTGGAGATAGACAAAGAAAGAGAGAGAGAGATGGGAGAGAGGATGGAGGGAGACAAATAAAGAGAGTGAGAGGGGAGAGAGGATGGGGGAGACAAAGAAAGAGAGAGGGGGGAGAGGATGGAGGGAGACAAAGAAAGAGAGAGGGGCGAGAGGATGGAGGGAGACAAAGAAAGAGAGAAAGAGAGAGGGGAGAGAGGATGGAGGGAGACAAAGAAGGAGAGATAGGGAGGAGATGATGGAGAGAGACAAAGAAAGAGAGAGAGGGGAGAGAGGGTGGAGATAGACAAAGAAAGAGAGAGAGAGATGGGAGAGAGGATGGAGGGAGACAAATAAAGAGAGAGAGGGGGGAGAGAGGATGGAGGGAGACAAAAAAAGAGAGAGAGGGGGGAGAGGATGGAGGAAGACAAAGAAAGAGAGAGAGAGGGCAGAGAGGATGGAGAGAGACAAAGCAAGAGAGAGAGGGGAAGAGAATGAGATAGAGAGAGAAAGAGAGAGAAAGGGAAGAGAGGATGGAGGGAGACAAAGAAAGAGAGAAAATGAAGAGAGGATGGAGGGAGCCAAAGAAAGAGAGAGAGAGAGAGTGGAGAGAGGATGGAGGGAGACATAGAAAGAGAGAGAGGGGAAGAGAATGAGATAGAGATAGAGAGAGAAAGAGAGAGAAAGGGAAGAGAGGATGGAGGGAGACAAAGAAAGAGAGAAGGGGAAGAGAGGATGGAGGGAGACAAAGAAAGAGAGAGAGAGGGGAGAGGATGGAGTAAGACATAGAGAGAGAGGGTAGAGAGGATGAGAGAGAGAGAGAGAGAGAGAGAGAGAGAGAGAGAGAGAGAGAGGGGAGAGGATGGAGGGAGACAAAGAAAGAGAGAAAAGGAAGAGAGGATGGAGGGAGACAAAGAAAGAGAGAAGGGGAAGAGAGGATGGAGGGTGACAAAGAAAGAGAGTACAAGAGAGAGAGAGAGAGAGGGAGAGAGAAGAGGAAAGAGATAGAAGGAGAGAGAGACAAGGAAGTGAAAGAGAGAGAGAGTGAGAGTGAGGGGGAGAGTGAGAAAGAGGAAAAGGGAGGGAGTAATAAGAGAGTGGGAGAGAAAGAGAAAGAGGAAGCGAGAGAGTGAAGAGATGATGGAGACGGAAAGAGAGAGAGATAAAGGGAAGAGAGGAAGGAGAGGAGGCAGGGAAAGAGAGTGAGAGAGAAGGAGAGAGAGAGAGGGAGAAGAGGAAGGGAGAGATAGAGGGAGAGAGAGAGACAGGGAAGGGAGAGGGAGAGAGGCAGTGAGCAGGGAGAGAGGGAGAGAAAGAGAGGGAGAGATAGAGAGAGGGAGAGAGAGAGTGGAAGAGAATGAGATAGAGAGAGAAAGAGAGAGAAAGAGAGGATGTAGGGAGACAAAGAAAGAGAGTAAGAGAGAGAGAGAGAGGGGGAGAGATAGAGGGAGAGAGAGAAGAATAAGGGATAGATGGAGAGAGAGAGGGAGATGGTGAGAGATGGAGACAGAGTGAGAGAGAGAATATAGGAGAGAAAGAGAGAGGGATGAAGAGAGTGCGAAAGGAGAGAGATAGAAGGAGAGAGAGACAGGGAAGGGAAAGAGCGAGAAAGGAGAGTTAGGGAGAGAGAGCGAGAGAGAGGAAAAGTGGGGACAAGAGAAAGAGAGAAAGAGAGAGAGGAGGTGAGAGAGGGTGAGAGTGAATGGATGACGGAGACAGAAAGAGAGAGAGAGAAAGGGAAGAGAGGATGGAGAGGAGGCAGAGAAAGAGACAAAGAGATAAGGAGAGAGAGAGGGAGAAGAGGAAGTGACAGATAGAGGTAAAGAGACGGGGAAGGGAGAGGGAGAGAGGCAGTGAGCGGGGAGAGAGGGAGAGAAAGAGAGGAAAAGAGAGGGAGAGATAGAGAGAGAGGAAGAGAGAGGAAGATAGAGGGAGAGAGAGGGGGGAGAGATGATGGAGAGGGAGACAGAGAAAGAGAGCAAGAGAAACAAGGAGAGAGAAAGAGAAGAAGATAGAGAGGGAGAGGGAGAAAGAGAACAGAGGGAGGGAGAGAGAGAAATTGGAATGGAGAGGGGGAGAGAGAGAGATAAAGAGAGACAGAGAAAGAGAGTAAAAGAAAAGAGAAAGAGAGGGGGAGAGAGGGGTGTGTAGTAATGTATGCTTCTAGGAACCTCAATGATTGGTAGAG
Source organism: Discoglossus pictus (assembly GCA_027410445.1). NCBI lineage: Eukaryota > Metazoa > Chordata > Amphibia > Anura > Alytidae > Discoglossus > Discoglossus pictus. The sequence goes on from CM050170.1 coordinate 2,891,274, forward strand.
GAGATCATCAACGTGGAAAACTAACATGGAAGGACAAGATAATGGAGACCATATAAAGACTATCTTTAAATCCTAATGTTCAGAACCTATACATGGACAGTGATGGCTACCTGGTCAAATACAACCTCTTCTTGATGACCCTTCCTTCTTAATGACATACTCTAAATAAGAGTCTTGGTCTTTTCTTCCTTCCTTTTTTTTTCTCTTCAACATTTCCAAGTCTTACCTAATAATCCAAGCAAAACCTTCTTTCTTCTCAACCAACTTAATCATGGTAACTGGAGGCTTCCAAAACTCTTTAGTTTATTACCAAGGAATATTAATATTGGTCCTGAAGATACATCTCTAAGGATAACCAAGTTGGTTCTCTTTAAGATTAACAAAAATATTCTATATAAAATGAATCCCAATATGGTAAATATCATTAATATATTCTGTGCAATATCGTCCTTTTCACCATTGTTTAAAACTCTACATAATACATTCTATATACATGACTATATGCCAACATATTATGTATTTATAGAATATAAATTATGAGAAAGTCATACTGCTCCATAATTCTGGCTGGTAATGCATGGTAATACATGATTAAGTTTAATTTTGCTATTTTTTGTGTTCCCTATTCATTTGATCTGAATGGTATTTGCTATATTCACTATATGTTTCTGGTGTTCCCTCATGATGATACTACAAATGCTCTGTAGTGCCACAAAGCATTCACTAGATTGCTTTAGAGTTCCTGACAGAAGATCCTCACATGTTCTATTCTCTATAGTGCCCACTATTTTACATTAGATGGCCCTGGTGTCCAACAATCTTCTTTAGATGGCCCTGGTGTTCCATGTGATCATCCCATAGGTTCCATTTTATGGAGAAACTCATAGTCTTCATTTAATGACTCTAGTGTTATTCTTTGCTGATCCCTTAATATCTGTCCACTGCAGTACCCAATAGTCTACAATAGATGGCCCGACATCCTTAAAGGCCTATGGAAGGTTTCTGGATTTTGTCAGCTATATGATTTCCCTGTGTATCTATTAACTTTTATGTACTTTATTTTATTAAGAAGTGCTTATAAGTTCTGTTTTACTGCCTAAAATAATTTAAAAAAAAAATAGTCCCTGTATGAGTCTGTCCTCTTTAGGGCTGGAGGTCCCTTTAATTCTCATTTTATGCTTTTTCAATTTCGATATCTGAGTTTACAACCACTCTAATTAGCGAATGTCTACAATTACACTCTAATTAAAACCCCCCATTAATTAGACACTCCCTTTAGTATTTGCTTTTTGTACAATCCTATCCAATATATATTATTTCCTGGACGGCCAGGACTTACCCAAAAATTCTGATATTATCTCACTCTCTTTATTGAACATGATAAATTACCTTTAAGAGAAACAGCCTGTGTACTGGGCATGGGAGACTCGATAACCAAACTAGTTTTAATTAATTAATTACTGTAAAAAAAAAACAGCAAACATTGAAAAGAACATTAATCATGGTGTTCAGACTGGAGAACAAAGGAGCTAGTGATTTATAATTTAATGTCTTAGTTTAACAATGACCTTAAATGTCAAAAGTTTACAAATGAGTCTAAGAAAATTAAGTGAATAATTTATCTAAAATAAATAATCCAGTTAAAATACTATCTAACTTCAGTGTATTTAATCAATATTGATAAGCAAAATTCAACAATTGATAAAAAAATATTTTATTTAGCAATATATGTAGAATGGATGCTTCTGGACTATTGTTACATTTTTAAAAGCAACAGAAAAGTTACATGATTAAAATTCCTTGTTAAAAAATAAAAATTTAAAACATACATTAAAAGTAAAAAAAACAGTAAGAAGATAAACAATACATAGATAAAAATGTGGTCAAAATAAAGTAAAAATCAATCTGAGAATTAATAATCTGGGAACAAAATATATATTTTTAAATTAGATAAAAACAAAATAAAACTCAGTGAAAGAATAAATAAAATACAAAAAATGTATATGTTAAAAAATAAATATTAACAAAAAAAACTGTAAAATAATTAATAATCAATATATATGTTCAAAATTAAATATTAATTAAAAAAAAATCAATGAAAGAATAAATAAGACATCCAACATATATATGTTCACAATTAAATATTAACAAAAATAAGTCAGTAAAATAATTAATAATAAACAGAAAATATATGTTTAAAATTAAATATTAATAATACAAAAATCAATAAATAATTTACAAATAAATAAATATTTATGAAATAAAAATCTGTAAAACAATATATGTTCAAAACTAAACTATACAAAAATATACAAGCTAAATTTAAGAAAATATAGATAAGAAAAATATCAATGGAAATATCTGTTTTTTTTTCTTATATTTTAAGAAATGTTATTATTCTAGAAATGCCTATAAATTCCACAGTGTACAACAGAGTAATTAATTAGATCCGCCCTATTGTTTTATCACAAATGGTGTGACATATTTGTATAGGTTAATCCAACAAGTCAACCTGCCCTGGAGCTGAGTTGGAAAAGAGTATAAAATACACAGACTATAAAAAAATAAATAAAAAAAAACAGCATTTTTTGTCTCCGAAAATTCTAAATTGTATTGTAAACTGGGTAGATAAAACTGGGTAGATAAAATAGGGAAGCTTAATGGGTTTAAAAGCTTTTTTCCTCCAAATCTTTGTTTCTATACTGGATAAATTGGACTGGGTTAAAATCCCATATTTCCAGTAAGAATGTTGGGAGTTTCCAAAGTTGGAAATCCAATGGATGATCTACGGCCAAAGGGCGTAAAATGTAAATAGAACAAACAAAAGGTTTGCATTCCTTAGACCTTCTCCTTTGATGTCATCTCATTCAGAGACAGAGTTCCTGGCCTGGAGTTATGCCCTTTTGTTCCCATTAATAACAACTCTCTGCTGGGGGCTCAATCATTGTCCCTTCCAGTAAATGTGATGCCTCCAGGGCCAGCTTTAGTTTCATGCTGTATGTGGGCCCTTATAACTTTTAGATGTAAAATTGTTGAGAGACCTTTCATTTAACAAGTCCAGCCCTGGAGATTATATAGGCCAGAGAAATACAGAAACTCAAAAAGATCTGACCCTCCTGCCCCCCAGATCATAACCAACTATGCCATTAGATCAGACCCTCCTGACACTCTAGATCAGACCATCCCGTTCCCTTTCCCCTTAAGATCAGATTTTCTTTCAAATAAGACATACACGAACCCCCTGTCTCCTCCAAATTAGACACCCCTGGCTCTGCAGATAAGTCCCTCACGTTCCCTTTAGATCAAATCCACTTGTCCGTTCATATTAGACCCTCTTGGGTCCTCTACATTAAGCTTTTTTATGCCCTCCAGATCACACCCTTCTTTCCCCAAGATGGATCACAACCCCTTGCCCCAACAGATCAGACCATCTTGTCTCCGTAGGACCAGACCTTCTTGTCCCCCATATCATACCCTCCTGTCCCTGATGATCAGACACCCCAGTTCCTCCACATCAGACTTTCCTGTCCCCCTACATCAGACCCTCCTGTCACTCTGGATCTGACCCTCTTGTCCCTCCAGATCAGACTCTCTTGTCCCCCCCAGATCAGACCTCTCTATCTCTCGAGATTATATCCTCATGTCCCCCTTGATCAGACTCTCCTCTACCCTCCAGATCTGACTCTCCTTTCCCCACAGAACAGACCCTCCTGCTGCCAAAGATTAGAGTCTCCTTTTCCTCGGATCAGACTCCTTCACCCTAGATTACAAATTTCTGTACCCTCTGGTTCAGATTATCCTGTCCGCTCCAGATCACATCCTCTTATCAACTTCAGTTCAGATCCTCCTGCAAAACCAGGTTCCTACACCACTGTGCTCCCTAGATCAGACTATACTTTGTCCTCCAATCAGACCCTCCTGTCTCTTCAGATCAGACCCTCCGGCTCTCCTATTCAGAAGGGTAAAGCGAACAAACCCAGTAAAAATACTCCTCCAATCCCAACTATCACTAGCTGAGGACCTTTCAACGTTTAATTCCTCAAAATCTTATAATTCTACCTCAATAGAAGATATAAAATCCCCAATATTGGAAGATAAGGAAATTCTGACCATGTCCTTGCTAAAGAATATATTAAGTGAGTTTCAGATCTCGCTTCAAAATCAGATTGCGCTTGAATTGACAAATAATGCTAAAGCAATGTCTGCAATTGAAGCGAGATGTACAGAAGTTGAAAGGAAACATGAGGAAATCTGGGAAGAAAACCAAAAACGGAAAGGTCAAGTTAAGAATTTAGAAGATTAAGTTAAGTTGTTAAAATATAGACCAATGAAATAGAGGATTCATTGAGAAGGAATAATTTAAGGAGAAGGAGAGAAGGAATAATTTAAGGCTACGGGGGATACCAGAGTGTCTAAGGATCTAAGTGATTATGTGACAAACTTATTTGACTTTATGGAGTTATCCCCGGTAGGTGCAGAAAATCAAATAGAAATGCTTTACAGACATCCGCTGCCGTCTAATCTATCTTGAGATGTCCCGCGGGTCATCGTTGTTAGATTACACCAAAATATAAATAACAAACAAAAAATATTAAAAACTAGTAGATAAATTAAAAAACTAACTGCCCTTATGATAAGGTCCAAATATTCTTGGATTTATCTAATGACATCTTACAAAAGAGAAGAGTGTATAGATAATTCACTAAAATCCTTAGAGAAAGGAGAATTAGGTATAAATGGGGGTATCCCGTAAAAAGTTTTTATTACAGGAGAAAATTCAACAAACCTTGGAGTTGGGGGATACCCCTTTGGGGTGTTATTAGGTTTAATAAATAGTGAGGAGATTATATCATACTTTTTTAGGAGAGGTTCAGGCGCACCTCCAAGGTTCGGGCAGAAGCCCTCTTACTGTCCAGGACTTATTTTTCCAATGACCGTTCAGAAGTATGTCCTACCATCTAGGATGGTTTGGTATGTATGGTATATTGTGTGAACTAAGATTTTTCACGGCTTAAGAACGGAGCATTTAAGAGAGTTTTTGACTTTGATTAAGCCTATTCAATGCTAAGGGACTGAACTCTCCTTATAAAAGAAAGGTCATCTCAAGATACTTTCAGAAAGAAAAACCTGATGTAATTTGTGTCCAGGAGACACATTGGGTGGGGGAATCATAATCTGAAATGTGTACAAATCGATCACATTTTGGCATCTCAATTAAACTTGGGAAATATTATATGGAATAAGCCATTGAACAAAAAACCTAATGAGACAACCAGTGGTTATCAGGTTTTACACAAGATAGCTCCGGAGCATAATGATGAATGTTGGAGAAAGTGTGGCCATCTGGGCACACAGGCACATATGTGGTGGTTTTGTAAAACAATACAATCACTATCGTCATCATGTATATTGATTCTTTCAAATATGTGTAAATTAGATATTAAAGTATCTCCGGAACTAATTTTGTTTACTATATTGCCACCTGAAATGAGATTAAACTCATAACTAAAGGAATAGACAGATTGAGAGAGAAAAAAAAGGATCAGACCCTCCTGTCCCCCCAGATCATACCCTTATACGCCCCTTCTTGTCCCTCATATAACCCCTTCCCTCCTACCTTCCCTATTAAACCTCTTGCACTATTTCCTGTTCATGATTTAATCTTCTAGACAATGCAGTTGATTATTAAGACGTTGTACAGATTGTATATGTGTGATTATCTAGAGTGAATGTAATTCCTAGAAAAAGGTCACGTGTTAGATAATTGTATTGACAGAGTGTTGTGCAATCCAGGTCTGACATGCCAGGCCATTCCTCTCTGAGTCATAACATTCACAGGATTGTATAACTACAGGAATCAAGTCACTAAATCTGACAGCAGGAAATGTCCCCAAGTGATCATTAATGTCCCATCGAGCAATGTTCCCAAATGATGTATCATGTCCCCCCAGCAATGTCCCCAAATGATGCATCATGTAACATCCAGCAATGTCCCTGAATGATGCATTATGTCCCACCCAGCAATGTCCCCAAATGATGCATCATGTCTCCCAGCAATGTCCTCAAATTATGTATCATGTCCCACCCAGCAATGTCCCCAAATGATGCATCATGTCCCCCAAGCAATGTCCCCAAATGATGCATCATGTCCCCCAAGCAATGTCCACAAATAATGCATCATGTCCCCCCTGCAATGTCCACAAATGATGTATCATGTCCCACCCAGCAATGTCCCCAAATGATGCATCATGTCCCCCAGCAAAATCCCCAAATTATGTATTATATACCCCTAGCAATGTCCCAAAATGATGCATCATGTCCCACCCAGCAATGTCCCCAAATGATGCATCATGTCCCCAAGCAATGTCCCCAAATGATGTATCATGTCCCCCAGCAATGTCCCCAAATGATGCTTCATGTCCCATCCAGCAATGTCCTCAAATGATGCATTATGTCCCCCCAGCAATGTCCCCAAATGATGTATCATGTCCCATCCAGCAATGCCCCCAAATGATGCATCATGTCCCCCCAGCAATGTCCCCAAATGATGCATCATGTCCCATCCAGCAATGCCCCCAAATGATGCAACATGCCCCCCCCAGCAATGTCCCCAAATGATGCATCATGTTCCCCCAGCAATGTCCCCAAATGAAGCATCATGTTCCCCCCAGGCAATGTCCCCAAATGATGTATCATGTCCCACAAAACAATGTCTCCAATTGATGCATCATGTCCCAGCCAACAATGTCCCCAAATTATGCATCATGTCCCAACCAACAATATCCCCAAGTTATGCCATATGCTTCCAATAATGTCCCCAAATATTGCATCACACACACAACAATATCCACAAATAATGCATCATGTCCCCCCAACAATGTCCCCAAATGATGCATCATTTCCCATCCAGCAATGCCCCCAAATGATGCATCATGCCCCCCCAGCAATGTCATCAAATGATGCATCTTGTTCCCCCAAACAATGTCCCCAAATTATGCATCATGTCCCATCCAGCAATGCCCGCAAATGATGCATCATGTTCCCCCCAGCAATGTCCCCAAATGATGTATCATGTCCCACGCAACAATGTCTCCAATTAATGCATCATGTCCCACCCAATAATGTCCCCAAATTATGCATCATGTCCCAACCAACATTATCCCCAATCTATGCCATATGCCTCCAACAATGTCCCCAAATGATGCATCATGGTCCCCCAACAATGTCCCCAAATGATGCATCATGTCCCATCCAGCAAGGCCCCCAAATGATGCATCATGTCCCCCCAGCAATGTCCCCAAATTATGCATCATGTCCCATCCAGCAATGCCCCCAAATGATGCATCATGCCCCCCCCCAGAAATGTCCCCAGATGAGGCATCATGTTCCCCCAGCAATGTCCCCAAATGAAGCATCATGTTCCCCCCCAGCAATGTCCCCATATGATGTATCATGTCCCACAAAACAAAGTCTCCAATTGATGCATCATGTTCCCCCCAGCAATGTCCCCAAATGAAGCATCATGTCCCACCCAAAAGTGTCCACAAATTATGCATCATGTCCCAACCAACATTATCCCCAAGTTATGCCATATTCCTCCAACAATGTCCCCAAATGATACATCACACACACAACAATATCCTCAAATAATGCATCATGTCCCCCCAACAATGTCCCCAAATGATGCATCATGTCCCATCCAGAAATGCCCCCAAATGATGCATCATGCCCCCCCAGCAATGTCCCCAAATGATGCATCATGTTCCCTCCAACAATGTCCCAAAATTATGCATCATGTCCCATCCAGCAATGCCCCCAAATGATGCATCATGCCCCCCCCCAGCATTGTCCCCAAATGAAGCATCATGTTCCCCCCAGCAATGTCCCCAAATGATATATCATGTCCCACCCAACAATGTCTCCAATTGATGCATCATGTCCCACCCAACAATGTCCCCAAATTATGCATCATGTCCCAACCAACAATATCCCCAAGTTATGCCATATGCCTCCAACAATGTCCCCAAATGATGTATCTCACCCCAAAAATGTCCACATTTGATGCATTCCACACCCAACAATATCCACAAATGATGCATCATATCCCCCCCAACAATGTCCCCAAATGATGCTTCATGTCCCCCCAACAACATCCCCAATGGATGCATTATGTCCCCCAACAATGTCCCCAAATGATGCATCATGTCCCACCCAACAATGTCCCCAAATGATGCATCACACCCCAACAATGTCCTGAAATGAGGCATCATGTCCCCCAGCAATATCGCCAAATTATGTATTATATCCCCCTAGCAATGTCCAAAAATGATACATCATGTTCCCCCCAACAATGTCCCCAAATGATGGATCATGTCCCATCCAGCAAGGCCCCCAATTGATGCATCATGTCCCCCCAGCAATGTCCCCAAATGATGCATCATGTCCCATCCAGCAATGCCCCCAAATGATGCATCATGCCCCCCCAGCAATGTCCCCAAATGAGGCATCATGTTCCCCCAGCAATGTCCCCAAATAAAGCATCATGTTCCCCCCCAACAATGTCCCCAAATGATGTATCATGTCCCACAAAACAAAGTCTCCAATTGATGCATCATGTTCCCCCCAGCAATGTCCAAAAATGATACATCATGTCCCACCCAAAAGTGTCCACAAATTATGCATCATGTCCCAACCAACATTATCCCCAAGTTATGCCATATTCCTCCAACAATGTCCCAAAATGATGTATCATGTCCCCCCAGCAATGTCCCCAAATGATGTATCATGTCCCACCCAGCAATGTCCCCAAATGATGCATCATGTCCCCCAGCAAAGTCTCCAAATGATGTATCATGTCCCACCCAGCAATGTCCCCAAATGATGCATCATGTCCCACCCAGCAATGTCCCCAAATGATGCATCATGTCCCCCCAGCAATGTCCCCAAATGATGTATTATGTCGCACCCAGCAATGTCCCCAAATGATGCATCATGTCCCCCAACAATATCCCCAAATTATGTATTATATCCACCTAGCAATGTGCCCAAATGATGCATCATGTCCCACCAAGCAATGTCCCCAAATGATGCATCATGTCCCCCAGCAATATCCCCAAATGATGTATCATGTCCCACCCAGCAATGTCCCCAAATGATGCATCATGTCCCACCCAGCAATTTCCCCAAATGATGTATTATGTCCCCCAACAATGTCCCCAAATGATGCATCATGTCCCCCAACAATGTCCCCAAATGATGCCTCATGTCCCCCAGCAATATCCCCAAATGATGTATCATATCCCCCTAGCAATGTCCACAAAGATGCATCATGTCCCACCCAGCAATGTCCCCAAATGATGCATCATGTTCCCCCCAGCAATGTCCCCAAAAAATGCATCATGTCCCTCCCAACAATGTCGCCAAATGATCCATCACACACCAACAATGTCCCCAAATGATGTACCACATCCCAATAATGTCCCCAAATTATGCATCATGTCCCAACCAACAATATCCCCAAATGATGAATCTAACCTCCAACAATGTCCTTAAGTGATGTATCTCACCCCAACAATATCCACAAATGATGTATCTCACCCCCAACAATATCCAAAAATGATGCATCATATCCCCCCAACAATGTCCCCAAATGATGCATCATGTCCCCCCAACAATATCCCCAAATGATGAATTATGTCCCCACAACAATGTCCCCAAATGATGCATCATGTACCATCCAACAATGTCCCCAAATGATACATCACACACCCAACAATATCCGCAAATAATGCATTATGTCCCCCCAACAATGTCACTAAATGATGCATCATGTCCCACCCAACAATGTCCCCAAATGATGCATCACACCCCAACAATGACCACAAATGATGCATCATGTCCCCCCAAAAATGTCCCCAAAGGATGCATTATGTCCCCCCAGCAATGTCCCCAAATGATGCATCATGTCCACCCCAAAATGTCCCCAAAGGATGCATTAGGTTCCCCCAGCAATGTCCACAATTGATGCATAATGAACCCCCAGCAATGTCCCCAAATTATGCATCATGTTCCCCCAAACATGTCCCCAAATGATACATCATGTGCCCAATGTCCCTGAAATGATGCATCATGAACCCCCATCAATGTCCCCAAATGATGCATCATGTTCCAAACAACAACATTCCCAAGTTATGCCCTACGCCTCCAACAATGTCCCCAAATTAAGTATCTCACGCCCAACAACGTCCCCAAATGATGCATCATGTCCACCCAAAAATGTCCCCAAATGATGCATCATGCCCCCCAACAATTTCCCCAAATGATATATCTCACCCCCAACAATGTCCCTAAATGATGCATCATGTCCCCCCAACAATGTGCCCAAATTATGCATCATGTCCCCAATGTCCCTAAATGAATAATCATGTCCCCAAACAATGTCCCCAAATGATGCATCATGCCCCCCCAGCAATGTCCCCAAATGATGCATCATGTCCCACCAAGCAATGTCCCCAAATGATGTATCATGTCCCCCAGCAATATCCCCAAATTATGTATCATGTCCCACCCAGCAATGTCCCCAAATGATGCATCATGTCCCACCCAGCAATTTCCCCAAATGATGTATCATGTCCCCCAACAATGTCCCCAAATGATGCATCATGTCCCCCAACAATGTCCCCAAATGATGCATCATGTCCCCCAGCAATATCCCCAAATGATGTATCATATCCCCCTAGCAATGTCCCCAAAGATGCATCATGTCCCACCCAGCAATGTCCCCAAATGATGCATCATGTTCCCCCCAGCAATGTCCACAAAAAATGCATCATGTCACTCCCAACAATGTCGCCAAATGATCCATCACACACCAACAATGTCCCCAAATGATATACCACATCCCAATAATGTCCCCAAATTATGCATCATGTCCCAACCAACAATATCCCCAAATGATGAATCTAACCTCCAACAATGTCCCCAAATGATGTATCTCACCCCCAACAATATCCACAAATGATGTATCTCACCCCCAACAATATCCACAAATGATGCATCATATCCCCCCAACAATGTCCCCAAATGATGCATCATGTCCCCCCAACAATATCCCCAAATGATGAATTATGTCCCCACAACAATGTCCCCAAATGATGCATCATGTACCATCCAACAATGTCCCCAAATGATACATCACACACCCAACAATATCCGCAAATAATGCATTATGTCCCCCCAACAATGTCACTAAATGATGCATCATGTCCCACCCAACAATGTCCCCAAATGATGCATCACACCCCAACAATGACCACAAATGATGCATCATGCCCCCCCAAAAATGTCCCCAAAGGATGCATTATGTCCCCCCAGCAATGTCCCCAAATGATGCATCATGTCCACCCCAAAATGTCCCCAAAGGATGCATTAGGTTCCCCCAGCAATGTCCACAATTGATGCATAATGAACCCCCAGCAATGTCCCCAAATTATGCATCATTTTCCCCGAAACATGTCCCCAAATGATACATCATGTGCCCAATGTCCCCAAATGATGCATCATGAACCCCCATCAATGTCCCCAAATGATGCATCATGTTCCAACCAACAACATTCCCAAGTTATGCCCTACGCCTCCAATAATGTCCCCAAATTAAGTATCTCACGCCCAACAATGTCCCCAAAGGATGCATCATGTCCACCCAAAAATGTCCCCAAATGATGCATCATGCCCCCCAACAATTTCCCCAAATGATGTATCTCACACCCAACAATGTCCCGAAATGATGCATCATGCCCCCCAATAATGTCCCCAAATGATGTATCTCACCCCCAACAATGTCCCTAAATGATGCATCATGTCCCCCCAACAATGTGCCCAAATTATGCATCATGTCCCCAATGTCCCTAAATGAATCATCATGTCCCCAAACAATGTCCCCAAATGATGCATCATGCCCCCCCAGCAATGTCCCCAAATGATGCATCATGTCCCACCCAGCAATGTCCCCAAATGATGCATCATGTCCCATCCAGCAATGCCCCCAAATGATGCATCATGTCCTACCCAGCAATGTCCCCAAATGATGCATCATGTCCCACCCAGCAATTTCCCCAAATGATGCATCATGTTCCCCCCAGCAATGGGCCCAAATGATGTATCATGTCCCCAACAATGCCCTCAAATGATGCATCATGTCCCATCCAGCAATGCCCCCAAATGATGCATCATGTCCCACCCAGCAATGTCCCCAAATGATGCATCATGTCCCACCCAGCAATGTCCCCAAATGATGCATTAATTTCCCCCCAAGCAATGATCCCAAATGATGTATCGTGTCCCCCAACAATGCCCCCAAATGATGCATCATGTTCTCCCCAACAATGTTCCCAAATGATGCATCATGTCCCATCCAGCAATGTCCCCAAATGATGTATCATGTCCCCCAACAATGCCCACAAATGATGCATCATGTTCCCCCCAACAATGTTCCCAAATGATGCATCATGTCACATCCAGCAATGCCCCCAAATGATGCATCATGCCCCCGAAGCAATGTCCCAAAATGATGCATCATGTCCCACCCAGCAATGCCCCCAAATGATGCATCATGTCCCACCCAGCAATGTCCCCAAATGATGCATCAAGTTCCCCCCAGCAATGTCCCCAAATGATGTATCATGTCCCCCAACAATGCCCCCAAATGATGCAGCATGTCCCCCAACAATGTCCCCAAATGATGCATCATGTCCCACATAGCAATGTCCCCAAATAGTGCATCATGTCCACCAGCAATATCCCCAAATGATGTATTAAATCCCCCTAGCAATGTCCCCAAATGATGCATTATGTCCCACCCAGCAATGTCCCCAAATGATGCATCATGTCCCACTCAGCAATGCCTCCAAATGATGCATCATGTTCCCCCCAGCAATGTCCCCCAAAAATGAATCATGTCCCTCCCAACAATGTCCCCAAATGTTCCATCACACCCCAACAATGTCCCCAAATGATGTACCACATCCCAATAATGTCCCCAAATTATGCATCATGTCCCAACCAACAATATCCCCAAATGATGAATCTAACCTCCAACAATGTCCCCAAATGTTGTATCATGTCCCAAACTACAATATCCCCAAGTTATGCCATATGCCTCCAACAATGTCCCCAAATGATGTATCTCACCCCCAACAATATCCACAAATGATGCATCATATCCCCCCAACAATGTCCCCAAAGAATGCATTATGTCCCCCAACAATGTCCCCAAATGATGCATCATTTCCCATCCAACAATGTCCCCAAATGATACATCACACACCCAACAATATCCACAAATAATGCATTATGTCCCTCCAACAATGTCACTAAATGATGCATCATGTCCCACCCAACAATGTCCCCTAATGATGCATCACACCCCAACAATGTCCCCAAATGATGCATCATGTCCCCCCAAAAATGTCCCCAAAGGATGCATTTTGTCCGCCCAGCAATGTCCACAAATGATGCATCATGTCCCCCCCAAAATGTCCCCAAATTATACATCATGTCCCCAATGTCCCCAATTGATGCATCATGAACCCCCAGCAATGTCCCCAAATGATGCATCATGTTCCAACCAACAACATTCCCAAGTTATGCCCTACTCCATCAACAATGTCCCCAAATGATGTATCTCACGCCCAACAATGTCCCCAAATGATGCATCATGTCCCACCCAACAATGTCCCCAAACAATGCACCCTCCTATTACACTATA
>CM050170.1:2910038-2925038 GCA_027410445.1 Discoglossus pictus
CTCTCTCCTCCTTCTCTCTCCCTTTCTCCCTACCTCTCTCTCATTCTCTCTCTCTCTCTCTCTCCCTCTCCCCCTCTCTCCTTTCTCTCCTCCATATCTCTCCCTTTCTCTCCACAATCTCTTTCTTCTCTAACTCTCTCTGCTTTCTCTCTCTCCCTCTCTTTTCTTCTCTCTCTGTCTCTATTTCTATCCCTGTCCCTCACTCTCTCTTTCTCCCTCTGTAACGGATCTACTGGCACCCCGACCGGGTACCTCCGTTGATGGACGCGTCCTAGTTTGCGTCAAGGCCTACAAGCACTGCAACGGACACCACCACAGCCACAGACTCCACAATCGCTGTAGCTTAACTGGAGCCGCGCCGTCTTCCTTCCACCCTGTATGAATCTCCAGCATCCAGAATCGTGTGGGGAAGACCTCTCCTCCAAGGAGATTACATCAGGAACAAGGGTTCAGTAGTTACAGCTCAAGGGAGTATGCAAAAGCATAGCAATCCCCAGTATGATATAGCGATCCCCTCCAAGAACGAGACAAGGCTACGTTTTGAAGGGTCAAGTAGTGAACTCTTTAATGACAGGGGATCTCCTTTTATGCAATGGTGCCCTCTGAAGGGCTACACCCACATAATTATCACAACAGCCAATTATATACATGGTAATACCCCCACGTCTCCTCCCCTCAGATAACAGGTAACACAATTAAAACAGACACAATTTTAACCACATTCTGGATGTACCCCAAAAACAGGGGGTACACCTTTAAGTCCAGCACCGTTCAATAGCTCTAACCCAGGGGAACAACATATTTAAAATGGCATGAATCAGACCAGGGGTTCAAAAGTTAGTAAAAGTATCTTTTACCCATAACACACAAACATTTCACATATCCCCCATAGTTGGCCACACAATACACATAGAGGGACAATAGGTGAGTCACACCTCCCTGAGGCTACCTGGCCCTTTGATACAATTAGACATGGATCAGATCATCCTTCTTTGTTCTTATCTGAGAATGAAAACACTTTATACAATAGACTTCCTTTATCTGATGCAGAGTCTCTGTAACAGGATTATCTCCCATGCCAAGGTCTGCACTAGTCTGGGCCAATATTCTGCAGAGCATAAACCAACATACATGCAGTATAATAGTAGGATCATATTTTAACCATAATAATCATAAAACAGGGTAAAACAGTGATGGGTTCCGTTACACACCTCCCCGTGACCATAAGCCAGCATACACGGTCTGATCCCAACGGATCGGCCTGGGGATGTCCGGACAAAAGTATTTGTTGGTCAATTCTCTATTTTGACAAGCCATCAGCATTACTGCAATTCACATTTACTCACATTCCACATATCCCCAGATAGCTGGGATCTGAGCGCACAAAACTACCGGATAGCTCTCAGATCCTATTCACACAGTTCAGTTGCCATGTAGCTAAAGTCTTTCCCATAGTCTTTCATTATATGAATGGGCTCCATGGCATAGCTATCTGTGGTATCATGGTTCACACAGGGCAAGTAACGAATGACCCCCCTGTATGTAAAGGGCCAGAATGAGTGACATACACTCTGGTATGGCCGAATACTGTGTTAAAAGGGCAATATGTCCCAGGGCCATAGTCGCAGGGCAGGAGGCTGGCAAACAGTCCTCTCCAAGACAAAGTGGTGAAGGGCACTTCGTCACACATCTCCCCTTTGGGGGGAAGTCTTACCAGGCACCTGACCTTCTGCCGGTCAGTGCCTCCGTTAGACGATCCACCAACAAACAATAAACCAGTGCTAGAGCAGCCCCTCCACAACAACAAAGTGCAAGAGCAGCCCACCCACAACAAACCGTTACTGCACCTGGATATTTCGCTGTGGTGATGGGGCAACACGCTGAGAGAACTTGAGGGGCAGAGACCAGCGGCACTCTGCCCTGATGTCAGCTCTTCTGCTGGTATAACCTGCAGGACATCCTGCTCTGTACAAGGGACAAAGGGAGGGCAGAGGCTGACTGCACTCTGACCCACTGTCAGCTCTTCTGCTGGGGTACTTGGGACATATTCCGGCTCAGTAGCCAGGGAAACGTGGGGGTCAGTGGGGGTTAACATTTCCTCTGTTAACCCTGGGGCCACATTAGAAGTAAGCTTGGGAGGGGAATTTGTACTTACTACCTCCTCCGGTTGTCCCAGTGAGGGTAGTTGGGGATCTGGACAGGCTGTGGGCACAGAGAACACGGTCCCATCTGCGCCGTCTCGGAGATTGGTGTCTCCCCTTGTCAGGGTAAACTGTCGCTGGGGGGGAAGGACAACACCTTCTGCCCCCTGTGGTTCACACTGCCGCTGGGGGGGAAGGACGACCCCTTCTGCCCCCTGGTGTTCACACTGCAGCTTGGGGGGGAAGGACGACACCTTCTGCCCACTGGGGTTCACACTGCTTCTGGGGGGGAAGGACGACACCTTCTGCCCCCTGTGGTTCACACTGCCGCTGGGGGGGAAGGACGACACCTTCTGTCCCCTGGGGTTCACACTGCCTCTGGGGGGGAAGGACAACACCTTCTGCCCCCTGGGGTTCACACTGCTGCTGGGGGGGAAGGATGACACCTTCTGCCCCCTGGGGTTCACACTGCTGCTGGGGGGTAAGGACGACACCGTCTGCCCCCTGTAGGGCAGGTAGAGGGACCTCGGTCCCATCTCTACCTGCCATCTGGAGGTCATCCCAGGACCAGTCAATGAAGTCTGGTTCTGCTTGTCGAGTAGGTTGGGGCTGCACGAAGCTAAGCAGGTGTTGGTAATCCTGCTTCAGCTCCCACTCTCTCGTTACCAGGTGGGTCATGTCTTTGCTCACCTCGCCTTCGTCATCCCAGACATACATGCCCATCCGGTAGTCGTAGATGTCCCAAAACCTAGACCCCTCCATGCTGCCAAGATCAATGTCGTCCTCCAAGGCATCCCATAATAATCCCAGGCCATCATAATCATCCCCCTCCGGTAAGTCGTGTTCAGCCGTCCAGGGGGTAAGTCGAACGGTATGCCACCAGAGGGCCTGGTATGCGTTGTCTAGCCAGAGCTCTAGCCATACCAGGGTCTCTAGTCTTATCACCCACTCATCCAGGGACTGCTCTCCCAATAGATACATCCGCATCGCCACACGCTTCTGTAGCCGCTGCTCATCACTGGGGAGACTCTCACCTCGCCGCCATTGGGCATCTTCCAGGGCATCATACCAGAGTTCCTTTCTGTCTGCATCCCTGTAGTCCGCGGCCGCCTCCTCCTCCTCATCATGGAACGCTGTCCGAAAACTAGCCGGTTCCATCCTGCTGTAGCCAGGGGCGCTGTACGGATACTAGCGTTGCCCTCAATTTGTAACTCCAAACGTTACCGGTGTCTCCGTGCTGCTTTTCCTCTTACTAGGACGCCATCCCACCACTGCCAGCCAATGTAACGGATCTCCTGACACCCCGACCAGGTACCTCCGTTGATGGACGCGTCCTAGTTTGTGTCGAGGCCTACAAGTACCGCACCGGACACCACAACCTCCACAGACTCCACAACCGCCGTAGCTTAAAGCTCCCAGGGAGTATGCAGCGCATAGCAATCCCCAGTATGATATAGCAATCCCCTCCAAGAACGAGACGAGGCTACGTTTTGAAGGGTCAAGCAGTCCTCTTTAATGACAGGGGATCTCCTTTTATGCAATGGTGCCCTCTGAAGGGCTACACCCACATAATTATCACAACAGCCAATTATATACATGGTTCAACCCCCACGTCTCCTCCCCTCAGATAACAGGTAACACAATTAAAACAGACGCAATTATAAACACATTCTGGATGTACCCCAAAAACAGGGGGTACACCTTTAAGTCCAGCACCGTTCAATAGCTCTCACCCAGGGGAACAACATATTAAAAAATGGCATGAATCAGACTACGGGTTCAAAAGTTAGTAAAAGTATCTTTTACACATAACACACAGACATTTCACATATCCCCCATAGTTGGCCACACAATACACATATAGGGACAATAGGTGAGTCACACCTCCCTGAGGCTACCTGGCAACTTGGATACAATCAGACATTAATTAGATCATCCTTCTTTGTTCTTATCTGAGAATGAAAACACTTTATACAATAGACTTCCTTATCTGTAACTTGATTATCTCCCATGCCAAGGTCTGCACTAGTCTGGGCCAATATTCTGCAGAGCATAAACCAACATACATATAGTATAATAGTAGGATCATATTTTAACCATAATAATCATAAAACAGGGTAAAACAGTGATGGGTTCCGTTACAGCATCATACCAGAGTTCCTTTCTGTCTGCATCTCTGTAGTCCGCGGCCTCCTCCTCATCCTCATCATGGAACGCTGTCCGAAAACTAGCCGGTTCCATCCTGCTGTAGCCAGGGGCGCTGTACGGTTACTAGCGTTGCCCTCAATTTGTAACTCCAAACGTTACCAGTGTCTCCGGGCTGTTTTTCCTCGCACTAGGACGCCATCCCACCGCTGCCAGCCAATGTAACGGATCTACTGGCACCCCGACCGGGTGCCTCCATTGATGGACGCGTCCTAGTTTGCGTCGTGGCCTACAAGCACCGCACCGGACACCACCACAGCCACAGACTCCACAATCGCTGTAGCTTAACTGGAGCCGCGCCGTCTTCCTTCCACCCTGTATGAATCTCCAGCATCCAGGATCATGTGGGGAAGACCTCTCCTCCAAGGAGATTACATCAGGAACAAGGGTTCAGTAGTTACAGCTCAAGGGAGTATGCAAAAGCATAGCAATCCCCAGTATGATATAGCGATACCCTCCAAGAACGAGACAAGGCTACGTTTTGAAGGGTCAAGTAGTGAACTCTTTAATGACAGTGGATCTCCTTTTATGCAATGGTGCCCTCTGAAGGGCTACACCCACATAATTATCACAACAGCCAATTATATACATGGTTCAACCCCCACATCTCCTCCCCTCAGATAACAGGTAACACAATTAAAACAGACACAATTTTAACCACATTCTGGATGTACCCCAAAAACAGGGGGTACACCTTTAAGTCCAGCACCGTTCAATAGCTCTCACCCAGGGGAACAACATATTAAAAAATGGCATGAATCAGACCAGGGGTTCAAAAGTTAGTAAAAGTATCTTTTACCCCTAACACACAGAAATTTCACATATCCCCCATAGTTGGCCACACAATACACATAGAGGGACAATAGGTGAGTCACACCTCCCTGAGGCTACCTGGCAACTTTGATACAATTAGACATGGATTAGATCATCCTTCTTTGTTCTTATCTGAGAATGAAAACACTTTATACAATAGACTTCCTTTATCTTATGCAGAGTCTCTGTAACAGGATTATCTCCCATGCCAAGGTCTGCACTTGTCTGGGCCAATATTCTGCAGAGCATAAACCAACATACATGCAGTATAATAGTAGGATCATATTTTAACCATAATAATCATAAAACAGGGTAAAACAGTGATGGGTTCCGTTACACACCTCCCCCGTGACCATAAGCCGGCATACACGGTCTGATCCCAACGGATCGGCCTGGGGATGTCCGGACAAAAGTATTTGTTGGTCAATTCTCTAGTTTGACAACCCATCAGTATTACTGAAATTCACATTTACTCACATTCCACATATCCCCAGATAGTTGGGATCTGAGCGCACAAAACTACCGAATAGCGCTCAGATCCTCTTCACACAGTTCAGTTGCCATGTAGCTAAAGTCTTTCCCATAGTCTTTCATTATATGAATGGGCTCCATGGCATAGCTATCTGTGTTATCATGGTTCACACAGGGCAAGTACAGAATGACCCCCTTGTATGTAAAGGGCCAGAATGAGTGACATACACTCTGGTATGGCCGAATACTGTGTTTAAAGGGCAATATGTCCCAGGGTCATAGTCGCAGGGCAGGAGGCTGGCAAACAGTCCTCTCCAAGACAAAGTGGCGAAGGGCACTTCGTCACACCCTCCCTCTCTCCCCTCTCTCCCTCCCTTTCTCTCTCCCTCTTTCCCCATCTCTCTTTCTCCCTCCCTCTTTCCCTTTCTCGCTCTCCCTTTTGCTCTCTACCTTTCTTTCCTCCTCTCTCTCTCTCTCCTTCTCTCTCTCCCTCTCTCTCCTTCTCTCTCTCTCCTTCTCTCTCTCGTTCTCTTTCTCTCCTCTTTTCCTTTTCTCTCTTTCTCTCTCTTTCTCTCTCTCCCTCCCTCTCTCTCCCTTTCTCTCTCTCTCCCCCTCTCTCTCTCTCTTTACTTCTCTCTCCTCTCCTTCTTCCTTCTTCTCTCTCTCCCTCGCTATCTTCTTTACTCTCCCCCTCTCTTTCTCCCTCTCTATCTCCCTTTCTCTCTTTCCATTTCTCTCTCTCCCTCTCTCTCCCTTTCTCTCTCCCTCTCTATCTCCTTTTCTCTCTACCCTCTCTCTCTCCCCCTTTATCTCCCTTTCTCTCTCCCTCTGTCCCATCACTCTCTCTATTTCTCTCTCTCTCCTTTCCTTCTCTTCCCTCTCTCTCCCTCTCTGTCTCCCTTTCTCTTTCTCCCTCTCTTTCCCCCTTCACTCTCCCTCTCTCTCCTTCTCTCTCTCTCTCTCTCTCCCTCTCTCTCTCTCTATCTCTCTCACTCTCTCTCTCCCTCTCTCTCCCTTTCTATTTCCCTCTCTATCTCATTTTCTCTCCCCCTCTCTCTTCCTCTCTATCTCCTTTTCTTTCTCTCCCTCTCTCTCCCTCCCTCTCTCTCCCTTTCTCTCTCCCTCTCTTTATCCTTTTCTCTCCCCTCTCTCTCTCCTTTGCTATCTCCCATTATTTCTCTCCCTCTCTCTCACCCTATCTGTCTCCCTCTCTCTCTCCCTCACCCTTCTCTCTCCCCCTCTCTCTCCCTCTCTATCTCCTTTTCTCTCCCTTTCTCTCTCTCCCCCTCTCTTCTCTCTTCTCTCTCCCATTCTCTCTCCCTCTCTCTCCATCTCTCTCACTCTCCCTCTCCCTTTCTCTCTCCCTCTCTATCTCATTTTCTCTCCCTCCCTCTCTCTCACTCTCTCTCTCCCTTTCTATATCCCTTTCTCTCTCCCCATCTCGCACCCTCTCTATCTCATTTTCTCTCCCTCCCTCTCTCTCCCTCTCTCTCTCCCTTTCTATATACTTTTCTCTCCCCCTCTCTCTCCCTTTCTATATCCCTTTCTCTCTGCTCCTCTCGCTCTCTCTCTATCTCATTTTCTCTCCCTTCCTCTCTATCCCTATCTCTCTCCCTTTGCTATCTCCCATTATTTCTCTCCCTCTCTCTCCATCTCTCTCTCCCTCTCTCTCACCCTCTCTATCTCCCTCTCTCTCTCTCACTCACCCTTCTCTCTCCCCCTCTCTCTCCCTCTCTATCTCCTTTTCTCTCCCTTTCTCTCTCTCCCCCTCTCTTCTCTCTCCCATTCTCTCTCCCTCTCTCTCCATCTCTCTCACTCTCCCTCTCCCTTTCTCTCTCCCTCTCTATCTCATTTTCTCTCCCTCCCTCTCTCTCACTCTCTCTCTCCCTTTCTATATCCCTTTCTCTCTCCCCATCTCGCACCCTCTCTATCTCATTTTCTCTCCCTCCCTCTCTCTCCCTCTCTCTCTCCCTTTCTATATACTTTTCTCTCCCCCTCTCTCTCCCTTTCTATATCCCTTTCTCTCTGCTCCTCTCGCTCTCTCTCTATCTCATTTTCTCTCCCTTCCTCTCTATCCCTATCTCTCTCCCTTTCTATCTCCCTTTTTCTCTTCCTCTCTTTTCCTTATCTCTCTTTCTCTCTCTCTCCCTCTCTCATCTCTTTCCCTCCCTCTCCCTCCCTCTATCCATCCCCTCTCTCTCTCTCCCTCTCTCCTTCTCTCTCTCTCTCCCTCTCTTTCTCTCTCTCTTTTCCTTCTCTCCCCTCTATCTCCCTCTCTATCTCACTTTCTCGCTCTCCCTTTCTCCCCTCTTCTCTCTCTCTTTCTCTCTCTCTCTTTTCCTTCTCTCTCCCTCTCTTTCCCTCGCTATCTCCCTTTCTCTCTCTCTCTCCCTCCCTCTCTCTCCCTTTCTCTCTCCCTCTCTATCTCACTTTCTCGCTCTCCCTTTCTCCCCTCTTCTCTCTCTCTTTCTCTCTCTCTCTTTTCCTTCTCTCTCCCTCTCTTTCCCTCTCTATCTCCCTTTCTCTCTCTCTCTCCTCTCTCTCCCTCCCTCTCTCTCCCTTTCTCTCTCCCTCTCTATATCATTTTCTCTCCCCCTCTCTCTATCCCTCTATATATCCCTTTCTCCCTCTCTCTCTCTCTCTCTCTCTCTCTCTCTCTCTCTCTCTCTCTCTCTCTCTATCTCCGGTTCTCTCTCTCCCTCTCTCTCCCACTTCTCTCTCCGTTTCTCTTTCCCTCTCTCTGCTTCTCTCTCTCTCTCTCTCCCTCTCTCTCCCTTTCTATCTCCCTCTCTATATCATTTTCTCTCCCCCTCTCTCTTCCTCTCTATCTCCCTTTTTCTCTCTCCCTCTATCTCCCTCCCTCTCTCTCCCTTTCTCTCTCCCTCTCTATATCCTTTTCTCTCCTCCTCTCTCTCTCCTTTGCTATCTCCCTTTCTTTCTCTCCCTGTCTCTCCATCTCTATCTCCCTTTCTCTCTCTCCCTCCCCATTCTCTCTCCCTTTCTCCCTCTCTCTCTCTTTCTATCTCTATCTCCTCCCTCTCTCTCCCCTCTCTCTCTCTCCCTCTCTCTCCTTCTCTCTCTCTCTCTTTCCCTCTCTCTCCCTTTCTATCTCCCTCTCTGTCTCATTTTGTCTCCCCCTCTCTCTTCCTCTCTATCTCCCTTTCTCTCTCTCCCTCTCTCTCTCCCTCTCTCTCCCTTTCTCTCTCCCTCTCTATCTCATTTTCTCTCCCTCCCTCTCTCTCCCTCTCTCTCCATCTCTCTCTCTCTCACTCTCCATCACCCTTTATCTCTCCCTTTCTATATCCCTTTCTCTCTGCCCCTCTCGCTCCCTCTCTATCTAATTTTCTCTCCCTCTCTCTATCCCTTTCTCTCTCCCTTTCTTTCTCCCTTTCTATCTCCCTTTCTCTCTTCCTCTCTATCTCCTTTTCACTCCCCCTCTCTCCCCCTCTCTATCTCCCTTTCTCTCTCTCCCTTTCTCTCTCCGTCTGTCCCATCACTCTCTCTATTTCTCTCTCCCGCTTTTCCTTCTCTCCCCTCTCTCTCCCTCTCTAGCTCCTTTTCTCTCTATTTCCCTCTTTCTCTCCCTTTCTCTCTCCCCCTCTCGCTACCTATCTATCTCCTTTTTTCTTTATTCCTCTCTCACTTTCTCTCTCCCTCTCTATCTCGTTTTCTCTCCCCTCTCTCTCTCTCCCTCTCTATCTCCCTTTCTCTCTCTCCCTCTCTCTCCCTTTCTCTCTCTCCCTCTCTCTCCCCCTTCTCTCTCCATTTATTTCTACCTCCGCCTCATTCTCTCTCTCTCTCTCCCTCTCCCCCTCTCTCATCTCTCTCCTCCATCCCTCTCCCTTTCTCTCCACAATCTCTTTCTTCTCTCTCTCTCTCTTTCTCTCCTTTCTCTCTCTCCCTCTCTTTCCTTCTCTCTCTGTCTCTATTTCTCTCCCTGTCCCTCACTCTCTCTTTCTCCCTCCCTCGCTCCCCTCTCTCCCTCCCTTTCTCTCTCTCTCTTTCCCCCATTTCTCTTTCTCCCTCCCTCTTTCCCTTTCTCGCTCTCCCTTTTGCTCTTCACCGTTCTTTACTCCTCTCTCTCTCCCTCTCTCTCCTTCTCTCTCTCTCCTTCTCTCTCTCGCTCTCTTTCTCTCCTCTTTTCCTTTTCTCTCTTTCTCTATATTTCTCTCTTTCCCTCCCTCGCTCCCCCCTCTCTCTATACTTCTCTCTCTCTCTCGTTCTTCCTCCTTCTCTCTCTCTCCCTCTCTAGCTCCTTTACTTTCCCCCTCTTTCTCCCTCTCTATCTCCTTTTCTCTCTCTCTCTTTCACTCTCTACTTCTCTCTCCTCACTCTCTCTCTCCCTTTCTCTCTCTCCCTCTCTCTCCCCCCTTCTCTCTCCCTTTCTCTCTACCTCTCTTTCATTCTCTCTCTCTCTCTCTTTCTCTCTCTCTCCCCCTCTCTCCTTTCTCTCCTCCATCTCTCTCCCTTTCTCTCCACAATCTCTTTCTTCTCTCACTCTCTCTCTCTCTCTCCCCTTTCTCTATCTCCCTCTCTTTCCTTCTCTCTCTGTCTCTATTTCTCTCCTTGTCCCTCACTCTCTCTTTTTCCCTCCCTCTCTCCCCTCTCTCCCTCCATTTCGCTCTCCCTCTTTCCCCATCTTCCTTTCACCCTCCCTCTTTCCCTTTCTCGCTCTCCCTTTTGCTCTCTACCTTTCTATCCTCCTCTCTCTCTCTCTCTCCTTCTCTCTCTCCCTCTCTCTCCTTCTCTCTCTCTCTCCTTCTCTCTCTCGTTCTCTTTCTATCCTCTTTTCCTTTTCTCTCTTTCTCTCTCTTTCTCTCTCTCCCTCCCTCTCTCTCCCTTTCTCTCTCCCCCTCTCTCTCTCTCTACTTCTCTCTCCTCTCCTTCCTCCTTCTTCTCTCTCTCTCCCTCTCTATCTTCTTTACTCTCCCCCTCTCTTTCTCCCTCTCTATCTCCCTTTCTCTCTCTCCATTTCTCTCTCTCCCTCTCTCTCCTTTTCTCTCTCCCCTCTCTCTCTCCCCCTCTATCTCCCTTTCTCTCTTCCACTGTCCCATCACTCTCTCTATTTCTCTCTCTCTCCTTTCCTTCTCTCCCCTCTCTCTCTCTCTCTGTCTCCCTTTCTCTCTCTACCTCTCTTCCCCCCCTTCACTCTCCCTCTCTCTCCTTCTCTCTCTCTCTCCCTCTCTCTCCTTCTCTCTCTCTCTCCCTCTCTCTCGCTCTCTATCTCTCTCACTCTCTCTCTCCCTCTCTCTCCCTCCTTCTCTCTCCCTTTCTCTCTACCTCTCTCTCATTCTCTCTCTCTCTCTCTCTCTCTCCCTCTCTCTCCTCCATCTCTCTCCCTTTCTCTCCACAATCTCTTTCTTCTCTCTCTCTTTCTCTCTTTCCTTTCTCTCACTCCCTCTCTTTTCTTCTCTCTCTGTCTCTATTTCTCTCCCTGTCCCTCACTCTGTCTTTCTCCCTCCCTCTCTCCCCTCTCTCCCTCCCTTTCTCTCTCCCTCTTTCCCCATCTCTCTTTCTACCTCCCTCTTTCCCTTTCTTGCTCTCCCTTTTGCTCTCTACCTTTCTTTCATCCTCTCTCTCTCCTTCTCTCTCTCCCTCCCTCTCCTTCTCTCTCTCCTTCTCTCTCTCGCTCTCTTTCTCTCCTCTTTTCCTTTTCTCTCTTTCTCTATCCTTCTCTCTCTCCCTTCCTCTCTCTCCCTTTCTCTCTCTCTCCCCCTCTCTCTCTCTCTACTTCTCTCTCTCCTTCTTCCTCCTTCTCTCTCTCCTTCTCTATATCCTTTACTCACCCCCTCTCTTTCTCCCTCTCTATCTCCCTTTCTCTCTCTCTCTTTCTCTCTCTCCTTATCTCTCCTTCTCACTCTCTCTCTCTCTCTCTCTCTCTCTCTCTCTCTCTCTATCTCCCTTTCTCTCTCTCCCTCTCTCTTCCTCCATCTCTCTCCCTTTCTCTCCACAATCTCCTTCTTCACTCTCTCTCTCCCTCTCTCCCTTCTCTCCCTCCCTTTCTCTTTCCCTCATTCCCCCATCTCCCTTTCTCCCTCCCTCTTTCCCTCTCTCGGTTTCCCTTTTTACCTTTCTTTCCTCCTCCTCTCTCTCCTCTCTCTCCCTCTCTCTCCTTCTCTCTCTCTCCTTCTCTCTCTCTCTTTCTCTCCTCTTTTCCTTTTCTCTCTCTCTTTCTCTCTCTTTCTTTCTCTCCCTCCCTCTCTCTCCCTTTCTCTCTCTCCCTCCCTCTCTCCCTCTCTCTACTTCTCTCTCTCTCTCCTTCTTCCTCCTTCTCTCTCTCTCCCTCTGTATCTCCTTTACTCTCCCCCTCTCTCTCTCCCTCTCTATCTCCTTTTCTCTCTCCCCTCTCTCTCTCCCCCTCTATCTCCCTTTCCTTCTCCCTCTGTCCCATCACTCTCTCTATTTCTCTCTCTCGCTTTTCATTCTCTCCCCTCTCTCTCCCTCTCTATCTCCTTTTCTCTCCCCCTCTCTCTCTTTCCCTCTTTCTCTCCCTTTCTCTCTCCCCCTCTCGCTCCCTCTCTAACTCCCTTTTTCTCTGTTCATCTCTCACTTTCTCTCTCCCTCTCTATCTTTTTCTCTCCCCTCTCTCTCTCCCTCTCTATCTCCCTTTCTCTCTCTCCCTCCCTCTCTCTCCCTCCCATCACTCTCTCTATTTCTCTCTCTCTCTTTTCCTTCTCTCCCCTCTCTCTCCCT
This sequence comes from Discoglossus pictus, assembly GCA_027410445.1. Classification (NCBI taxonomy): domain Eukaryota; kingdom Metazoa; phylum Chordata; class Amphibia; order Anura; family Alytidae; genus Discoglossus; species Discoglossus pictus. The sequence goes on from CM050170.1 coordinate 2,922,362, forward strand.
CTCTAGCTCCCTTTCTCTCTCCCTCTCTATCTCCTTCCCCCCTCTCTCTCTTTCCCTCTTTCTCTCCCTTTCTCTCTTCCCCTCTCACTTTCTCTCCCCCTCTCTATCTCCTTTTCTCTCCCCTCTCTCTCCCTCTCTATCTCCCTTTCTCTCTCTCTCTCTCCCTCCTTCTCTCTCCCTTTCTCTCTACCTCTCTCTCATTCTCTCATTCTCTCTCTCTCCCTCTCTCTCCCCCTTCTGTCTCCCTTTCTCTCTACCTCTCTCTCATTCTCTCTCTCTCTCTCCCTCTCCCTCTCTCTCCTCCATCTCTCTCCCTTTCTCTCCACAATCTCTTTCTTCTCTCTCTCGCTTTCATTTCTCTCTCTCCCTCTCTTTCCTTCTCTCTCTGTCTCTATTTCTCTCCCTGTCCCTCACTCTCTGTTTCTCCCTCCCTATCTCCCCTCTCTCCCTCCCTTTCTCTCTCCCTCTTTCCCCATCTCTCTTTCTCCCTCCCTCTTTCCATTTCTCGCTCTCCCTTTTGCTCTCTACCTTTCTTTCCTCCTCTCTCTCTCTCTCCTTCTCTCTCTCCCTCTCTCTCCATCTCTCTCTCCTTCTCTCTATCACAATCTCCTCTTTTCTTTTTCTCTTTCTCTATCTTTCTCTCTCTCCCTCCCTCCCTCCCTCTCTCTCTCTCTCTCTCACCCTTTCTCTCTCCATCCCTATGTCCCTCTCTCTCCCCTACTCTCTCCATTTCTCTCTCTCTCTCCCTCTCTCTCTCCCTTTCTCTCTCTCCCTCCCTCTCTCTCCCTTTCTCTCTCCCTCTGTCCCATCACTCTCTCTATTTCTCTCTCTCTCTTTTCCTTCTCTCCCCTCTCTCTCCCTCTCTAGCTCCCTTTCTCTCTCCCTCTCTATCTCCTTTCCCCCCTCTCTCTTTCCCTCTTTCTCTCCCTTTCTCTCTCCCCTTCTCACTTTCTCTCTCCCTCTCTATCTCCTTTTCTCTCCCCTCTCTCTCCCTCTCTATCTTCCTTTCTCTCTCTCCCTCTCTCTCCCTCCTTCTCTCTCCCTTTCTGTCTACCTCTCTCTCATTCTCTCTCTCTCTCTCCCTCTCTCTACCCCTTCTCTCTCCCTTTCTCTTTACCTCTCTCTCATTCTCTCTCTCTCTCTCTCTCTCTCTCTCTCTATCCCCTCCCTATCACCCCTCTCTCCCTCCCTTTCTCTCTCCCTCTTTTCCCATCTCTCTTTCTCACTCCCTCTTTCCATTTCTCGCTCTCCCTTTTGCTCTCTACATTTCTTTCCTCCTCTCTCTCTCTCTCTCTCTCTCTCCTACTCTCTCTCCCTCTCTCTCCTTCTCTCTCTCCTTCTCTCTATCACTCTCTTTCTCTCCTCTTTTCCTTTTCTCTCTTTCTCTATCTTTCTCTCTCTCCTTTTCTCTCTCCCTCCCTTTCTCCCTCTCTTTCACTTCTCTCTCTCTCCCTCTCTCATCTCTTTCCCTCCCTCACCCTTTCTCTCTCTCCCTCTCTCCCTCCCTCTATCTGCCTTTCTCTCTCCCTCTCTATCTCCTTTTCTCTCCCCTATCTAACTCATTTTCTCTGCCCCCTCTCTCTCCCTCTCTATCTCCCTTCCTCTCTCTCCCTCTCTCTCCCTCCCTCTCTCTCCCACTCTATCTCCCTCTCTATCTCCTTTACTCTCCCCCTCTCTTTCTCCCTCTCTATCTCCCTTTCTTTCTCTCACTCTCTTTCTCTCTCTCTCTCTCTCTCTGTGTCTCTCTCCCTCTCTCTCCCTTTCTCTCTCCATCTCTCCCTCCCTTCCTCTCTCCCTCCCTCACTGTCTCCCTCCCTCACTCTCTCCCTCCCTCTCCCTCTCTGTCTCCCTTTCTCTCTCCCTCTCTCTCCCTTTCTCTCTCTCTCTCTCTCTCTCCCTCTCTCCCTCACTCCCTCCCTCACTCTCTCCCTCACTCTCCCTCCCTCTCTCTCTCCCTTTCTCTTTCCTTCTCTCTCACTTCCTCTCCTTATCTATCTCCCTCTCTCTCTCTCTATCTCTCCTCTCTTTCTCCCTTTCTCTATCTCTCTCTCTCTCCTTCTCTCTCTCCCTCTCTCCCCCCTCCTCTCTCTTTCTTTCTCTCCCTTCTATTTTATTTAATTGCTCAACAGGTCTCATAATCATCCCACAATTTATCATAATGTACAAACAGATTAAACACCTGAGTCAACAGATCTAATAGGTCCTATAACTAATGATGATGGTAGGAGGTAAATGGTGGGAGTGGGAGGCAAACTGTGCGGGTGTGAGGGGGGGGGTGGACGTTCCGGGACATTCCTGGACACTGTCCTACCTTATACCTGCCCCTATAAATCAGAGTCTGTGGGACACACAGAGCAGAGCCGGCACCGGACAGGAGACAAGATGATGAGACTGGTCATTGGTGCCCTTTGTGTCCTCCAGACCCTCTCGGCCTCTCTGGTGAGTCACAGTACCACTGATTGTTATATATATAGCCTTTATCATCTTTGCTAATGGGTGATCATTGTCAATAATTGCTAACCGCCCATTGGCCTCTTAATAGTCTCTATTGTATCTCTTCAGTCTAGCTATTCCCTGGGGTCTGAGCTCACCTGGTCTTATTTATATCACGTGACTACTACTTTAATCACTAGTCTCACAGCCCCAGAGGATAATGAGCAATTATTGACAATAATTC
>CM050170.1:2927538-3030038 GCA_027410445.1 Discoglossus pictus
CTCCCTCTCTCTCCCTCCCTCTCCCTCCCTCTGTCTCCCTCCCTCTCTCTCCCTTTCTCTCTCTCTCCATTTCTCTCTCCCTCTCTCTCCCTTTCTCTCTCTATCTCCCTTTCTCTCTCTTCCTCTCTCTCTCCCTCCCTCCTTCTCTCCCTCCCTCACTCTCTCCCTCCCTCTCTCCCTCCCTCTCTCTCACTCCCTCTCTCTCTCTCCCCCTCTCTCTCCCTTTCTCTCTCTCTATCTATCTCCCTTATAAGATGAATTAGTATAAGATAAGGATATGTTGAGAAACATGTTATATGGAGGGGAATATGTAGTATTATTAGATACTAAACGTGGAGGTTTCTAAGTTCCAAGTCATGTCTGAGCAAGTCACTAGACCACTGTGATGGGCTATACATATAATTTGGGAGATTTTGCCAGTGTCTGATTGATTTTTCCCATTATAGGTGGTGAACTCCACTGGAGCTGTGGATGAGCAGGGGATCTGTCAGTGCTCTGTGACCCTTCCAGATACCACCTTCCCAGCCGATCGAATGGAGATCTTGGAATCAGCTAACTATAACCTGAGTATCAGTGTCCAACAGGAGATCTCCAAGGTACGAAAAGAGAACAACATCTGTATAGTGGTAGAGACCGAGCTTGGTCTTATTACCAAACCTACAGATGGGCCATGACATTGTTGACCATTAATCATCATAACCTCAGGAATATATGTTCACATTCTGTAGTTGTTGGCATACAGTTGACCTTTGGTCTTCTAAACGCAAGATAAACATATTCCTATCCCATAAATATCTAAACATTTTTACTCATTGCTTATTAATATTTTAGTTCTACTCTCAGTTGGTTTCCATTGGAGATGCCTTTAGAAACCAACAAAAATAGTCTTTGCATTAGAGTTACAGAGATGTCCAACCTTCATGTTTCTTTAAGTCTTTGCGGGAGGTAAATCAGTATCAAGATCGGAGTCACCTTCCACACTTGACAATGGATGAAGGAATCGCTGAAATGCCAAATGTTTTGTTCCTCAACAATAATGGGATTTTCTAACTATGATCAACTAATTTTTGATTTTTTACTACTCAATAGATACACACTTATCAGGCTACTCTGACCGTCTACATTGAAAAGCTGAAGAACCTGACTAAAAGAGTGGAGGTCATGGAGATGGGTGGGATCTCTTACACCGAGCTGGACTTTGAGCTGTTGAAATTGGAGATTAAAGAAATGGAATCATTGGTGGTGCAACTCAAAGCTTCTTTCAATGGATCCAATGTCCTGGTGGAGAAACTCTTTGTGGAGGTAAGTGGATTGTTTTCTGAAAACTGTAGCTATGTACCTTTGAGTTGGAAGAATAATGGTCAATGTGATGAACCTCACATTTTTTTCCCCTTGTGGGTTATAATTAGACTTCTTCATGTTTAACGTACCAATAATTAGAAGGTAAATGGTCAATTCCCACTAACATGACATTTTCATGACATAATAATTTGAAAGGTTTGTGGTTATATCTTTACCATTCTCATCTTACCAGTGGTTCATGTCCCTTATTACCTTCAGCCAATGTTGACATGTTTATGGATGCTTTGTAGGATGTTTTACGTTAATACTTTTACATTATATTGTAAAACTTCAAGGCAAACTTTTAGGTTTCCAGACTTATTAAGGCACTGACCATGTCTCCTATATCTTACAGATCCATAACATCTCCATCATGGTGAACCAACTGGAATCATACGATAAGAACAATGTCCTGGCTGTGAGAAAGGAAATTGTTTCTCTACGGAAACGACTGGAAGAATGCGAGAAGAACCAAGTATTTCCCACCACTCCGCCAGTTAGCTATGGTTAGTAATAGTCTTTATATGTGATTTAGGTTGCACTAAACTACTCTATCAATACCCCAAGGGGATTGAGAGTTGAATTATCATTCCCTGTTTTCAATTAGTTTTATATTAGGACAGAAAAAGTACAACGTTTCCACTTGATGTTTTGGTCTATAGACCATCCTCAGATTTCCAGCAAGATCTATTGCAAGCAGTTATTGCTCCAATTGGAGGTCAACAGTACATTGGGGTCACATTAAGTCTTGTGTCAGGTCAGCATCAAAATCAAGCAATGTTGTTCTTATGTCCAGGTGACTTGAATAGTCCCATAAGGTGTGAGAAAAATGGCGTAGTAAACCATACATAACAAAATACCTTAAAATAGTCACCTACAGGCCAAGATGTGTAACATCGAAATATAAATAATCAAAGCCATGAGTTTAGAGATACATCCAGAGAAAATTATTTTCATTCACTTATCTATTTTTATGTTGACCTTCTTTTCCAGGTACCTGTACACATGGAGGGATTGCAAACATCAGCAAACCATTTGTGGTGCAGCTCAACTGGTTGGGCTTCAACTACAAATTTGGAGGATGGGGCAAGGACTCATTATTGGGGGCTGATAAAGAGATGTACTGGGTGGCCCCACTGAACGCAGATGCACGAATGATGAACACCCTACGTTTTTATCCCTCTTATGATGACCTCCTGCTCTACAAGAGAGCGACAGAGAAGACCCTCACTAAAAACAACTATGACTACTCAAATTGTGGTCAAGGAGGTGGTATGATTATGTACAACAAATTCATATACTACAACTGCTACAACACCATAAATCTTTGTAAGCTCAACATTGATACCTATGCCGTGGAACGCATCGCACTCACAAATGCTGCCTTTAACAACCGCTTCTCCTATGCCTCCTCCACTTGGCAGGACATAGACCTAGCCAGCGATGAAGATAGTCTTTGGGTCATTTACTCCACAGAGAAGAATTCTGGAAATATTGTCATCAGCAAACTCAATGACACGACAATGAATGTGGAGAACACCTGGGCTACCTCTCAGTACAAGCTTGGAGTGACCAACTCCTTCATGGTGTGTGGAGTCTTGTACGCTACTAGGACCCTCAGCACAAGGAAAGAAGAGATCTTCTACATGTATGATACCAAAACAAGACAGGAAGGACAGCTGAGCATTGTTCTGGATAAGATGATGGAGAATGTGCAGAGTCTGTCTTACAACCCCAATGACCACAAGCTGTATATGTACAATGATGGATACTTGGTCACATATGACCTCTACTTCAAGAAGAAGCCAGGCCAGCTCTAAATAAAGCTTAATGGTGAAATTTAGTAGTTTATTAAAGTTAGAGATCAATTTACCTCAAATGTAAAACACTACACTCCTGATGTCTTCTGCTATCTTCCAGTAATCCAACGTCTTCCACTGGTTTCCAATGAACCAATGTCTTCCACTGGCTCCTTACATCTTCCACTGGTTCTCAATTACCTAATGTCTCCCACTGGTGCCCACATGTTCCAACTGATTACCAACATCTTCCACTGGCATCCAACGTCTTTCACCAGTGCTCAACGTCTACCACTGGCTCCCAAATACCTTTTCTCTTCCACTGGCACCCAAAGACTTATGCTCCTGCTGAATGACTGTTCCGTCTTTAGATTAAACCATGGGTCTAATGAACCTAACACCTGTAACAAAGTGGGACATATAAGAACATATATAAATATATACAATGATTTAAACAGTAAATTGTAATTTTTATAGTTTCTTAATTCTATGAAAACAAAAAAATGAATACATGTAATTCTAGACTTTTGTTAAATGATAAGCCAATGGCACCAAAAGGTAGATTGTGGTCTACCAGTGGATCTATTAGAGTTGAATCGAGGTCTCTGAGTGACAGCAGGTAGAGATGTATTCCCATTGGCTGTGTCGAGGGAAGAAGCTCAGTAGACTAGATTGGGAAGGAAGGAGCTCAGGAGACTAGATTGGGAAGGAAGGAGCTTAGGAGACTAGATTGGAAAGGAAGGCGCTTGGGAGACTAGATTGGGAAAGAAGGAGCTTGAGAGACTAGATTGGGAAGGAAGGAGCTCAGGAGACTAGATTGGGAAGGAAAGAGCTCAGGAGGCTAGATTGGGAAGGAAGGAGCTTGGGAGACTCGATTGGGATGGAAGGAGCTTAGGAGTCTAGATTGGGAAGAAAGGAGCACGGAAGACTAGATTAGGAAGGAAGGAGCTTGGGAGACTAGATTGGCAAGGAAGGAGCTCAGGAGACTAGATTAGGAAGGAAGGAGCTTGGGATACTAGATTGGGTAGGAAGGAGCACAGGGGACTAGATTGGGAAGGAAGGAGTTTGGGAGACTAGATTGGGAAAGAAGGAGCACAGGAGACTAGATTGGGAAGGAAGGAGTTTGGGAGACTAGATTTGGAAAGAAGGAGCACAGGAGACTAGATTGGGAAAAGGAAGGAGCTCGGGAGACTAGATTGGGAAGGAAGGAGCACAGGGGACTAGATTGGGTAGGAAGGAGCTTGAGAGACTAGATTGGGAAAGAAGGAGCACAGGAGACTAGATTGACAAGGAAGGAGCTTGAGAGACTAGATTGGGAAAGAATAAGCACAGGAGACTAGATTGGGAAGGAAGGAGTTTGGGAGACTAGATTGGGAAGAAAGGAGCTTGGGAGACTATATTGGGAAGGAAGGAACTTGGGAGACTAGATTTGGAAGGAAGGAGAACGGAAGACTAGATTAGGAAGGAAGGAGCTCGGGAGACTAGATTAGGAAGGAAGGAGCACAGGAGACTAGATTGGGTATGAAGGAGCTTGAGAGACTAGATTGGGAAAGAAGAAACACAGGTGACTAGATTGGGAAGGAAGGAGTGTGGGAGACTTGATAGGGAAGGAAGGAGCTCTGGAGACTAGATTTGGAAGCATGGAGCGCAGGACACTAGATTGGGAAGGAAGGAGCTCAGGAGACTAGATTGGGAAGGAAGGAGCACAGGAGACTAGATTGGGAAGGAAGGAGCTTGAGAACTAGATTGGGAAGGAAGGAGCACAGGAGACTAGATTAGGAAGTAAGGAACTTGGGAGACTAGATTGGGTAGGAAGGAGCACAGGAGACTAGATTGGGAAGGAAGGAGCTTGAGAACTAGATTGTGTAAGGAAGGAGCATGGGAGAATAAATTAGGAAGGAAGGAGCTTGGGAGACTAGATTGGGTAGGAAGGAGCACAGGAGAATAGATTGGGAAGGAAGGAGTTTGGGAGACTAGATTGGGAAGAAAGGAGCTCCGGAGACTAGATTGGGAAGGAAGGAGCTCAGGAGATTAGATTGGGAGAGGAGGGTCTCAGAAGACTAGATTGGACATACTGCTTTTGGGGTATCAGACCATGTCAAGATATCCTCTTATAACACCTACTGTTACTCATTATAACACCTACCTATAACAATTCCCTTTTGTGCTAGGCAACCTCTCCTTATAGGAGTTAATATTTTCACATAAAACCTCAACTTATTACTACTCTTACTCATCCATAACTCCTCCTATTCTGCCATATAACACACCCTATAACTCATCCTAATACTCTATATAAACTATTACTAAATCATCTAAAATTCTTCCATAAAACCTCTACCTCTGATCCTTCTGTTCCTCATACATTCCTCCTATAACTCATCTTAGTGGTCCATATAACCATTTATATTGTTTCATAAAGCCCTACTATTATCCATAATTGCGTCATAAACCACTCATTATAACTCTCACTTGTTTCATACTTTACATAATGCACATAAGTGATACACATTAAAGGGGCAGAACTCCTTGGAACTTTTTAATGGAGGGGAAATGGTGGAACCACCCAAGATCGGATAGATACCATCTGGATAGATACCACAAGGTAGGGCAAAGGAACATGTTTTTTATAGGCGGACAAAGCAGGAATTGGCATTGAGGGGTCAATTTAGCAAATGGCCCGGACTTAAGAGGGCACGGAAGTAAAGACCTTGATGGAAGAATTAGGCGTGACAAAACATGGTGTGAGGTTAGAGAAATTATATTTCATATATTGAAAAAATGGGAAGGGGAGAAAGAGGCACATTATGTAAGGAGGGGGTGAAACCTATCTGAACTACAGAAGACCAATGGTCAGTTCTGGTTAAACCTCCACGGTTAGCTTTCATTTAATAAATCAGAATACTTGGATGAGAGAAGATTTGAGTTATCTATATTACCAAATATGAAATTGAGTCAAATAAAGTACTATCACGAAAAAAATATGTATTTCCACAACTAACAAATCGTACTTGTACCAGTAACTCTGAAATGTCATATCACTTTGGGAACTCAATCATAAAAAGGTCAACCATTGTCTAATATCTGGATATTTACGTCTCCATCCCTACTTTACTTTATCGTTCCTAGGTCTGAGACTTAATTTAGATTTTTTGTGGTTAACCACTAGTTTGTATGTGCTTGAACTTGACGATCAGCCCAAACCCATATCCTATCTGCCAGGTCCAAGACCTACCCCCTAGCCAATCCCTTTCTGACACATGCCTGCCCTATGAGAAACTGGTTAAGTGTTGGTTCCCCATCACCCTAGACACATGGGACACACAGGATAACCCAACCCCAGCCACAAAGCTCCCAGGGCCATCTAGCCTCCGCATCCTTCTTCCCACTATATCCCGATACCTCATCTGTGGTAGCCCGGACAAATCTTGATGTCCAACCAATAGGTCAACATCCCAAAAGGCCCGGATATGTAGCCTCAGGATATGCTACACCCTTAACCTCACTCCCTGGGTCCCAGACAGCCAACTCACCCAGTGGCAAAACCACCTCAGCCTCCTGGAGACACTATGCAGTATGTCTGACCATTTGGTGGGGAAATGAGCTGACACCTTGCTTGGGAAGTAAAAAACCTGGAGCCCCTAGCACCAGTGGTAATCCTGTAGCCCTTTAACCACTTCTATAGTTGGAATTCCCACCAATCAGCACTCATAATGCTGCTCGCTGATTTGTCCAAGCCTGGCTGAGACACCCAATGTCGTCAGCACTGACCATAGAGAGGATAGCTTTATTATCCTAAAATTCTGCAACTTAGAGAATTGATTTAGGAGAAAAGTAGGATTGGGTTTAGTCGGCTCTTTTAATGCCCACTGAAGAGCAGAATTTGACAAAGCCACTATGCGAAACGCATATCAGGCTGAGTAGATGCATGGACATCTCATGATGACATGATCAGATGTGGCTGTGGTGCCCGAATAACCAACACTTGTTGCAGCTCCATGCTGTAATGCCGAAAGTGAGCTTGCCAAATTTGGATGTGGGGCTTTGGGGAACCCATTAGTTTAAGTTGTTTACTCATGTCAAGGGGAGTTAGCCCGATAATGGTAGATGATTTGTTTATCCAATACCATTACCTATCAATCTATTATCTATATATGGTTAGTCTAAACGTGTGATGACTACCTATAGTGTCCTCCATTTAATTGCATGATTATTGATATTGAATGTATAAACTCATTAAATTACGGATTCTCTGGCTCATGGATACATTTGTTGATACAATTACTAATAGGTAATTAAGCACCCTCCCCCCATCATAACAGCTGGACTCCTAGAGAGTTGGTGATGTTAATTTTTCTGACTGCATCACTTCAGTTGTGTCTCACCCTTGGTGACCATATGGACACAGCACACCAGGCACATCTGTCTGTGTTTCTGGTCGTGCTTTTCCATATGGTTTTCTTGGCAATGACACTGGAGTGGGTTCACAGTTACTTCTCCAGTGCACAGCAATTTGTCTGACCTCTCTACCATGACCTGCTCATCTTTGGCGACCCTACATGGTACAGCTCACAGCTTCAGTGTCAGTGTTTAATTATAGTTCTAATACAGACAAAGTTATGAGGTTTTAACAGCTTGTAAAATGAGATATTCACCTAGGAAATAGAAAAGATGTGTTGAGAATAAAGAAAAAATAGTACCATCTAGTGTTAATGATTTGGTACTGCAGATAGCAAGTTTTGGTTGAGCAGGAAATTATTGGGTACTAAAAAAGGGACATTGTACATTATAATAAACTTATAAATTACTACAAATGATAAGGAATGGTTGAGACAAAAGTTGAGAAACTGGAATGGGAGGTTGAATCCTATTCTTGGAGACATCTGGTCAAGCATGGTGGTTGGTGGTCATTAAATTGAGTAGATTCAATCTTCTCCTTTTCTTCATCGCGAACCAGTGGTGGGTAACAGAACATGTTGAAGACAATCATGATGAGAAAATTTGGTGAATACATTATAGTCATGGTTAGATGTTAGATCTTGTAAGTGTTTGATTGCATCCATAGAGGCCACCATTAGACTGGGTCTTTATATCTTACGAGCGACTTGCCCGTCAAAAATGATGGGGCAATAAAAAAGTGTTGAAATGCTGTTTGTCACACAATGTGAGTGTACTGTGTGCCTCCACTATATAGACCCCTACAGCACACTAATGAACACATGTAATAACACTATAAGTGCCATGGGGGTCATCCAGGACCCTCATGACACAAAGTGTAAGTACTACACCATTTTAAACCGGTCTCTTATGGGGGTCTATACAGACCCTCATAAGCCTCTATTTAACCCCATTTGTCCCATAAGGGTATTTAAAGACCCTCATGGGACAGTTAGAAGCCTAACATTACCCCGTAAGTGCTATGAGGGTTCTCCAGTACCCTCATGACACTAAGTACAAACACTACACTGCACTAAACCCACCCCAATAAACCATTAAATCTAAACTAACCCCCCTCTACACTAACCTATTAACACCTACACTACCTACCTACTCCCTAATACCCCCCACCACTCTAATTACAGAAAGAAAAAAAAAACTAACTCACAAAAAATAAAAAACTCTACATTACAGAAAAGAAAAAAAAAACTGTCCCAAAAAAAGGAACATTACAGAAAATAAAAAAATACATTACAACTCTCCCACCAATACAAAAAAAAAATTACACAACTGAAAAGGAAATACATGTAGAATACATACAATACAATACAATACAAATAAAATACAATACCCCCCAATCTATCTAACATACAATCAATCCTATCTATCTAAAATACACCCCCTATCTATCTAATATACAATAAATCCTATCTATCTTAAATACATCCCCCTATCTATCTAATATACAATAAATTCTAACTATCTAAAATACATACCCCTATCTAACATACAATACTATATAATATGCAATACATCATATCTATCTAAAATACATAACCCTATCTATCATACAATAAATACTATATAATTTACAATAAATCCTAACTATCTAAAATACTTCCCCCTAACATACATTAAATCCTAACTATCTAAAATACATACCCCTATCTAACATACAATAAATGCTATCTCTATATACAAACCCTAATTCTAAGCTAAAATAAAATAATTAAGACCACTAACCTTTGCAGATGTCTCTTCAGATCAGCAACCTAGGGAAAAAGAAATTAGTACAACACATTTGCATAAAATAAATAAAGATTCTAAATATTCTAAATATTCTAATAAATACAATAAATTTAATATACATTGTACTTACCTCCCCGCAATGTCCCCGGCCTCCTCCTCTTCTGCTCTGCCCTGGAACAAAACGCGCTCTAAAAAAAAAAACGGACCTCTCGACGCTAATGAGCCTCCTACAGAGTTTTCCAGAAGAAAATTGTCAATGGCGGATTCTGATTGGCTGTAAACGCTGTCTATCAAATTCAGCCAATCAGAATGCGCAGATCCCATTGTGATTCGCTGAAGGCATCTGTGCCTTGTGATTGGCTTAAATAAAGATTGACAGGTGCATTAGCCAATTAGAGTGGGATTTTGGGGTGTATCCCATTCTGATTGGCTCACACATTGGCACCTTCTTATTGGCTGAATTTGATAGACAGCGTTTTCAGCCAATCAGAATCCGCCATTGCCTATTTTCTTCAGGAAAAGGCTCTAGGAGGCTCATTAGCATTGGGGAAGTCCGCAAGTGCGGATCTCCATTCGTTTTTTTTAGATCGAGGATTGTTCCAGGGCGGGGCAGAAGAGGAGGAGGCCGGGGACATTGTGGGGAGGTAAGTACAATGTATATATTTTTTTTTTTATGTTTATGTATGTTGTAGTAATGTAATGTTTTTTTTTTAACAGGGGCCGCGCATGAGAAGAAGAAAAGAAGAAGGACGGGACATGCTGGAAAGGTGAGTAGAATATTTGGAATATTTCCTCAACTCTGACCAGTTTCCCAGTCCCGGTTGCTTAAAAACATCCCCACAGCATGATGCTGCCACCACCATGTTTCACTGTGGGTGATGTGATGTCTTAAGTATGCATCAGACATAGCGTTTTCTTTGATGGCCGAAAAGTTCCATTTTAGTCTCATCAGACCAGAGCACCTTCCTCTATACATTTTGGGAGTTTCCCCACATGCCTTTTCGCACACTCAAAACATGCCATTTAGTGCTGAAAGTAATGGCTTTCTTCTGGCCACTCTGCCATAAATCCCAACTCTATGGAGCGTACGGCTTATTGTCGTCCTATGTACAGATACTCCAGTCTCTGCTGTGGATCTCTGCAGCTCCTCCAGGGTTACCTTAGGTCTCTGTGCTGCCTCTCTGATTAATGCCCTCCTTGCCCGGTCCGTGAGTTTTGGTGGGCGGCCGTCTCTTGGCAGGTTTGCTGTTGTGCCATGTTCTTTCCATTTGGTTATGATAGATTTGATGGTGCTCCTGGGGATCATCAAAGGGGGTGAATACTTTTGCAGGGCACTGTATGGGGTCTCTGAGACCCTATAAACAGGTTGTTTCCCTTATATGGATAATAAAACAATGTATCACCACCAATAAATACAGTGAGATTATAAGGTAGCTGTTGGGTAAATCAAGAGCCATTCAAGATAAGGAGAACTTGTAGTGATCCTCCTAGACTGGTAGTGATCCTCCTAGACTTGTAGTGATCCCCCTAGACTGGTAGTGATCCTCCTAGACTGGTAGTGATCCTCCTAGACTTGTAGTGATCCTCCTAGACTAGTAGTGATCCTCCTAAACTTGTAGTGATCCTCCTAGACTGGTAGTGATCCTCCTAGACTGGTAGCGATCCTCCTAGACTTGTAGTGATCCTCCTAGACTGGTAGTGATCCTCCTAGACTGGTAATGATCCTCCTAGACTGGTAGTGATCCTCCTATAAAGGTGGTGGACAAACACTCATCAGATATCTTATTAATGTTTCTCTGGTGGTCTGGGTAACTATTTGCCATTCAAACTAAAGAAAAGAAATAAAGCAAGATCCAAGTGTGGGGTATCCTGAAAATTTTGACCATAAGAGAATTCCTTATAGGAAAATTCACAGAACATCGAGAATAGAATTCAGGCTTTTGCCGTATTAACCCTAATTATGCTCAGATTTGTTTGCATGTCTATATATGAGGTGCACCATACTTTTGGAGGTAGGGCATGGTGGAAATACGTTGAAGATTTTAATCCGAGCTTCTCTTTTCTACTCTTGAAAATTATTTTTGTAAAGCACATTTGATCTGTAGTGATAATATTTGTGATATTAGAAGTCAACATGTCAACATTGATAAGTATGGACAGTTCTAATTATTATCCTACCTGTGGGTGTGGTCTTTGGTCAAAGATGTGAAACATGGCACTCTACATGAGAAAGAATAGGAAGAAGAGAGGATGTTCAAGAAGGTAAGAGCTTTTTCATATAGGGGATTGAAAAATTAGCATGAAGCATACATTTTAAATGACAATTAAGTTGAGGAGGAAAAATGGATTAAGTCGCCTAGTTAAATGTTCATATAAAACAAAACATTTTGCTTAAAAAGTATCTTTAAGTAATATGAATCCTATTTTGTTTTGAGTATTTCAACTAATTTATATTATAAACAGACTGATCATATTTAGAATCTTTCCAAACCATATATGTGTCATCAATGTATCTTAATTTATTTGAGCAGAAATACTGAGATTTGGTAGTACATTGGAAGAAATACAATTGAAAAGGACACATAAGTCACTAAATGGATCCTACAACATCTTGTAGAGACCCTAAAATTCTCCATAAAGAAACTGAATAGAGTATATGGCTGTCAATTATCAAGTTAATGATTGGCGCACACCAAACCATATGAGTGTCATCAACGTATCTGAGTTTATTTGAGTAGAAATACTAAGCTTTGGTTGTACATGGCAAGAAATAAGATTTAAAAGGACAGGGAAGTTACTAAATATGCCCTTCAGCATTAGGTAGAGTGGCTGAAGCCATCCAAAAAGAAACTGGACAGAGGCCGTGGCTGCTGATTATCAAGTTAATTATTGTCTCACACCGAACCATTGGACGTCCAAAGGGCATGCAAGTCTTCTTACCTTTCAGCACACATGGGAATCCCACTTTAGATCTCCAAGATGACAGCCAGAATACAAGTACTAGTTATTTCATACAACTGATAATACTATATATTAAGTCCTGTATAGATAATTTAATCACAAAATACCCAAATGTCATGTTCAACTATGTACACTTCAATTAGATTTTTTTTATAACAGCCATTTGTAATTATTTCTATGTGTACTTTTCATTTCTACAACAGCTAAGACCTTTGATGTGTTCCATTAACTTGTCCTAAACTATTTTATTTAATGCATGTTTGTCCCGTTTACTATTGTCCGCAGTTCCGGTTTGGCTGGGTATCCGGGTAGCTGTGTGAGCTTTGCACAAATTCATTGTTACATAGTGACAGCTCACAAGATCAATAAAAAATATATATATTTTGCATCTGGGAACACATTTGAATAAAATATTTTAGGACAATGTGGAAAGTTTGATCCGGAATCCAGGAGGGAGGAGGGTATAAATGTATTTATGTACGTCGGCTGATATATACAACCACACAGGAGGCTGAAGGAGCAAGATGTTGGTCCTACTGCTACTGTATCTTGGACTTTGTCATGCTCAGACCCAGGTAGTCTGTAAATGGGAACAGAAAGAAAGGAGAGAGACATTACAGAGAGAAAAGGGGAGAGGGATGTTTGAGAGCAAAGATGGTGAGGTGGTCAGAAAGAGAAATGAATTAGAGGGTACTGTTATGAAGAAAGGAGGGAGAGGTGGTATGAAAGGGAAAAGAGGATGGAGGATCTGTGAGCCAAAGGACTAAGAGGGGAGGGAAATGGGGATTTGATACGGAATTGAGAGAGGAGATGTCAGGGAAAGGATAAGGAGTAGAATGTGAGAGATATATGAAGAGAGGGAATGTGAGAGAGAGAGGCAGATGAGGTGAAAGAGGGAGAAGAGACGTGGGACGAATGGAAAACAGTGTGACAAGGATCTAATAGAGAAAAGACAGAGGGATGTGAAAGAAAAAGGAGGACGGTGGGGGTATGAGAGAGAAATGAGGGAGAGGAAAGTGAGAGAGAAAGAACTGATAGCATGTGAGAGTTAGAGGATGGAGATGTGAATCTGATAGAGAGAAAAGAGTGAGAGCTAACATGAAGGGGAAATAAAGGAATGGAGTACATGAGAGAGAAAGGAGATACATGGGATCTGAGAGCAAGAAGGAGAGGGGATATGGTAGAGAAATAGATAAGATTATGAGAAAGAAGGAACAGAGATGGGATTTGATAGAACAAGGAAGGAGATTGAGAGAAAAGGAGAATGAGAGGTGAGAGACCGAAAGGTGGGAGAGGGATATGTGAAAAATGGGGCAGAGAAGACATGAAGGAGAGGTGAAAGTCATAAAGGAAGGAGAGGAGTATGTGTTATTGGAGGGTGAGAAGATGTGCGGTAAGAGACAGAAATGGAGGAGAGGGCATGTAAGAGGAAAGAAGGTAGGGAGAGGGATTTGCGAAAGTAAGATAAGCATTTTGGTTTTTGCCTTCTCTCTCACAACCCCTCTCCATCATTTCTGCCTCTCACTTATCCTGCACATCCCCTCACCCTCCTTTATCACATACTCCTCTCCATCTTGTTTCAGGTAATTTGTATATGTAGAGAGAAAGAAGGGAGAGAAGATTCGAGAAAAAAAGATGGAGAAGGGAATATGATAGAGAGAATGCCGGGAGAGGAGGAGATGGAAATTAGAGAAGAGTGGGATAATGGAAAGAAAGGAAGGTGATACGAAAGAGAAAAGGATGAAGAGGGGATTTGAGAGAAGAAATAATTGTTCATGTGAAAGTGTTATATAGTATGACTCTATATCTCTGTCCCCGTCCCTCAAACTTTCTCTTCTCAGCAGAACGTGACAGGGTCTCAAGATGATCATGGGCTTTGTTACTGCTCCATCAACCTTCCAGATACCTACTTTCCAGCAGATCGTATGGAGCTCCTGGAATTAGCCAATCAGAAGCTGAGCATCAGCGTCCAGGAGGAAATTACCAAGGTATGGAGATAGTGGTGGGATGTGCTGGATATACATGTTGGGTGTACTTTGGTCTGTGTTTTGACATTTAATACCATGGATTGTGTTTTGCCCTGGGCTTGAATGACAAATAAATTAACAATGTAAGGTAGAATCAATGTTACCCCTCTCAATGACACCTATCCAGCATATGAGACTATTTGTGTGGACAATGACTCTCAATTGCCTCTGTGATATCTCCAGATACAAAGCTATCAGGTCACACTCACTGATTATATGACACTACTGAAGAACCTAACTAGACGGGTTGAGAGGATGGAGATGGGAGGTGACACTTACACAGAGCTGGACTTTCAGCTGTTGAAGTTGGAGATTAGTGATATGGAATCACTGATGGTGAAACTCAGAGCTTCCATCAATGGATCTAATGTTCTGGTGGAGACACTCTTTGAGGAGGTAAGAAGATCAGCCCCTGAAAACTTTTGAGAATAATGCATTCTGTTAGGTCTGGGGACTTCAAATTCCTCTTGTTGTCTTCTTTCCTGAATCTCAACTTCTGATCCCACTTTTCCCCCCTCAAAATAATGCCACCTATTGGGTGAAATGTCCGTTATATTCTCCTCCTTTTCCTTCACTGAAGGATATTATCTTCTGTATTTGGATGATCTCAGGTTCTTTCTTTGATGAACCTCAAAACTTCTTCCCTTTCCTTCACTGAAGTATGAAATCTGTTGGAACTAGAGGACCACCATCTTTTTTTTTCTTCCAACTTTGGTGAACCTTATATTCTTAATTCCTTTATTTAAGGTAGACCTCCATTTTTTCTTTCCTTCCTTTCGTAGTTTGGTAGACTTCAAATTCTTCTTACTTTTTCTTCTCAGAGTCTTCTTTGGGAGACCTCTTTTTCATCTATAAGTTCCTTCTCAGAATAATGCAACCTGTTGGATGTGACAGACCTCAAATTGTTCTTATTTGGTAGACCAACCCTAATCCCTCACATCTTATTGCATTTCCTGTTTCATGTGAACTTAAAGATCCAGTTTCGAAGACTTTTAAGAGTAAATATCAGTATAGACAACTTATACGTGGATTGTGATTTCAAAAAAGTTCATATTTTGTGAGAAGGTTGGGCCTTCTTGGGATACTCACAAACTCTGTTTTTTCAGATTCATAACATTTCCATCATAGTGAACCTTCTTGAATCATACGATAACAACAAAGTATTGGCCGTACGGCGGGAGATAGCTTCTCTAAAGAAACGTCTAGAAGAATGCCATAAGAACAATACAGGGCTTCCAGATCTTCTAACACCAGTAGAATATGGTAAGGAAAAGAGATTTATCCATAGCTCGTTTTTGTCATGTTTCAATTATTGTAGACTGATTTATCATGACACGCTAATTTCTCCTACATCCAACATTGATGCTGTTGCCTCATAGTCTCATAGTTGGCATCAAATCAAACGTCATGTTGGCCTACAAACCTGCAGATATTCTACTCTCATTGAAGACCAAGCTCCTTCTGTTATTTCACCCTAATAGATCATAGACCTCCACTGAGGATTTCTCACTGGTTAGGTGAGGTCTCGATAGTGACAATTTGGGGAAAGTGCTCCACGGAAGGACCTAGGTCTAACCTCACTGGATAAAACATTTAATGGGAGATCTCACCTCACATTTTAACTTTAGTAAATATTGCTCAGATGGTTTATACCAGGCATGAATATTAATTTTATTGTATTTTAGGTTCTTGTAAACATGGAGGGATTGTGAACATCAGCAAACCGTTTGTGGTGCAGCTCAACTATTTGGGGTTCAACTATAAAATTGGAGGATGGGGCAAGAACTCGTTTTTGGGCACCAATCAGGATGTGCATTGGGTGGCTCCTCTGAACACTGATGCACGGATGATGAATGTAGTACGTTTTTATCCAACATACAATGACCTCTTGCTCTACAAGAATCCCACAGATAAGGTCCTCACTATTCCAAGAGACAGGTATTACTTCAGCACTGATGACTTCTCTAGGTGTGGTCAAGGTGGAGGTGTAATTATGTTTAATAACTCTGTTTATTACAATTGCTACTATACCAGAGACATCTGCAAGTTCAACGTTAACACCAATGTCTTGGAACGTAAGACCCTTCCAGATGCGGCTTTTAACAATCGATTCTCCTATGCTTCTTCTGTGTACCAGGATATAGACTTAGCCAGTGATGAGGAGGGCCTTTGGGTTTTATATGCAACAGAGCAAAGTAGAGGGAATATTATGATTGGTAAACTGAATGGTACTTCTCTTGAGTTACTAGAGACCTGGTCTACCTCTCAGTACAAACCTGGTGTAACCAATGCCTTCATGGTGTGTGGCGTCTTGTACACCACACGGGCCCTCAACATCAAGACTGAAGAAATCTTCTACAGCTATGACACAAAGACAGCCAAGGAAGGCAGTCTAAACATCCCCTTGGAAAAGATGATGGAGAATGTGCAAAGTCTATCATACAATGCCAATGACCATAAAATCTACATGTACAATGATGGCTACCTGGTGACTTATGACCTCTACTTTTAGTTAGTATCAGGCCAGACCCAATCCGGAATAGATCTCTGACATCATGCTAATCACGTCACATACATAGAAACCATCAAACTAATCATTTCATCATGTGGTTTATCAGTTGATATGGTTATAAGCATAGGGGATATCTATTTTCTCTGTTAGTAGAACCTTCCAGATTTCCAAAATGTATTCTTTAATAAAGTCAATATTCAAAATGCTGATAATAATACATTGGATGATGCCATCATTGGAGTCATTAGTCAAGAGGGTTTGTATAAGGAATTAAAATTTGGGGGTGTTAGAGAAACAAAATAACTTGGTTTGGGAAGGTAGTATGGGCAAGTGCCTTCTATCTTCAAATATATGTCAAGTTGTTTATTTTACCACTAGTACCAAGGAATCTGCTGGCTCTCTACAAATACAATACGTAAGAGTATCTCCATTATGACACTGAACAAAGCAAAGTAGCTATGACCAAGAAAACCAAATCCTCTCTCTTTACACCATCTGTCTAACCAGTATGGTGCGATTCATCCTCTCTTTCTCATATCCATGCACTGGCAGTACCTCAGGGATAGAAACAAACAATGCTACCTGGTCCAAACATTTTTTGAACTACATCATTCCAAGCCAGATCATTAGTACCAAGGTCAACAACAACATCATTCCAAGCCAGATCATTAGTCCCGAGGTCAACAACAACATCATTCCAAGCAAGATCATTAGTCCCAAGGTCAACAACAACATCATTCCAAGCCAGATCATTAGTCCCAAGGTCAACAACAACATCATTCCCAGCCAGATCATTAGTCCAAAGGACTACGACAACAACGTTCCCAGCTAGATCATTATTCCCAAGGTCTACAACAACATCATTCCTGCCCAGATCATTACTCCCAAGGTCTACAACAACATAATTCCCAGCAAGATCATTAGTACCAATGTCTACAACAGCATTATTCTAAGCCAGATCATTAGTCCCAAGGTCTACAACAACATCATTATAAGCCAGATCAATAGTCCCAAGATCAACAACAACATCATTCCCAGCCAGATCAATAGTCCCAAGGTCTACAACAACATCGTTCCCAGCCAGATCAATAGTCCCAAGGTCTACAACATCATTCCTGCCCAGATCATTACTCCCAAGGTCTACAACAACATAATTCCCAGCAAGATTATTAGTCCCAATGTCTACAACAGCATTATTCTAAGCCAGATCATTAGTCCCAAGGTCTACAACAACATCATTCCCAGCCAGATCATTGGTCCCGAGGTCTACAACAACACCAAACTCTTCTTCCCTAAACATTGCTTTCCATACATAAATATTGTTATTTTCTAAAGTTATTAGTTAGTGACATACTTCCCAAATGTGTGCAGATTTTATTGAACTACTGTGATCAATTCTCTCCATTTATGACCCAATCACTATCTCTCATAACAATGGCGTTCCACTATCCTCCTACTTCTGTATCACAAAAACCTTACGAGTACAGAGACAGTTTGAAATACAGAATATTATATTTTGTATATTTACAAAATATTTTACTAAATTAATAGTCAAGTATCGATCAATTATAACTAGGAAAATTAAAAATCGCTTCAGGTGATACAGCCTAAAGGGTACTAAACTCTGTGCACCTCGAAATACCAACTGCTTTAGGAGCCCACCATCAATCTACCCAACCAAAGAAAAGGTCTCATCACAAAATTCATACTTGTGTTGGGCTCATCATGAAGCAATGAAGTAAAGGGGCACATACACACAGGAATCCTACTCTCTAAAAAATCGTAATGAAATCACTTGAATGAACAATATCGAGAATTATAGGCAACAGATCCACTATATTTCACGATAAATATCTTCTGGAAGGTTATGATATGCACCACAATTTGGGTAAAAGGTGTCAAGAGAGGAGCAAATACCAACAACTAGCCTAGAATATCTATAACAGAGGAGTAAGTACCAAAAAGTAATGATATTGATCAGAATTTGAATTAATGGGTCCCTATGTCTCACAATGGAGACCTCCTATCTGGAGGACTAGGACTGACTGGCTTGACGGGGCTGCAATCAGCACCTTCGACGATCATCGCAAGGCCCGTACGTGACCGTACTTTGCAAGTTAATTTGATATTTAATTGGTGTTTTTGAGAGGTGTCATATCAGCTAGGCGAGGAAAAAAATGGTGGCCGTAAAGCCGTAATTTTCTTTCAAGCCTGTAAATCGGAAAAAGCCATTTCGGGCTTGGGGAAAATTAAGAATTCCCCAAGCCCACAAATGGTTTCACACCCTTACATTCAAAAAAGACAGGCAGGGGAGGGAGATAAGGGGAAAAAAACAGGAAAGGGGGCAAAGAGACACGGGAAGGAGAGAGGGGGTAACAGACACAGGAGGGAAAGAGACACAGGTGTGAGAGAGTGGGGAGAGGTTTGCAATGAGTGCCGAAGGCACTCAATGCAAGGCACGAGTTAGGAGTTAGGAGTTAGGAGGGGAGTGAGCCTCACATTATGTGGCAAACAGCATTGCCAGGTTTCAAATGTTATTGCCGTCATTTTTGACGGGCAAGTCACTAGTAAAATAAAAAAAACATATTCAAATAAAAAAAGATACAACCTGCAAAATGAACAGTAATTAATAATAACCTATCGCAAATGATCATCCATTGATGGTCAACAATGCCCTGGCCCTCACTCTTCTGCCCCGGACTAGTCGGGCTATCCATGTTGATTGAATAGGGTCCAGTCATCTTCTTTCTTGACTGAAGCCCATGTCCTGTATTGACCCCCATGAGTGACCAGGTTAATTAAGTGCTTATGGAGGTCTGTATAGACCCCCATGAGTGACAGGGTTAATTAGGGGTTTATAGGTGTCTGTATTGACCCCCATGAGTGACAGGGTTAATTAATTGCTTATGGGGGTCTGTATTGACCCCAAGTGTGACAGGGTTAATTAAGGGTTTATGGGGGTCTGTATTGACCCCCATGAGTGCTAGGGTTATTTATTGGCTTATGGGGGGTCTGTATTGACCCCCATAAGTGACAGGGTTAATTAAGTGCTTATGGGGTCTGTATTGACCCCCATGAGTTAGGGGGTTAATTAAGTGCTTATGGGGGTTTGTATTTACCCCCATGCGGGACAGGGTTAATTAAGGGTTTATGGGGGTCTGGATTGACTCCCATGACTGACTGAGTTAAATAAGTGCTTATTGGGGTCTGTATTGACCCCCATGAGTGCCAGGGTTATTTATTGGCCAGGGTTAATTAGTGGTTTATGGGGGTCTAGATTGATCCCCATGAGTGAGGGGGTTAATTAAGTGCTTATCGGGTCTGTATTGACCCCCATGAGTTAGGGGGTTAATTAAGTGCTTATGGGGGTTTGTATTTACCCCCATGCGGGACAGTGTAAATTAAGGGTTTATGGGGGTCTGGATTGACACCCATGTGTGACAGGGTTAATTAAGTGCTTATGGGGGTCTGTATTAACCCCCAAGTGTGACAGGGTTAATTAAGGGTTTATGGGGGTCTGGATTGACCTCCATGAGTGATCGGTTTAATTAAGTTCTTATGGGTGTCTGTATTGACCCCCATGAGTGACAGGGTTAATTAGGGGTTTATTGGTGTCTGTATTAAACCCCATGAGTGACAGAGTTAATTAAGTGCTTATGGGGATCTGTATTGACCCCCATAAGTATCCGGGTTAGGTAAGTGCTTATGGGGGTCTGCATTGACCCCCATGCGGGCCAGGGTTAATTAAGGGTTTATGGGGGTCTGGATTGACCCCCCTGAGTGACCAGGTTAATTAAGTGCTTATGGGGGTCTGTATTGACCCCCATGAGTGACAGGGTTAATTATGGGTTTATGGGGTCTGGATGGACCCCCATGAGTGAGGGGGTTAATTAAGTGCTTATGGGGGTCTGTATTGAACCCCATGTGGGACAGGGTTAATTAAGTGCTTATGGGTGTCTGTTGACCCCCATGATTTACAGGGTTAATTAAGGGTTTATGGGGGTCTGGATTGCCCCCCATGAGTGACAGGGTTAATTAAGGGTTTATGGGAGTCTGAATTGACCCCAATGAGTGACAGTGTTATTTAGGGGTTGATGGGACTCTGTATAGACCACCATGAGTGATAGGGATATTTTGTATTATTATTACAGGTCCTTTAAGGATTCGCAAGGCGGGAATTTAGAATTTTGATTGCAGCGGGGACCCCCACTGCGAGTGTTAGTGTGGGGTTAATGCGGGTTTCCGAGCTTATCTCGGATCCCTTCAAGGGTAAGTTGTACATGGCTGTGCGGTCCGAGGTCGTGGAGCCTCGTTTTCATTTTTTTCGAAACTGTATAATTTGGGGTTAAATTTGCGTATAACCTCACTTTCAGATGTCCTGGCTGTCCCCCCTTGCTGTGGGCGAGTGTTTAAAAAAAAAAAATCATTATTGGGTTTATTAGTTAAGGTTGGGTTTTTAGTGTTTTTGTGTTTGGTTCGGGGCGTTAGTGCAGTGTTTTGCGAGACACAGGGGAGGGAGAGGAGGAGAGGAAGGAGAGGACTACGTGCTGCAAGTTAACAGTTGAGTGGGGTGGTTTGGGGCGCCATAGGACTAAGTGCTGCGAGTTTAGAGGTGTGTGGGGTGGTGGGGGAGTAAAGGTGGGGAGGAGGTGGTTAGGAGTGTGGTGGAGGAATGAGTGGAGGGAGAGGAGAGAGAGGGGAGAGGAGAGATAGGAAGTGGAGGAGGGAGAGGAGGAGGGAGATGAGGTAGAGTAGGTGGAGTAGGGAGAGGAGGGAGACAAGGGAGAGGAGGTGGAGGAGGGAGAAGAGGAGGAGTAGGAGGAGGATAGTACTGCAGAGGATTAGGTGGGTGGTGGCAGTGTGGTCCGAGCATCAGGCACACATAGGAGAGGGACAGAGGGGAAGGGGCCTGATCCCAGGAGGGGTGGTAGTTCAGGGAAGGGACAGGTCCCAGGGACATGTCAGGGAAGAAAGGGTCCCCATCCAAATTCGAGAGGGCAAGAGGCTAAGGGCAAGCAAAGGACCCACAAATATACGCATTGGGAGAATGTGGTCCTACTCAATGCTATCCGTGGCTGCCCTGTGATTCTTGCAGGGGGAGGAGTTAAGCCAGGGCCTAGGGCTTAGGCATGGAAGGAGGTAGCGGCTGAGGTTACTGCGGTAGGCACAGCGCAAAGGGATGTGAGATCTGTCAAGCAAAGGTTCAACAACATCATGGCCAAGGTGAGGAGGATGATGACTATAATGAGTGGGAGAGGGGTGCCAAGGACCTTCTGAGACCTTCTGAAAAAGGCAGGGAATGAGCATCAAAGTTGCTCATGGCAATGCCCTCGATCAGCGCCAAAGGTAAGCAAGACTTTAATGTCCGCCATATTTTTCCAGCACATAACTCGGAAGCCGTCAGAAGACCACCAAAAGACGCCAATTAATTAAAAAATTAACTTACAACCTCACACACAGCACAGGGGGAGAGGCAGGGAGCCTGTAAGTGAGGTTACAAGCTAATATGAGGTTTAATTGGCATTTTTGGGAGGTCTGAAATCGGCTAAGCGAGGAAAAAAATGATGGCCGTAAAGACGTAATTATTTAAAAGAGGATCATAACGAGGCTGAAGCCCTGTAGGGCTTATGCGCTCATTGCGAGGCCCTCAAGACTTGAAGAGGGAGAGGGAGGAGAAAGACACAGGGGAGGGAGAGGGTTCAAAGAGACACAGAGGTGAGAGAGGGGGGAAAGAGTCACAGGGGAGGTAAATAAGGAAGAAAAAAAAAACAGGGCAGGGACAGGGGACAAAGAGACAGCAAGAGGAAGAGGGGGGAAACAGACACAGTGGTGAGAGAGTGGGGAGAGGCTCAAAAAAGGCTCACAAGGTAGAGGGCCACATTGGGTGCTGGGGGCAGAGGCCTAGGGGAGGGAGAGCAGGTCAAAGAGACACAGGGGTGGGAAAGCGGGGCAAAGAGACACAGAGGAGGGAGAGGGGGGAGAGACAAAGGGAGCGAGAGGGGAAGACACGGGAGAGAGAGGGTTGAAAGAGACTCAAGGGAGGGAGAGGGGCAAAGAGACACAGGGGAGGGAGTGGTGAAAGAGACACAGGAGAAGGAGAGGGGGACAAAGAGACACAGGGGAGGGAGAGGAGGGAAAAGCGACAAAGGAGAGGGAGGGAGGGAAAGAGACACAGGGGAGGGGGGAAGAGACACGGGGGAGAGTAAAGTCAAATATTATCCTGTCATTTGTGACAGGAGGCCCTAAATGGGTGCTGAAGGCGCTCATTCCAAGGCTCGCAGAGGAGAGAGGAGAGATGAGGGAGGGAGAGGACAAAGAAGGAGGGAAAGAGAGAGAAGCCATGCATAGCGAGGCTCGTATTTCCAGCATCTCATTACAAGGCTCAAAATTTGCGGCATCATTGCAAGGCTTGCAAATATTATGCCGTCTCTTTTGACGTGCAAATGGCTAGTACAGGCAGGTGATACTGGAGTGGGTCGCAAGTTCCTTCTCTAGTGGACTGTGCTTTATCTGACCTTTCTGCTATCACCTGCCTACCTACACTGACCCTACGTGGTATAGCTCACATTCAGGTACACAAGCCCCTTCACCACCATCTACTCTAACCCATCAGGAGGGGCTGCAAAAACACATGGAGGCTGTCCAGAGGCACGTGGAGAGACAGCCAGCTCACCTCTATCAGGGGTTATCTCCGCTGCGCCCATCCAGGTAAGTCCCACGTCATTGATGGGGGCCATGCGCCAAGATATATACCCATTGCCATTTGGTGACCTCCCATTATGTTTTGCTATTCATTAATTTACATTAGTGTGGTGTATGTTCCCCTGGTCTCCTTGTGGATTGCTAAGTGTTGGTGGTGAAGGGGCTTGTATACCTGAATGAAGCTATGAGCTATACCATTTAAGGCCACTCTAGGTGGGCAGGTGATAGCAGAGAGGTCAGACAAATCACATTCCACTAGAAGGGGACTAACAACCTACTCCAGTATCTTTGACATGAAAACCTTGTGGAACAGCACAGGCAGTGACCTAGCTAAATGCTGCAGGTGCTGCATTCCATAGGGTCACAGAGAGTCGGACACGACTGAAGGACTGAACAACAAATAATAAAATGTTCCCCGGATACTTGATATATGTGATGGGCGGTGTAATTTGGCCATTATTTGTTTTCCCAATGTAGATGTGATGAGCGAGATGTATATGCAATCATATATATATATATTCCCGGGTCCACATTAGAGCCTCTGTGAGTGAGAAAGGGTTAATGTGGCATCAGCTTCATGATTTTGTGTTGCTATTTAATTAGGTAGTGTGTCTTTAATTGCTTTCTGCATGTTGCAGCATGGCTTTTCATATTGGCATGTGCATGGCCATTTTTTTTTTATGCCTATTATTTATTTGGGGGATTATTGTGCTAGTAATTGTAATGTCTTCCCATGCTTTCCCCATGTTATAATGTCCATTGGTGTGTTTATATTGTCTTTTACAGTGTCGAGAACTTGTCTGGAAACCCTGTGCGGGTCCTATTTGGAGGTTGTAATATTTTTGCCTCCATTTGCAAGTTACGGGTTTTAACGCCATGGTGTCTTTGGGAACTTAATAGCGATTTAATAGCGATTTGCGAATGTAACAGTTACGGGCTTGACAAAACAAAGGATTTGCGCCAACGGATTTCCGATTTCGACTTACCATAGGGTTTTTCCACCTGTAACCCGCACATTGCTTGCGAGTAGCTGTAAGAGGCCAATTTAATAGCTCTTGCGGGCTACGGTTTTACATGTTCTGGGAATTTAATAGGGCTGCAAGTCCACTGTGTAGATAGTTGGATCTTACAGAGGTCAAGTAGTATGGAAATGTCCTGGTCACGTCATCCAGAGTAAATGCATACAATAGATCAAATAAGTTCAATACATGCGTCTGTTTTTAAAACAAACAAAGCCGTCTAAAGAAACATACAAAAAACATTTCAGGTAAGATCATGTTTACAAATGTAGGAATTTGGAAGGAGGCCCGAGTGCCTCTTGTATAACTACTTAATCTCTTCTCTTTTCTTAGTCGCATAGTTCCCATTGTTCCTATCATTTTATTATTCTCCTTCATTAGTTTTATGCTTTGGTGACCATTTCTTTTAGACTATTTCCTCTTCTTGTCGTTCAGTAGTTCTTCAGAATGGTTGGTGTCTTATTTGGATATTAGATTTATTGTTGAGTTTAATTGTAGCCATTTCTCTCTTGGGACGTCCCTTCCAATGTCTTAAGCATACCATAGTAAAATATTATAATTGTCTAACTACGAGACGTCGTCACGCTTTGAGTGGTGCGTACGACTTAGCGATGAGCGCCGCATGCAGGACTAAGAAGAAAAAAAATACGAGACGCGAGACTTAGGAAAAAAAATACAAGACGCAGGATTTTGAAAAAAAAAATATGAGACGCGGAACATAAAAAAAAAAAAATGACAAACGAAAAGTTAACGACCGAACCGCAAAAACAAAAAAAAAACAACAAAAAGACAAAAAATTTTACACAAAATACAACAAAAATATCACCGATAGCACGGGAGAACAGCCAGGACGTCTGTAAGTGAGGTGAAATGCGATTTCGGTCGAATTTAAGTGGTTTCAGTAGTGAAAATTGCGTAAGTGAGAAAAAAAATGGCGGCACACTTGCCACAGAGCTGTCACTTTCTCCTCAGGTGATGACAGTCTGAACATTTTCTGCTGCCGGAAAATCAAAAGAGATTGTTAGCTCTTCAGGATACTGATTGATGAATATTAAATACAAAAAGGTGCAATATATTAATAATCATTAATCAATAATTAATTAATTATTAATAAAAACAAAATTGAATAGTTAAACAATTTGAGCAAACAAGAATTTATGCTTGATTTAGTTTAGCAATACTTTCATACTTAGATGTTTGTAATATATTAATGAATTAAATAATTAATAATAATGTACTTTAATTTATTATTTATTAATTAGTAATCATTAAGAAAAAAAGGTTAAAGTTTATTAATACATTAATGCAAAAAAAAATTCTAAGCCATTTACACAATGATTCATTAATTATTAATGTACATTATTTTATTAAGGAATTATTAGTAATCATTATGAACAAATATTTGATATTTTACAATGCCTTTAGTTTAGGAATATATTAATTCTTAGATCTTTAGAATACATTTAGTCAGTGATTAATTGATTATTAATGTACATTAATTTATACTGTATTACTGGGAATTATATAACGGGCGTTGGTACTCCTTTAGATATTGTCTATAAAGTGCTATAGTAAAGTGCTGTAATAAGGTGCTTTTTTAATGTGCTTGCATAACGTGCCAGTGTTATACACTGTTAAATATGAAATTAATATAAAGTGTTAGTAAAAGACAATAATATATGTCTTTTACTAAGTTAAATTCAATAGTGATAGTAAAGTGCTGTATTGAGGGGGTACTAAAACTGCCTATTATTCTCCATCAGTATATCCCTAAAGAAGGCCTATGGTAGAGCCAAAAATATTAATAGAGAATCTCTACTTATGGATAAATCCCTTAATGAAGACAATACCATCAGATGTATTGGAACCTATAATGACAAATGGTTCGACGTAAAAAAGATTTTCAACAGACATTGGCAGATACTAAGGGATGATAAAGATCTAAAACCCTTCTTAAGTGAACACGCTCAAATAACAAGTAGAAGATCAACCAATCTAAAAGATGTATTATCCAAAAGCCACCTAGAGATTCCTAAAAAGACTATATGGCTAGATAAAATAAAAGGCTGTTTTAAATGTCAATCTTGTAAGGCTTATCAATATATAAAACCGGCAAAAACTTTCACTTCAAAAGATGAAACACAGATATATCAAGTGAATTATCTTATAACATGTAAAACAGAGAGAGTTATTTACTTAATATCTTGCAAATGTGGAATGAGATATATAGGTAAAACCAATAGAGAATTTAGCAGAAGGATTCTGGAACACATCTATAGTATCAACAGGGAATACGATACACCAGTGGATGTACATGTCAACACCAAACATAAAGGGGATGTGAAAGTACTTTCTTTTATGGCCATAGATCACATTGAACCAACCATTAGAAAGGGTAACATAGATAAAGAGTTACTAAAGATGGAAGCAAGATGGATCTATCTGTTAAAGACTAGAAAACCTGAGGGCCTGAATGAAGGTTTCACTTTCTCCCCATATATATGAAAATAAAAAT
The DNA here is from genome assembly GCA_027410445.1 of Discoglossus pictus. Classification (NCBI taxonomy): domain Eukaryota; kingdom Metazoa; phylum Chordata; class Amphibia; order Anura; family Alytidae; genus Discoglossus; species Discoglossus pictus. The sequence continues at coordinate 2,954,601 of CM050170.1, forward strand.
CCAATATTTGAAGTATTTGAAGCTGATATTAACTCTTTAATATTATGGACTTACACTTAAACCATTATATTATAAAAGACTTGCAATAATGATAATTGAATAATAATATAACTCTCCATTTATTCTGGGAATTACTGTATACACTATACTAATACTATATTAATCTCTAAGTTTTAAAGACAATGTCAAAATTAAAATAAAGTTAAATACCATACTTAGTGGACTCAATTAATAAAGAATATTCTGCAATTAAATAGTATGGGTATTTAAATAAATGAGGTTATTTGAGTTTTTAATTATGGAAAAAATATATTTATACTTCAAGAGACATATCTAAAAAGGGATAATATGAGAATTGGAGTATTGATTTAAATATAAATGAGATCTAATAAGATCATTTTACTTAGGTACTAAGATGGACAATATCATTTTAATACTCTTAGTATACTAATAATTTACATATATATATATATATATATATATATATATATATATATACATTGCTCAAAAAAATAAAGGGAACACTAAAATAACACATCCTAGATCTGAATGAATTAAATATTCTTATGAAATACTTTGTTCTTTACATAGTTGAATGTGCTGACAACAAAATCACACAAAAATAAAAAAATGGAAATCACATTTTTTAACCCATGGAGGTCTGGATTTGGAGTCACCCCCATTATAAAAAGTGGAAAAACACACTACAGGCTGATCCAACTTTGATGTAATGTCCTTAAAACAAGTCAACATGAGGCTCAGTAGTGTGTGTGGCCTCCACGTGCCTGTATGACCTCCCTACAACGCCTGGGCATGCTCCTGATGTGGTGGCGGATGGTCTCCTGAGGGATCTCCTCCAAGACCTGGACTAAAGCATCTGCCAACTCCTGGACAGTCTGTGGTGCAACGTGACGTTGGTGGATGGAGCGAGACATGATGTCCCAGATGTGCTCAATTGGATTCAAGTCTGGGGAACGGGCGGGCCAGTCCATAGCATCAATGCCTTTGTCTTGCAGGAACTGCTGATACACTCCAGCCACATGAGATCTAGCATTGTCTTTCATTAGGAGGAACCCAGGGCCAACCACACTAGCATATGGTCTCACAAGGGGTCTGAGGATCTCATCTCGGTACCTATTGGCAGTCAGGCTACCTCTGGCGAGCACATGGAGGGCTGTGTGGCCCCCCAAAGAAATGCCACACCAAACCATTACTGATCCACTGCCAAACCAGTCATGCTGGATGATGTTGCAGGCAGCAGAACGTTCTCCACAGCGTCTCCAGACCCTGTCACGTCTGTCACATGTGCTCAGTGTGAACCTGCTTTCATCTGTGAAGAGCACAGGGCGCCAGTGGCAAATTTGCCAATCTTGGTGTTCTCTGGCAAATGCCAAACATACTGCACGGTGTTGGGCTGTAAGCACAACCCCCACCGGTGGATGTCGGGCCCTCATACCACCCTCATGGAGTCTGTTTCTGACCGTTTGAGCAGACACATGCACATTTGTGACCTGCTGGAGGTCATTTTACAGGGCTCTGGCAGTGCTCTTCCTGATGCTGGGTTGTTCCCCTCATACGGCCTCCTCCACATCTCCTGATGTACTGGCCTGTCTCCTGGTAGCGCCTCCATGCTCTGGACACTAAGCTGACAGACACAGCAAACCTTCTTTCCACAGCTCGCATTGATGTGCTATCCTGGATGAGCTGCACTACCTGAGCCACTTGTGTTGGTTGTAGACTCTGTCTCATGCTACCACTAGAGTGAAAGCACCACCAGCATTAAAAAGTGACCAAAACATCAGCCAGAAAGCATAGGAACTGAGAAGTGGTCTGTGGTCACCACCTGCAGAATCACTCCTTTATTGGAGGTGTCTTGCTAATTGCCCATAATTTCCACCTGTTGTCTATCCCATTTGCACAACAGCATGTGAAATTGATTGTCACTCAGCTTTGCTTCCTAAGTGGACAGTTTGATTTTACAGAAGTGTGATTGACTTGGAGTTACATTGTGTTGTTTAAGTGTTCCCTTTATTTTTTTGAGCAGTGTATATATATAGTCAAAGTTTATGGTTAAAAGTGGTAAGATATGGGAGTTTGCAGCTTTGAACATTTAGAGTTTTTAAATGCAAGAAAAACTTTGGTTTTAAATTAAATATCGGTTCCCATGACAACAGAGACTATAAATAGGGAAGTCAGAGTGTCATGGCGGTAACCCCTGAGGAAATTGAGAAACGTGCGTCGGGAGAGAAGCAGCAACGTGGGGCGCGTGTTAGTGACGTCATCACGAGGCGTCCTAACCGCGATCTCCACGCTAAAGGAGTGACATAGAGTTTCAGGGACACAGTGATTAAATTATAACGAGACAAAGAGTTAGAAAATGCCTTTGAATCATCTAGCTACTCCAAACAGGAGCAAATATAGTAAATAGGGAAATTACAAGGAATACCAAAAGGGATATACTAATGGAGAATAAGAGGCAGTTTTAGTACTCCCGCAATATAGCACTTTACTATCACTATTGAATTTAAGTTTTTAAATAATTTATTAAAAGCTAAGTTTTAATCAATTGGGTCTCTTTTACTGTTGAGATTCATAGGTGTGCACTACAAAAGGGTTCCTTTTTTCTTCATTGTTTAATATATATTTTAAGATGCACTGACATATGCGTGATGATGCTGATTGCCTCATAGGGATTAATCCAAATATTACAAATGCTTTCCCTCTTATTTGACAGTTTCAGTGTCGCTGCAGCTGTCTCAACACAGAGAGCGACGTTTGCAGCCTTTCAACAGCATAAGGATCATCTTTACATGTATCATTAAATTATGTTCTTATGGGTAAAAACAGGATTAAACTTTTTTTTATTTGGAATTGATGACACTTATTGAATAATTAACATATATTAATATATTAATGAATTAATAATTAGTAATCATTAGAAAAAAAAGGTTTGCTTTAACAATACATTGATGACTATGCTTTTATGTTTTGCATCTAAGCCAATATATCCGTGTTGCTGCTGATTGCCTGATAGGGATGAAGCAAAATATTACAAATGATTTCCATCTTATTTGACATCACATCTGCAGCTGACTTAACACAGAGAGTGAAGTTTGCAGCCCTTGAACACCATAAAGATCACCTTGTGTCACGACCCACTCTCTGGCTGGGGTCTGCTGACCTGATTTGGGTTACTCTGGACCTTGGAGTAGCTTTGAGTACAGGAACATCATGTCTCAGCCCTTGGGTTAGACTGAGCAATATTGACAGTAAGTCTGACGAATCTTACTGCAAGCATATGTCCCCGGGTAAATAATACATCTACACACCACGTCTTGATGAAAATTATGAACAACTTCTTTATTTTTACACAAGTATTTAAACAACTCACAAAACCAGTACAGGGAGTGGCTACCCCTTTGTCCAACCCTTATCTTCCTCTTGGCCAATGGGGTAATCTCCAGAGTAATTTTATTACCTCTAGCCAATGGACTAGAGGTAAGCTCTGGGAACTTCCAGAGCCCTCCCCTGGGCCGCCCACTAGGTGTGGCTAACAGAGTCATTTGGGCGCTGGCAGTCAACAGAGACACATCTCTTTGCTATGGCCCAGGCCCTAGTATTGAGGCTGGAAGACCCTGTACTATACCATTGTCCTACGGTGCCTGGCAGTCTGGCAAATCTCTTTGTTCTGGCCTTGCTATCACTTCAAGTGTTTACTCTAAAGACCATATGGCCAACTCCTGACTGAGAGTTTATACAATGGGGAAGGGTTGACTAATTAAAACATAGCTATCACTCCCCAATACAATATACAATATAATACTAACATATTAATAACCTATAACCATATTTCCCCATTCCCACATGGTATCAGGGTGGGGCAAGTTTTCCACGTCAATCCATTTTATGCAGTAATGCTGACTTTATTTAATGGTGACAGTGGAACCCCCTATTCATACCATTTACAAGCAGTAACTTTGTGCCCAAATCTTTTGTTCTTCCACATGGCACCAGCATGTGTAAGATAATCCAGCCCAAAATGGCCACTGCTGCCAGTCACAAAATGGCCCCAGCATAGTTCACACCAAATCCAATATGGCCCCTGGGTGATTCATGACAACACCTCCCCAAGCGTGGCAGGAAACAGCCCTGATTTTTCCAGCTACGCTGATAGTCATGAATGTGCTGGTTTGGCCCTCTGTATGCTATGCCAGTTCTTGTTTGTCCCAAGGTGCAGAGTAAAAACCTCCCCCAGCCCTTGGCCTTGCTCCCACTGTATATGCAAATTGCTCTTCCCATTCACACCCACCCAAATAGTCCAGGGTACCTCCCCAATAATCTGGTATCCCAGAGTACAACAGGTGGGCCACAGTTTCTGTCCCATAGCAACTCTGTTCCCCCCAGCCAGTCCCCACAGATGGGCTGGGATCTCTAATACAGTCTCTGGGCCTATGGGATTGCAAAGGGACCGTTCCTCTTGGCTTTCTTCCTCTGGTCCAGCTGTTTCCGTTGCTGCTTGGGGAGCTACGCTGCTCCCACCCAAGCTGTGCTTACCTTCCTCCATTGCCCGGGGTTGAGCAACTTTATCCCAGTCCTTTCTGTTGAACTGGATCTTTGGAGTGGTGTCTGTTCCAGTGGGCCCCTGGACAATGGTTATCCAGGGTATCTCCCCACTTGGTACACCCTCTTTCATGGTGCCACTCTGCACCCATAATGCTTTTGCCAAGGCTGGCATGCTTGCTGCCCCCGCCTGGCTCTTTGTGCCCCTGGCACTCTCTTGCTGTGTGAGGTCAGGTTCCCTGTAGCCAGAAACCAATTCCTTTCCCTCCCCACAGTCTCTTACACAACCCTCCTGGGCTCTGTGCTTCACTAGCACCTCTGGGGACAACTCCCCTGGACTGTCAGGGTACAGACAGTGGTTATCTGATGCAGGCTGGGGAATCTCATCATTCCCTTCCAGCCTGGCCTCTAAGGCTCCCTTCCCACCGTCCATCACATAATAATCCAGAGCCTCTGGCTCCATTAGCAGTCCTGGCCAACACACTTTGCCTAGAACTTCTGAGGGCAGACTTAACTTATCTGGCCCTAGCTTGTGAGCAGTTCCCACTTCCTCTGGGATTAAATCTCTTGGGGTATCAGGGGGCAGACATGGATTATCTGACCCCACCCAGGGAACATTCCACTGGGTCTCTGGCTCTTGAGGCTGGTGACTAGGCCCTGACACAGTTACTGCATGTTCTAGGGGCAAACATTCTCCATCCCCAGGAGTTGGCAAAGGAACAGTGTTTACCCCTTCCCACTCCTCACTTTGTTTACAGTCTAGAAATGCCTCTCCCCAGTTCCAGTGAGCATACTCACTCTGGTACATACCGTCTGAGTTGTAAAAATACTTCTTGGGTATCGCATCCCACAATTCCACATACTCAGCCTCCAGTTGCAGCTCTTGCTGAATCAGGGGTTCCCGCAAAGGAGCCTCCGGGAACCATGCTTCCAGTCCCAGACCCCGGCAGCGTTCAACAAACAAGTTATTATGCCTCCTTGCAGTTCCCATGCCACATTCCGGATCACCATTCAGAATCTCACCGACCCCATATTCTAGATCCAAACGAAAATAGAGATCCTCTCTCCGGCCACCCAAGGACTCTATCCTGGCAAAGTACTGTTCCTCCAAGTCCATCTCTTTCTCTACCAGTTCCTCCAACCAGCATGCCAGCTCATGGCCATGCCATAATTGCATGAATGCCATCCATTGATTTAGCAGGAGTAGTCTGTAGTCCTCTGCTTCCATCTGCTCCATTTTCTGGTCCTTCTCAGAGTACCCCACCACTGTGCCACCAATTATCACGACCCACTCTCTGGCTGGGGTCTGCTGACCTGATTTGGGTTACTCTGGACCTTGGAGTAGCTTTGAGTACAGGAACATCATGTCTCAGCCCTTGGGTTGGACTGAGCAATATTGACAGTAAGTCTGACAAATCTTACTGCAAGCATATGTCCCCGGGTAAATAATACATCTACACACCACGTCTTGATGAAAATTATGAACAACTTCTTTATTTTTACACAAGTATTTAAACAACTCACAAAACCAGTACAGTGAGTGGCTGCCCCTTTGTCCAACCCTTATCTTCCTCTTGGCCAATGGGGTAATCTCCAGAGTAATTTTATTACCTCTAGCCAATGGACTAGAGGTAAGCTCTGGGAACTTCCAGACCCCTCCCCTGGGCCGCCCACTAGGTGTGGCTAACAGAGTCATTTGGGCGCTGGCAGTCAACAGAGACACATCTCTTTGCTATGGCCCAGGCCCTAGTATTGAGGCTGGAAGACCCTGTACTATACCATTGTCCTACGGTGCCTGGCAGTCTGGCAAATCTCTTTGTTCTGGCCTTGCTATCACTTCAAGTGTTTACTCTAAAGACCATATGGCCAACTCCTGACTGAGAGTTTATACAATGGGGAAGGGTTGACTAATTACAACATAGCTATCACTCCCCAATACAATATACAATATAATACTAATACATATTAATAACCTATAACCATATTTCCCCATTCCCACATGGTATCAGGGTGGGGCAAGTTTTCCACGTCAATCCATTTTATGCAGTAATGCTGACTTTATTTAATGGTGACAGTGGAACCCCCTATTCATACCATTTACAAGCAGTAACTTTGTGCCCAAATCTTTTGTTCTTCCACATGGCACCAGCATGTGTAAGATAATCCAGCCCAAAATGGCCACTGCTGCCAGTCACAAAATGGCCCCAGCATAGTTCACACCAAATCCAATATGGCCCCTGGGTGATTCATGACACCTTGAAAGGTATATCATCTAATTATGTAGTTATGGAACAAAAAAGGCTTCCTTTTTTGTTGGTAACATGGATAACAGTTATTGATTAATGAATGTTTAATAATATGTTAATTAATTAATAATTAGTCATCATAAAAAAAAACTATTTTTAACATGCACTTTTATATCTGCTTTACTGCTAATTCATGTACGGTACATTGTTTTTGGAACTATTAATTAATAATAATATTTTTTTAAAAGATGGGGTTAGAAGACTTTTAATTTTACAAAGCACTTAAATATATGGACTTCATTCAATCAAGAATTAATGTAATACAACCATTAAAAATAATTTTCATGTAATTTCACAGATTATTCATCTCTGCACCCGACTGAAGACAGAGAGTGAATTCACGAGGATTTTTACACAAACAGCAAGTTCACAGCTATATAATTTCAGCATGACCTTATGGTTTGGGATTGATGACACTTAATGATTTATTTATGAAACTATTTTTATTTAGGCACTAATTCACTTGCAATTTGCAAAATGTAATAGGGCTCTATATAACGACATAGCATATTATTTTTACAGAACATTTTAGTTAATGAACATCTATCCAAGACTAAGGTTTTTTTATTTTTTTAAATGCTATGTGCTTATTTAGTGCCCTATTGCTTTGAATTGCTTGCAAACGAATTAGGTTTTTAGTATTAAATTTTTCATTACAATAACAAAATAAAATAGCAAGATATATATATGCTTAACTAATTAACTTTTAAATAACATAAATTAGACATCATAACAAAATGAATTGTATTGTTAAGAAAATTGAACATTATTTTAGGCCACATATATACTTTGATAAAAGCTGTGTCTGTTTGATCTTCTTTACGACAATATAATTAACTTTTTATGTTTACCATTGATCTCAGTTTTTGATTAATTCAGTAACGCATATTCATTTAGTAATGATTAAATAATTAATTAGTCAAAAAAAAAAAAAAAAAAAAAATATATATATATATATATATATATATATATATATGTGCAGTGCTGTGCATTTTAATGTATAAATCTAGGTCTAATAGGAATGCTAGGTTCCCAAGGTATTTACTACCCATAAGTTAATAATCTATATACAATGTGGGAAAAAAATATAAACTAAAGTCTTTATTAATAAGGGGTAACAACGGCGATATCATAAAAACAATTGATAAAAAATCCTGGATTGGAAAAAGAAGTTATAAAAAAGGCTGGTTGATGTGTGAGCATGTAACCACTTTGTTGGTAATATAAACTCTAAATAGAGGGGTTCATGAAGTCACACCTAACAGTATTGCAGAGGAAAAAATTCATGGCTTGTCCAAATGGATTAAACCTGTCAGTGCAATTATCAGAAATATATAATGCACATAAATACATGTAGTGCTTCTGGATATATAGGATATTAGTGACCCTTTGGGGTTCACAATATTAATAGCCTAAAATGATCTGTCCTTAAGATATAAAGATATATCTCTCTTAATGGTGTACCAGGATCTATTTAGACCATGTTTATCTGTTTCCTGGTCATGGCACAAGTTATACAAAATGCACAATGCAGACTTAGGAGCACTTAAGTCTTTTGTCTTAATAGGACTATGATATATATACAATGTCCCTACTGGGCATCTTCTCCTAGAGATATTAAGCTTCTGTTTTTACCATACTCCATTCCAGAGTTTAACATGATATGGAAGCAGCAGTCCACAGAGAGTAAATAGAAGCCAGCAGGTAAGCTATTGCTTTAAGCACCGTCTATTGCGTGCTCGATATAACTAATATCCAGACAACCACATTCACTCATATGGAAACGGACAGGGAGGGTAAGCATGCAACCTCTAAATATTAAAATACAATACTGTTAGTAGAGAGGACGCCGGCGTGCCCTTAGCTGCAAGGCATGCCACGTCATCAAAGGTCGACGCGTTTCGACGTCATCAGATGTCTTTGTCAAGGTAGAGTGTGCTGAGCCGTCTAGCCCTCTTTTTAAACGTTGCCGTTACCACAGCAACCAATTGACATTAAGCGGACCTGCGCACTGCAATTTGAAAGCGATCATAGCGCTATGATGCATAAGGATGAAGCAAACATGATATAATAATATTGCCCTCTCAGACAAATAAGAGGGTATAAATGAATGACGATAATAGCAAATAGATAGCAAATGAATAGTCCCTGTATGACATGGGACAGGAAACTCCAGGCTAGGAGGAAAAAGATGTGAAAAGAAGAAGAAATGTGGTAACTACATATACTAACTGTATAAGGAAATTATTAAAGATCCTAAAGGAGAAGAGATCTATAAGGTACCAAAATATAAATGTGACCTGAATATCCAGGATAAAAATCTAAAAGGTGCATCGAAACAGACAATTTAAAATCTGTTATATAAGAGTGAAGAAATGTGGTACATATGAAGAACTAAAGGGACACCCTATTGGGGATTAAAGTGAAGAGCAATGGGAAGGGAGGGGGAGAGAAGGGAAGTAAAGTAAATAGTGACTGTGTAAACAATCATGATAAAGTGGTGATCAACAAAAATACTAATGTTGTGAAAAAGTGGTACATACCAGGTGTTAGATACCATCTGCGTGCCAATTGTGAAAAAGAAAGGCAAACCTATCAATGAAGACAAGCATCCTGCTTGTGCATGATAATTATAATCACAAAAAGAACTGTGCAGATTAAGTAGTTTCTTCTTAATACATATTATAACTAATACTAGGGAATATCCATTTAAATGAAGGGTAAAAATGTGAAACCTTCATTTAAACCCTCTGGAGATAACGCTTTTAATTTGTAAATCCATTTTGCTTCATGTTGAAGGAGTTTCTTATCTAGGTCTCCCTGTCTGGGGCCTTGATAGACTTTCTCAAGAGCTGTGAATGTGAGAACTTCACTATTACCGCCATGAAAGATTTTAATATGGCGTGCTATAGGGGTGTCAAGATCTTTCTTAATAGAATATATGTGTTCGCCAATACGTCTTCGTAGTTGGCGCCGGGTTTTCCCTACATAGATTTTTTTGCACAAACATGTAGCCACATAAACTACACTTGTAGTGCAGCAATTTGAAAAGTCCTTTAGGACATATCTTGCCCCATTAGATGGATGTTCATAGATTTTTGTGGGTTTGATATATCTACAAAATTTACAGTTCCCACACCTAAAACATCCTAGTGGGGGATTCAACCATGTCTTATTTTGTTTTTTCTCTTTAAAAAAACTATGCACTAATGTGTCTTTCAAATTTTTTCCCCTGCGATAAACAATAGGTATTTTTTGTGGAAGTATATCTACCAAGTCATTGTCACTTCTTAATAGATGCCAATGATTAGATATAATATCTTTGATTGAAGCAGATTCGTAGCCATAGGTCAAAATACATCTTGGATATGTATTATCTGATGTTTGGGTATTTGTCCTGTGCGGTTTATTCAGTAACTCTGTTCTGTTGCAGCCCAATGCATATTGAAAAGCTTTCTTTAGGCATTTATTGGAATATCCTCTTTCTAAGAATCTTTGTTTTAATTTATCTGCCTCAATTTTGAATTTGATATCTGAGCTGCAATTCCTCCTAATTCTTAGGTATTGCCCCTTAGGGATACCTTTTTTCAGGGGGTCAAAATGTTGACTATCCCACGAAAGTAACGTATTTGCAGCTGTCTCTTTTCTGAATGTAGTGGTTGAGATGTTACCTTCATCATCTTTTTGGATTAGTAGGTCTAAAAATGATATCTCTGTTCTATGAATTTCATGTGTGAATCTCAGACCCATCTAATTTTTGTTCAATGAGTCCATAAGGGTTTCGAATTCTAGTTTTGTTCCATCCCAAATCACAAAGATATCGTCTATATAGCGACGCCAAATCATTGCATGTATAGTGAGATGCTCAATGTTTGGTTCTGAGAAGATCTTCTTCTCCCAGCAACCTAAAAAAAGGTTTACGTAGCTAGGGGCACATGGAGTGCCCATTGCGGTCCCCTTTGTCTGGTGGAACCATTTGTCATTGAACAGGAAAAAATTATATTTCAGGACATACTCTAACAGTTGGATAATGAAGTTGTTAAATTTTTCAAAATTAGTGCTTTTCATGCTCAGGAATTGTTTAGCTGCATCAATACCAAGATTATGAGGTATGCTACTGTAGAGTGCTTCAACGTCAATGGTTGCTAACCACGTATCTTTTGGCACTATTAAATGCTCAAGCTGTTTTAATATATCATTGGTATCTTGTACATAAGAGGGCAGGTTCTGTACTAAGTCACGTAGGTAGTGATCCACAAAAATACTGGCATTGGAGGAGAGGTTTCCCGTTCCTGATACTATAGGCCTCCCAGGGATAGGTACTGTTTGTTTGTGCACTTTTGGTAGTGCATAGAAAGTTGAAATGCAAGGGAATTTTGGTAGAAGAAACATAAATGTTTGCTCATCAATAATCTTCTCTATTTTAGCTTTTTCTAATATGGACTTTAAGGCTAATCTATATTCAAGATTTGGATTCTTTGTTAATACTTCATAGGTAAATTTATCATCCAAGATCCTATTGCACATCTCTTTGTATTTATCATTACTTAGTATTACAAGATTACCCCCTTTATCCGCTTGTTTGATTTGGATATCTTTACAAGACTTAAGCTCATCAAGTGCTTGGTATTCTTGTTTTGTCAGATTGAAAGATTTTCTTAATTTGGTGAAATCTAAACTTTCTATGTCAATTGTTACCTGTTGGAGGAATACCCAGATGTTAGAGTAATCTTTTAAGAAGGGAGTAAAATTACTTTTGTTTTTCCATTTTTTTATGCCATTGTATGTTTTACCTTCATCAGTAGAAGCATTCTCTTCCAACAAGGACATTAGAAGTTTGAAAGTTTCAGTATCTTCTTTATTTATACCTAACTTCATATGTTCTTTGTCTTCTTTATTTTTAAAGAATTTCTGGAGGGCTAATTTACGAACAAAAAGGTTGATATCTTTAATATGAGTAAATTTGTCCGACCTTGATGTTGGCACAAAACTAAGGCCTTTTCTCAGTACTGATTCATGGTCAGTATCACGACCCACTCTCGGGCTGGGGTCTGCTGACTTGATTCGGGTTACTCTAGACCTTGGAGCCTTTTTGATTACAGGAACATCATGTTTCAGCCCTTGGTTTAGACTGAGCAATATTGACAGTAAATCTGACGAATCTTACTGCAAGCATAAGTCCCCGGGTAAATAATACATCTACACACTACGTCTTGATGAAAATTATGAACCAAGTTTTATTTTAGAACAGCATATTTAAAACCTTGCACAACACATTATAGGGAGTGGCTACCTTTAGTCAAACCCTCATCCCCCTCTCTCTGGCCAATAGGATAACCTCTACAGTAACCCAATTACCTCTGTCCAATGTAGTAGAGGGAGGCTATGGGAACCACCAGACCCCTCCCCTGGGCCAACCCCAGGCGTGGCAACCAAGCTCATTCTGACCCAGGCGGTCCCAGGGGAAACTTCCTGTTTGCTCCTAGGCCCCCCCATTGTTATCTAGGTGCCTGGCTGTCTGGCAAATCTCTTTGTTTAGGTTCTGGCGACACCCTGTGAGGTTTATCTTGTTTAGGATAAACCCATTTGGCTCAGCTCCTGCCTCAGTGTTTATACAATGGGGGAGGGTTGACTAATTAAAACATAACTATCACTCCCCAATACAATATACAATATAACACTAACATATTATCCCCCATAACACAATATACAGATGGTGGTGATTGGTATATAACAGTCCAGTCCCAATATAGGCCACTGCTGCCAGTCTCAAGATGGCCCCAGCATAGTTCACGCCAAATCCAATATGGCCCCTGGGTGATTCATGACAACACCTCCCCAAGCGTGGCAGGAAACATCCCTGATTTTTCCAGCTACGCTGATCAGTCATGAATGTGCTTGTTTGGCCCTCTGTATGCTATGCCAGTTCTTGTCTGTCCCAAGGTGCAGAGTAAAAACCTCCCCCAGCCCTTGGCCTTGCTCCCACTGTATAGAGCAAATTGCTCTTCCCATTCACACCCACCCAAATAGTCCAGGGTACCTCCCCAATAATCTGGTATCCCAGAGTACAACAGGTGGGCCACAGTTTCTGTCCCATAGCAACTCTGTTCCCCCCAGCCAGTCCCCACCGATGGGCTGGGATCTCTAATACAGTCTCTGGGCCTATGGGATCGCAAAGGGACAGCTCCTCTTGGCTTCCTTCCTCTGGTCCAGCTGTTTCCGTTGCTGCTTGGGGAGCTACGCTGCTCCCACCCAAGCTGTGCTTACACTTCTCCATTGCCCGGGGTTGAGCAACTTTATCCCAGTCCTTTCTGTTGAACTGGGTCTTTGGAGTGGTGTCTGTTCCAGTGGGCCCCTGGACAATGGTTATCCAGGGTATCTCCCCACTTGGTACACCCTCTGTCATGGTGCCACTCTGCACCCATAATGCTTTTGCCAAAGCTGGCATGCTTGCTGCCCTGGCCTGGCTCTTTGTGCCCCTGGCACTCTCTTGCTGTGGGAGGTCAGGTTCCCTGTAGCCAGAAACCAATTCTTTTCCCTCCCCACAGTCTCTTAAACAACCCTCCTGGGCTCTGTGCTTCACTAGCACCTCTGGGGACAACTCCCCTGGACTGTCAGGGTACAGACAGTGGTTATCTGATGCAGGCTGGTGAATCTCATCATTCCCTTCCAGCCTGGCCTCTAAGGCTCCCTTCCCACCGTCCATCACACAATCATCCCGAGCCTCTGGCTCCATTAACAGTTCTGGCCAACACACTTTGCCTAGAACTTCTGAGGGCAGACTTAACTTATCTGGCCCTAGCTTGTGAACAGTTCCCACTTCCTCTGGGATTAAATCTCTGGGGGTATCAGGGGACAGACATGGATTATCTGACCCCACCCAGGGAACATTCCACTGGGTCTCTGGCTCTTGGGGCTGGTGACTAGGCCCTGACACAGTTACTGCATGTTCTAGGGGCAAACATTCTCCATCCCCAGGAGTTGGCAAAGGAACAGTGTTTACCCCTTCCCACTCCTCACTTTGTTTACAGTCTAGAAATGCCTCTCCCCAGTTCCAGTGAGCATACTCCCTCTGGTACATACCGTCTGAGTTGAAAAAATACTTCTTGGGTATCGCATCCCACAATTCCACATACTCAGCCTCCAGTTGCAGCTCTTGCTGAATCAGGGGTTCCAGCAAAGGAGCCTCCGGGAACCATGCTTCCAGTCCCAGACCCCGGCAGCGTTCAACAAACAAGTTATTATGCCTCCTTGCAGTTCCCATGCCACATTCCGGATCACCATTCAGAATCTCACCGACCCCATATTCTAGATCCAAACGAAAATAGAGATCCTCTCTCCGGCCACCCAAGGACTCTATCCTGGCAATGTACCGTTCCTCCAAGTCCATCTCTTTCTCTACCAGTTCCTCCAACCAGCTTGCCAGCTCATGGCCATGCCATAATTGCATGAATGCCATCCATTGATTTAGCAGGAGTAGTCTGTAGTCCTCTGCTTCCATCTGCTCCATTTTCTGGTCCTTCTCAGAGTACCCCACCACTGTGCCACCAATTATCACGACCCACTCTCGGGCTGGGGTCTGCTGACTTGATTCGGGTTACTCTGGACCTTGGAGCCTTTTTGATTACAGGAACATCATGTTTCAGCCCTTGGTTTAGACTGAGCAATATTGACAGTAAATCTGACGAATCTTACTGCAAGCATAAGTCCCCGGGTAAATAATACATCTACACACTACGTCTTGATGAAAATTATGAACCAAGTTTTATTTTAGAACAGCATATTTAAAACCTTGCACAACACATTATAGGGAGTGGCTACCTTTAGTCAAACCCTCATCCCCCTCTCTCTGGCCAATAGGATAACCTCTACAGTAACCCAATTACCTCTGTCCAATGTAGTAGAGGGAGGCTATGGGAACCACCAGACCCCTCCCCTGGGCCAACCCCAGGCGTGGCAACCAAGCTCATTCTGACCCAGGCGGTCCCAGGGGAAACTTCCTGTTTGCTCCTAGGCCCCCCCATTGTTATCTAGGTGCCTGGCTGTCTGGCAAATCTCTTTGTTTAGGTTCTGGCGACACCCTGTGAGGTTTATCTTGTTTAGGATAAACCCATTTGGCTCAGCTCCTGCCTCAGTGTTTATACAATGGGGGAGGGTTGACTAATTAAAACATAACTATCACTCCCCAATACAATATACAATATAACACTAACATATTATCCCCCATAACACAATATACAGATGGTGGTGATTGGTATATAACAGTCCAGTCCCAATATAGGCCACTGCTGCCAGTCTCAAGATGGCCCCAGCATAGTTCACGCCAAATCCAATATGGCCCCTGGGTGATTCATGACAGTCAGGATTTAAGATAAAGTCTGATAAGTTAATGATTTTCATACTTTGGTCTTTTATCAAACTTTTTGTATTAGGCTTTTTCTCAGTACTTAGGTCTTTTTCCTTTGGTCTCTCCTCTCTGGACCTTTCACCGGAAACTGGCCTTCTTCTAAAAAAACGCTTAATGTCAATTGGTTGCTGTGGTAACGTCAACGTTTAAAAAGAGGGCTAGACGGCTCAGCACACTCTACCTTGACAAAGACATCTGATGACGTCGAAACGCGTCGGCCTTTGATGACGTGGCATGCCTTGCAGCTAAGGGCACGCCGGCGTCCTCTCTACTAACAGTATTGTATTTTAATATTTAGAGGTTGCATGCTTACCCTCCCTGTCCGTTTCCATATGAGTGAATGTGGTTGTCTGGATATTAGTTAAATCGAGCACGCAATAGACGGTGCTTAAAGCAATAGCTTACCTGCTGGCTTCTATTTACTCTCTGTGGACTGCTGCTTCCATATCATGTTAAACTCTGGAATGGAGTATGGTAAAAACAGAAGCTTAATCTCTCTAGGAGAAGATGCCCAGTAGGGACATTATATATATATCATAGTCCTATTAAGACAAAAGACTTAAGTGCTCCTAAGTCTGCATTGTGCATTTTGTATAACTTGTGCCATGACCAGGAAACAGATAAACATGGTCTAAATAGATCCTGGTACACCATTAAGAGAGATATATCTCTATATCTTAAGGACAGATCATTTCAGGCTATTAATATTGTGAACCACAAAGGGTCACTAATATCCTATATATCCAGAAGCACTACATGTATTTATGTGCATTATATATTTCTGATAATTGCACTGACAGGTTTAATCCATTTGGACAAGCCATGAATTTTTTCCTCTGCAATACTGTTAGGTGTGACTTCATGAACCCCTCTATTTAGAGTTTATATTACCAACAAAGTGGTTACATGCTCACACATCAACCAGCCTTTTTTATAACTTCTTTTTCCAATCCAGGATTTTTTATCAATTGTTTTTATGATATCGCCGTTGTTACCCCTTATTAATAAAGACTTTAGTTTATATTTTTTTCCCACATTGTATATAGCTTTTTAATGTATGCCAATAAAATACCAAAAACAAATGGTTTCATTTATTGCAGAGAAAAAAATAAAAACGATTTTCAAATCATTGCATTCTTTAATTAATTATATTTACCTTTGCATTGAGAGCAGCTACAAACAATATGTACAGAACAAAAAAAAATTACATCTTACACCTTTATTTACAATTACAGATTACAATGGTGCATAATGGAGAAGACACCATTGAACGCAAAAGAAGATTGGCAAGGGAAAGGAAGCAAAGGTGGAGAGATGCACAGTCACCTAAAACTTCCCAATATTTAAGAGAAGAATACAGAGAATTTTAAATAATAGAAAAATGTGTAAGAAAGCACAAAGTTAGTGTGATGGAGCTTCAAAGGAAAGAAAAAGTAAACAAAAACATGTCTGTGAACCATTGCCCAATGATACAATATTGCCTATTGACACCAATGTTCAGACACATGACACCAATGTAGATATTGAAAGTTGTAGTGATATCTATGTTGAGGAAGCTCAGGATTTTTTAGAGCACTAACAGTAGACACTTATTATGGTGGATTACTCCATGTTGTTTGTTAGTTTTGTGGGGCCTATCATTTTCTCAAGGAAAGACCAACTGACGGAGACTTCATTAGTTGTCGTCAGAAAGGAAAGGTAAGACTTCCACAAAGACACCCATTTCCAGATTACTTACAAAGTATCACAAGCGATTAGAGATGTCCCGAATAGTTCGCCGGCGGACTGTTCCCGGCGAACATAGCATGTTCGCGGCAAACTGCGAACATATGCGATATTCGACACGCCCCCTATACTTTATCATTGAGCAAACTTTGACCCAGCATGTCACAGTCAGCAGACACATTCCAGCCAATCAGCAGCATACACTCCCTTCCAGAGCCTTCTAACTCATGGACAGTAGCCATTTTGGAATCATAACTAACTTGCAGTCTTAATGAGAGGAGGCTGAGTGTAGGTGATACTGCATCAATAGGGAAAACCATAGCTAGGCTACTGTACACAGTGTGCAATACAGTCCTGAAGGACTCTTTTGATCTCTGCTGCAAGGACACCCCTGTGTCTCTTCCCCCCCTTATCATCATACTCGCCTCACCTTAGCACCCAACTCTAACACCCCTCACACTTATCCATAACACCCATCAACCTAACACCTAACCCTAACACCCCTCACACTTATACCTAACTCCCCTCACCCTAACCCTAACACCCCTCACACTTATCCCTAACACCCCTCACCCTAACCCTAACACCCCTCACACTTATCCCTAACCCCCCTAACCCTAACACCCCTCACACTTATCCTTAACACCCCTCACCCTAACCCTAACACCCCTCACACTTATCCCTAACACCCCTCACCCTAACACCTAACCCCCTCACCCTTATCCCTAACACCCCTTACCCTAACACCCCTCACACTTATCCCTAACAACCCTCACCCTAACCCTAACACCCCTCACACTTATCCCTAACACCCCTCACCCTAACCCTAACACCCCTCACATTTATCACTAACACCTAACCCTAACACCTAACCCTAACACCGCTTACACTTATCCCTAACACCCCTCACCCTAACCCTAACACCCCTCACACTTATCCCTAACACCTAACCCTAACATCTAACCCTAACACGTCTTACACTTATCCCTAACACCCCTCACTCTAACCCTAACACCCCTCACACTTATCCCTAACACCCCTTACCCTAACCCTAACACCCCTCACACTTATCCCTAACACCTAACCCTAACACCTAACCCTAACACTCCTCACACTTATCCCTAACACCCCTCACCCTAACACCTATCCCTAACACCCCTCACCCTAACCCTAACACCCCTCACACTTATCCCTAACACCTAACCCTAACACCCATTACACTTATCCCTAGCACCCCGCCACCTAACCCTAACACACCTCACACTTATCCCTAACACCCCTAACCCTAACACCCCTCACACTTATCCCTAACACCCCTCACCCTAACCCTAACACCCTTCACACTTATCCCTAAGACCTAACACCCCTCACTCTTATTCCTAACATGCCTCACCCTAACACCCCTTACACTTATCCCTAACACCCCTCACCCTAACACCCCTCACACTTATCCCTAACACCCCTCACCATAACACCTAACCCCCTCACCCTTATTCCTAACACCCCTTACCCTAACACCCCTCACACTTATCCCTGTGTCTCTTCCCCCTCTTATCATCAAGGGAGGGGGGAGGATGATGGGGGAGGGGGGAAGAGACACAGGGGAGGATGATGAGGGAGGGGGGAAACAGACACAGGGGAGGATGATGAGGGAGGGGGTAAAGAGATACAGGGGAAGGTGATGAGGAAGGTGGGAAAGAGACACAGGGCAGGATGATGAGGGAGGGGGGAAGAGACACAGGGGAAGATGATGAGGAAGGGGGGAAAGAGACACAGGGAAGGATGATGAGGGAGGGGGGAAGAGACACAGGGGAAGATGACGAGGGAGGGGGTAAAGAGATTCAGGGGAGGATGATGAGGGAGGGGTAAAGAGATACAGGGGAGGGTGATGAGGAAGGGGGAATGAGACACAGGGCAGGATGATGAGGGAGGGGGGAAGAGACAAAGGGGAAGATGATGAGGAAGGGGGGAAAGAGACACAGGGGAGGATGATGAGGGAGGGGGGAAGAGACACAGGGGAAGATGATGAGGGAGGGGGAAAAGAGACACAGCGAGGATGATGAGGGAGGGGGGAAAGAGATACAGGGGAGGATGATGAGGGATGTGGGAGGATGATGAGGGAGGGGGTAAAGAGATACAGGGGAGGATGATGAGGGAGGGGTAAAGAGATACAGGGGAGGGTGATGAGGAAGGGCGGAAAGAGACACAGGGGAGGATGATGAGGGAGGGGGGGAAGAGACACAAGGGAAGATGATGAGGGAGGGGGAAAAGAGACACAGGGGAGGATGATGAGGGAGGGGGGAAAGAGACACAGGGGAGGATGATGAAGGAGAGGGGAAGAGACACAGGGGAGGATAATGAGGGAGGGGGTAAAGAGATACAGGGGAGGATGATGAGGGAGGGGGTAAAGAGATACAGCGGAGGGTTATGAGGAAGGGGGGGAAGAGACACAGGGCAGGATGATGAGGGAGGTGGGGAAGAGACACAGGGGAAGATGATGAGGGAGGGGGAAAAGAGACACAGGGGAGGATGATGAGGGAGGGGGGAAAGAGACACATGGGAGGATGATGAGGGAGGGGGGAAAGAGACACAGGGGAGGATGATGATGGAGGGAGGAAGAGATCCACAGGGGAGGATAATGAGGGAGGGGGTAAAGAGATACAGGGGAGGATGATGAGGGAGGTGGGAGGATGATTTGGGAGGGGGGATGAGACACAGGGGAGGGTGATGAGGAAGGGGGAAAAGAGACACAGGGGAGGATGATGAGGGAGGGGGGAAGAGACATAGGGGAGGATGATGAGGGAGGGGGTTTAGAGATACAGGGGAGGATGATGAGGGAGGGGGTAATAGAGATACAGGGGAGGATGATGAGGGAGTTGGGAGGATGATGAGGGAGGGGGGATGAGACACAGGGGAGGGTGATGAGGAAGGGGGCAAAGAGACACAGGGGAGGATGATGAGGGAGGGGGTAAGGAGATACAGGGGAGGATGATGAGGGAGGTGGGAGGATGATGAGGGAGGGGGATGAGACACAGGGGAGGATGATGATGGAGGGGAGAAGAGACACAGGGGAGGATTATGAGGGAGGGGGTAAAGAGATACAGGGGAGGATGATGAGGGAGGGGTAAAGAGATAAAGGGGAGGGTGATGAGGAAGGGAGGAAAGAGACACAGGGGAAGATGATGAGGGAGGGGGGGAAGAGACACAGGGGAAGATGATGATGGAGGGGAGAAGAGACACAGGGGAGGATTATGAGGGAGGGGGTAAAGAGATACAGGGGAGGATGATGAGGGAGGGGTAAAGAGATAAAGGGGAGGGTGATGAGGAAGGGAGGAAAGAGACACAGGGGAAGATGATGAGGGAGGGGGGGAAGAGACACAGGGGAAGATGATGAGGGAGGGGGAAAAGAGACACAGGGGAAGATGATGAGGGAGGGGGAAAAGAGACACAGGGGAGGATGATGAGGGAGTGGAGAAAGAGACACAGGGGAGGATGATGGAGGGGGGAAGAGACACAGGGGAGGATGATGAGGGAGGGGGGTAAAGAGATACAGGGGAGGATGATAAGGGAGGGGTAAAGAGATACAGGGGAGGGTGATGTGGAAGGGGGGAAAGAGACACAGGGCAGGATGATGAGGGAGGGGGGGGGAAGAGACACAGGGGAAGATGATGAGGGAGGGGGAAAAGAGACACAGGGGAGGATGATGAGGGAGGGGGGAAAGAGACACAGGGTATGATGATGATGGAGGGAGGGGGGAAGAGACACAGGGGAGGATGATGAGGGAGGGGGGAAGAGACATAGGGGAGGATGATGAGGGAGGGGGTTTAGAGATACAGGGGAGGATGATGAGGGAGGGGGTAATAGAGATACAGGGGAGGATGATGAGGGAGGTGGGAGGATGATGAGGGAGGGGGGATGAGACACAGGGGAGGGTCATGAGGAAGGGGGCAAAGAGACACAGGGGAGGATGATGAGGGAGGGGGTAAAGAGATACAGGGGAGGATGATGAGGGAGGTGGGAGGATGATGAGGGAGGGGGATGAGACACAGGGGAGGATGATGATGGAGGGGAGAAGAGACACAGGGGAGGATTATGAGGGAGGGGGTAAAGAGATACAGGGGAGGATGATGAGGGAGGGGTAAAGAGATAAAGGGGAGGGTGATGAGGAAGGGAGGAAAGAGACACAGGGGAAGATGATGAGGGAGGGGGGGAAGAGACACAGGGGAAGATGATGAGGGAGGGGGAAAAGAGACACAGGGGAAGATGATGAGGGAGGGGGAAAAGAGACACAGGGGAGGATGATGAGGGAGTGGAGAAAGAGACACAGGGGAGGATGATGGAGGGGGAAGAGACACAGGGGAGGGTGATGTGGAAGGGGGGAAAGAGACACAGGGCAGGATGATGAGGGAGGGGTAAAGAGATACAGGGGAGGGTGATGTGGAAGGGGGGAAAGAGACACAGGGCAGGATGATGAGGGAGGGGGGGGGAAGAGACACAGGGGAAGATGATGAGGGATGGGGAAAAGAGACACAGGGGAGGATGATGAGGGAGGGGGGAAAGAGACACAGGGTATGATGATGATGGAGGGAGGGGGGAAGAGACACAGGGGAGGATGATGAGGGAGGGGGGAAGAGACATAGGGGAGGATGATGAGGGAGGGGGTTTAGAGATACAGGGGAGGATGATGAGGGAGGGGGTAATAGAGATACAGGGGAGGATGATGAGGGAGGTGGGAGGATGATGAGGGAGGGGGGATGAGACACAGGGGAGGGTCATGAGGAAGGGGGCAAAGAGACACAGGGGAGGAATATGAGGGAGGGGGGATGAGACACAGGGGAGGATGATGATGGAGGGGGGAAGAGACACAGGGGAGGATTATGAGGGAGGGGGTAAAGAGATACAGGGGAGGATGATGAGGGAGGGGTAAAGAGATAAAGGGGAGGGTGATGAGGAAGGGAGGAAAGAGACACAGGGGAAGATGATGAGGGAGGGGGGGAAGAGACACAGGGGAAGATGATGAGGGAGGGGGAAAAGAGACACAGGGGAGGATGATGAGGGAGGGGAGAAAGAGACACAGGGGAGGATGATGGAGGGGGGAAGAGACACAGGGGAGGATGATGAGGGAGGGGGTAAAGAGATACAGGGGAGGATGATGAGGGAGGGGTAAAGAGATACAGGGGAGGGTGATGTGGAAGGGGGGAAAGAGACACAGGGAAGGATGATGAGGGAGGGGGGGAAGAGACACAGGGGAAGATGATGAGGGAGGGGGAAAAGAGACACAGGGGAGGATGATGAGGGAGGGGGGAAAGAGACACATGGGATGATGATGATGGAGGGAGGGGGGAAGAGACACAGGGGAGGATGATGAAGGAGGGGGTAAAGAGATACAGGGGAGGATGATGATGGAGGGGGATGTTAGATTATTTATGCCCTTTATGGATTAAAACCAGACTCTGCATCAACTATGTAATTTTCCGTGGGAGTTTTGACATGGATCCCCCTCCGGCATGCAATAGTCCAGGTGTTAGTCCCCTTAAAACAACTTTTCCATCACTACTGTGGCCAGAAAGAGTCCCTGTGGGTTTTAAAACCCGCCTGCCAATTGAAGTCTATGGCGGTTTGCCGGGTTCGCCGGTTCGCGAACATTTGCGGCGGTTCGCGTTCACGGTTCGCAAACCGAAAATGTTATGTTCGCGACATCACTACAAGCGATCCAATATTTCCAAATTTTACTAATTTAAAAAAAAAACATGGTCTTATAACATAAGGTCTCATTTGCTTCAATGGATGCTAAATTAGCAGAAAATGTCCCAGGACATGTTCCTTACTGTTTTAGAGTTCATGGACAAATTTACCACCGAACTTCACATTTACACCCACAAGAAGGAGAGCAAAGGACTTTTTACCAGTCATATGTCTTAGATACAATGGAAGCTGTTGAACAAAGAATGATGCTTCCAGAAAATAAACAGTGTTTGCGCATAGTCTTTGAACAGCTGGATACAATTATGGCCAAAAACCCATACAGTCAAGCATACAAACAATTAGCACAGGTTGAAACGAAACAACAGGAACATGCCCAAAGACATCCATTGACAATGCCAAGAGTAAATATGGTGTTAAAAAGAGATTGCAACACTGATCAAAGACAGTATAATTTACCAACAGTAAATGAGGTTGCCATGGTCTTTAAAAATGAAGATGGTGAACCACCTTTTCAGCGGGATATTAGAATATATCTGCGCACTGAAGAACAACCTTTAATAAACATAAATATTGTAATTTAGATCCAATGACATATCCAATTTTCATTCCAAATGGTGAACCTGGATGGGAACCAAAATTACAATTGCAAAGTTATCCCAATAGTAAAGTTTGTGTTAGATGCAATATTTCTATGCTGGAATATAAAATGGCACAAACTGCTATTCGGGATTCTTTAAATTCTATTTTATGTGGGTTCAAACTCCCACAACAATGGATTATTGATTCCTATCTACAAGTCGAAGCAAATAATCTAAATTTGATAACATTTCAACAAAATAAGCTTTGAGTAGAACAGTATTGTGGATTGATGGATTATGTCGCTGAATTGGCTGCCAACAGAGACATTCCAGCTGGAAGAGCAATCATTTAGCCATACACTTTCCAAGGATCTCCTCGCAATATGCAAGAAAGATGTAATGATACCATGGCTATTGTCACCAAATTTGGAAAACCAGATTTATTTATTACATTCACATGTAATCCACAATGGCCAGAGATCAAGGTAAATCTGAATCTGGGACAAACTACTTCTGACCGACCAGATTTTTTGGCAAGAGTATTCAAAATAAAACTCAATTCATTAATACATGATATAACTAAAGCACAGTTATTTGGAAAATGTGTGGCTTTTGTTTATACCATTGAATTTCAAAAAAGAGGACTGCCACATGCTCACATACTTTTAATCCTGCAGGAAAAAGATAAGTTATGCAGAGAGAGTGGATTCAGCCATTACTGCTGAATTTCCAGATCCAGAGAAATATTCAAAACTATTTGAGATTGTGACACACAGAATGATTCATGAGCAATGTGGAGATATGAATCCAAATTCACCATGTATGGAAAATAAAAAATGTACAAAAGAGTTCCTAAACAATTTCAAATGTAAGTTTATGCTAATTGTGATGGATACCTTTTGTATAAAAGAAGACAAGGACAAACAGCTATTATCCATGGACAAAAGGTTGATAATAGATATGTCATTCCATACAATCCACATTTGCTCATGAAGTTCAATGCACACATCAATGTTGAATCATGCACTTCTATTAAATCCATCAAAAATGTGTATAAATATATATACAAAGGATATGATGCAGTAACTGTTGTTGTGCAAGACGCAGCAAACGAAAATCAAATTTTACATGACAAACTTTCTAATTATTTAGATGCTCGCTATGTAAGTGCTCTGGAAGCAATGTGTCGGCTTCTGAAATTTGAGATGCATGATCGGTCACATGCTGTGTATCGATTAGCTGTACATTTGCCACAAAGTCAGTTTGTTTGCTTTACTGCAGGCAATGAAAGAACTGCCTTAGCTCAAAGTGAACACAGAGAAACAACACTTACTGCATGGTTTAAATTAAACTGCCAGGACACGCAGACCAGACAATTTTTATACATTGAGATTCGGTATCACTATGTATTTGTAAATGGTCTATGGCGATGATGAAAAAAAGAGATACGCGTAAAATGATACCACAAATATTTACTGTCAGTCCAAGAGACATTGAACGTTTCAGTTTAAGATTACTTCTTTTAAATGTTCCCGGTGCACAAAGTTTTGAACATTTACACACACTGAATGATATAGTTTATGATACTTTCCTATTAGCTGCAATGCATCAAAACTTCATAGCAGATGATACAGAATGGGAGCGGTGTCTGGAGGAAGCAGCACTATGTCAAATGCCAAAGCAAATGAGAGAACAATTTGCGTTCATTTGCATCTTTTGCAATATACCTGATTCATTTACTTTGTGGGAAACATTTAAATTAAATAGGTCCGAAGACTTCTTGAAACGTTACAATGAGCCAATAGCACTGTTAAAAACTTTAATGGAAATTCAAGAAATATTTCATGGATTAAATTGTGCAAGTTTTAATTTGCCTGATCCAGGATGTGACGAGATCAGTCTCGTCAATGCGAATTGGAGAAGCTTGGAGGCCCACATTCTGCCTTTTGACTACGGCCCATGTTGACTTTCCACCTACAAAGACATACAAAGCCATGCTCCATTTTGTCAGAAAGGACTGTGATCTAACTTTTGAACCACTGGACCAATTTGTATCATTTTCACACATGTTTGTATTTGGAGTATGCTGATTCTGAAAATGTATGTTTTATGTGAATGTGATGCATACTTTTAAAGTTATGAAAAATGTGTAGATATGTGTTACAGATTCTGACCATCCCCCATTAGGTAAACACAGGGTGTCGCCAGGACTTGAACAAAGGGCCAGTGTATGGGGTTTCCCCAGGGGCATAGTTCAGGAGCAAACAGGAAGTTTCCATGAGGACAGTCTGGGTGAGAATGAGCATGGTAGCCATGCCTGGGGGGTGGCCCATGGGAGGAGTCTCATGGTTCCTACCCTGTCTGATTGGCCATAGGTAATTAGGGGCCGACCTAAGGTAGTGACTGCCCCTACGGTGTATGTGGAAATGGTTTTTTATATATGTCTTGGTTTTTTAATGAAGAAGAGAGTTCACTGCTTGACCCTCAACCACAGAGCGTGTGTCTCGTGCTTGGGGGAATGGGTGTCCTGCAGTAGCTGTCCCTATAGCACTGGACGGGCGGATCGGCTAAAAAGGCCTGGGTGCCCCCTTCTATGCGTGGGGGTACCGTTACACAGGACTTATAGATTACATCAACTTTAATGATTATGACGCTGAGCTACAAAAACAAAAAACACAAGAAAAACTGGCAACTTTAAATAATTTACAATTACAGGCATTTAATGACATCACAAATGCTGCAGATGATGAAATGGTCTATCTAGACGGCCCTGGTGGATCAGGAAAAACTTATCTGTACAATTGTTTGATGAGTTACATTCGAGCACAGGGTCAGATAGCTATGCCATTTGCAACAACTGGAATTGCTGCACTTTTGTTAGAAGGTGGTAGAACTGTTCATAGTGGATTTAAACTGCCAGTTCCCATTTTAGAAACATCAGTGTCAGATATTCAACTGAATTCTTTACAAGCAAAAAAAATAAAAAAAAGTAAATTAATTATCACAGACGAGGCAACAATGATGTCATGTCATACTTTGTAATGTATTAATAGATTCTTAAAATAAGTGATGGATACTAATTTGCCCTTTGGTGGAAAGGTGATGTTGTTAGGAGGAGATTTTAGGCAAATATTACCTGTTGTGCCACATGGAAATAGAACTGAGATCATTGAAACATGAATCAAGACAAGGAAACTGTGGAAAATATTTACACACCTCAAATTAGAATTAAATAGTAGATCTGAAGGCCAAAACAAATTCAATGATTGGCTCATTCAAATTGGAGAAGGAAAACATCTCAAAATACATGATGTACCCAATGATACCATTGAAATTCCATCAAAAATGGTTTGCAATGAATGTCTCATATCATCAATCTTTCGAAACACTCTGAATAATGACGATTACTCAGACTTTGCAAACAAAGTGATATTAACATCAAAAAAGAGATGCCTTGAATCTAAATAACGAAATTGAAAAATTCAGCAACGCACACCAAAATAATTATTACAGTGCAGATTCAGTTCTGGCTGATGATAAAGACAGTGAATTGAATTTTAATATAGAATTTATTAATTTAACCCCATCTGGAATGCCACCAAAGGTTTTGCAATTGAAAAAAGGGGCAATTGTCATGCTACTGAGAAATATGAACTCAAAAAAAGGACTTTGTAATGGGACCAGATTAATTGTGCACGATTTACATGCAGAAATTATGACTGGTACCCATAAAGGCGAACAAGTTTTTATACCAAGAATTGATTTATCTCCAAGTGAGAATGGTTTGCTCTTTTGTCCTTCAAAGGAGACAATTTCCAGTTAGCATGGCATTTGCCATGACCATCAATGAATCCCAAGGAAAACTTTTTAAGTCTGTGGGTATTTTTTTTACAAGAACCTGTTTTTGCACGTTGACAACTCTTTGTTGCTTTTTCAAGATGCACAAATCCAAATGAGATTAAAGTTTCAATTGAAGACAACCCAAATCAGGGCGATTTACTACACAATTGTGTACTATGAGGTTTTGTAATCAGAGAGAATAGTGGTTTATTTTTAAGTAAGACATTTAAGGTCACTTGGCCTCTTCTTAGAGGAACAATATTTCACTTACAAAACTATATCTAAAATTTGAGAAAAATACAGTAATAACCAACAAAAAAGGAGGGAACAAAAAGAAAACAAACAGTGGTTACATCTCATAGACACAAATAAAAGTCTGCTGGGCCCTTTGAAAGGGAACCACCTTCACAGACAAAAAAAAAAAATGGAATGTCTTGAAAGTCACTTTCGCCATGATTGGCCCCACAAAACAGTTAGCTTCCATTTTCTTACCTTTACAATGTAATATGTTTCTTTCAGGTTTGTAATCTTAAAATTCTGTTTGAAAAGCACTGATAAGTTGATGCATTCTATGTAATTACGGTTTAATGTTAGTAGCAGCTTCATCATTTGTTGAAAATTGAAAATGTTTCATGATATATAGATTATTGATCCAGGGACGAATCCAATTGCCAGTTAATGGAGTCAGGGAGGAATTATTTTTTGACAACACTTTCAACAAATTTACAAAGTTGAAATTTCATTTTTTGCCATTTGCCTTCCTCTGGATTCAATATTCAAGATCAGTATAGTTTAAAAAAAAATCAGGTTAAATGTTATTATCTTATGTTTATGTTATCATTGTATGTTAAAATGATTAAACAGTTAATTTATTGAATGTTACTAAAGATTTATGTAATTTGCAGCAGAAACATTTGTTAAAAAAACTCAATGTATAAGAAATATAAAGGATTCACCCAGGGAGTAATCCGATCGCCATTTAATGGGGTGAGGAAGGAATTAATTTTTTTCCCCTTTTGAGGCAATGGGCTAAGTTGCAATGTTTTTTTTTACTGTTTGCCTTTCTCTGGATTCAATACCTATGTGCTTTATCAGGAGTTTAAATACAAGTTTGTATGTTAATAAGCCTTCTGTCATGATTGAAGACACTCATTTAGAGAAAGTTCAACAATTTCATGTTAGTATTGTTAAAAAAAAAATGTACCTACTGTTTACAATATACGTTGCATATTAGAAACCTTCATGTAATGGTTCGCAATACGTATTCTGAGAAATTTTATGGATTGTTATATTATTATTCTATACATGACAATTAAAAAGTTTGATATGATTTAACAGTACATTGTAAAAAAAATATATATATTTAATATACATTTTTATAGATAAGAAAAAGATTCAGAGTGTTAGAGAATCACATTGTGTTACAAACAGCATTTCCAGCTTTAGCATTTTATTGACCGTCATTTTTTGACAGGCAAATCGCTAGAATTAATATAATAGTGTAGCATATAAAGATAATAAGAAAACACTTATATTTGAGCAATTGTGTAGAAATGTCAAGCAAAATATAAGCCGAGACCATTCGATATGTAGATAGTGCAGTCTCAAGTCAGCGTGGACAGCTTTGCGGGTCTGCAGGCGTCTGACGTCATCAGAGAGTGCCTCGGGACAGGTCTTGTTACTGAGACACATTGAATGTGTCAGATGATAATGATATTCTGGCTGTATTAGATACTTTTAACTTGCACATTTAGATCAATATGGTACTATTTATTTATATCTCTTTTTATCATAAGTGTGAGACATGCAATTATTTAATGTATTCTAACTATTTGACTTCTGTTGGATATATTCTAAGCAGTTATATGTGGGTCAGCAGTATATATACATAGATAACTTTAATCAAACACATTATCTTTCACTTAAATCTATAATTTTTTTTTAGAGTAATTAATACTCCTTAAACTATATTTTTTATCACTTTCACTTATATTTTTAACTTTACTTAATTGAACTGTGTTCTGTGGTGCTGACCCACGAGAATTGTTTTACATTTGTATAACAGATACCATTTGGAGATTTTTTTTAAATATCCTTATTTACAGCCTTATATCTTTCAACAGAATCCTTTCTTACTTTAACAAGCATTTGATTAATATAATAATTAATCACAATCAGAGAGCTTGTCCTCTATTCAATTTCACTTGTATTTTATATTGTTCTTTAACAATTTTAAAATATATGTAATAAAGATATATTTTAATATAATTTTCCTTGTCCACTATTGGCTTTAGGGGTTAATTAATTAGATTAAGTGTTTGTCTCTGTCCTCTCTTTTCTTGAGTTCTACATAGGAAAGAATATGTGGTGACACCTAGTGTAGATTGTTGGGTACTACAGATTAGAGAAAGTGTGAGATCAAAAGTAGGGAACACCAGGGGCACCAAGTGTACAAGATTGGTTTTACTGCGCTACAGTTAAGAAGATAGACAAAAAATGATATTTTTACATTTTTACTTTCTAAAAACATTTTCCCATTATCAAGTTTTGTTCTTCAAAACAGAATATTGCAAATACGACACAAACAATTTAAACAAAGCTTTTATTTTTCAAGAATTGAGAAAGCCATGGTCATCTCGTTTTTTGATTGGTGTATTACAGAAAGTGTGAGATCATCAGGAGGGCACACCATAGCCACCTAGTGTAGATTATTGGGTACTGCAGAGGACAGTAAGTGTGAGATCATCATGAGGGCACACCATATCCACCTAGTGAAGATTATTGGTTACTGCAGAGAAAAGTATAAGTGAGATCATCAGGACGGCACACCATGACCACCTAGTGTAGATTATTGGGTACTGAAAAGGACAGTACATGTGAGTTCATCAGGAGGGCAAACCATGACCACCTAGTGTAGATTATTGGGTATTGCAGAGGAGAGTACATGTGAGATCATCTGGAGGGCACACCATGACCACCTAGTGTAGATTATTGGATACTGCAGTGGACAGTATATGTGTGAGGTCATCAGGAGGGCACTCCATGACCACCTAGGGTAGATTATTATGTAATGCAGAGGACAGTACATGTGAGATCATCAGGAGTGTACACCATGACTACCTAGTGTAGATTATAGGGCACTGCAAGGGACAGTATGTGTGAGATCTTCAGCAGGGTGCACCATTACCAGTTACTGTAGATAGTTTGTGTATTGCAGATGACAGGAAATGAGAGATCATCAGGAGGGCACACTATGACCACTTATTGTAGATTATAGGGTACTACATGTTAAAAATTACTATTTGAGCATTTGTTGAAAAATAAGAAAACATGTACGGAGATACTGTGGATTATCGGTTGGTTGGTTAAGTAAGTGAATTAGGACTGAAAATAAGACAGAAAGACAACATCAACATATTAAGAAGGAACTTTATGCTCCTCTCCTGGAAGTTGATTGAAGACAACGTTATAGTTGACCTGGTAACCATCACTGAACATGTAGAGCTTATGATCATTGGGATTGTAGGAAAGACTTTGTATGGTCTCCATTATCTTATCCAGGGTGATACTCAACTTGCCTTCTGTGTTTGTTTTGGTATCGTACATGTAGAAGATCTCTTCTTTTCGTGTATTGAAGGCCCTAGTGGCGTATAAGACCCCGCAAACCATGAAGGCATTAGTTATACTAGGCTTATACTGTGAGGTGTACCAGCTCTTCTCCACTATTAAGGAAACTGGGTCAAGCTTGCTGATAACCACATTTCCAAAATTATGTTCTGTGGCATATATGACCCAAAGACCATTTTCGTCTCCTGCAAAGTCCATATCCTGAAACATGGAGGAGGAGTAAGAGAACTGGTTGTTATAAGCTGCATCCTGAAGTGTTCTTCTTTCCATGCTGTTGGTCTCCATGTTAAATTTGCCAAGATCCCTGGTGTTGTAATAGTTATAGTAGAGGGAATTGTTGTAGAGGATCATCCCAGCTCCATTACCAGAACTACTGATTGTCTTGTCTATTGTATTCTTGGAGAGAAGGAGATCGTCGTAGTTGGAAAACAGACGCACACGACTAAAGTATTGAGTATTTTCTAGGATGGACACCCAATATTTATCCTGATTGGCTCCAAGAAATGAGTCTTTGCCCCACCCGCCAGCCTTGTAGGAGAAACCTCTGTAGTTGAGTTGCACCACAAATGGTTTGCTGATGTTCTTAATTCCTCCATGTTTACAAGAACCTTTGAACAAGAATATTGATATGGAAGAGATTAGACTAATGTGGTAAATTAATAGATTCTGACGTTAATCAACTATAAAATGTGCTCCTTACCATAATTTACTTCTATCCTTTCTCCATTATCCTGGCACTTCTTTAGCCGTTTTTGGAGAGAAGCTACTTCTCGACGTACGACCAGAACATTGTTTTTATCAAACTTCTCCAGTTTATTTACAGTAGTGGAAATGTTATGGATCTGGAAGATATGCAGGGAAAAAGTTAATGACCAAAAAGACGTATCCTTGCCAAACTTTGTATTCAAAAATATTCATGTACCCATCAACCAAGAAAACCCTAGAATAAGAAAACTTTTGAGAATAACTACGTTACTTACATTTTTACTATTGTCTCTAAGAATATGAGATATCCTACATCTTACCTCCACAAAGAGGTCATCCACAAGAGCATTAGACCCATTAATAGATGCTCTGAGCTGTACCACCAGTGATTCCATATCGTTGATCTCCGTCTTCAATAGTTGAAATTCCAGCTCGGTGTAGGTGACACCTCCTGTCTCTATCATATCTACTCTCCTGGTCAGGTTTTTCAACTTCTCTATGTAGCCTGTCAGGGTAAACTGGTAACTCTGCATCTGGACATATTGGAGAAGACATTGGGAAATCATTGTCTACATAACCTCTTGATAATTCCTCCTATCTATGGCAACATTCATTCATAACACATCTCCATTTAACCTCTCTTAAAAAGTTTATACTCAATGATCGTAGTTAGGCCCAGCTACGGCAAGAGAGGGTCGGGAATGATGGACAGAGAGAAATTAAATGGTAGGAAAAGGTATGAAGAAGTGAGTGGGAGAGAGAGGGTAAGTGGGTAAAATGGGAGGTGGAGTGGAGAAGAGTGGTAAAAAGAGGAAACAGAGCAAGAACAAGGGTAGACAAGAGGTGGGAAGAGGAGAAGGGAGTAGAGTGGAATGTGGTGAATAGGGAAAGCAGAAGTTAGGGTAAAACACAATTACTATATTGAAAGGACAAATGTTGTCCCCTCATCTAGATCCAGCACAGCCCACCACTATCTCCATACCTTGGTAATTTCATCCTGAACGCTGATGCTCAGCTTCTGATTGGCTAATTCCAGGAGCTCCATGCGATCTGCTGGGAAGTAGGTATCTGGAAGGTTCATGGAGCAGTGACAGAGCCCACGATCATCCAGAGACCCCGTCAAATTCTTCTTTCATATGAAACATTAAAAAAATAATTAATTTTTCTATCAAATCTTCTCTCCCTTCTTTATCTTCCTTAAGCTTTCTACCTCAGATCCTCTCTTCCTCCATTCTCTCAAATATCACTCTCTCCCTTCTCTCATTTACATCACAATTTCTTCCTTTCTCTCTTACATCACTCTCCCTTCTTTCTTTGTCATGCCCACTATCCCGCTTTTCTCTCTTTCATATATCAGTCTTCCTACTTTCTCTCTCACATCCCTCTACGTAATTTTTCTTTCAAAACCCCTCTCCTTCTTTTGTGTTTCCCATTTCTTTTCCTTTCTTTCTCACACATGCCCCTCCTCTCTTTTTTGTCTAACCCCAATATTTGTCACACCCTGCCCCTACTCTCTTTCTCAAATCTCTCTCACATCCCCTCTCCCTCATTTTCTCTCAGACCCCCTCACCCTCCGTTCACTCTCACATACTCTCTCCCTCCTTCCTCTCTCACATCTCCTCTCCCTCATTTCTCTATCACATCCCCTCTCCCTCCTTCCTCTCTCACATCCCCTCTCCCTCCTTCCTCTATCACACCCCCTCTCCCTCCTTCCTCTCTCACATCCTCTATCCCTCCTTTCTCTATCACATCCCCTATCCCTCCTTCCTCTCTCACATCCTCTCTCCCTCCCTCCTCTCTCACATCTTCTATCCCTCCTTTCTCTATTACACATCCACTCTCCCTCATTTCTCTATCGCACCCCCTCTCCCTCCTTCCTCTCTCACATCCTCTCTCCCTCCTTCCTCTCTCACATCTACTCTCCCTCCTTTCTCTCTCACACCCTCTCTCCCTCCTTTCTCTATCACATCCCCTATCCCTCCTTCCTCTCTCACATCCTCTCTCCCTCCTTCCTCTCTCACATCTTCTATCCCTCCTTTCTCTCATCCACTCTCCCTCCTTTCTCTATCATACCCCCTCTCCCTCCTTTCTCTCTCACATCCTCTCTCCCTCCTTTCTCTCTCACATCTCCTCTCCCTCCTTTCTCTTTCACATCCCCTCTCCCACATTTCTCTCTTACATCCCCCTCCCTCCTTTCTCTCTCACATCCTCTCTTCCTCCATTATCTCACATATCACCCTCTCCCTTCTTTCATTCACATCCCCTTTCTTCCTTTCTATATTACATCAGTCTCCTTTCTTTCTTTCGCAAGCTGACTATTCCTCTTGTCTCTCTTTCATAGCTCAGTCTTCCCACCTCCTTTTATGTTTTCCATTTATGTTTCTTTCTTTCTCTCACACATTCCCATCCCCTTCTTTTTGTCTCACGCCCCCCCCCCTTTGCCACATCCCTCTCTCTCTTGTCTCTCATATCACGCTCTCCCTCCTTTCTCTCTCCCATCCCCTCTCAAGCGTCTCTCTTACATCCTCCCTTTCTCCTTTGTGCTTCACATTTCCTCTCCCTCTTTTCTCTCCCACATCTCCTCTGCTCCCTTTTTCTCTCCCATCTTTGCCCCTCCTTTCTCTCTTACTCATCCCTCTTTCCCTCATTTGCTCCCTCATTCACTCTTCCTCCATTGTTCCTCACACCCCTCTCCATTCTTTCTCACATTCCCTCTTCCTCTCTTCAAATATAAATTACCTGGGCCTGGGCCTGACAGAGTCCAAGATACAGTAGTAGTATGACCAACATCTTGCTCCTTCAGCCTCCTGTGTGGTTGTATGTATCATCCTACCTACATGAAGATATTTATACCCTCCTCCCTCCAGGAAGCTGGCTTACACTTATCATATAACCCCAATATCTTCTCTGTTATCCAAATTTCTTCCTGGATACATATTTACATTATTTTAATTAACTGTCACTATGTAACAATGAATGTATGCAAATCTCACCCAGCTG
The DNA here is from genome assembly GCA_027410445.1 of Discoglossus pictus. Taxonomy (NCBI): domain Eukaryota; kingdom Metazoa; phylum Chordata; class Amphibia; order Anura; family Alytidae; genus Discoglossus; species Discoglossus pictus. The sequence goes on from CM050170.1 coordinate 2,989,055, forward strand.
CGCTAATTTCCAGCCAAACAGGATCCGCGGACGAGAGTAAACGGGGCAAACACAATTTAAATAAAATACCTTAAGTCACATTGTTAAAGGGACACAAGGACACATGATTAATTATCTGGGGAATGAGAAAGCATGTTCTTGTTTGTATAGATTAAAATAAGTATAAGACATTAACACTTAATAGTCTTTATCATTAATTATCCATATGGGCATGCTCTTTCGGTTTATGACCCCTAAATTGAGAGTTGATTAATGGCATCAGATAAACTCATTTGGTGAGTGGGAGGACTATTTTATGTCATTTATACTTAAAAAACATAACTTTCAAGCTCAATTATCTAACACTTACAGTCAAACAGCCTAATTAAATTAGCCATCATAGTTCGCTCGGTCCTCATAAAAGGACCAATTCTATAACACGTCCCTCGCAGCCTCCTTTGCGAGATGAGACCCAAAAATGGCAGAGAATAGGCTCCGGGAGAGCTACGTAGTAACATGCATCCATAAATCTATGAGGAGAACCTCGCACCTCGGAAGAATCCCTACGTGCACAAAAAAGTGCCTGCAAGGGATCCTAAAGCCTATACGTGCTGCATCGGAGCAGCCCAACACCGCCGCCGGATGCCCCCCCTGCTCCCTAAACACATCACACCATGCTGCAGGGGTCCATATCGAGACCCCTGCAGCCTCCCAACAGTATTGACCCCCATGAGTGATGGGGTTAATTAAGGGCTTATGGGGGTCTGTATTGATCCCCATGAGTGTCAGGGTTAATTAAGGGCTTATGGGGGTCTGTATTGATCCCCATGAGTGACAGGGTTAATTAGGTGCTCATGTGGCTCTGTATAGAGCCCCATGAGTTATAGGGTTAATTTAGAGCTCATGGGGCTCTGTATTGACCCCCATGAGTGATGGAGTTAATTTTAGTCTCATGGCGCTCTGTATAGACCCCCGAGTTAAAGAGTTAATTAAGTGCTCATGGGGCTCTGTATAGAGCCCCATGAGTTATAGGGTTAATTAAGTGCTAATGATGCTCTGTTTAGAGCCCCATGAGTGAAGGGGTTAATTATAGTCTCATGGGACTCTGTATAGAGCCCCATGAGTTATAGGGTTAATTAAGTGCTCATGGGGCTCTATATAGAGCCCCATGAGTTATAGGGTTAATTAAAGGCTCATGGGGCTTTGTTTAGAGCCCCCTGAGTGATGGGGTTAATTTTAGGAGCCTGGTAGTTTCCCCACAGCAGAGGTTAATACTTTTTTAGCGCAGGTCTTTTTAGGACCCATGAGGCGCGAAATTTTAATTTTCAAATGCAGCGGGGTAACGATCGATGCCGATCGTGGACCCCGCTGCAAAGGGGTAATGTGGTGGGGGGGGGGGAGCTGTAGGGGTCCCTATGGACCCCCTGCAGCAAGGGGTCAATATGGGGACACTTTGGGGGTCCCGATGTGGACCCCCAGCATAGAGTGGGGTTAATGTGAGGTGTTGCGGACGGGATTGGCTAAAGGTGTGCCGCGGGTCCTTTAAGGAGCTGCATGGGGAATTCAAATTTTTTAAATGCAGCAGGGGCCTGATCTATGCCGATCAGGCATCCCTGATGCAAGGGGTTAATGTGGGGGTGGGGGCTGTGGTGGTCCCTATGGACCCCTGCACCAGGTGGTTAATGTGGGGTCACTTCGAGGGTCCCGATGGGGACTTCCAGCATAGAGGGGGGTTCATTTTAGGTGCCAGGGGGTACTTGGAGGTGCCATTCAGGACCCCCATGACATGTCACTCCTCATGTACAGTTTCACGTTGCTCGCAGCAGGGCTAATTTAATAGCGTCATAACTTTTCTAATTTTGAAGCACGTAGGGCTTAAGGACAAACCTTGTATCTACAAGGCTGGAATTTAATGGGGCTGAAAATCTTTCACTATAAGTGTCCTAAACAATCAGGTAAAGGTTGAAAAGTCATGTGGAAATTTGATGATATATGAATTAAGCTATCAGCCTATGAGGTTAGTGGTTTTAGACTGAATCTAACTTATCCTGCATTGGCTCGATACATAATGACCTGCCCTGGCCAGTAGTACTAATTATAATCCAAGTTGAGTGTTGTATAATAAATATTCCTGGTTCCCGGCCAGACCATTCTTCACCTCCTTCATTTTACTCGGAAATAAGTATTTACATTAAAAGTACACACCAAATAAACGCTTCCTTATCTCTATTGTGTAATTAATGTACACTATGAGATGGATAATGTCTTCCTAGAACATCTCATAGTGTTGAGTTATTTGTCTAGTGGTAGAATAATAGGAGATATAGACAATCATGGCAGATTGAAGTTTATGACCATCTGTGACGAAGTGCCCTTCGCCACTTGGTCTTGGAGAGGACTGTTTGCCAGCCTCCTGCCCTGCAACTATGGCCCTGGGACATATTGCCCTTTAAACACAGTATTCGGCCATACCAGAGGGTATGTCACTCATTCTGGCCCTTTACAAACAGGGGGGTCATTCGGTACTTGCCCTGTGTGAACCATGATACCACAGATAGCTATGCCATGGAGCCCATTCATATAATGAAAGACTATGGGAAAGACTTTAGCTACATGGCAATTGAACTGTGTGAAGAGGATCTGAGCGCTATTCGGTAGTTTTGTGCTCTCAGATCTCAGCTATCTGGGGATATGTGAAATGTGAGTAAATGTGAATTGCAGTAATGCTGATGGGTTGTCAAACTAGAGAATTGACCAACAAATACTTTTGTCCAGACATCCCCAGGCCGATCCGTTGGGATCAGACAGTGTATGTCGGCTTATGGTCACGGGGGAGGTGTGTAACGGAACCCATCACTGTTTTACCCTGTTTTATGGTTATTTAATTCTTGGTTAAAATATGATCCTACTATTATACTGTATGTATGTTGGTTTATGCTCTGCAGAATATTGGCCCAGACTAGTGCAGACCTTGGCATGGGAGATAATCCTGTTACAGAGACTCCTCAGAAGATAAGGAAGTCTATTGTATAAAGTGTTTTCATTCTCAGACATAAGAACAAAGAAGGATGATCTAATCCATGTCTGATTGTATCAAAGTTGCCAGGTAGCCTCAGGGAGGTGTGACCCACCTATTGTCCCTATATGTGTATTGTGTGGCCAACTATGGGGGATATGTGAAATGTCTGTGTGTTATGTGTAAAAGATACTTTTACTAACTTTTGAACCCCTGGTCTGATTCATGCCATTTTTTAATATGTTGTTCCACAATTTATGTTGTTCATAAAAATGTAAGTTTTATTTATGTACTATGTAAAATCATAAAGTTATAAAAATGGATAAAAATGGGTAAATTTTAGCTGGGAGATAATTGAGTAGATACAGTAATAAACTCAATTATCTCTCAAGTAGAGGGGAGGGAAACTGTGGGCGTTACTATGGTGTTATTGGTTGTTTATACCTTCCCCTGGGTGTGTTCTGTTTGTACCTGACTGTAATAAAAACCAGGCTGGGTGTGCCAGCAGGAGAGTTCACTGCTTGACCCTCAAACACAGAGTTTATGTCTCGTTCTTGGGGGGATTCATGGTATGCTGTTACAGACTGACTGCCAGGAGTGTAAGCATCTTGGGGTGCTTTTCCTGTTCAGCTGCTAGTGGCTATTAGTGAGGCTCCAGTTAAGCTACGGCGGTTGTGGAGTCTGTGGTGGTTGTGGTGTCCGGTGCGGTGCTTGTAGGCCTCGACGCAAACTAAGACGCGTCCATCAACGGAGGTACCCGGTCCGGGTGCCAGGAGATCCGTTACACCATCTGAGTATTGTCTTGATTGCACGTCTAGCCTCTTTTTGAAGAGATGAGTGCACTCAAGATAACGATCCCATGGTCTTAGGGGGCTTATCAGTAAGTAATGGTGCCAAACATGTCCCCAAACCCCACTCGACGGGAAGATTGGTATATAAAAGTGTCTCAGCTACAATGACCAGGTGATATTGTACATTTGTGGACTATTGGCAGACTATAAAATGAGTCTTGGAAACCTGAGACTACTATATAAATGAGGGGGGCGTTCAAGTAGAATGGGTGGATTTTGGGTGGAACTGCAAGGGGTGAATAGGCATAGCTTTTGGTGGTAGATGACAATTTTAAGGATATGGCGTCCACTGACCAAAGTATAATCTAGTTGTCCCCATTTCACAGACAAACCACGTCAAGCAAAAAAGTAGCCCGGGATAAGAGGAGTGGGCAGAAATGATGGTTCACAACCTGGAAGGAACTTGTATCTTATAATCGCTTCCATCTCTGGTCCTCAATAGTTCTCAAGTCTTGACTGTGGGCAATCAAGAAGATAACTTCATCTCCAGTCTGTTATTACTAGGTATGAGGCCTGGTGATGAGTGACAGTGATAGAGAGGAGGTGGTGGGAGAGAGGGGACAGTGATAGAGAGGAGGAGGAGGAGGGAGAGGACTGTGATAGAGAGGAGGAGGAGAGAGAGGACAGTGAAAGAGAGAAGGAGGAGGGAGAGAGGGGACAGTGATAGAAAGGAGGAGGAGAGAGAGGACAGTGATAGAGAGAAGGAGGAGTGAGAGGGGACAGTGATAGAGAGAAGGAGGAGAGAGGGGACACTGATAGAGAGGAGGAGGAGAGAGAGGACAGTGATAGAGAGAAGGAGGAGAAAAAGGACAGTGATAGAGAGAAGGGGAGAGAGAGGACAGTGGTAGAAAGAAGGAGGAGAGAGAGGGGACAGTGATAGAGAGGAGGAGGAGAGAGAGGACAGTGATAGAGAGAAGGAGTAGAGAAAGGACAGTGATAGAGAGAAGGGGAGAGAGGGGACAGTGGTAGAGAGAAGGAGGAGAGAGAGGGGACAGTGATAGAGGGGAGGAGAGAGAGGACAGTGATAGAGAGGAGGAGAGAGGGGACAGTGATCGAGAGGAGGAGGAGAGAGAGGACAGTGATAGAGAGGAGGAGAGGACAGTGATAGAGAGAAGGGGAGAGAGGGGACAGTGGTAGAGAGAAGGAGGAGAGAGAGGGGACAGTGATAGAGAGAAGGAGGAGAGAGAGGACAGTGATAGAGAGGAGGAAGAGAGAGAGAGGACAGTGATAGAGAGGAGGAGAGAGGGGACAGTGATAGAGAGGAGGAGGATGGAGAGGACAGTGATAGAGAGAAGGAGGAGAGAGAGGACAGTGATAGAGAGAAGGAGGAGAGAGAGGACAGTGATAGAGAGAAGGGGAGAGAGGGGACAGTGGTAGAGAGAAGGAGGAGAGAGAGAGGACAGAGATAGAGAGAAGGAGGAGAGAGAGGACAGTGATAGAGAGGAGGAGAGAGGGGACAGTGATAGAGAGGAGGAGGATGGAGTGGACAGTGATAGAGAGAAGGAGGAGAGAGAGGACAGTGATAGAGAGAAGGAGGAGAGAGAGGACAGTGATAGAGAGGAGGAGAGAGGGGACAGTGATAGAGAGGAGGAGGAGAAAGAGGACAGTGATAGAGAGAAGGAGGAGAGAGAGGACAGTGATAGAGAGAAGGAGGAGAGAGAGGACAGTGATAGAGAGAAGAGGAGGGAGGGGACAGTGATAGAGAGAAGGAGGAGGAGAGAGAGGACAGTGATAGATAGGAGGGAGGGAGAGGACAGTGATAGAGAGGAGGAGAAGAGAGAGGGGACAGTGATAAAGAGAAGGAGGAGAGAGAGGACAGTGATAGAGAGGAGAGAGAGGGGACAGTGATAGAGAGGAGGTGGAGAGAGAGAGGACAGTGATAGAGAGAAGGAGGACAGAGGGGACAGTGATAGTGAGAAGGAGGAGAGAGAGAGGACAGTGATAGAGAGAAGGAGGACAGAGGGGACAGTGATAGAGAGAAGGAGGAGAGAGAGAGGACAGTGATAGAGAGAAGTAGGACAGAGGGGACAGTGATAGAGAGAAGAAGGAGAGAGAGAGGACAGTGATAGAGAGGAGGAGGAGAGAGAGGGGACAGTGATAGAGAGAAGGGGCTGGGAAAGGACAGTGATAGAGAGAAGGAGGAGAGAGAGGACAGTGATAGAGAGGAGGGAGGGAGAGGACAGTGATAGAGAGAAGGAGGAGAGAGAGGGGACAGTGATAGAGAGAAGGAGGAGAGAGGACAGTGATAGAGAGGAGGAGGAGAGAGGGGACAGTGATAGAGAGAAGGAGGAGAGAGGACAGTGATAGAGAGGAGGAGGAGAGAGGGGACAGTGATAGAGAGGAGGAGGAGAGAGAGGACAGTGATAGAGAGGAGGAGGAGAGAGAGAGGACAGTGATAGAGAGGAGGAGGAGAAGAGAGGGGACATTGATAGAGAGGAGGAGGAGAGAAGACAGTGATAGAGGAGGAGGGAGAGAGGGGACAGTGATAGAGAGAAGAAGGAGAGAGAGGACAGTGATAGAGAGGAGGAGGAGAGAGAGGACAGTGATAGAGAAGAAGGAGGAGAGAGGACAGTGATAGAGAGGAGGAGGAGAGAGAGGACAGTAATAGAGAGGAGGAGGAGAGAGAGGACAGTAGTAGAGAGAAGGAGGAGAGAGAGGGGACAGTGATAGAGAGAAGGAGGAGAGAGAGGACAGTGATAGAGAGGAGGAGGAGAGAGAGAGGACAGTGATAGAGAGGAGGAGAGAGGGGACAGTGATAGAGAGGAGGAGGAGAGAGAGAGGACAGTGATAGAGAGGAGGAGAGAGGGGACAGTGATAGAGAGGAGGAGGATGGAGAGAACAGTGATAGAGAGAAGGAGGAGAGAGAGGACAGTGATAGAGAGAAGGAGGAGAGAGAGGACAGTGATAGAGAGAAGGGGAGAGAGGGGACAGTGGTAGAGAGAAGGAGGAGAGAGAGGGGACAGTGATAGAGAGGAGGAGAGAGGGGACAGTGATAGAGAGGAGGAGGAGAAAGAGGACAGTGATAGAGAGAAGGAGGAGAGAGAGGACAGTGATAGAGAGAAGGAGGAGAGAGAGGACAGTGATAGAGAGAAGGGGAGGGAGTGGACAGTGATAGAGAGAAGGAGGAGGAGAGAGGGGACAGTGATAGAGAGGAGGTGGAGAGAGAGAGGACAGTGATAAAGAGAAGGAGGAGAGAGAGGACAGTGATAGAGAGGAGGGAGGGAGTGGACAGTGATAGAGAGGAGGAGGAGAGAGAGGGGACAGTGATAAAGAGAAGGAGGAGAGAGAGGACAGTGATAGAGAGGAGGAGAAGAGAGAGGGGACAGTGATAGAGAGGAGGTGGAGAGAGAGAGGACAGTGATAGAGAGAAGGAGGACAGAGGGGACAGTGATAGAGAGAAGGAGGAGAGAGAGAGGACAGTGATAGAGAGAAGGAGGACAGAGGGGACAGTGATAGAGAGAAGGAGGAGAGAGAGAGGACAGTGATAGAGAGGAGGAGGAGAGAGAGGGGACAGTGATAGAGAGAAGGGGCTGGGAAAGGACAGTGATAGAGAGAAGGAGGAGAGAGAGGACAGTGATAGAGAGGAGGGAGGGAGAGGACAGTGATAGAGAGAAGGAGGAGAGAGAGGGGACAGTGATAGAGAGAAGGGGAGGGAAAGGACAGTGATAGAGAGAAGGAGGAGAGAGAGGACAGTGATAGGGAGGAGGGAGGGAGAGGACAGTGATAGAGAGAAGGAGGAGAGAGGACAGTGATAGAGAGGAGGAGGAGAGAGAGAGGAAAGTGATAGAGAGGAGGAGGAGGAGAGAGGGGACATTGATAGAGAGGAGGAGGAGAGAAGACAGTGATAGAGGAGGAGGGAGAGAGGGGACAGTGATAGAGAGAAGAAGGAGAGAGAGGACAGTGATAGAGAGGAGGAGTAGAGAGAGGACAGTGATAGAGAAGAGGAGGAGAGAGGACAGTGATAGAGAGGAGGAGGAGAGAGAGGACAGTGATAGAGAGGAGGAGGAGAGAGAGGGGACAGTGATAGAGAGGTGGAGGAGAGAGAGGACAGTAGTAGAGAGAAGGAGGGAGAGAGGGGACAGTGATAGAGAGGAGGAGGAGAGAGAGGACAGTAGTAGAGAGAAGGAGGGAGAGAGGGGACAGTGATAGAGAGAAGGAGGTGAGAGAGGGGACAGTGATAGAGAGAAGGAGGAGAGAGAGGGGACAGTGATAGAGAGGAGGAGGAAAGAGGACAGTGATAGAGAGGAGGAGGAGAGAGAGGACAGTTATAGAGAGAAGGAGGAGAGAGGGGAAAGTGATAGAGAGAAGGAGGAGAGAGAGGACAGCGATAGAGAGGAGGAGGAGAGAGAGAGGACAGTGATAGAGAGGAGTAGAGAGAGGACAGTGATAGAGAGAAGGATGATGAGAGGACAGTGATAGAGAGGAGGAGGAGAGAGAGGACAGTGATAGAGAGGAGGAGGAGAGAGGGGACAGTGATAGAGATGAGGAGGATGGAGAGGACAGTGATAGAGAGAAGGAGGAGAGAGAGGACAGTGATAGAGAGAAGGGGAGAGAGAGGACAGTGATAGAGAGGAGGAAGAGAGAGAGAGGACAGTGATAGAGAGGAGGAGAGAGGGGACAGTGATAGAGAGGAGGAGGATGGAGAGGACAGTGATAGAGAGAAGGAGGAGAGAGAGGACAGTGATAGAGAGAAGGTGGAGAGAGAATACAGTGATAGAGAGAAGGGGAGAGAGGGGACAGTGGTAGAGAAAAGGAGGAGAGAGAGGGGACAGTGATAGAGAGGAGGAAGAGAGAGGACAGTGATAGAGAGAAGGAGGAGAGAGAGGGGACAGTGATAGAGAGGAGGAGGAGAGAGAGAGGACAGTGATAGAGAGGAGGAGAGAGGGGACAGTGATAGAGAGGAGGAGGAGAGAGAGGACAGTGATAGAGAGAAGGAGGAGAGAGGGGACAGTGATAGAGAGGAGGAGGAGAGAGAGAGGACAGTGATAGAGAGGAAGAGAGAGGGGACAGTGATAGAGAGGAGGAGGATGGAGAGGACAGTGATAGAGAGAAGGAGGAGACAGAGGGGACAGTGATAGAGAGAAGGAGGAGAGAGGACAGTGATAGAGAGAAGGAGGAGAGAGAGGACAGTGATAGAGAGGAGGAGGAGAGAGAGAGGACAGTGATAGAGAGGAGGAGAGAGGGGACAGTGATAGAGAGGAGAAGAGAGAGGACAGTGATAGAGAGAAGGAGGAGAGAGAGAGGACAGTGATAGAGAGAAGGAGGAGAGAGGGGACAGTGATAGAGAGGAGGAGGAGAGAGAGAGGACAGTGATAGAGAGGAAGAGAGAGGGGACAGTGATAGAGAGGAGGAGGAGAGAGAGGACAGTGATAGAGAGAAGGATGAGGAGAGGACAGTGATAGAGAGGAGGAGGAGAGAGAGGACAGTGATAGAGAGGAGGAGGAGAGAGGGGACAGTGATAGAGAGGAGGAGGATGGAGAGGACAGTGATAGAGAGAAGGAGGAGAGAGAGGACAGTGATAGAGAGAAGGGGAGAGAGAGGACAGTGATAGAGAGGTGGAAGAGAGAGAGAGGACAGTGATAGAGAGGAGGAGGAGAGAGAGGAAAGTGATAGAGAGAAGGGGAGAGAGGGGACAGTGGTAGAGAGAAGGAGGAGAGAGAGGGGACAGTGATAGAGAGAAGGAGGAGAGAGAGAACAGTGATAGAGAGGAGGAGGAGAGAGAGAGGACAGTGATAGAGAGGAGGAGAGAGGGGACAATGATAGAGAGGAGGAGGAGAGAGAGGACAGTGATAGAGAGAAGGAGGAGAGAGGGGACAGTGATAGAGAGGAGGAGGAGAGAGAGAGGACAGTGATAGAGAGGAGGAGGATGGAGAGGACAGTGATAGAGAGAAGGAGGAGAGAGAGGACAGTGATAGAGAGAAGGGGAGAGAGGGGACAGTGGTAGAGAGAAGGAGGAGAGAGAGGGGACAGTGATAGAGAGGAGGAGAGAGGGGACAGTGATAGAGAGGAGGAGGAGAAAGAGGACAGTGATAGAGAGAAGGAGGAGAGAGAGGACAGTGATGGAGAGAAGGAGGGGAGAGAGGACAGTGATAGAGAGAAGGGGAGGGAGGGGACAGTGATAGAGAGAAGGAGGAGGAGAGAGAGGACAGAGATAGATAGGAGGGAGGGAGAGGACAGTGATAGAGAGAAGGAGGAGAGAGAGGGGACAGTGATAAAGAGAAGTAGGAGAGAGAGGACAGTGATAGAGAGGAGGAGGAGAGAGAGGGGACAGTGATAGAGAGGAGGTGGAGAGAGAGAGGACAGTGATAGAGAGAAGGAGGACAGAGGGGACAGTGATAGAGAGAAGGAGGAGAGAGAGAGGACAGTGATAGAGAGAAGGAGGACAGAGGGGGACAGTGATAGAGAGAAGGAGGAGAGAGAGAGGACTGTGATAGAGAGAAGGAGGACAGAAGGGACAGTGATAGAGAGAAGGAGGAGAGAGAGAGGACAGTGATAGAGAGAAGGAGGACACAGGGGACAGTGATAGAGAGAAGAAGGAGAGAGAGAGGACAGTGACAGAGAGGAGGAGGAGAGAGAGGGGACAGTGATAGAGAGAAGGAGAGGGAAAGGGGGCAGTGATAGAGAGAAGGAGGAGAGAGAGGACAGTGATAGAGAGGAGGGAGGGAGAGGACAGTGATAGAGAGGAGGAGGAGAGAGGGGACAGTGATAGAGAGAAGGAGGAGAGAGGACAGTGATAGAGAGGAGGAGGAGAGAGAGAGGACAGTGATAGAGAGGAGGAGGAGGAGAGAGGGGACAGTGATAGAGAGGAGGAGAAGAGAGAGGACAGTGATAAAGAGGAGGAGGAGGGAGAGAGGGGACAGTGATAGAGAGAAGGAGGAGAGAGAGGACAGTGATAGAGAGGAGGAGGAGAGAGAGGACAGTGATAGAGAAGAGGAGGAGCGAGGACAGTGATAGAGAAGAGGAGGAGAGAGAGGAAAGTGATAGAGAGGAGGAGGAGAGAGAGGACAGTGGTAGAGAGAAGGAGGAGAGAGAGGGGACAGTGATAGAGAGAAGGAGGAGAGAGAGGACAGTGATAGAGAGGAGGAGGAGAGAGAGAGGACAGTGATAGAGAGGAGGAGAGAGGGGACAGTGATAGAGAGGAGGAGGGTGGAGAGGACAGTGATAGAGAGAAGGAGGAGAGAGAGGACAGTTATAGAGAGAAGGGGGAGAGAGAGGACAGTGATAGAGAGAAGGGGAGAAAGAGGACAGTGATAGAGAGAAGGAGGAGAGAGAGGACAGTGATAGAGAGAAGGAGGAGAGAGAGGACAGTGATAGAGAGAAGGGGAGAGAGGGGACAGTGGTAGAGAAAAGGAAGAGAGAGAGGGGACAGTGATAGAGAGAAGGAGGAGAGAGAGGACAGTGATAGAGAGGAGGAGGAGAGAGAGAGGACAGTGAAAGAGAGGAGGAGAGAGGGGACAGTGATAGAGAGGAGGAGGAGGAGAGAGAGGACAGTGATAGAGAGAAGGAGGAGAGAGGGGACAGTGATAGAGAGGAGGAGGAGAGAGAGAGGACAGTGATAGAGAGGAAGAGAGAGGGGACAGTGATAGAGAGGAGGAGGAGAGAGAGGACAGTGATAGAGAGAAGGATGAGGATGAGGACAGTGATAGAGAGGAGGAGGAGAGAGAGGACAGTGATAGAGAGGAGGAGGAGAGAGGGGACAGTGATAGAGAGGAGGAGGATGGAGAGGACAGTGATAGAGAGAAGGAGGAGAGAGAGGACAGTGATAGAGAGAAGGGGAGAGAGAGGACAGTGATAGAGAGGAGGAAGAGAGAGAGAGGACAGTGATAGAGAGGAGGAAAGAGGAGACAGTGATAGAGAGGAGGAGGATGGAGAGGACAGTGATAGAGAGAAGGAGGAGAGAGAGGAAAGTGATAGAGAGAAGGGGAGAGAGGGGACAGTGGTAGAGAGAAGGAGGAGAGAGAGGGGACAGTGATAGAGAGAAGGAGGAGAGAGAGGACAGTGATAGAGAGGAGGAGGAGAGAGAGAGGACAGTGATAGAGAGGAGGAGAGAGGGGACAATGATAGAGAGGAGGAGGAGAGAGAGGACAGTGATAGAGAGAAGGAGGAGAGAGGGGACAGTGATAGAGAGGAGGAGGAGAGAGAGAGAGGACAGTGATAGAGAGGAGGAGGATGGAGAGGACAGTGATAGAGAGAAGGAGGAGAGAGAGGACAGTGATAGAGAGAAGGGGAGAGAGGGGACAGTGGTAGAGAGAAGGAGGAGATAGAGGGGACAGTGATAGAGAGGAGGAGAGAGGGGACAGTGATAGAGAGGAGGAGGAGAAAGAGGACAGTGATAGAGAGAAGGAGGAGAGAGAGGACAGTGATGGAGAGAAGGAGGGGAGAGAGGACAGTGATAGAGAGAAGGGGAGGGAGGGGACAGTGATAGAGAGAAGGAGGAGGAGAGAGAGGACAGTGATAGATAGGATGGAGGGAGAGGACAGTGATAGAGAGAAGGAGGAGAGAGAGGGGACAGTGATAAAGAGAAGTAGGAGAGAGAGGACAGTGATAGAGAGGAGGAGGAGAGAGAGGGGACAGTGATAGAGAGGAGGTGGAGAGAGAGAGGACAGTGATAGAGAGAAGGAGGACAGAGGGGACAGTGATAGAGAGAAGGAGGAGAGAGAGAGGACAGTGATAGAGAGAAGGAGGACAGAGGGGACAGTGATAGAGAGAAGGAGGAGAGAGAGAGGACTGTGATAGAGAGAAGGAGGACAGAAGGGACAGTGATAGAGAGAAGGAGGAGAGAGAGAGGACAGTGATAGAGAGAAGGAGGACACAGGGGACAGTGATAGAGAGAAGAAGGAGAGAGAGAGGACAGTGATAGAGAGGAGGAGGAGAGAGAGGGGACAGTGATAGAGAGAAGGAGAGGGAAAGGGGACAGTGATAGAGAGAAGGAGGAGAGAGAGGACAGTGATAGAGAGGAGGGAGGGAGAGGACAGTGATAGAGAGGAGGAGGAGAGAGGGGACAGTGATAGAGAGAAGGAGGAGAGAGGACAGTGATAGAGAGGAGGAGGAGAGAGAGAGGACAGTGATAGAGAGGAGGAGGAGGAGAGAGGGGACAGTGATAGAGAGGAGGAGAAGAGAGAGGACAGTGATAAAGAGGAGGAGGAGGGAGAGAGGGGACAGTGATAGAGAGAAGGAGGAGAGAGAGGACAGTGATAGAGAGGAGGAGGAGAGAGAGGACAGTGATAGAGAAGAGGAGGAGCGAGGACAGTGATAGAGAAGAGGAGGAGAGAGAGGAAAGTGATAGAGAGGAGGAGGAGAGAGAGGACAGTGGTAGACAGAAGGAGGAGAGAGAGGGGACAGTGATAGAGAGAAGGAGGAGAGAGAGGACAGTGATAGAGAGGAGGAGGAGAGAGAGAGGACAGTGATAGAGAGGAGGAGAGAGGGGACAGTGATAGAGAGGAGGAGGGTGGAGAGGACAGTGATAGAGAGAAGGAGGAGAGAGAGGACAGTGATAGAGAGAAGGAGGAGAGAGGACAGTGATAGAGAGGAGGAGGAGAGAGAGAGGACAGTGATAGAGAGGAGGAGGAGGAGAGAGGGGACAGTGATAGAGAGGAGGAGAAGAGAGAGGACAGTGATAAAGAGGAGGAGGAGGGAGAGAGGGGACAGTGATAGAGAGAAGGAGGAGAGAGAGGACAGTGATAGAGAGGAGGAGGAGAGAGAGGACAGTGATAGAGAAGAGGAGGAGCGAGGACAGTGATAGAGAAGAGGAGGAGAGAGAGGAAAGTGATAGAGAGGAGGAGGAGAGAGAGGACAGTGGTAGACAGAAGGAGGAGAGAGAGGGGACAGTGATAGAGAGAAGGAGGAGAGAGAGGACAGTGATAGAGAGGAGGAGGAGAGAGAGAGGACAGTGATAGAGAGGAGGAGAGAGGGGACAGTGATAGAGAGGAGGAGGGTGGAGAGGACAGTGATAGAGAGAAGGAGGAGAGAGAGGACAGTGATAGAGAGAAGGAGGAGAGAGGACAGTGATAGAGAGGAGGAGGAGAGAGAGAGGACAGTGATAGAGAGGAGGAGGAGGAGAGAGGGGACAGTGATAGAGAGGAGGAGAAGAGAGAGGACAGTGATAAAGAGGAGGAGGAGGGAGAGAGGGGACAGTGATAGAGAGAAGGAGGAGAGAGAGGACAGTGATAGAGAGGAGGAGGAGAGAGAGGACAGTGATAGAGAAGAGGAGGAGCGAGGACAGTGATAGAGAAGAGGAGGAGAGAGAGGAAAGTGATAGAGAGGAGGAGGAGAGAGAGGACAGTGGTAGACAGAAGGAGGAGAGAGAGGGGACAGTGATAGAGAGAAGGAGGAGAGAGAGGACAGTGATAGAGAGGAGGAGGAGAGAGAGAGGACAGTGATAGAGAGGAGGAGAGAGGGGACAGTGATAGAGAGGAGGAGGGTGGAGAGGACAGTGATAGAGAGAAGGAGGAGAGAGAGGACAGTGATAGAGAGAAGGAGGAGAGAGAGGACAGTGATAGAGAGGAGGAGAGAGAGGACAGTGATAGAGAGAAGGAGGAGAGAGAGGACAGTGATAGAGAGAAGGGGAGGGAGGGGACAGTGATAGAGCGAAGGAGGAGGAGAGAGAGGACAGTGATATATAGGAGGGAGGGAGAGGACAGTGATAGAGAGGAGGAGGAGAGAGAGCGGACAGTGATAAAGAGAAGGAGGAGAGAGAGAGGACAGTGATAGAGAGAAGGAGGACAGAGGGGACAGTGATAGAGAGAAGGAGTAGAGAGAGAGGACAGTGATATAGAGAAGGAGGACAGAGGGGACAGTGATAGAGAGAAGGAGGAGAGAGAGAGGACAGTGATAGAGAGAAGGAGGACACAGGGGACAGTGATAGAGAGAAGGAGGAGAGAGAGAGGACAGTGATAGAGAGAAGGAGGACACAGGGGACAGTGATAGAGAGAAGGAGGAGAGAGAGAGGACAGTGATAGAGAGAAGGAGGACACAGGGGACAGTGATAGAGAGAAGGAGGAGAGAGAGAGGACAGTGATAGAGAGAAGGAGGAGAGAGAGGGGACAGTGATAGAGAGAAGGGGAGGGAAAGGACAGTGATAGAGAGAAGGAGGAGAGAGAGGACAGTGATAGAGAGGAGGGAGGGAGAGGACAGTGATAGAGAGAAGGAGGAGAGAGAGGGGACAGTGATAGAGAGAAGGAGGAGAGAGGACAGTGATAGAGAGGAGGAGGAGAGAGGGGACAGTGATAGAGAGAAGGAGGAGAGAGGACAGTGATAGAGAGGAGGAGGAGAGAGAGGACAGTGATAGAGAGGAGGAGGAGAGTGAGAGGACAGTGATAGAGAGGAGGAGGAGAGAAAGGGGACAGTGATAGAGAGAAGGGGAGGGAAAGGACAGTGATAGAGAGAAGGAGGAGAGAGAGGGGACAGTGATAGAGAGAAGGAGGACAGAGGGGACAGTGATAGAGAGAAGGAGGAGAGAGAGAGGACAGTGATAGAGAGAAGGAGGACAGAGGGGACAGTGATAGAGAGAAGGAGGAGAGAGAGAGGACAGTGATAGAGAGAAGGAGGACACAGGGGACAGTGATAGAGAGAAGGAGGACACAGGGGACAGTGATAGAGAGAAGAAGGAGAGAGAGAGAGAGGACAGTGATAGAGAGGAGGAGGAGAGAGAGGGGACAGTGATAGAGAGAAGGGGAGGGAAAGGACAGTGATAGAGAGAAGGAGGAGAGAGAGGACAGTGATAGAGAGGAGGGAGGGAGAGGACAGTGATAGAGAGAAGGAGGAGAGAGAGGGGACAGTTATAGAGAGAAGGAGGAGAGAGGACAGTGATAGAGAGGAGGAGGAGAGAGGGGACAGTGATAGAGAGAAGGAGGAGAGAGGACAGTGATAGAGAAGAGGAGGAGAGAGAGGACAGTGATAGAGAGGAGGAGGAGAGTGAGAGGACAGTGATAGAGAGAAGGAGGAGGAGAGAGGGGACATTGATAGAGAGGAGGAGGAGAGAAGACAGTGATAAAGAGGAGGAGGAGGGAGAGAGGGGACAGTGATAGAGAGAAGGAGGAGAGAGAGGACAGTGATAGAGAGGAGGAGGAGAGAGAGGACAGTGATAGAGAAGAGGAGGAGAGAGGACAGTGATAGAGAGGAGGAGGAGGAGAGAGAGGACAGTGATAGAGAGGAGGAGGAGAGAGGGGACAGTGATAGAGAAGGGGAGGAGAGAGGGGACAGTGATAGAGAGGAGGAGGAGTGAGCGGACAGTGATAGAGAGGAGGAGGAGAGAGAGGACAGTGATAGAGATTAGAGAGAGGACAGTGATAGAGAGGAGGAGGAGGGAGAGGGGGGACAGTGATAGAGAGGAGGAGGAGAGAGAGGACAGTGATTCTATACCAGAATTTATTGTTTTTTACTGCATCAAAAATCTCTGGACATGACATAATCGACACTAAAAGTTGGTGCTTATATAAAATTATATTTAGACAAACCTAAAATACCAACCTCCGTCCCTAGATTTAAGACCCTATTCTTTTTAAATCTGTAAAAGATAGAGAAAAATGTGAAATTCTAAGGTTTCTTCTTATTTCCTGGTCTGCAGGAAGACTCAAAGCTTGATGGTCCCCTTTGAGATATCAATATATTAAATTATATAACTTACAGAAAGCAAATAAAATGGCACCTTTAAAACAAATAGCAGATGATATTGCTGCAATACAATTAAGTATTAGTAAGATCTTACAGGTACAAATAGACAATTACATTTGTAGTCTTCAACAGCGACAATATCATCTTACTAATACGTCTTGTAGACTGTTAGCAAATCAACTAAAAACTAAAAATGTTGTTAAAACAATTTAGAAACTAAAAAACTCAAATATAGACATTAAAACGAAGGGATCGGCTCCCTCAGAAACATTGGAAGATTTTATTCTGATAACAAAGACAAGGAAGAATCAAGCCGGCTACAGGAACTATAGACTCATAACTTAACATTGATATAAAAATATACTCAAAAATACTAAAATATAATGGCAAACTTGATTAAGATGGATCAGACAGGATTTGAAAAAAAAAGTCAAGGAGCAGATAATTTAAGGAAACTTATAGATATCTTGGTGTTTGTGCGAGCCAAGAGAATTCCAACTGCTGCCTTCATGCTCGATGCCGAGAAGACATTTGATAGGGTAAACTGGGAATATCTAGATTGAGGTTCAATTTTGGCCGGTTCGGCTCGCTTGCAATTAAAGCCTTATATACAAATGTAACAGAGTATGTATCAGGAAGGGGATTTCGATCTAAAAATGGTAAAATTAGAAATGGTACAAGACAAGGTTGTCCCCTGTCACCGCTGATATTTATCCTTATGATCAAACTATTTGCCCAATTCATTAGATCCGAGGAAAACATCAAGGGCATAGAGACTGATAATTTAGTAAACAAAGTCACCATATTTGCAGATGACGTGGTTATAATGTTATCACATCCTACTGAGTCATTGAAATGTCTGTTTGATGTAATTAAGGGATACAGTGAGATTTCTTGTTATACGTTGAATACCACCAAATCAGAAATATTGACTTTGGGTTTGGATGCGGGAGTTAAAAAAGAGTTAAGAGACAGATACCCTTTTGAGTGGAAACATAAAGGATTCACTCATCTTGGTATTGAGATAATAACTGATTTGATAAAAATAGCAGAAATCAATTTTAAGAAACTACCTAAACATATTAATTCTATATTATAATGTTGAGAGGGACTGCACTTCTCCTGGTCTGGCAGGATTGCTGCCATTAAAATGGTCATTCTGCCCAAGACCACCAATCTAATGAGAAATATGTCCCTTTACATTACAAAATATACATTGAATACGCTTCAAATAAAGATTTATTCTTTCAGGGTTAAGGGTAAAAAATCTTGAATTGGGAAGGAAGTCTTGGAAAGAAAATTTACCAGGGTAGGCTTGGCTACTCCCAATTTGATGGATTATTATGAAGCTACAAATCTATTAAATTTTATGAATTTACAGGAATCCAGCATACTGGGACATAGAAAAAAATATTTCCAAGGACCTCTAATTAGAAATAAGAAATCTTTGAAGAAATTACCTTTGGTAACCCAAATGACTGTGAGAGCCTGGTATCGGTGTAATTGGAGATGGAATCTAATACCCTTACCTTCTCCGGATACACCAATTTCTTTAATAAATGACAGACTGTTCCCATCCCACTTTAGTAACTGGGATCAATGTAATGTTGAATGGTTAGCTGACCTGTATAAGGAAGGTTTCTTTAGATCCTTTGAAGATATGGCTAAGAAATATCACATACCCAAAGATAAATGGTTATATTTCCTTGCGTTGCAACAATCAATTGCAAATTGTGATGTTGCCTTATTAAATACAAGAGAGTTAACTCAATTTGAGATTATATACAGGACATTTCTATTTCAGAATATTATACGTTTATTAGAACAGTGAAGGAGGAGACCAAAACATCAGGTCTACAGAAATGGGAGAATGAATTGGCCACAGAATATTCGAAAGATACGTGGTTTAAAGCATTTTGCCAAACAAAAAAATGAATAAACTCATTCAAAGAAATACATTTCAAATGATGTCAAAGGTGGTATATTGTTCCCACATATTTATTTAAGATTGCCCCTGAAACTAATTGTAACGGAACCCATCACTGTTTTAAACCTGTGTTATAGTTATTTAATTCTTGGTTAAAATATGATCCTACTATTATACTGTATGTATGTTGATTTATGCTCTGCAGAATATTAGCTCAGACTATTGCAGACCTCGGCATAATAGATAATCCTATTACAGAGACTCCTCAGAAGATAAGGAAGTCTATTGTATAAAGTGTTTTCATTCTCAGACATAAGAACAAAGAAGGATGATTTAATAAATGTCTGATTGTATCAAAATTGCCAGGTAGCCTCAGGGAGGTGTGACCCACCTATTGTCCCTCTATGTGTATTGTGTGGTCAACTATGGGGGATGTGTATTGCCTGTGGAAAGAGATGTGTATAAATATTTCTGCACATAACAAAAAAAAGTCAGTATTCATTTGACTCCCTATTGCTTGTCGTCCAATATGGGAGGCTGTGATGGTGAAACTGTAGTGCTTCTTGGATATTTTACTGTATACCAGCGGAGATATTGGATTCGTGTTCCAACTCTGTTACATTTGGTGGCAAGTGGCGGAATTGTTCCCACGGTCAGAAGGACAGCTACAGGAGACACCATTCCGTGGAGTACAAATTGAGGGCAACGCTAGTATCCGTACAGCGCCCCTGGCTACAGCAGGATGGAACCGGCTAGTTTTCAGACAGCGTTCCATGATGAGGAGGAGGAGGCGGCCGCGTAATACAGGGATGCAGACAGAAAGCAACTCTGGTTTGATGCCCTGGAAGATACCCAATGGCGGCGAGGTGAGAGTCTCCCCAGTGATGAGCAGCGGCTACAGAAGCGTGTGGCGATGCAGATGTATCTATTGGGAGAGCAGCCCCTGGATTGGTCGGTGACAAGACTAGAGACACTGGTATGGCGATAGATCTGGCTAGACAACGCATACCAGGCCCTCTGGTGGCATACCGTTCGACTTACCCCCTGGACGGCTGAACACGACTTACCGGAGGGGGATGATTATGATGGCCCGGGTTTATTATGGGATGCCTTGGAGGACCACATTGATCTTGGCAGCACGGAGGGGTCTAGGTTTTGGGACATCTACGACTACCGGATGGGCATGTATGTCTGGGTTGACGAAGGTGAGGTGAGCAAAGGTGGGTCATCCACCTGGTAGCAAGAGAGTGGGAGCTGGAGCAGGACTACCAACACCTGCTCATCTTCGTGCAGCCCCAACTGACCCGACAAGCAGAACCAGACCTCATTGACTGGTCCTGGGATGACCTCCAGATGGCAGGTAGAGATGGGACCGAGGTCTCTCTACCGGCACTACAGGGAGCAGAAGGTGCCTTCCTTCCTCCCCAGCGACAGTGTGTACCCCAGGGAGCAGAAGGTGTCGTCCTTCCTCCCCAGCGACAGTGTGTACCCCAGGGAGCAGAAGGTGCCGTCCTTCCTCCCCAGCGACATTGTCTACCCCAGGGAGCAGAAGGTGCCGTCCTTCCTCCCCAGCGGCAGTGTGTACCCCAGGGGGCCGAAGGTGTCGTCCTTTCCCCCCAGTGGCAGTGTGTATCCCAGGGAGCAGAAGGTGCCGTCTTTCCTCCCCAGCGGCAGTGTGTACCCCAGGGAGCTGAAGGTGTCGTCCTTCCTCCCCAGCGGCAGTGTGTACCCCAGGGAGCAGAAGGTGCCGTCCTTCCTCCCCAGCGGCAGTGTGTACCCCAGGGGGCCGAAGGTGTCGTCCTTCCCCCCCAGCGGCAGTGTGTTCCCCAGGGAGCAGAAGGTGTCGTCCTTCCCCCCCAGCTGCAGTGTGTACCCCAGGGAGCAGAAGGGGCCGTCCTTCCTCCCCAGCGACAGTGTGTACCCCAGGGAGCAGAAGGTGCCGTCCTTCCTCCCCAGCGGCAGTGTGTACCCCAGGGGGCTGAAGGTGCCGTCCTTCCCCCTCAGCAGCAGTGTGTACCCCAGGGAGCTGAAGGTGTCATCCTTCCTCCCCAGCGGCAGTGTGTACCCCAGGGGGCCGAAGGTGTCATCCTTCCCACCCCCACAGCGGCAGTGTGTATCCCAGGGAGCAGAAGGTGTCGTCCTTCCCCCCCAGCGGCAGTGTGTACCCCAGGGGGCCGAAGGTGTCGTCCTTCCCCCCCAGCGGCAGTGTGAACCCCAGGGAGCTGAAGGTGTCGCTCTCTCCCCCCAGCAACAGCTTACCCTAACAAGGGGAGACACCGATCTCCCAGACGGCGCAGATAAGACCATGGTCTCTGTGCCTGACCTACCGGGATGCTGGACAGCTTGTCCAGATCCCCAACTACGCTCACTGGGACAACCGGAGGAGGGGGTAAGTACAAATTCCCCTCCCCAGCTAACTCCTAATGTGGCCCCAGGGTTAACAGAGGAAATGTTAACCTCCACTGACCCCCACCTTTCCCTGGCTACTGAGCCGGAATATGTCCCAAGTACCCCAGCAGAAGAGCTGGCAGCGGGGCAGAGTGCAGTCGGCCTCTGCCCTCCCTTTGTCCCGTGTACAGAGCAGAATGTCCTACAGGTTATACCAGCAGAAGAGCTGGCATCAGGGCAGAGTGCCGCTGGCCTCTGCCACTCAAGTCCCCTCAGCGTGTTGCCCCATCCCCACAGCGAAATATCCAGGAGCCTGGTTAGACTTCCCCCAAAAGGGGAGATGGGTGACAAAGTGCCTTTTGCCACTTTGTCCTGGAGAGGACTTATTGCCAGCCTCCTGCCCTGCGACTATGGCCCTGGGACATATTGCCCTTTAAACACAGTATTCGGCCATACCAAGGAGGACACATCAGGAACAAGCGTTCAGTAGTTACAGCTCAAGGGAGTATGCAAAAGCATAGCAATCCCCAGTATGATAGAGCCATCCCCTCCAATAACGAGACGAGGCTACGTTTTAAAGGGTCAAGAAGAACTATTCTTTAATGACAGGGGATCTCCTTTTATGCAATGGTGCCCTCTGAAGGGCTACACCCACATAATTATCACAGCCAATTAGATACATGGTTCAACCCCCACGTCTCCTCCCCTCAGATAACAGGTAACACAATTAAAACAGACACAATTTTAACCACATTCTGGATGTACCCCAAAAACAGGGGGTACACCTTTAAGTCCAGCACCGTTCAATAGCTCTCACCCAGGGGAACAACATATAAAAAAAAATGGCATGAATCAGACCAGGGGTTCAAAAGTTAGTAAAAGTATCTTACTGGCAACATGGCAATCCACATCCCCCATAGTTGGCCACACAATACACATAGAGGGACAATAGGTGTGGTCACCCCTCCCTGAGGCTCCCTGGCAACTTTGATATAATCTGACATTGATTAAATCAGCCTTCTTTGTTCTTATCTGAGAATGAAAACACTTTATACAATCGACTCCCTTATCTCTGGAGTCTCTGTGATAGGTTTATCTATTAGCCTAGGTCTGCAAAAGTCTGGGCTAATATTCTGTAGAGCATAAACCAACATACATATAATATAAAAGTAGGATCATATTTTAACCAAGAGTTAAATAACCATAAAACAGGGTAAAACACTGATGGGTTCCGTTACAGCTGGGGTCTGAGCGCACAAAACTACCGAATAGTGCTCAGATCCTCTTCACACAGTTCAATTGCCATGGAGCTAAAGTCTTTCCCATAGTCTTTCATTATATGAATGGGCTCCATGGCATATCTATCTGTGGTATCTTGGTTCACACAGGGCAAGTACCGAATGACCCCCTGTATGTAAAGGGCCAGAATGAGTGACATACACTCTGGTATGGCCGAATACTGTGTTTAAAGGGCAATATGTCCCCGGGCCATAGTCGCAGGGCAGGAGGCTGGCAAACAGTCCTCTCCAAGACAAAGTGGCGAAGGGCACTTTGTCACACATCTCCCCTTTGGGTGGAAGTCTAACCAGGCACCTGACCTTCTGCCGGTCAGTGCCTCCGTTAGACGATCCACCAACCCACAATAAACCAGTGCTAAAGCAGCCCCCCCACAACAACAAAGTGCAAGAGCAGCCCACCCACAACAAACCGTCACTGCACCTGGATATTTCGCTGTGGTGATGGGGCAACACGCTGAGGGGACTTGAGGGACAGAGGCCAGCGGCACTCTGCCCTGATGCCAGCTCCTCTGCTGGTATAACCTGCAGGACATCCTGCTCTGTACAAGGGACAAAGGGAGGGCAGAGGCCGACTGCACTCTGCCCCGCTGTCAGCTCTTCAGCTGGGGTACTTGGGACATATTCCGGCTCAGTAGCCAGGGAAACGTGGGGGTCTGTGGGGGTTAACATTTCCTCTGTTAACCCTGGTGCCACATTAGAAGTTAGCTGGGGAGGGGAATTTGTACTTACCCCCTCCTCTGGTTGTCCCAGTGAGCGTAGTTGGAGATCTGGAAAGGCTGTGGGCGCAGAGACCACGGTCCCATCTGCACCGTCTGGGAGATTGGTGTCTCCCCTTGTCAGGGTAAACTGACGCTGGGGAGGGATTACAACACCTTCTGCCCCCTGGGGTTCACACTGCCGCTGGGGGGGAAGGACGACACCTTCTGCCCCCTGGGTTTCACACTGCTGCTGGGGGGAAAGGACGACACCTTCTGCCCCCTGGGGTTCACACTGCCGCTGGGTGGGAAGGACGACACCTTCTGCCCCCTGGGGTTTACACTGCTGCTGTGGGGGAAGGACGACACCTTCTGCCCCCTGGGGTTCACACTGCCGCTGGGGGGGAAGAACGACTCCTTCTGCCCCCTGTAGGGCCGGTAGAGAGACCTCGGCCCCATCTCTACCTGCCATCTGGAGGTCATCCCAGGACCAGTCAATGAAGTCTGGTTCTGCTTGTCGAGTAGGTTGGGGCTTCACGAAGCTGAGCAGGTGTTGGTAGTCCTGCTCCAGCTCCCACTCTCTCGTTACCAGGTGGGTAATGTCTTTGCTTACCTCGCCTTTGTCATCCCAGACATACATGCCCATCCGGTAGTCGTAGATGTCCCAAAACCTAGACTCCTCCGTGCTGCCAAGATCAATGTCGTCCTCCAAGTCATCCCATAATAAACCCGGGCCATCATAATCATCTCCCTCCAGTAAGTCGTGTTCAGCCGTCCAGGGGGTAAGTCGAACGGTATGCCACCAGAGGGCCTGGTATGCGTTGTCTAGCCAGATCTCTCGCCGTACCAGGGTCTCTAGTCTTGTCACCCACTCATCCAGGGTGTTCTGTCCCAATAGATACATCTGCATCGCCACACGCTTCTGTAGCCGCTGCTCATCACTGGAGAGACTCTCACCTCGCCGCCATTGGGCATCTTCCAGGGCATCATACCAGAGTTCCTTTCTGTCTGCATCCCTGTAGTCCGCGGCCTCCTCCTCATCCTCATCATGGAACGCTGTCCGAAAACTAGCCGGTTCCATCCTGCTGTAGCCAGGGGCGCTGTAAGGATACTAGCGTTGCCCTCAATTTGTAACTCCAAACGTTACCAGTGTCTCCGGGCTGTTCTTCATTGCACTAGGACGCCATCCCACCGCTACCAGCCAATGTAACCGATCTCCTGGCACCCCGCGACCGGGTACCTCCGTTGATATACGCGTCCTAGTTTGCGCCGAGGCCTACAAGCACCGCACCGTACACTTCAACCACCACAGACTCCACAGCCGCCGTAGTTTAGCTGGAGCAGCGCCGTCTTCCTTCCACCCTGTATGAATCTCCAGCATCCAGGACCGTGTGGGGAAGACCTCTCCTCCAAGGAGGACACATCAGGAACAAGTGTTCAGTAGTTACAGCTCAAGGGAGTATGCAAAAGCATAGCAATCCCCAGTATGATAGACCCATCCCCTCCAATAACGAGACAAGGCTACGTTTTGAAGGGTCAAGAAGAACTATTCTTTAATGACAGGGGATCTCCTTTTATGCAATGGTGCCCTCTGAAGGGCTACACCCACATAATTATCACAGCCAATTAGATACATGGTTCAACCCCCACGTCTCCTCCCCTCAGAGAAAAGGTAACACAATTAAAACAGACACAATTTTAACCACATTCTGGATGTACCCCAAAAACAGGGGGTACACCTTTAAGTCCAGCACCATTCAATAGCTCTCACCCAGGGGAACAACATATTAAAAAAATGGCATGAATCAGACCAGGGGTTCAAAAGTTAGTAAAAGTATCTTACTGGCAGCATGGCAATCCACATCCCCCATAGTTGGCCACACAATACACATAGAGGGACAATAGGTGTGGTCACCCCTCCCTGAGGCTCCCTGGCAACTTTGATATAATCAGACATTGATTAAATCAGCCTTCTTTGTTCTTATCTGAGAATGAAAACACTTTATACAATCGACTCCCTTATCTCTGGAGTCTCTGTGATAGGATTATCTATTAGCCTAGGTCTGCAAAAGTCTGGGCTAATATTCTGTAGAGCATAAACCAACATACATATAATATAACAGTAGGATCATATTTTAACCCAGAATTAAATAACCATAAAACAGGGTAAAACAGTGATGGGTTCCGTTACAGCTGGGGTCTGAGCGCACAAAACTACCGAATAACGCTCAGATCCTCTTCACACAGTTCAATTGCCATGGAGCTTGTGACGAAGTGCCCTTCGCCACTTTGTCTTGGAGAGGACTGTTTGCCAGCCTCCTGCCCTGCGACTATGGCCCTGGTACATATTTCCCTTCAAACACAGTATTCGGCCATACCAGAGTGTATGTCAGTCATTCTGGCCCTTTACATACAGGGGGGTCATTCGGTACTTGCCCTGTGTGAACCATGATACCACAGAAAGCTATGCCATGGAGCCCATTCATATAATGAAAGACTATGGGAAAGACTTTAGCTACATGGCAATTGAACTGTGTGAAGAGGATCTGAGCGCTATTCAGTAGTTTTATGCGCTCAGACCCCAGCTGTAACGGAACCCATCACTGTTTTACCCTGTTTTATGATTATTTAATTCTTGGTTAAAATATGATCACATTGCTGTACTGTAGATATGTTGTTTTATGTTCTACAGAATATATTGGCTCAGAATATCAAAGCTACTAGGCTAATAGATAATCCTGTTACAGATAAGAAAAGTCGATTGTATAAACTGTTTTCATTCTCAGATAAGAACAAAGAAGGCTGATTTAATCATTGTCTGATTATATCAAGTTGCCTCAGGGAGGGGTGACCACACATATTGTCCTATATGTGTATTGTGTGGGGGATATGTGACATGTCTGTGTGTTATGTGGAAAACATACTTTTACTAACTTTTGAACCCCTGGTCTGATTCATGCCATTTTTTAATATGTTGTTCCCCTGGGTGAGAGATATTGAACGGTGCTGGACTTAAAAGTGTACCCCCTGTTTTTGGGGTACATCCAGAATGTGGTTAAAATTGTGTCTGTTTTAATTGTGTTACCTGTTATCTGAGGGGAGGAGACGTGGGGGTTGGACCATGTATCTAATTGGCGGTGATAATTATGTGGGTGTAGCCCTTCAGAGGGCACCATTGCATAAAAGGAGATCCCCTGTCATTAAAGAATAGTTCTACTTGACCCTTCAAAACGTAGTCTCATCTCGTTCTTAGAGGGGATCGCTATATCCTACTGGGGATTGCTATGCTTTTGCATACTCCCTTGAGCTGTAACTACTGAACGCTTGTTCCTGATGTGTCCTTCTTGGAGGAGAGGTCTTCCCCACACGATCCTGGATGCTGGAGATTCATACAGGGTGGAAGGAAGACGGCGCGGCTCCAGCTAAACTACGGCGGTTGTGGAGTCTGTGGTGGTTGAGGTGTCCGGTGCGGTGCTTGTAGGCCTCGGCGCAAACTAGGACTCGTCTATCAACGGAGGTACCCGGTCGGGGTGCCAGGAGATCCGTTACAGAGCTAAAGTCTTTCCCATAGTCTTTCATTATATGAATGGGCTCCATGGCATATCTATCTGTGGTATCATGGTTCACACAGGGCAAGTACCGAATGACCCCCCTGTATGTAAAGGGCCAGAATGAGTGACATACACTCTGGTATGGCCAAATACTGTGTTTAAAGGGCAATATGTCCCCAAGCCATAGTCGCAGGGCAGGAGCCTGGCAAACAGTCCTCTCCAAGACAAAGTGGCGAAGGGCACTTAGTCACACAACTATTCAAAATAAAATTTAATTTATAAATTAAATATATATTCCAAAAATATTAACAATAAAAATTAAAGGGGATAAATAATTTATGAACAAACTATAGTGTCAAGAGGAGGAACCAGCTGGACAGACCAATGAATGGATCCAGCCGGTTAGTTCCTCCCATTCCTCCGAGCTTAAACAGCACTTAGTCACATGTAGAAAGCTAAAGTTCCCTTTACAAATGACACTGTTGCCATGGAAACCTGCAAACCCACAGTCCTTCACCTCAAGATTCTTTCCCACAAAGCTATCATCACAGTCACCCCCCACCAGGCATTTTAAGACCCGAAACACTTTGTAGGCGACTGGAGGCCTGGAGAGTCCATCAGCGAATTGTTGAGCTTTACCCTGCCTGTATCCTATAATAAAGTTATGAGTCTGCAGGGCTAGGCTCTATCCCAACCGATGGCCATTGAGCGTTGTGGTCTGGGACAACTACAAGCTCTTGCCCAAAAAGGTAGGACTGTCGTTTCTTTAGGGCCCAGATGACTGCCAGGCACAATAACCACATAGCTGGGCTCTCGAGGCAACAGTTTTTGGCTCAGGTATGCATTTGGGTGCCCCTAACTTAAAACAGCCACAATGCATCTGTCTGGACCAAGAAGGAGCGAGAGTAACCTGGGACAACTAGGACAGGGTGGAAAATTAGGGCAGCTTTCTCACATTTGAGGGTCCATTGTACCAGCTAGGGCATCCACTTTTTAGGGAGGTCCTGCAGAATCTTTGCCAGGGTACTATAATGATGAACAAATTGGTATTAATACCCTGAAGTACCCAGAAATTCCAACACCAGCCTCCTACTCACTGTGGTGGGCCACTTTTCCGACCAGGCAAAAGGTGGTGCACATGTATGGATAAATATGACAATGTTATCCAAGTATGCATGGGTGATCTCCTGGCTCTATATAATAGGTGGTCAACAAGCCCTTGGGACTTCTTTATCCCAGAAGGCATAACTGTAAACTAGTATAGCCCAAATGGGCTGGTGAATGCCAAAATCTCTCTAGTGGTTTCAGCAAGTGGCATCTGCAAGTAGACCTTAGACAAGCCCAGAGTGGTCACCTAGGTTTCTTGTCCTAGCCTATCTTGCAGTTCATCTACTCTAGGCATAGGGTAAGTGTCAGTTGTTGTCTTGTCATTTAGCTGCCACATAATATTGGGGTCACCCAAGGACTATAGGATGGCTCGATGACCCCTAGCGTCTCCCTCCTTATATTCCCCTTCACAGTCTCAAGGACCCTATAAGAGGGTTGCTTCAGTGGGGAAGTAAGGACCTCATGAACAATAGGATGACCGACACGGCATGGCTGAGAACAAGCCTAGGTGGTGACTCACAACCCCCATCAAGCTGCTGTTGCTGGTCTGGTAGCAGATGGGTCAGAATAAGGGAAAAAGGGGGTGGGTTAGCTGGGACAAGCATGCCTGGTAGTACCCCATCTTCAGAATCTTCCCCTTCTGCTAGGCATATGGACAATACTTGGGGATACTGTCTCTGGAATGGTTTCAGCATATTCACATGTATCGCCTTCTGATCCTTCTGCTGCTCATCCATGGCTACCACATGGGTGGTGTCGTCTAGTTTCCCACAAGTTTTCAAATGGACCCTGCCAAATCGACCAGATCTTGTTCAGGGTATTGGGTACCAACATTTATACCTGCTGGCCTACCTGGAATTCCATAATCTTGGCTTTCTTGTCATATTGGCACTTGGGCTGTCAAGAGATGCTCCTTGGCTAGACAAGTCAGTGTCTCCAGCCTATCATGAAGAGCAGCACATATGAAACCATAGGGAGTTACTGTTATTGGTGTTCCCCCTCCCAAAACTCCCATGATGGGTCCAATGGCCCCCTCACTCACCTCCTGTACAAGAGTTCAAAGTGGAAGAACCCTGTGGACTCTTGAGAGATCTCTGTAGGCAAAGAGGAGGTAGGGAAGGACTTTTCCCAATCCTTCTCCTGGTCCACAATGGCTCTTATCATAGCCTTCAGGGTGCCATTGAACCTCTTCCACAAGCCATTGATCTGGGGATGAAGGGGGTCGACCTCAGCTTGGTCACTGCTGCCACAATTGAAGGGTTTGATCTGACAGAACTACACTGGAGAACCCAACTTGTGTATAAATGGTTACCAAGGCATCAACCACAATTGTTGTAGTAATGTGGCTAAGAGATACAGCCTCTGACTACCGGAATATGTCTCTTGCCCAACTTACTAGGCCCAGAACAGGCTAATGATATCTACAAGTGGTGCCATCTTGTGGGATCTTGTCAGACACTTTCCCTGCATCCCTTCTCCCCATCATCCAACCCATGTTCACTTTGCCCCTCTCTTCTGGCTCTTTCCTCTGTTGCCTCTCCTTCCTCCATCTTTTCCTTTAGTTTTTTATATTCTTCCATTTTCCCCTCTTCGTGTCTCTTTTCCCTGCCTCTTTTCATCCCCTCTTTCCTTTTCTCGTCATTCTCGTCTTGCCTTTCCTCGCTCCTCTCATACTTTCTCTCTCTTCCTTCCCATTCTGTTACTTTTTTTAAGCTCCTCCTTCACCATGTCTGTTTTATCTCTTTCATCTCCCCCATTCCGCCAACCTCTTTTTTCAGCTCTTTTTAAATTATTTTCTCTTCCTCTCCTTTTTTTTCCCTCTATCTTTTCTCCCCTTCTTCTTTCATTGTATCTACATTGTATTCCCATATTTCCTTTCTTCTCCACTCTTTCTCTATTTTTTAAGAATCTCCTCTCGTTCCTTTCTTTTGCTTCCTCTCCTCCATTTCCTATTTCTCCCACCAGCTATCCTTTCATCTCTTTCCATATATCCCTCCTTCATTCTTCTGCCTCTTATTCATTCCCTCTATTCCCTTCTCTATTCATTCTCCACCTACCTCAGTCCTCTGTACCACTCTTCTCCCACTCACATCCCTCTTTCCTCTCTTCTCTTACTCTTTAATCTATTTCCTTTCTTCTTTTTGGGTACCTTGCATTGCTGTTTTGTCTCATTCCTCTCCATCATTTGTAACCTAATCTCTTATACCTCTTGCCTCCTTCCTTATGTTGTCTTCTCCACCTCCATATTTCTTTTACAATTAGGATCTTATCTCCTATTGTTTCCTTCCAAACCAAAATACACCTCTAATGTGACCCTGTCAGTTTCTTTGTCTGCACCTCCATCCAGTGGTGACTTTCTGTATTGCACCTTGTCAGCTTGCTGCTCTATGCCTCCATCGAGTGGTGACTTTTGGTTTTGCACCCTGTTAGTTTACTGCTCTATGTCACCATCATGTGGTGACTGTTGATATTGCACCCTAACAATTTTCAGCTCTATTTTTCCATTATGTGATGACAACTGACAGTTCCTTGCTCTATATCTCCATCATGTTATAACTATTGGTATTGCACCCTCATTCCCTGCTCTGTTTCCATCATGTGGTGACTGTTGGTATTTCAACCTATCAATTTCCTAGTCTAGATCTCCATCATGTGGTGACTGTTGCTATTACAACTCCTAGCCCTACATCCTCATCATATGGTGATTGCTTGTATTGTGCTCTGTCAGTTTCCTGCTCTATGTCTCCATCATGAGGTTGATTGTTGGTATTGCACTCTGTTAGTTCCTGGTCTTTGTCTCCACCATATGATGACTGTTGTTATTGCACTCTATTAGTTCCTGGTCTTTGTCTCCACCATATGGTTACTGTTGGTATTGCACTCTATTAGTTCCTGGTCTTTGTCTCCACCATATGATGACTGTTGTCATTGCACTCTGTTAGTTCCTGGTCTCTGTCTCCACCATATGGTGACTGTTGGTATTGCACTCTATTAGTTCCTGGTCTTTGTCTCCACCATATGGTGACTGTTGTTATTGCACTCTGTTAGTTCCTGATCTTTGTCTCCACCATATGGTGACGATTGGTATTGTACTCTGTTAGTTCCTTGTCTTTGTCTCCACCATATGGTGACTGTTGGTATTGCACTCTGTTAGTTTCATGGTCTTTGTCTCCACCATATTGTGACTGTTGGTATTGCACTCTGTTAGTTTCCTGGTCCTTGTCTCCACCATATGTTGACTGTTGTTATTGCACTCTGTTAGTTCCTGGTCTTTGTCTCCACCATATGGTGATTGTTGGTATTGCACTCTGTTAGTTCCTGGTCTTTGTCTCCACCATATGGTGACTGTTGGTATTGCACTCTGTTAATTTCCTGGTCTTTGTCTCCACCATATGATTACTGTTGTTATTGCACTCTGTTAGTTCCTGGTCTTTGTCTCCACCATAAGGTGACTATTGGTATTGCACTCTGTTAGTTCCTGGTCTTTGTCTCCACCATATGGTGACTATTGGTATTGCACTCTGTTAGCTCCTGGACTTTGTCTCCACCATATGGTGACTATTGGTATTGCACTCTGTTAGTTCCTGGTCTTTGTCTCCACCATATGGTGACTGTTGTTATTGCACTCTGTTAGTTTCCTGGTCTTTGTCTCCACCATATGATGAATATTGGTATGCACTCTGTTAGTTCCTGGTCTTTGTCTCCACCATATGGTGACTATTGGCATTGCACTCTGTTAGTTCCTGGTCTTTGTCTCCACCATATGGTGACTGTTGTTATTGCACTCTGTTAGATTCCTGGTCTTTGTCTCCACCATATGATGACTATTGGTATTGCACTCTGTTAGTTCCTGGTCTTTGTCTCCACCATATGATGACTGTTGGTATTGTACTCTGTTAGTTCCTGGTCTTTGTCTCCACTATATGATGACTGTTGTTATTGCACTCTGTTAGTTTCCTGGTCCTTGTCTCCACCATATGTTGACTGTTGTTATTGCACTCTGTTAGATCCTGGTCTTTGTCTCCACCATATGGTGATTGTTGGTAATGCACTCTGTTAGTTCCTGGTCTTTGTCTCCACCATATGGTGGCAATTGGTATTGTACTCTGTTAGTTCCTTGTCTTTGTCTCCACCATATGGTGACTATTGGTATTGCACTCAGTTTCCTGGTCTTGGTCTCCACCATATGGTGACTATTGGTATTGCACTCTGTTAGTTCCTGGTCTTTGTCTCCACCATATGGTGACTGTTGTTATTGCACTCTGTTAGTTTTATGGTCTTTGTCTCCATCATATGGTGACTGTTGTTATTGCACTTTGTTAGTTCCTGATCTTTGTCTCCACCATATGATGACTGTTGTTATTGCACTCTATTAGTTTCTGGTCTTTGTCTCCACCATATGGTTACTGTTCGTATTGCACTCTATTAGTTCCTGGTCTTTGTCTCCACATATGGTGACTGTTGGTATTGCACTCTGTTAGTTCCTGGTCTTTGTCTCCACCATATGGTGACTGTTGGTATTGCACTCTGTTAGTTTCATGGTCTTTGTCTCCACCATATTGTGACTGTTGGTATTGCACTCTGTTAGTTTCCTGGTCCTTGTCTCCACCATATGTTAACTGTTGTTATTGCACTCTGTTAGTTCCTGGTCTTTGTCTCCATCATATGGTGATTATTGTTATTGCACTCTGTTAGTTCCTGGTCTTTGTCTCCACCATATGGTGACTGTTGGTATTGCACTCTGTTAGTTTCATGGTCTTTGTCTCCACCATATGGTGATTGTTGGTGTTGCACGCTGTTAGTTTCCTGATCTTTGTCTCCAGCATATGATGACTGTTATTATTGCACTCTGTTAGTTCCTGGTCTTTGTCTCCACCATATGGTTACTATTGGTATTGCACTCTGTTAGTTTCCTGGTCTTTGTCTCCACCAAATGATGACTGTTGGTATTGCACTCTGTTAGTTCCTGGTCTTTGTCTCCACCATATGGTGACTGTTGGTATTGCACGCTGTTAGTTTCCTGGTCTTTGTCTCCACCATATGGTGACTGTTGGTATTGCACTCTGTTAGTTTCATGGTCTTTGTCTCCACCATATGGTGATTGTTGGTGTTGCACTCTGTTAGTTTCCTGATCTTTGTCTCCACCATATGATGACTG
Source organism: Discoglossus pictus (assembly GCA_027410445.1). Classification (NCBI taxonomy): domain Eukaryota; kingdom Metazoa; phylum Chordata; class Amphibia; order Anura; family Alytidae; genus Discoglossus; species Discoglossus pictus. The sequence goes on from CM050170.1 coordinate 3,021,637, forward strand.
TTGTTATTGCACTCTGTTAGTTCCTGGTCTTTGTCTCCACCATATGGTTACTATTGGTATTGCACTCTGTTAGTTTCCTGGTCTTTGTCTCCACCAAATGATGACTGTTGGTATTGCACTCTGTTAGTTCCTGGTCTTTGTCTCCACCATATGGTGACTGTTGGTATTGCACGCTGTTAGTTTCATGGTCTTTGTCTCCACCATGTGGTGACAATTGGTATTGCACTCTGTTAGTTCCTGGTCTTTGTCTCTACCATATGGTGACTGTTGGCATTGCACTCTGTTAGTTCCTGGTCTTTGTCTCTACCATATGGTGACTATTGGTATTGCACTCTGTTAGTTCCTGGTCTTTGTCTCCACCATATGATGACTGTTGTTATTGCACTCTGTTAGTTCCTGGTCTTTGTCTCCATCATGTGATGACTGTTGTTATTGCACTCTGTTAGTTCCTGGTCTTTGTCTCCACCATATGGTGACTGTTGGTATTGCACTCTATTAGTTTCCTGGTCTTTGTCTCCACCATATGGGGACTGTTGGTATTGCACTCTGCTAGTTTTCTGGTCTGTGTCTCCATCATGTGGTGACTGTTGGTATTACACTCTGTCAGTCAATATATTCTTCTATAATTTCTCATTTTGGTCAATATAAAGTCCCCATATAACTCCTATTTCTCAATATTACCCTCACCCTGTAACCCCTCTCTATAACGCCTCGTTTTTCTCCCTATAACTCTTTCCTTTAAAAAAACCAATAGACATATTTTGATTTAAAATAAGCTTTTATTTGACTTTTTAAGCAATTCTATCTGCAAAAGTGTAAAGAAATATATATATAAAAATTCATATACAAAAAAAATATGTATATACACTTATAAAAAATGATTGTACACAATCCGAGCATATTATTAAGTGAATACATCTACAGTTAATAACATTGTGTCTTTTTTGATTGATTCCCTTTACAAAAAAATAGATATTAGTAGTTTAATGACATTAATTTAATTTTATTTACCTCTGTAAACAGCCATATAGATTGTGAGTAATGTATTTTACAGCTAGATGGGAATACTGTCAGTGTATGGAGATACTCAGTATCATTATACTGTGTTTTCGATGTAAAGATACTCAGTATCATTATAAAGTGGAGTAAGAACAGTGTATAGATACTCGGTATCCTTATCCGGCTTGTTTCTTAGCAGATACTCAGTGTCATTATACAGCGCGGTGTGTTCATTTTCAATGTAAGTGTTGTTATACATTATAATCAGAGTGTAGATACTCAGTACCATTTGTTAATTCATAGTATATATTAGATATGAATTGCCCCCTGTACCGACCTAATTATTTTATTTAGACATTGATCATTAATAAAATCCATATTCCCACAGTCAGAAGTGCTTCCATTCTTGTCTTAAAAGGTTCTCTCTAGTGTCGAGTTCGTGTACTGCAATGTGTAATATTACCACTAGATGTCACCCATGAGTCAACTCTCTCAGCAGAATACACAATACAATAACTGGGTTTTATGGGCTTATTAAAAGCCAAAAACGAGTTCTCCGGAGCAAGTAGAACTTTAGACCTGTTTATGCACCATTTGGTGACATTAAAAAATGTAAGCAAAAAGTAAATTAATGGCAGTGTCTTGTTGCTGGTTTGATAATGTCCCATGGTAAGAGAGTGGGCATCAGAGATATGATCAGTAACTCTGGGCAATGTGGCTGGAGTGGTTTGTGGCCCGTGAGATGGTGAGAGAAGGAATTCTCTGTGGTCATCATTGTGTGATAAGTGGTATTGCCCATATTGTTACATATTATGTCGAGAAGTCACAGACCAACCTACCACTGGGTGGCACTGTGGCACATATTGTATGAAGCTGTGGATATGGAAACTGTGCCCCAGACTAGAAGGAGCTATGGGAGCTGGAGTCTTTCACTCCTTCCCTGGCAGTACACAAAAGCAAATAAAAAAACGTACCTTACCGAATATCCCCGTCTTGAGGAAACATAAGAAATGATCACTATTGCACACATAAAATTCGTACATAACAGTGCAAAATTGTGCTACTAACTGTATAATTATAATAGATAATACTGGGCTTTGAAGTGGAAGCAAGTTCAGCCGTTGAAACGCGTGGATGCCTAATGGTATTATTGGAGTGGTAAGCTGACCTTAATGAGCTAAGTCATGGTCATTGGATCATTTTGCTCCAATACAGAACCATCTCTCCGACCCATTAAGTGTGTCACTCTCATTTGGACCCTTCATATTTGGGGTCTATAATGGCACTATTTCTTGGATGTTGAAGGAACCCATAAATAGTCAACTGATGGATAACTTCACCTTCCAGTGCATTTCTGTGAATGGTGTCGATGGCTCTATTTCCGTTTGTTCTGAATCCCTTTCTTGTGATTTCAGTAGATTTCTTGAAGATGAATTGACTCTTCAACTCGGAATGTTCTTGGTAGTAAATACACATTCAATTAAATTGTCTATCATCCGTACCATAAAATAAAATTCTTAGCTACATCATGGCAAGATGCTTGATAGCTATCGATGAGTTGTCCACCTGGTCTTTGGTCATAAGTTTCTATGATCACATCTTCCAAGACATTTTGGTTTGTCTTGAAATTGATTTGAAAAGTGATCAAGATGGAAGACCAATGGTAAGTTTTGTTAATGCCTTCAAAAGGAATGGCTGTAGAGTCGATTAAGAAAGGTAGTATTCTACGGCAAGACTAGACTTTCAGTTACTGCATTGGGAATGCATTGTCGAGATTATGACGTAATTTTCTGGTCATTGTCTAAGTCCATGGCTGATATTCCCATCTTCTATAGTTGCATCCTCCAAGGATGAACTGTTGGGTGGGTGTTCAACAAAGGCTGTTGCCCCCAAAAGCCTTATGGACTCGTGTGCAGGACACATGACGTACCGGTTGGAATTCTCTGAGTTATGGACTTCTGCTGTGACCGAGGCTGCCTTTAAGAAGATGTCATCACCTGCATCCTTGGCATCAAGACCACCCACTGCGCCAAGTTCCCCTTCATCGTCGGAATATGGAGAACGTGTTTCATCCATGTTGACATACAAGATCTCATCTGGATCCTTAGCTGGAGGCAGGTTCTTGAGGGTTTTCTCCAACTCACCGTACAAGGTCTCAAACGATGGACGATCCTTGGAATTTAGTTGCCAACAGCTGGACATCAGCTCATACCTAGAAGTAAAATATTGGAAATAATTAGTACAAAACGTATCTGTTAATTTACTAAATGTTGGACTTGGTGACTATATGAAGAGGACCTCACAAAGAGTGGTGGTTTAATACTCACAATCCATCCAGGCAGTCTGGTGGTTGCTTCAGTCTGTTCCCCTGTCTCAGGTAGTCATAGATTTCACTGTTCTCCACTCCAGGGTAAGGAGTTTGTCCACGGGTAGCTATCTCCCACATGGTGACACCAAAGGACCACTGAGATTCAGAAAGAAAAACCAAGCTTGAGTTTGGGATTCATTTTAGATAATGTGGGGTGGTTGACGTCATGGGAAATCTACAAGTTGGAAGAATGGTCATCCTGCTAGTAGGTCAATGCGAAACTATGGACATCACAACTAAGATATACAGCTAAAGATCTATTTGTCTCTCAAAGGATGGATTATACGTGGAGAACGTCCTAGATGGGAAGAGTCGAATTGTTGGTTTTGGAAGATACTATATCTGTTTGAGAGACTCCATCTTAGATTTGTACGAAAGGAGCAGTTCCATGAAATCAGAAGACCAGTTAAGATAGGATCACCTCCTTTGGCTGACTACCCAGTCGAATCTTGACTTCTGAATCAGACACTTGAAGGTGAGTATCACAAGCAATTCATGAAGAGTTTAATAACATTTCCGCAAATTAGTAACAATGGGGACAAGTGCTTGACCGCCTTGTTCTCCTGAAAATCCATCTATTTCTAAACCTGGTACAACCAAAGATTATTTCTTATTTCTTAGAGTTATAGTGTTGGTTTTGGGGTGTAGAAACCAATAATGGATTTTTTAGTCATGGTAGGTGGGTAACTCTTTTTACTCACACACCCAACTTAGATGGACACCTGGAGGTTCTAACCCAAGTAGTGGATCTTGGTTCCACAATAATGTGATCATCACTAGGTCATGGTCCTCTTACCACGTCACTTTTGGTGGTGTACACCCGGTCGGCCAGGCTCTCAATGGCGATCCATTTCACCGGCATCTTGGCGATCCGTCCTTGTCGGTAATAATCACCATTGTAGATCTTCTTGGACAGGCCAAAGTCAGCAACGCAGACGTTCATGTTCTCGTTCAGCCTAGAGATTGAGAGACAGGTTGTGAGAAAGGGTCGAGAGGGAGGAATAGTGGGACATAGCTGAGAAAAAGAGAGAGTGGGAGAGAGCACAAGTAGAAGAAGGAAAGAATAAGGAGGGAGGAAAAAGAAATACATGGAGAAGGGTGTAGAAAATGGAAGTTCTTCCAGTCCCTCTCACTAGTCTCTACCTGTCTCCCCCTTTCATTTTCCATCTCCTATCTGCGGTCAAACCTCCTCACATTGGACAATTCTCATCTATCTCAACTTTAAGTATCTCCCACCCGTCTCCTCTCTCTTCCTGCTGTCTGTCCTCTCTCCCATGGTTCTCTCCCTCTACTCATGGTTTCCACTCTCTTGTCCTTGTCTCCTCTCTTTACCCCCATTGTATGATTGTCTCCTCTTCTCCATTCTCCCCCGTGATGACCATGCATTTACAGTCTCATTTTGTTTTTTCACCCTACACCATCTTTTCTCACCGTTCTCCTCCTCTCTCTCTTTCTCTTTCCCATCTCCTTTCCCATCTCACTTTCTCCAGTCACTAACCCACTTATATCTCTTCTCCGCATCTCCATACCCTCTTTACCCATCTTCTCTCATGTTATTCCCTCTCTCATTGTAACAGCCCTCCTGCCTGTCTACCCTTATCTATGACCACTGCCCCTATCACTGCGCTCTCTCTATTGCCCTATTCTGCCCTTCTCTTTTGCCCTAATTTGGCATCTACTCCTCACTCTCCAGTCACCACTCTCGCTCTTCTCCCCTTCTCCCTCCCCTGTCTAACCTCCCCCCACATTCCCTCTCTCCCCAGTCATCTGTGCCCTCTCCCATCTTTCCCTTATCTGAGACTCCACCCTCACTCCTCAGCTACCCCTATCTCTCCTCTTCCCTTTTGTCCATACTCTCCCTCTCTCTCTCTCCGTCACCTTCTCTCTCTTTCCTCTTCTTCAATCCCCCCTTCTCCTCTCCTCTCTCTCTCCTTTTCTCTATCCTAGTCAGCCCTGCTCTCCACTATTATTCTTTCTTCCCAATCTCCCTCTTCTCCCCTCCCCCATTCTCCTATGCCCTCTCCTTCTACTCTCCCCTTTTCCTCTCCCCTCTCCCCCTTCTCCTATTACCCTCTTTACCCTTATCCTCTACCCCTCTCCATCTCCCTCTCCTCTCTCCATTTCCCACCCCTCTCCTCTATACCCTTCTCCTCTCCCCTTCTCCTTGTCTCCCTTCTCCTTTACCTCCTCTCCTCTACCTCTTCGCCTCTCCCCTCATCCCTTTCCCCTTCTCACTTCCCCTTTAAACCTCTCCTCTACCCCTTCTACTCTTACCCTCTTTACCCTTATCCTCTACCCTTTTCCATCTCCCTCTCATTTCCCTGTCTCCCACACTCTCTACTCTATACCCTTCTCCTCTCCCCACTTCCCCTTCTCCTCTCCCCTACTCCTCTACCCCCTCCTTCTCTTCCCTTCTTATCTTCTCCTCCTCCTTTCTCCATTCTCCTTTACCTCTCTCCTCTTCTCTTCTCTTCTCTTCGTATCCTCTTCTCCCTTCTCCTCTACCCCCTTCTCCTCCTTTTCCCCTTCTCCTCTCCTCTTACGCTCTATACCCTTCTCCTCTCCACCTCTCCTCTTCTCCTTTACCCCTCTCCTCTACTTCTTCTCTTCTCCCCTTATCCAATTTTCCCTTCTCTTCTACCCCTTCTAATTCTTCTCTTGTCCCTTCTCCCTTACCCCCTCTCCTCTACCCCTTCTCCTCTCCTCTTCACCTCTTTACCCTTATACTCTACCCCTCTCCTCTCCCCATCTTCCACTGCCTCTCCTCTTCTCCTTTCTCTCTTCTCATTTACCCCTCTCCTCTACCTCTTCTCTTCTTCCCTTCTCATCTACCCCATCTCCTTCTCCTACTTTCTCTTCTCCTTTGCCCCTCTCCTCTTCACACTTCTCCTAACCCCTTCTCCTCTCCCCTTCTCCTCTTCCCACTTCTCTCTCCTCCTCTCTTATCCTCTACGCCTCTCCATCTCCCTCTCCTCTCACCACCTCCCACCCCCTCTCCTCTATACCCTTCTCCACTCCCCTTCTCCCTTCTCCTCTACCCCCTCCTTCTCTCCCCTTCTCTTCTTCCCTTTCTTCTCTGCTCTTCCCCTCTTCCCCCTTGTCCTCTCCTCTTACCCTCTTTAACCTTATCCTCTACCCCTCACCAACTCCCTCTCCTCTCCCCATCTCCCACGCCTCTCCTCTAATTTTTCTCCTCTCCCCTTCTCCTCTTCTCCCTCCTCCTCTACCCCTTTCTTCAATACCTCCTTCTCCTTCTCCTCTTCTCCATTCTCCTTTCCCCTTATCCTCTATCCCTCTCCCTCTCCCTCCCCTATCCCCATCTCCCACCTCTTCTCTTCTCCCCTTCTCATTTTCTCCCTTGTCCTTTACCTCTTCTACTCTACCTCCCTCTCCACTCCCCTTACCGTCTTCCCCCTTCTCCTCTCCCCCCTCCCTTTCCCCTTCTCCCCCCCTTCCTCTCCACCTCCATCTCCTCTCCCCTTACCCTCTTCCCCCTTCTCCCCCCCGCTCTTCTCCCCCCCCCCTCAGGTCTCCCATTTCTCACATGCAGTTTCTGGCCGCCAGGTCTCTGTGGATGAAGTTCTTGCTGCTGAGATACTCCATACCGCTAGCGATGTCCGCCATGAACTTCACCAGCGTCTGAGTGGGGAGGAACTGTGGAGAGAAAATGGGGAGAATAACGACCATTGTACTGAAGGAGTAGTAGATATATAGAGCAGACTCCTAGCGGAGGTGCCAGGAGTAGACACACAAGTCACGGGGTACCCTCTACCACCAAATATTACATACCAAGGGGGTGTCTCCGAGCCTCGAGTACAGGAGGAAGCTGTGGAGGTCTCCATGTTTCATAAACGGTAGGATGACCACGGGCGAGGGGTACCCCTCATTTTCTGTATTCTGTAGGCACACCCCTAAATTATACAGAGAGAGAAAAGGGCGTGAGATAAGACATAGGAAGAGGGGGATTATGGGAGATTATCTGAAGACTAATCTTAGTTTTAGTAAACTGCTTATGCATGGAGGCCGCCATATTGGATGTAGATTCCACAGTATTTGGGGCAGTCTTTCAATATTATCCAATAGAGATTTTAGCAGCACCAAAAAAAAAAGCAAAATGTCCACACCCAATGAAGCAGAAAATGAATAGAATAGATATAATTTGGGGGAGAGAGAAAGGGAAAGACGGAGAGGGAAAGGGAAGGGTGAGAGAGAGGGAAGGGGGAGAGAGAGAGAGAAGTGAGTGGGTGGAGATAGAGAGGGAGAGACGGAGAGGGAAGGGGGAGGGGGAGAGAGAGAGGGAAAGGGGAGAGAGAGAGAGAAGTGAGGGGGTGGAGAGAGAGAGAGAGGGAGAGACAGAGAGGGAAGTGGGGGAGAGAGAGGAGTGATGGGGGAGGGAGTTAGAGAGGGAGAGAGAGAGAGAAGGAGGGAGAGAGAGAAGGGAAAAGAGGGAGAGAGAGAGGGAGAAAGAGGAGAGAAGGGGGAAGGAGAGAGAGAAGGAGAGACAGAGAGGGAAGAGGGAGGGAGAGAGAGGAGTGATGGGAGAGGGAGTTAGCGAGGGAAAGAGAAGGAGGGAGAGAGAGAGGGAGAGAGAGAGAGAGAGAGAGAGAGGAGTGATGGGGAGGGAGAGAGAGATGGAGAGTGTGAGAGGGAGAGGGGAAGAGAGAGAGGAGTGATGGGGAGGGAGTTAGAGAGGGAGAGAGAGAAAAGGAGGGAGAGAGAGGAGGGAAAAGAGGGAGAGAGAGAGGGGTAGAGGAGAGAGAGTGAGAGAGAGAGAGAGAGGAGTGATGGGGAGGGAGAGAGAGATGGAAAGTGCGAGAGGGAGAGAGAGGAGTGAGGGGAGAGAGGGAGAGGGGAAGAGGGAGAGAGAGAAGGAGAGCATGAGAGGGATAAAGAGGAGTGAGGGGAGAGAGGGGGAAGGAGGGTGTGAGAAGGAGAGAGAGAAGGAGGGAAGAGAGAGGGAGTGAGAAAGGACAGTGCAAGAGGGAGAGAGAGGAGTGAGGGGAGAGAGAGGGGGAGGGAGAGAGAGAAAGAGAGA
>CM050170.1:3040038-3047538 GCA_027410445.1 Discoglossus pictus
GAGATGTGAGAGGTAAAGGAGGGTGTGGGGTGGGAGAGTGAAAGGATGGAGAGGGGTCCATCAGCACAAATTACCGATGAGGCGCATAACGTTGGGATGGTCAAACTCTTTCATACAGACGGCCTCACTCAAAAAGTCCTCCATCTCCGTACGGGTGCAGATTGCAACTGGGTGGAAAGAAAAGGAGAGGAAATCAAGACCACGGGTGGTCACATAGCCAAGGACCGAACACACTATTGGGACATGGAGATGACCCCACTGTAGAGTCTTGGCTTACTCTTCATGGTCTTTACAGCCACCTTCAGGATATAGTCATCTTGATTCAGTTGACCTTCCATGACCGACCCGAACTCTCCTGGAAAGAAAGTAAAGAATATTCTATAAGAGTCACTTTTCCCGGGACAAGACCCTCTAAAACTCATCGAGGATATGGTCAAAGGACATACATAGGCTTTCATATTAGAAGCTAGGGGCCACTAGTCCTAAGATCAGATAACCCTGACACACCCAAATCAGACCCACCTGTTTAATTCAAATAAGACCCTCCTGCCCCCCCCCCCAAATTAGACCCTCCCGTCCCCTCCAGTTCAGACCCTCCTGTCCCCCCAGATCAGACTCTTCTCTACAAGCAGATAAGACCCTCCTGTCCCCTGCAGGATCAGATTCTCCTGTTTACTACAGATCACACCCTCCTGTCACATCCATATCAGACCCTCCAGTCCCATCCATATCAGATCCTCCTGTCACATCCATATCAGACCCTCCTGTCACATCCATATCAGACCCTCCAGTCCCATCCATATCAGACCCTCCTGTCACATCCATATCAGACCCTCCTGTCACATCCATATCAGACCCTCCTGTCACATCCATATCAGACCCTCCAGTCCCATCTATATCAGACCCTCCTGTCACATCCATATCAGACCCTCCTGTCACATCCATATCAGACCCTCCAGTCCCATCTATATCAGACCCTCCTGTCACATCCATATCAGACCCTCCTGTCACATCCATATCAGACCCTCCTGTCACATCCATATCAGACCCTCCTGTCACATCCATATCAGACCCTCCAGTCCATTCTATATCAGACCCTACTGTCACATCCATATCAGACCCTCCTGTCACATCCATTTCAGACCCTCCAGTCCCATCTATATCAGACCCTCCTGTCACATCCATATCAGACCCTCCTGTCCATTCTATATCAGACCCTCCTGTCACATCCATATCAGACCCTCCTGTCACATCCATATCAGACCCTCCTGTCACATCCATATCAGACCCTCCTGTCACATCCATATCAGACCCTCCAGTCCCATCCATATCAGACCCTCCTGTCACATCCATATCAGACCCTCCTGTCACATCCATATCAGACCCTCCAGTCCATTCTATATCAGACCCTCCTGTCACATCCATATCAGACCCTCCTGTCACATCCATATCAGACCCTCCAGTCCCATCTATATCAGACCCTCCTGTCACATCCATATCAGACCCTCCTGTCACATCCATATCAGACCCTCCAGTCCCATCTATATCAGACCCTCCTGTCACATCCATATCAGACCCTCCTGTCACATCCATATCAGACCCTCCAGTCCCATCTATATCAGACCCTCCTGTCCCCCCAAGATCCGATCCCCCTGTCCTCTCCAAATCAGACCCTCCTGTCCACCCCAAATCAGACCCTCCCATCCCCTCCATTTCAGACCCTCCTGTCCCCCCAGATCAGACTATTCTCTCCAAGCAGATAAGACCCTCCTGTCCCCTCCAGATCAGACCCTCATTTCCCCTTCCAGACCAGACCCTTCTCTCCAACCAGATCAGACCCTCCTGTCCCCCCCCAAATCAGACCATCCTGCCCCCTCCAGTTCAGACCCCCCTGTCCCCCCAGATCAGACTATTCTCTCCAAGCAGATAAGACCCTCCTGTCCCCTCCAGATCAGACCCTCATTTCCCCTTCCAGACCAGACCCTTCTCTCCAACCAGATCAGACCCTCCTGTTCCCCCAAATTAGACACTACTGTCCCCTCCAGAATTATACCCTCCTGCCCCACCAGATCAGATTCTCATGTCCACTATGGAGCAGACCGTCCTGTCCACTAAATATCAGATGTTTTTGTCCCATCCATATCAGACCCTGCTGCCCCCCCACCCCAGATCAACCCCTCCTTTCCATTCAGATCAGACTTTCCAGTCCCCCTAGATCAGATCCTCCTGTCCACCCAGATCAGATCCTCCTGTCCACCCAGATCAGACTATCCTGTCCCCCAGATCACACTGTCCTCCCCCCCAGATCAGACCCTATGTATCCTGTCCCCCCCAGCTTATACGCTGCTGTCCCTCACATTAAACCCTCATCTCCCCTACAGATCAGACCTTCCTGTCCCTTCCAAGTCAGACCCTCCTGCTCCCTTTCAAATCAGACCATCTGTCCCCTCCAGATCAGACCATCTTGTCCTCTAACATACGACCCAATCCTTTACTGTACATCTTCTACCATCTCTACCGGGTGGCAGTTCAAAGAAACCCAACCCCCATGTCCTGCCCCATCCCATCTGTATTACACATGTTTCACTCTCCGGAAGACAAGAGCTTACAGGCACATTCCAGATTCTTATCAAGCCCACAAGTTCCTTCCTTCAAGACATCAACAAAACATTAAGAAAACTCGTCTGGAAAACCCCTAAATTTGAGTCTTTTTGAGACATCCAAAACGTACATTTCTGGAACAAGGGGTTAATTAGAGCGATTAGCTGCTAAACGAGTGGAGAGTGGCGTCTCGGGGGAGAGGAAGCAATCTGAGTGAGACTTTCCGATGAGTTTTCCAGACGGTGTGGGAAGTTGGACGGATTTCGGAGGCATGTTGGGATCAGACAGATCGAGAGCGAGCCTTGTAGAGTGAGTGGGAGTGCGGCTGGAGGAGCTCACTAAACAGGAGCCCGGGCTATTCACTGGAGGAAAGGCTCACTCCATCTTGGACGGGCTCCCTCAATGGAGAGTCTCCGTTATTTGTGATCAGTTGAAGAATGACTTAATGTGCCTAGGTTCACTCATAAATGGATAAGTTCACTCAGTATTGGATAGGCTTACTCAATGTTTCATAAGCTTACTAAGTGGAAGGCTCACTCCATCTTGGACAGGCTCTCTCAATAGAGGAAAGTCTCCATTTACTTAAAAGTGCTTAGATCCACTCATAAATGGAAAGGCTTACTCAATGTTTCATAAGCTTACTAAGTGGAAGGCTCACTCCATCTTAGACAGGCTCTCTCAATAGAGGAAAGTCTCCATGTACTTAAAAGTGCTTAGATCCACTCATAAATGGAAAGGCTTACTCAATGTTTGGTAGGCATACCCAATAGGCTCACTCAATAATGGTTAGGCTTACTCAATGGAATTGTTTAATAGGCTTAGTAACTGGAAGACTCACTCAGTGACAGATAGGCTTACTCAATGAAAGACTGGCTATGTGTTAAATAGGCTTACTCAATGGAAGACCCACTAAGTGTTGGATAGGCTTACTCAATTGATGAGTCACCAGTGTTGGATAGGCTTACTCAATGGAAGACTCACTCAGTATTGGATAGGCTTACTCAATGGAAATGTTTAATAGGCTTACTAACTGGAAGACTCACTCAGTGACAGATAGGCTTACTCAATGGAAGACTGGCTATGTGTTCGATAGGCTAACTCAATGGAAGACCCACTAAGTGTTGGATAGGCTTAGTCAATGGAAGACTCACTCAGTATTGGATAGGCTTACTCAATTAATGACTTACTCAGTGTTGGATAGGCTTACTCGATGGAAGACTCACTCAGTATTGGATAGGCTTACTCGATGGAAGACTCACTCAGTGTTTGATAGGCTTACTCAATGGAAGACTCACTAAGTGTTGGATAGGCTTACTCGATGGAAGACTAACTCAGTGTTGGATAGGCTTACTCAATGGAAGACTCACAAAGTATTGGTTAGGCTTACTTGATGGAAGACTCACTCAGTGTTTGATAGGCTTACAAAGTAGAAGACTCAATTGGTGTTGAATAGGCTTACTCAATGGCAGACTCACTAAGTGTTGGATAGGCTTACTCAATGGAAGACTCACTAAGTGTTGGATCGGCTTACTTGATGGAAGACTAACCCAGTGTTGGATAGGCTTACTCAATGGAAGACTCACTAAGTGTTGGATAGGCTTACTCGATGGAAGACTCACTCAGTGTTTGATAGGCTAAAAAAGTGGAAGACTCACTCGGTGTTGAATAGGCTCACTTAATGTAAGACTCACTTTGGATCGGCGTACTCAGTATAAGACTCACTTAATGTATAATAGGTTTACTCAGTAGAAGACACACTCAGTGTCGTTTGGGTTCACTCACTACTGAACACATTAGGGCCTGGTTGTTTCACTATTGGACAGGCTCACTCTTAGTGTATAGGCTCACTCATAGAGTATAGACTCACTGGGGAAATGACTACCCATTTTAGGACAGACTCACTCACCATTTCACTTTTACGGTATTAGACTCAGTATTGTATAATGTCACTCACCGGAGGGAGGGCACACTCACTATCATGCAGGATTACTCAGTATTACTTAGGCTCACTATTGTCACGGAGTATAAGAAAAGCTCACTCAATGGAAAACAAACTCACTCATTGGGGACAACTTCACTCACTATTGGACAAGCTCACTCAGTAGAGGACATAGTCATTCAAAATGTGTTCCCCAGACTGACCAGATGGACTTACTAATGGATCGTCTCACTCAATGGGGACAAATTCACTCACTATTGGACAAGCTCACCCAGTAGAGGACATAGTCACTAAAAATGTGTTCCCCAGACTGACTAGATGGACTCACTATTGGATCGTCTCACTCATTGGAGGACATCCTCACTCACTTTTATATACTAAAGGATAGTGTACACTCGTTATTCACTCAAGTGGACACTCTATAGAGGGTTATCTCATCCATTGGAATGTAGTTTTATGCTACTTATACCATACCAAACTGAGACATGACACAGCAGTCTCTGCTCCACCATGTTCTTGTCCTTTTCTCGACACTCACCCTCCCCTAGGGTCTTGCCCAGGGCCAACTTGTGTCGATCGACCATCACATCTCGAAGCTTCTCCTTCAGATCATCGCTGATGCCCAGACGGTTCACTGAGGGGTGAGAGGGGAGGGAAAGGGTTAATTATAGAGGACTACATCACTTGAATTATATGTCAATGACATCATGTACATGTTGGAGGAGGCAGAAGAAGAGCAGGTATACGAGAGAGATAAAGAGAGGGGGGAGAGTGGAGAGACCGAAGGAGGGAGGAATAGTGGGAAAGTTATAGAGATCAGGAGAGAAGGAGAAAAATGGAGAGAAAGAGGTGGCAACGGAGTGATAGAATAGAGTGGGAGAGAGAAAAAGGAGGTATAGACGTTGTGAGAGAGAAAGAAAGTAGAGAGAGGGGGATGTGAGAGAGAGAAATGAGGAAGAGGTTGAGTTGTGAAAGAAGAATAACTACAAGCATCAAGACATAATCTCTCCACAATCTCTCCCTTCTCTCTTTCTCCTGCTGGACACTGTCCAAATGGCCGATATTACAGGGCGGGCCGGAGAGTGAGAACATGGGATGCCTTTGGAGCTCTGTAATGGTTTGGACCCCACCCAGTGTCCCCAACGTGGAGTTGGGCGTCCACTCACTCTTATCCAACTGGACGGAGGATTGAGAGTGGCCCAAAGGACATTTAAACCCCTCCTAAAATGTGTTCTACGATTTGCACTTTAAAATGTCAAGAACATCACATCCCTTATTTGTTTGGTCTCCTAGATAGAACATAATCCAGCTCTACTCCATCATGACTTGCATAGGCAAGACAGTCGACCTTTCCGTTCTCAATGACTAGATACCCCACTCTACTCTCTCTCATAATGCCCAATGCCACCATTATACTCAAAAATACAACACATATTCCCCACCATTACTCTGATGTTCTGAACATTCTGTCACCCATCCTAGTCACCATGATTGCCAAGGTTAGTTACACTCTACTCTCTAGCCCACTTCTCCATTCTCTCTTGACTGTTCCTCTAACACACTAGATATTCCACCTCACCTGGAGGCTCCATTTCTCCTTTGAAGTTCTATCAGTCCTCTCTAAACCCAAGAAAGATCTTGTCTCCTCTTCCATTGAGACCATTATACATGGACTATTCAACATCCTCTTCGTTCATAACCATTACACTCCTACGATTCAACATCTCCATTCTCCTCTTCCATCATGACCGTTACACACGGACTATTCAACATCTCTATTATCCTCTTCCATCATAACAATTGTGTGTGTCCTGTCCTCATGGACTGCAACACACCACTTGGTATTCATGGCAGAGATACTGTCATGAATTGCCAGTTCCTTCTCCAGTGGGCCTCAGTATACAGCTCCTGGCCTTCCTAGGTGGTCTCCCATCCAAGTACAGGTAAGGCCCAACCCTGCCTTGCTTCAGGGTGGTGTGACCTCTTGGTTCCCTGACTGGAGTCGAACCCAAGCCGCAGTGGTGAAAAGCACCTCCTCTTCCATCATGACGATTACACACAGACTATTCAACATCTCCATTCTCCTTAACCATCATGACCATTACACACAAACTTTACAACATCTCCATTCTCCTCTTCCATCATAACCATTAAACTCGGACTATTCAACATCTCCATTCTCCTCTTCCATCATGACCATTTCACACTGACTAGTCAACATCTCCATTTTCCTCCCCCATCATGACCATTACACACAAACTATTCAACATCTCCATTCTCCTCTTCCATCATGACCATTAAACTCGGACTATTCAACATCTCCATTCTCTGGATTTTGACTATTGCTGTTGGTGTAACTCACATGTGGCTTCTGTAGTTCTTCGTCCATAGGATTTCCGCACTCTATAACGGACGACCAGCTCTCCTTGCTCCACTGTTGGTTCAAACGCCTCTCTAAAACCAGACAAGGTTTGGCATGAAGACCAAAATTGTGAAAACATTGCTATCACCATGTCGACTGGAGAGAACACCACCACTCACCCATAGCGTGTCTCCTTTTTTCTGAGTCGAGCTAGGAAGAGGGCAACAAAAATGGCGCACATGAAGCCTATGGTAATCGCCAACACCACATACCACCAATGCCAGGAGAAGATGGGGGATGAGTTCTCTCCGATAGCTGTGGAGAGAAGATGTAGAGTTGGATGGAGGAACTACGAACTATGACAAGAAAGGATCTACAACTTAAGAGGGAATTATGGGACATGAAATCTATCTCTCCTCCAACATGGTGTTAGTGCTCCCAGCATGCTTTGCTCCTCACCTTGCTGATGGAGAGGTATGGTCCCATCTGAAAGAAAAATGAAGATATTTCAGAGGCAAGAAGGATAGAAACTGGAGAGGAATAGGGGGATGGGTGGATCCATACCAAGACTACGGAGGGACGCAGATACGGGATCACT
>CM050170.1:3055038-3062538 GCA_027410445.1 Discoglossus pictus
ATATTTTTAATTATTTTAGACTTTTAGAGCTATTTTCTAAAATACTATATAACTGAATAACATATTCAAATTTAAAAACAATCATTAAATAATTTACATTTTACAATTAATATATTTTTACAATAAAAAAAGTAAATTTATAGGTTGAACTTAAAAAAAAGTCTAAAAACATATAAAAAAGTATAAAAAAGAAAATATTTTTTATTTCATGAAATAGTGTTTTATTTTTAACTATTAGCTGCTTTTATAAAAAAATACCTGGAATGTAGATGGGAAAAATAAAAGCTAAATGTATTAGCAAAAAGAAAATGTAATTAAGATTTTTTTTATAATTTTATAATTAATTATATAGATTATAAAAGAACTCTAGGTTTAAATTAAAAAAAAACTATTAAATATTAATGAAATAATAAAAATAAATAATATGATAAAAATAACTAAATGACAATTCTATGCACTAATAATATTTAAATATTTTTTACATAAAGTTTTGCCGCCTGTTGCCATGGAGACACTTTACAACAGGCTTTCGGCCTACTTTTTGTTGTGAGAGTGAATTATAAAAAAAAAGATACAATATTTTTTGGGGGGTCTGGTTTAGGTTGGAAAGGGTTATACCGGAACCTGTAGTGCCCCCCGCCCTCCCCCGTACATGCCAGTGGGGTGAGTGGGCACTGAGTCAGGACACGGCTTAAACAAGTGAATCAGCTGAATGTTTATGGCAAAATTCAACCGCGATGTGTCAGGGGGCCAGGTGGGAATGATTAGTGAGGAGTGGAAACTACAGGGTCATATCTACTAAACTGGGCACTACAAGGTCTGATCTCTTCCATACTGTACAATACAGGGTCTGATCTCCTCCATACTGTACAATACAGGGTCTGATCTCCTCCATACTGTACAATACAGGGTCTGATCTCCTCCAAACTGTACAATACAGGGTCGGATCTCCCGCATACTGTACAATACAGGGTCTGATCTCCTCCATACTGTACAATACAGGGTCTGATCTCCTCCATACTGTACAATACAGGGTCTGATTGTCCCCATACTGTATAATACAGGGCCTGATCTCTTCCATACTGTACAATACAGGGTCTGATCTCCCCCATACTGTACAATACAGGGTCTGATCTCCCCATACTGTACAATACAGGGTCTGATCTCCCCCATACTGTACAATACAGGGTCTGATCTCTTCCATACTGTACAATACAGGGTCTGATCTCCCCCATACTGTACAATACAGGGTCTGATCTCCTCATACTGTACAATACAGGGTCTGATCTCTTCCATACTGTATAATACAGGGTCTGATCTCCCACATACTGTACAATACAGGGTCTGATCTCCATACTGTACAATACAGGGTCTGATCTCCCACATACTGTACAATACAGGGTCTGATCTCTTCCATACTGTATAATACAGGGTCTGATCTCCTCCATACTGTACAATACAGGGTCTCATCTCCTCCATACTGTACAATACAGGGTCTGATCTACTCCATACTGTACAATACAGGGTCTGATCTCCTCCATACTGTACAATACAGGGTCTGATCTCCCCCATACTGTACAATACAGGGTCTGATCTCTTCCATACTGTACAATACAGGGTCTGATCTCCCCCATACTGTACAATACAGGGTCTGATCTCTTCCATACTGTATAATACAGAGTCTGATCTCCTCCATACTGTACAATACAGGGTCTGATCTCCTCCATACTGTAAAATACAGAGTCTGATCTCCTCCATACTGTACAATACAGGGTCTGATCTCCTCCATACTGTACAATACAGGGTCTGATCTCTTCCATACTGTATAATACAGGGTCTGATCTCCCCCATACTGTACAATACAGGGTCTGATCTCTCCCATACTGTACAATACAGGGTCTGATCTCCCCCATACTGTACAATACAGGGTCTGATCTCCCCCATACTGTACAATACAGGGTCTGATCTCCCCTCATACTATACAATACAGGGTCTGATCTCCCATAATACTGTACAATACAGGGTCTGATCTCCCCCATACTGAACAATACAGGGCGCTACCTCCATACAGTACATACTCACCTTTGATGGTGGCGGTCCTGGATGTTGTTACCCCTTTTGCATTATGAGCTTCACAGGAGAAAAGAGAGGATTTGTTGAGTCCTGAGGAGAAGGAGACAGTGAGAGTGAGTGGGGGCACTGGGGGGCAATAAGAGGCACTGGGGGGCTCTGGGGGTGGGGGGGGTAGGCACCGGGGGCCTACGGGGGGCAATGGGAGGAACCGGGGGGCTCTGAGAGACACCAATGTGGGGGGAGGGGGGCCAGTGGGAGGCACCAGGGCCAGACATTTATAGTAGAAACGTACGTCATGGCGTAAGACGCAACGTGTGACGTCACACGCCGTAGTCGCGAGGAGGCTGAGATAGCTTAGGAAGGGAAACAAGCAATATATATATATATATATATATATATATATATATATATATATATATAGTAAATAAAAAGTACATCTGTATTCACATTTGAATGTCTAAAGCAAGTTAAGAAATCTGCTTCCCGCACAGAATTCCGAGAAAAACAGTTATTACACTGCATTCTGGGAAGTTGAACTGGGACATGCAAATGTGCCCATAAATGCCTTCCTTTAAGCTTCCTTTAAGCTTATGTCTGCTGTATTACACAGCTTTAATGCAAAGCCAAGGTTGGATTATACACAAGCTGGGAATCCTATCCACGTACAGCTGTTTCAAGCTTACTGCCTATCATCGGCATGAGGCGGGATCCCAGCTTGTGTCGTGGACCTTATGAGTAGGTAGTTCACCACAGCAATCATTTATAATATGGTGGGCAAAAAAGCGATGGAAATCACAACCGTACAGTAGTACAGTAAATAAATAGTACATCTGTGTTCACATTTGAACGTCTAAAGCAAGTTAAAAAACTTGTTCCCAGCTCAGAATTCAGAGAAAAACAGTTATTACATTGCATTCAATATATATATATTGTACCATAATTTTGTACACTGTATCATAGTATTACATATAGTGCAATATTAGCCGCGCATGAGCATTGCCCAATGGCCTGCACATGCGCATAGCAAAGCGTAAGCCGCGTATGCGCAATGCGCAATGAATCAAAAAGCTGCGCATGCACATTGCGCAATGGTCCGCGTATGCGCATTGCGCAACGGTCCGCGCATTGTGCAACCGCCTGTGCAGGCGCACTGTGTAATGGTGGCCCGCGCAGACACATTGCGCTGCAAAGACACAGGAGGAAGAAGGGAGACACAGGGGTAGGAGAGGAGGAGGTGTAGACACATAGGGGAGGGAGAGGTGGGGTGATAGACACACAGGGGAGGGAGAGAGACACAGAGGAGGGGGAGAGAAAATGAGGAATGTGAGGGGGAGAGACACAGAGGAGTGAGAGGAGGGGAGCAGGAGAGATACAAAGGAGTGAGAGGAGGGGGGAGAGACACAGGGGAGTGAGAGGGGCATTGCTTGGTGGCAGCCCACGCAGGCACATTGCACGCCGAAGACACAGGAGGAGGAAGGGAGACACACATGGAAGGAGGGGGAAGACACAGAGGAGAGGGGGGAGAGAGACAGGACAGGGAGTGGAGGGGGGAAGAGACACAGGGGAGGGGAGAGACACACAGGGGTGGGAGGAGGGGGGAGAGACAGGGGACTGAGAGGAGGGGGGAGAGACACAGGGAAATGAGAGGAGGGGGGAGAGACACAGGGGAGAGAAATGGGGGTGAACATACATGAGGGAGGGGGAAGAGACATGGGGAAAGAGACACAGGGGGGGAAGAGACACAGGAGAGGAAGAGGGGGGCAAGAGACACAGGGGAGGGAGATGGGGGCAAGAGACACAGGGGAGGGAGAGGTGGGGTAAGAAACACGGGGGGGCAGGGGGAAAGAAACAGGGGGGAGAGGGGGTAAAAACACAGGGGGGGGAGGAGACACAAGGGAAGGATAGGAGGGGGGAAATAAAACACAAGGGAGGAAGTAGACAGAGACCCACAATGAGCGCCAAAGGCACTGATTGCAAGGCCCGTGATGAGCGCCGTAGGCGCTCATCGCAAGGCCAGTAAAGTAGAGGGGGAGAGCCTCCCATTGGATTCACATTTTATTGCCGTCATTTTTGACAGGCAAGTTGCTAGTATTATTATTATATACTGTATCATATTATTACAACTGTCTCTACACACAGTCTCTTTATGACTCCCGTTGCCTGTTCCCCTCTCTCTTTCTTGTTCTCTCTCCTGTTCTTTTTCACGCTCTCACTCTGTCTGTCTCTCTCACCCTGTCTCTCTCTCTCCCCTCTCTCTCTCACTCTGTCTGCCTCTCTCTCTCTCACGCTGTCTCTCCCCTCTCTCTCTCACGCTGTCTGCCTCTCTCTCTCTCACGCTGTCTCACCCCTCTCTTTATTACACAATGCGCTGCTGGCTCAGCGGGGGTTAAACATATGAAATTCCTGATTCGGAATCCAGTTTAATTTTAACTTATAAGAAAAAACAACTTAGACAAATAAAAAAAGAGAGAGGAGGGGGAGAGAGAGAGAGGGAGAGGAGAGGGGGAGAGAGAGAGGGAGAGAGGAGAGAGAGAGAGAGAGGGAGGGGAGAGAGAGAGAGAGAGAGAGAGGAGGGGGAGAGAGAGAGGAGGGGGAGAGAGAGAGGAGGGGGAGAGGAAATAGAGAGAGAGGAGGGGGAAAGAGAGAGGAGAGAGAGAGAGAGAGAGAGAGAGAGGGAGGGGAGAGAGAGCGGAGAGGGGAGAGAGAGAGGAGAGAGAGAGGAAATAGAGAGAGAGGAGGGGGAAAGAGAGAGGAGAGAGAGAGAGAGAGAGGGGGAGAGAGAGAGGGGGGGGATAGAGAGAGAGAGAGAGAGAGGGAGGGGAGAGAGAGCGGAGAGGGGAGAGAGAGAGGAGAGAGAGAGGAAATAGAGAGAGAGGAGGGGGAAAGAGAGAGGAGAGAGAGAGAGAGAGAGGGAGGGGAGAGAGAGCGGAGAGGGGAGAGAGAGAGGAGAGAGAGAGGAAATAGAGAGAGAGGAGGGGGAAAGAGAGAGGAGAGAGAGAGAGAGAGAGGGGGAGAGAGAGAGAGGGGGGATAGAGAGAGAGAGGGAGAGAGAGAGAGGGAGAGAGAGGAGAGGGGGAGAGAGAGAGAGAGGGAGGGGAGAGATAGAGAGAGAGAGAGAGAGGGGATAGAGAGAGAGAGAGAGAGAGGAGAGAGAGAGAGGAGAGGGGGAGAGAGAGGAGAGAGAGAGGAGGGGGAAAGAGAGAGGAGAGAGAGAGGAGGGGGAAAGAGAGAGGAGGGGGAGAGAGAGGAGAGGGAGAGAGGAGAGGGGGAGAGACAGGAAAGAGAGAGGGGAGAGAGAGGGAGAGAGAAAAGCGAGAGGGGGAAAGGAGAGAAGGGGAGAGAGGGGAGAGAGGGGGAGAAAGGGAGAGAGAGGGTATTAGACAAGGGAGAGGGAAAAGAGAGAGGTGGGCAGAAAGGGATGGGCGTAGCTGGAGAGAGAGAGAGGGAGAGAAGGGAGGGTATAGAGAGAGGGGGAGAGACAGAGAGAGGGGGAGAAAGGGGAGAGAGAGGGGACAGAGAAAGAGAAAGGGAGAGAGAGAGAAAGAGGGGAGAGGGGGAGAGAGTGATTG
The DNA here is from genome assembly GCA_027410445.1 of Discoglossus pictus. Classification (NCBI taxonomy): domain Eukaryota; kingdom Metazoa; phylum Chordata; class Amphibia; order Anura; family Alytidae; genus Discoglossus; species Discoglossus pictus. The sequence goes on from CM050170.1 coordinate 3,060,681, forward strand.
TGAGAGAGAGGTAGAGGGGTGGAGAGAAGTGAGAAGGGGGAGAGAGAGATGGGGGAGAGTGCGAGAGGGAAAGAAAGAGAGAGATAGACAGATGAGCATTGAGGGGGTGTTAGTTAGAGTGCGCTTGACAGCCAGAATGTTAAAGAGTAGACAGACAGACCAGAGCATTGGCTAAGAAAGAGACAGCCATACACAGATCAGACATACGAGGTAATGTCCACATCTGGGACCTCTCAGACAGCCCCCCAACTGCACCCCCCATCCAGCTGTCTTGTGGTCACCCCAGTGACATCACAGAAAAGCCGCAGTCCCCTCCACATCTGCAATAAATCACCAAAAGGGCGCATTCCCACCCAAAACACAACAGCTTACGTCTGGAAATGATCCTAGTAGGGACTGAGCCGATAAACATGAGCTTTCCATTAGTACACTTTGGGTCTAGCAAGGACTGGGCCCATAAACATGTCCTTTCCATTAGTACACTTTGGGTCTAGTAGGCCTGAGCCCATAAACTTGTCCTTTCCATTAGTACACTTTGATCTAGCAGGGACTGAGCCCATAAACATGTCCTTTCCATTAGTACACTTTGGTCTAGTAGGGACCGAGCCCATAAACATGTCCTTTCCATTAGTACACTTTGGGTCTAGTAGGACTGAGCCCATAAACATGTCCTTTCCATTAGTACACTTTGGTCTAGTAGGACTGAGCCCATAACCATGTCCTTTCCATTAGTACACTTTGGGTCTAGTAGGACTGAGCCCATAAGCATGTCCTTTCCATTAGTACACTTTGGGTCTAGCAGGGACTGAGTCCATAAACATGTGCTTTCCATTAGTACACTTTGGGTCTAGCAAGGACTGGGCCCATAAACACCTGCTTTCCATTAGTACACTCTGGGTCTAGTAGGACTGAGCCCATAAACATGTCCTTTCCATTAGTACACTTTGGGTCTAGCAGGGACTGAGCGCATAAACATGTCCTTTCCATTAGTACACTTTGGGTCTAGTAGGACTGAGCCCATAAACATGTCCTTTCCATTAGTACACTTTGAGTCTAGTAGGGACTGAGCCTATAAACATGTCCTTTCCATTAGTACACTTTGGGTCTAGTAGGACTGAGCCCATAAACATATCCTTTCCATTAGTACACTTTGGTCTAGTAGGACTGAGCCCATAACCATGTCCTTTCCATTAGTACACTTTGGGTCTAGTAGGACTGAGCCCATAAGCATGTCCTTTCCATTAGTACACTTTGGGTCTAGCAGGGACTGAGCCCATAAACATGTGCTTTCCATTAGTACACTTTGGGTCTAGTAGGACTGAGCCCATAAACATGCCCTTTCCATTAGTACACTTTGGGTCTAGTAGTGACTAAGCCCGTAAATATGTCCTTTCCATTAGTACACTTTGAGTCTAGTAGGACTGAGCCCATAAACATGTCCTTTCCATTAGTACACTTTGGGTCTAGCAGGGACTAAGCCCGTAAATATGTCCTTTCCATTAGTACACTTTGAGTCTAGTAGGACTGAGCCCATAAACATGTCCTTTCCATTAGTACACTTTGGGTCTAGCAGGGACTGAGCCCATAAACATGTCCTTTCCATTAGTACACTTTGGATCTAGTAGGACTGAGCCCATAAACACTCTCCAGAATTTAACCCTTGGCAGCCCTGCATAGCTCGGGGGGGGGGGGGCACGGTCTAGACAGCTGGGATTATTCCAGTCACTTGGCCGTGTTTGGGTTACTAATTAGTCTGCCTCGTTAGGACAATATGTGACCTCGTTAGCGGAATCTCATTATCTCCGAGTGAGGCGTGTCTGTCATCAGAGGAATTTGGGACGAGAGACATAAAGAGAGC
>CM050170.1:3067538-3084198 GCA_027410445.1 Discoglossus pictus
GTGAGCTGGGGACAGGATGGAGGTGCAGAGTGAGCTGGGGGCAGGATGAAGGTGCAGTGAGCTTGGGGCAGGAAGGAGGTGCAGAGTGAGCTGGGGGCAGGATGAAGGTGCAGAGAGAGCTGGGGGCAGGAAGGAGGTGCAGAGTGAGCTGGGGACAGGATGGAGGTGCAGAGAGAGCTGGGGGCAGGATGAAGGGGCAGAGAGAGCTGGGGACAGGATGGAGGTGCAGAGAGAGCTGGGGGCAGGATGAAGGTGCAGAGAGAGCTGGGGACAGGATGGAGGTGCAGAGAGAGCTGGGGGCAGGATGAAGGTGCAGAGAGAGCTGGGGACAGGATGGAGGTGCAGAGGGAGCTGGGGGCAGGATGAAGGTGCAGAGAGAGCTGGGGACAGGATGAAGGTGCAGAGAGAGCTGGGGGCAGGATGAAGGTGCAGAGAGAGCTGGGGACAGGATGGAGGTGCAGAGAGAGCTGGGGGCAGGATGAAGGTGCAGAGAGAGCTGGGGACAGGATGGAGGTGCAGAGGGAGCTGGGGGCAGGAAGGAGGTGCAGAGAGAGCTGGGGGCAGGATGAAGGGGCAGAGAGAGCTGGGGGCAGGATGAAGGGGCAGAGAGAGCTGGGGACAGGATGGAGGTGCAGAGAGAGCTGGGGGCAGGATGAAGGTGCAGAGAGAGCTGGGGACAGGATGGAGGTGCAGAGAGAGCTGGGGGCAGGATGAAGGTGCAGAGAGAGCTGGGGACAGGATGGAGGTGCAGAGGGAGCTGGGGGCAGGAAGGAGGTGCAGAGAGAGCTGGGGGCAGGATGAAGGGGCAGAGAGAGCTGGGGGCAGGATGAAGGTGCAGAGTAAGCTGGGGGCAGGATGGAGGTGCAGAGAGAGCTGGGGGCAGGATAAAGGTGCAGAGTGAGCTGGGGGCAGGATGAAGGTGCAGAGAGAGCTGGGGCAGGATGAAGGTGCAGAGTGAGCTGGGGGCAGGATGGAGGTGCAGAGAGAGCTGGGGCAGGATGAAGGTGCAGAGGGAGCTGGGGGCAGGAAGGAGGTTCAGAGAGAGCTGGGGGCAGGATGAAGGGGCAGAGAGAGCTGGGGGCAGGATGAAGGTGCAGAGTGCGCTGGGGGCAGGATGGAGGTGCAGAGAGAGCTGGGGGCAGGATGAAGGTGCAGAGTGAGCTGGGGGCAGGATGAAGGTGCAGAGAGAGCTGGGGCAGGATGAAGGTGCAGAGTGAGCTGGGGGCAGGATGGAGGTGCAGAGAGAGCTGGGGCAGGATGAAGGTGCAGTGAGCTTGGGGCAGGATGGAGGTGCAGAGAGAGCTGGGGGCAGGATGAAGGTGCAGAGAGAGCTGGGGGCAGGATGAAGGTGCAGAGACAGATCTGTGTGGTGTTGGCTGGGTACAGAAATAGCAGTGGATGGAGCTGTAGTGACATAGCACAGACTGCATTCTCTTCTCATTACACAATTGGTGTCAGCGGTGGGATTCTCTAATTACCTTACACATTTCTTTCTAACCACAAATTACAACAGTACCGTGATTGTTACTCAGTGTAGGGTGTGTCCCCCTCTTGCTCTGAGGCCACTCCTCCACATTATTAAGAATAGTACGTTGGTTGTGGAAAGGTGAGCGCACCAGTGGGTAAGTATTTGCCATAATTGTGGTTAACATGCCTATAACTGTTTATAACCTTCCTTAGATAGAGTATTTATCTTGGACTCGATTCAAGTCACATGACTCGTTATGAGTTCCCTCCAACCACACTCTATCTTCGGGGCATAGTCTTTCTTGGAACGTTCTCTTACACCAAGGTGAGATCACCAGGTAACTTATATACTCCACCCACCACCTCCACATTCCTTTATATTCTCTAATGTGAGGGGTCCCTCTTCGGTTCCTTTATTATTCTTCAGAGCCACTCCAAATCTCGACCATACTTGGAGAGGCCTCTTTGAGGTATGAAATGAGGTCTACAGTCTAAGGAACTGGATTAGCCACTTTCGGGAAGACCCTACTCCATGATGAAACCATTGAGTAAGTGGAGAGACCCCTCTCTAATGAAATCCAACCTCTCCAGTTGGTATATTATTCTACAGAGCCCCTCCATAACTCTTCCACATTTGGAGAGATGTGTTTGAGATGTCAAATGAGGTCTATAGCCTAAGGAACTGAAGTAGTCTCTCTTGGAGCATCTTCTTACACCATGTTTAGACCATTGAGTAATTTTTATACTTCAGCCACAACCTCCGCCTCCCTATGTTATCTAAGGTGAGAGCCCCATCTCTGAGATCCAACCTCTCCAGTTCCTATGTTATTCTGTATAGCCATGCTATCTCTTTTTCACATTGGAGATATCTCTTTTTTGTTTATTTAAGAGGCTCCAGAACTGGAGAGGTCTCAAATATAGATGTATGAGGGTACTCCAGGTCCTCAACACTTGCCAAATGTGGCACCCCGACCTTTGCGCATGTGGAGAACAGAGCGCCGTCAAATGCACGCACCCACATCTGTGTGACAGAGAAGAGAGCGCCCAACAGCATCCTGTCTGCGTGAGAGACTTCAGGTTAGAAGGCATCAACTCTCCTCTTCTGCACCCCATCACCTGCACCCTATTTCCACATTCTGTCCCCTGCACCCATCCTCTCTTTCTGTCCTCTGCACCAGTCCTCTCCCTCTCTTCTGCACCCATCCTCTATCTCTCTCCTCACCCTATTCCCTCTTTCCTGCACCCCATCTCCACGCTCTGTCCCCTGCACCCATTCTGTCTCTCTGTCCTCTGCACTCATCCTCTACCTTTTTCCTCACCCCATCCGCTCTCCCCCCTTGACCCATCCTCTCCTCTTCTGCACCCATCCTCTACTTCTCTCCTCACCCCATACCCTCTTTCCTGCACCCCATCTCCACACTATGTCCCCTGCACCCATCCTGTCTCTCTGTTCTCTGCACCCACCCTCTCTTTCTCTTCTGCACCCATCCTCTATCTCTCTCCATACCCCACCCCACTCGCTCTTTTCTGGTGCGCAGATGTGGGCGCTCTCATTTGTCAGAGCTGTTGATGGCGCGCTGTTCTCCAGGGCGCAAAGGATGTTTTAAAGCCAAATGTAGATGGTCTGAGAGCATATAAGACTTGAGGACTACCTTAAATCCTCAGAACTTACCAAATGTAGTTGGTTTGAGAGCACATGGGATTTGAGAACTTCTCCAGTTCCTCAGAACTTGCCAAATGTAGATGTTTGCGGGTACACAGGACCTGCGAACTTCTCCAGGTCCTCAACACTTGCCACATGTAGATAGTATGAGGGGACATGGGATTTGAGAACTTCTCCAGTTCCTCAGAACTTGCCAAATGTAGATGTTTGAGGGTACACAGGACCTGAGAACTTCTCCAGGTCCTCAACACTTGCCACATGTAGATAGTATGAGGGGACATGGGATTTGAGAACTTCTCCAGGTCGTCAACACTTGCCAAATATATATGTATGAGGGCACATGGGACTTGTGAAACTCCTACATGGTCCTACATGGTCCTCTCTAACCATAAGAAGTTCCTCATGAGCCATGAGAAGTTCATCATGAACATCTACTATAGTTGTGTAATGTGGTTATGAGGACTTCCCAACACTCACCTCAGCTCACTTATGGCCACCCAATTCTCATCATCCAGCGGCAATTGAATCTGGTTTATATCAGCCACTTCCAAAGGCTCTCTATTCCGTAGCCACTCCACATCTGGCATATGTCCAGTCCCCTTAACTGAACATCGAAGAATGATATCCTTCCCGAGGGAGGATGTGACATTGGAGGGGTTTTCTGTAAAACTAAAATCTAAAAGAAAGAGAAAAGAGATTGTTAAACTTCCATGGTCTTCAGTAGAGTGTTCCAAAATTAAATACATCTTAATGAGATGTCCTCTACGACACATAGTTCTTTACCCAAACCTTTGAGAATAGTCTTCTCCAGTTTTACATATCATGGCCTTCACTGGTCTGTTGGATTCCTCGTTATTATTATCTCCTCTACTTTATATCTCTACAAAAAGTGCAAGATATCTTCTCCACCAGACTTTATTTTTCAAACGGAAGACCATATGATCTTATAGACCTATGTAGGAGAGGAAATCCCAAAACTATCTGGAACGAAAAGGTCTACAAATGGTCTGACCTTTGGACTTTTATACGTCATCCTGATTCTTCTATATTAAAAATATCTTCTAAAAGACAACATGAGATGACCTCTATTCTACATTATTTCTCTCCCAAGATGTTCTCTAGATATTTTCCAATAGACATTATTTTTCATCAACTGTAGACCTTCTCGTTCCAGATAGCCTTCCATTAATCAATTCATTCTTCTTCCATTTGTAGACTTTCTCATTCTTAAGAGCTTGCCATTAGTCTAAGGGAAGCTATCCAGATAGGGTAGGTAGCTCAAATACAAACACCTAGAAGATTCCATGATGTTCTGGTGAAGAATATCTAATGAATGTCTTGGGAGAGAAATAATGAAGCGTAGAAGGTGCCTTATGTTGTCATATGGAACAGCTTTTAGAAGATACTTTTATTATGGAAGACTCATGAAACAGGAGCAAGAAACCTTTGAAGAATGGGAATGTCTTCAAATGGTATGACCCTGCAACTTGTATAAGTCATCATGAGTTCTTCATACTAAAAATGCTTTCTTAAGGATTGCTCCATCTACATAAGTTTATGTGGTGCCCTATACATGCTCCAAAGATGTTCATTAGATATTCTCCACCGGAACAACATGGAATCTTCTAGGCATCTGTAGTTGATGAGCTACAGAGCTTTCTGAACCAAAAGGACTTTGTTATCAACCCTGAGAAGATTGGGAAGAGTATGTCTACAAATGTTATGACCCTATGATCTTATACTTCATCATGAGTCTTCTATCAATATGTCTTCTGAAAGACAGTTCCATGAGACAACATGAGGTGCCTTCTACTTTACATTATTTCTCTCCCAAGATGTTCATTAGATATTCTCCACCAGAACATCATGGAAGGCAGAGTAGGTCTACAAATGGTATGACCCAAGACTTTTACATGTCATCATGGTTCATCTACATAGACATCTTCTCAAAAATAAAGGGTTTCATTCTTTCTTTCTCCAAGCAGAAGTTTTGGATTAAGAAATAAGTGAAATGGTTGGTGCCTTCAATGTTCCTTAGGTGATTTTTTGTTATTGAATTTTGAAGGAGCGAGTCATCAGATGAATAATCCCCGTCCTCGGGTCACTGCTAAGAGGAGGGGCTCCTCCATTCATCTGGTGAATGAGATTCGTTCCTCAACTGTCTTCTTGGGTCATGAATCAGTGAGTGGTGACTCATTCACCAAACATCAGTTGGCCATTGTCATCAGATCTCCAAACAAAGACAAGGGCTGGGTTCTTATAGACAATGCAAAGAAGGGAATTGATTCTCGGCATCTAGATATCATTATACAGAGCACTGTGTTCCTCATCGGGGTCGATACAAAGAAGCTTAGTGGTTCTTGCCTTCCTCCCATGACCTGTCCCACTGATTTGTCTTCCCCTTTTTGGTTCCTCTATCAATTTCGAAGATTTTAGGATGTCCGGTTACATTAAATTGTCAATCACTGACCCTTTAACTCATTACACATGTCCTGGTCATTAGGAAATTTGGCTCTTACATGGGACCAACCTTTGAACCCATAAAAAACATCCAGGTCATTAGGTCACTTTGCCTCTACATGGGACTGACCCTTTAACCCATTAAACACATCCTGGTAACTAGGTCACTTTATTCATATATGGACTGACCCTTTAACTGATTAAACATGTCCGTGTCATTTGGTCACTCTGCTCCTACATGCTCTAAATGTGAGTGATCCTAATAACGGAGTGGGTCTAGTAGTAACTCAGTAGTAACTCAATCCTCGTCCATGGAGTGTCCTTCATGTAGTAAGTCTACCCTTCATGTAGTAAGTCTGTACACCACATAGTAAGTCTACACTATGAATGATTCCCCCCCTGAGTGACACGTCCTTTCATTCAGTCTACACTCCATGGAGTGTCCTCATGTACTAAGTCTGGGCACCACATAGTAAGTCTACACTCTAAATGACACCACCCTCTAATGGCACTTCCAATAGTGACAATTCCTTCAATTCAGTCTACACTTTATGAGTAAGCCAGTCCTATATATATATATATATATAGTAAGTCTACCCTCCATGTACTATGTCTATGCACCATGTAGTAAGTTTACCCTCCATGTACTAAGTATGTGCACCATGTAATAAGTCTATGCACCTTGTAGTAAGTCTCCCCTCCATGTACTAAGTCTGTGCACCGTGTAGTAAGTCTACCCTCCATGTAATACGTTTATGCACCATGTAGTAAGTCTACCCATCATGTGCTAAATCTGAGCACCTTGTAGTAAGTCTACCCTCCATATAATAAGTTGGTGCACCTTGTAGTAAGTCTGTACTCCATGTACAAAATCTGACTACCTTGTAGTAAGTCTACACTCCATGCAATAAGTCTGTGCACTGTGTAGTAACTCTATACTCTGAATGAACCCCCTCTAATGAGTGATACACGTTTATATTCAGTCTACACTCCATGGATTAAGCATGTAATAAATATTTAGTAAGTCTACCATCTTTGTAATATGTCTGTGCACCATATAGTATGTCTACCCTCCGTGTAGTAAGTCTGCCCTCCATGTACTAAGTCGGTGCATTATGTAGTATGTCTGCCCTCCATGTAATAAGTCTGTGCACCATGTAGTAAGTCTACTCTCCATGAAGTAAGTCTACTCTCCATGTAGTAAGTCTACTCTCCATGTATGAGTTCTGAGCACCATGTATTCAGTCTACTCTCCATGAAGTAAGTCTACTCTCCATGAAGTAAGTCTACTCTCCATGTAGTAAGTCTACTCTCCATGTATGAGTTCTGAGCACCATGTATTAAGTCTACCTCCCATGTAGTAAGTCTGTGCACCATGTAGTAAGTCTGTGCACCATGTAGTAAGTCTACTCTCCATGTAGTAAGTCTGAGCACCATGTAGTAAGTCTACTCTCCATGAAGTAAGTCTACTCTCCATGTAGTAAGTCTACTCTCCATGTATGAGTTCTGAGCACCATGTATTCAGTCTACTCTCCATGAAGTAAGTCTACTCTCCATGAAGTAAGTCTACTCTCCATGTAGTAAGTCTACTCTCCATGTATGAGTTCTGAGCACCATGTATTAAGTCTACCTCCCATGTAGTAAGTCTGTGCACCATGTAGTAAGTCTGTGCACCATGTAGTAAGTCTACTCTCCATGTAGTAAGTCTGAGCACCATGTATTAAGTCTACCTCCCATGTAGTAAGTCTGTGCACCCTGTATTAAGTCTACCTCCCATGTAGTAAGTCTGTGCACCATGTAGTAAGTCTACACTATGAATGATTGCCCTCAATGAGTGATACACCATTCCATTCAGTCTACACTCCATGAGTAAGCCAGTCCTAAACCTAATGTAGTAGTACCCCCATGTACTAAGTCTTTGCACCTTGTAGTAAGTCTACTCTCCATGTAGTAAGTGTACTCTCCATGTAGGAGGTCTGAGCACCATGTATTACGTCTACCTCCCATGTACTAAGTCTTTGCACCTTGTAGTGAGTCTACTATCCATGTAGTAAGTGTACTCTCCATGTAGGAGGTCTGAGCACCATGTATTAAGTCTACCTCCCATGTACTGTCTTTGCACCTTGTAGTAACTCTACACCATGAATGATTCCCCCTCTAATGAGTGATACTTCCTTCCATTCTCCTATCTAATGAGTGCCCCCTCCCCACTCCCCCTCCTCCGCATATCAATCAGTCTATTGTGTTACCCAGCCCGGAGTATCTATTACTATCACCCCACTAAACCTGTTTGGTGATATTCGGCACTTGAACTTAATGCATCACAGGACGGAAACTATGGGAAACATGCGAATAAATAACTCCCTGCAGCGGGAAAAATGTCAAATATTCTGGGCCAAAATAACTAAAAGTCACATTCTCATATAGTAGGAGAGGTCCTGTGTATTAGGAGGGGGTGAGCGCTCCATGTGCTCTGTATTAGGAGGGGGTGAGAGCTCCATGTTCTCTGTATTAGGAGGGGGTGAGAGCTCCATGTCCTCTGTATTAGGAGGGGGTGAGAGCTCCATGTCCTGTGTATATGGAGGGGTGAGAGGTCTGTGTCCTGTGTATTAGGAGGGGGTGAGAGGTCCATGTCCTGTGTATTAGGAGGGGGTGAGCGCTCCATGTCCTCTGTATTAGGAGGGGGTGAGAGCTCCATGTTCTCTGTATTAGGAGGGGGTGAGAGCTCCATGTCCTCTGTATTAGGAGGGGGTGAGAGCTCCATGTCCTGTGTATTAGGAGGGGTGAGAGGTCCATGTCCTGTGTATATGGAGGGGTGAGAGGTCTGTGTCCTGTGTATTAGGAGGGGGTGAGAGGTCCATGTCCTGTGTATTAGGAGGGGGTGAGAGCTCCATGTCCTCTGCATTAGGAGGGGTGAGAGGTCCATGTCCTGTGTATATGGAGGGGTGAGAGGTCTGTGTCCTGTGTATATGGAGAGGTCCATGTCCTGTGTATTAGGAGGGGTGAGAGGTCCATGTCCTGTGTATATGGAGGGGTGAGAGGTCTGTGTCCTGTGTATATGGAGAGGTCCATGTCCTGTGTATTAAGAGGGGGTGAGAGCTCCATGTCCTCTGTATTAGGAGGGGGTGAGCGCTCCATGTCCTCTGTATTAGGAGGGGTGAGAGGTCCATGTCCTCTGTATTAGGAGGGAGTGAGAGCTCCATGTCCTCTGTATTAGGAGGGAGTGAGAGCTCCATGTCCTCTGTATTAGGAGGGGGTGAGAGCTCCATGTCCTCTGTATTAGGAGGGGGTGAGAGCTCCATGTCCTCTGTATTAGGAGGGGGTGAGAGGTCCATGTCCTGTGTATTAGGAGGGGTGAGAGGTCCATGTCCTGTGTATATGGAGGGGTGAGAGGTCTGTGTCCTGTGTATTAGGAGGGGGTGAGAGCTCCATGTCCTCTGTATTAGGAGGGTGAGAGGTCCATGTCCTGTGTATATGGAGGGGTGAGAGGTCTGTGTCCTGTGTATATGGAGAGGTCCATGTCCTGTGTATTAGGAGGGGATAAGAGGTCCATGTCCTGTGTATATGGAGGGGTGAGAGGTCCATGTCCTGTGTATATGGAGTGGGTGAGAGGTCCATGTCCTGTGTATTAGGAGGGGGTGAGAGGTCCATGTCCTGTGTATTAGGAGGGGGTGAGAGCTCCATGTCCTGTGTATTAGGAGGGGTGACAGGTCCATGTCCTGTGTATTAGGAGGGGGTGAGAGCTCCACGTCTTGTGTATTAGGAGGGGGTGAGAGGTCCATGTCCTGTGTATTAGGAGGGGGTCACAGGTCCATGTCCTGTGTATATGGAGGGGTGAGAGGTGTTTGTCCTGTATATTAGGAGTGGGTGAAAAGTCCACATCCTGTGTATATGGAGGGGTCTGTGTCCTGTGTATTAGGAGAAGGTGAGAGGTCCGCCTCCTGTGTATTAGGAGTGGGTGAAAGGTCCATGTCCTGTGTATATGGAGGGGTCCGTGTCCTGTGTATATGGAGGGGTCTGTGTCCTGTGTATTAGGAGAAGGTGAGAGGTCCGCCTCCTGTGTATTAGGAGTGGGTGAAAGGTCCATGTCCTGTGTATATGGAGGGGTCCGTGTCCTGTGTATATGGAGGGGTCTGTGTCCTGTGTATTAGGAGAAGGTGAGAGGTCCGCGTCCTGTGTATTAGGAGGGGTGACAGGTCCGCCTCCTGTGTATTAGGAGTGGGTGAAAGGTTCACATACTGTGTATATGGAGGGGTCCGTGTCCTGTGTATATGGAGGGGTGAGAGGTCTTTGTCCTGTATATTAGGAGTGGGTGAAAGGTCCACATACTGTGTATATGGAGGGGTCCGTGTCCTGTATATTAGGAGAGGATGACAGGTCCGCGTCCTGTGTATTAGGAGAGGGTGACAGGTCCGCGTTCTGTGTATATGGAGAGATTTGTGTCCTGTGTATATGGAGGGGGTGACAGGTCCGCATCCTGTGTATATGGAGTGGGTGAAAGGTCCATGTCCTGTGTATATGGAGGGGTCTGTGTCCTGTGTATTCGGAGAAGGTAAGAGGTCCGCCTCCTGTGTATTAGGAGTGGGTGACAGGTCCGCGTCCTGTGTATATGGAGAGATTTGTGTCCTGTGTATATGGAGTGGGTGACAGGTCCACGTCCTGTGTATATGGAGGGGTGAGAGGTCTGTGTCCTCTGTATATGGAGGGGTCTGGGTCCTGTGTATATGGAGGGGTAAGAGGTCTGTGTCCTGTGTATATGGAGGGGCCCGCGTCCTGTGTATTAGGAGTGGGTGACAGGTCCGCATCCTGTGTATATGGAGTGGGTGAAAGGTCCATGTCCTGTGTATATGGAGGGGTCTGTGTCCTGTGTATTAGGAGAAGGTAAGAGGTCCGCCTCCTGTGTATTAGGAGTGGGTGACAGGTCCGCGTCCTGTGTATATGGAGAGATTTGTGTCCTGTGTATATGGAGTGGGTGACAGGTCCACGTCCTGTGTATATGGAGGGGTGAGAGGTCTGTGTCCTGTGTATATGGAGGGGTCAGTGTCCTGTGTATTAGGAGAGGGTGACAGGTCCGCGTCCTGTGTATATGGAGAGATTTGTGTCCTGTGTATATGGAGGGGGTGACAGGTCCACGTTTTGTGTATATGGAGGGGTCTGTGTCCTGTGTATATGGAGGGGTCTGGGTCCTGTGTATATGGAGGGGTCTGGGTCCTGTGTATATGGAGGGGTGACACGTCCCTCTCTATTAGCACTCACCATTCTCCATATAGACACCTCCAATGACTCCTAACATAAAGAGCGTGGCCCCGAGTGATCGCTCCATCCTCTTGTGGCCCCTTCTCCTCCACAGAAACCCCCAAACCCCCCTAAATCCACCGGGTCTTCACGACACGAATATTCTGGGGAAGAATCTCCCAAAAATGGTCAAAACAAAGTGGTGAGAAAAAAATATCACTTTGTGAAGTTGTAAAAAGTACCTCGGAGGGGAAAATGGGGTGGGTGCAGGATTGGGGGGGGCTGCAGAGATTGGGGGAGCTGCAGAGATTGGGGGGGCTGCAGAGATTAGGGGGGGAGATATTTTGAGGGGTTAGAGAGATTTTGGGAGAGAGAGAACAGGGAGACCTAGAGAGTAAGAGGGGGAGAACATGGAGGGGTAGAGTTTGAGGGGATGTAGAGTTTTGGAGGGGAGAAAACAGGGAGAGGTAGAGAGTGGGGGGCGGATAAGAGGTCTGGACAGAGTGAGGGTCTGGGGGGGATCTGGTGGAGGGGAAAACTTTGTTGGATTGTTTAGTTGTTTCGCCCTCCCTCTGTGACTCACTCCCCCCTCCACCACTCCCACTCCCCCCCCCCCTCACTCTATATACAATAAGAGGGTGGAATTCCAGGACAAAAACTCTGAACTACTGAGGGGGAGAGGGGGGGGGGGGAGGAGGGGAGAGACGGTGAGGAGAGAGAGTGGAGAGGGAGAGAAGAGAAAAAAGAGGGGAAATCAGTGAGGATTGAGAAGAGAGAGGAGAAGAGAGAGAGAAGAGGAGATGAAAGAAAGGAGGGAGGAGAGGGTGAGGAGAGAGGGGAGAGAAAGAGAGAGAGGGGAGAGGAGAGAATGGAGTGGAAAGACAGTGAAGAGAGAGAGGGGAGACAGTGAGGAGATAGGGGGGAGAGGAGAGAAAGGAGGGTAGAGGTGATGAGGAGAGAGGAGGAGAGAAGAGAAAGGAGGGGAGATGTGATGAGAAGAGAGGAGGAGAGAAGAGAAAGGAATGGAGAGATGGTGAGGAGAGAGGAGGAGAGAAGAGAAAGGAGGGGAGAGGTGATGAGAAGAGAGGAGGAGAGAAGAGAAAGGAATGGAGAGATGGTGAGGAGAGAGGAGGAGAGAAGAGAAAGGAGGGGAGAGATGATGAGGAGAGAGGAGGAGAGAAGAGAAAGGATGGGAGAGGTGGTGAGGAGAGAGAATGAGAGAAGAGAAAGGAGGGGAGAGTTGATGAGGAGAGAGAAGGAGAGAAGAGAAAGGATGGGAGAGGTGGTGAGGAGAGAGGAGGAGAGAAGAGAAAGGAGGGGAGAGGTGGATAGGAGAGAGGGGGAGAGAAGAGAAAGGAGGGGAGAGGTGGTGAGGAGAGAGGAGGAGAGAAGAGAAAGGACAGGAGAGGTGGTGAGGAGAGAGGAAGAGAGAAGAGAAAGGAGGGGAGAGATGGTGAGGAGAGAGGAGGAGAGAAGAGAAAGGAGGGGAGAGGTGATGAGGATAGAGGAGGAGAGAAGAGAAAGGAGGGGAGAGATGGTGAGGATAGAGGAGGCGAGAAGAGAAAGGAGGGGAGAGATGGGGAGGAGAGAGGAGGAGAGAAGAGAAAGGAGGAGAGAGGAGGATAGAAGAGAAAGGAGGGAAGAGAGGGTGAGGAGAGAGGAGGAGAGAAGATAAAGGAGGAGAGAGATGGTGAGAAGAGAGGGGAGAGAAGAGGAAGGAGGGGAGAGGTGGTGAGGTGAGAGGGGGAGAGAAGAGAAAGGAGGGGAGAGATGGTGAGGAGAGAGGAGGAGAGAAGAGAAAGGAGGGGTGAGGTGATGAGGAGAGAGGAGGAGAGAAGAGAAAGGAGGGGAGAGATGGTGAGGAGAGGAGAAGAGAAGAGAAAGGAGGAGGAGAGATGGTGAGGAGAGAGGAGGAAATAAGAGAAATGAGGGGAGAGGTGGTGAGGAGAGAGGAGGGGAGAAGAGAAAGGAGGGGAGAGATTGTGAGGAGAGAGGAGAGAAGAGAAAGGAGGGGAGAGGTGGTGAGAAGAGAGGAGGGGAAAAGAGAAAGGAGGGGAGAGGTGGTGAGGAGAGAGGAGGAGAGAAGAGAAAGAAGGGGAGAGATGGTGAGGTGAGAGGAGGAGAGAAGGTAAAGGAGGGGAGAGACGGTGAGAAGAGAGGAGGAGAGAAGAGAAAGGAGGGGAGAGATGGTGAGAAGAGAGGGGAGAGAAGAGAAAGGAGGGGAGAGGTGGTGAGGAGAGAGGAGGAGAGAAGAGGAAGGAGGGGAGAGGTGATGAGGAGAGAGGAGGAGAGAAGAGAAAGGAGGGGTGAGGTGATGAGGAGAGAGGAGGAGAGAAGAGAAAGGAGGGGAGAGATGGTGAGGAGAGAGAGGGGGGAGAAGAGAAAGGATGGGAGAGGTGGTGAGGAGAGAGGTGGAGAGAAGAGGAAGGAGGGGAGAGATGATGAGAAGAGAGGAATAGAGAAGAGAAAGGAGGGGAGAGATGGTGAGGAGAGAGGAGGAGAGAAGAGAAAGGATGGGAGAGGTGGTGAGGAGAGAGAAGGAGAGAAGAGAAAGGAGGGGAGAGGTGATGAGGAGAGAGAAGGAGAGAAGAGAAAGGAGGGGAGAGGTGGTGAGGTGAAAGGAGGAGAGAAGAGAAAGGAGGGGAGAGGTGGTGAGGAGAGAGATGGAGAGAAGAGGAAGGAGGGGAGAGATGATGAGAAGAGAGGAATAGAGAAGAGAAAGGAGGGGAGAGGTGGTGAGGAGAGAGGAGAAGAGAAGAGAAAGGATGGGAGAGGTGGTGAGGAGAGAGAAGGAGAGAAGAGAATGGAGGGGAGAGGTGGTGAGGTGAGAGGAGGAGAGAAGAGGAAGGAGGGGAGAGGTGGTGAGGAGAGAGGAGGAGAGAAGAGAAAGGAAGGGGAGAGTTGGTGAGGAGAGAGGAATAGAGAATAGAAAGGAGGGGAGAGGTGGTGAGGAGAGAGGTGGAGAGAAGAGGAAGGAGGGGAGAGATGATGAGAAGAGAGGAATAGAGAAGAGAAAGGAGGGGAGAGGTGGTGAGGAGAGAGAAGGAGAGAAGAGAAAGGAGGGGAGAGATCGTGAGGAGAGAGAGGGGAGAGAAGAGAAAGGATGGGAGAGATGGTGAGGAGAGAGGCGGAGAGAAGAGAAAGGAGGGGAGAGGTGGTGAGGTGAAAGTAGGAGAGAAGAGAAAGGAGGGGGAGAGATGGCGAGGAGAGAGGAGGAGAGAAGAGAAAGGATGGAGAGGTGGTGAGGGGAGAGGGGGAAAAAAGAGAAAGGATGGAGAGATGATGAGGAGAGAGGAGGAGAGAAGAGAAAGGATGGGAGAGGTGGTGAGGAGAGAGGATGAGAAAAGAGAAAGGAGAGGAGAGGTGTTGAGGTGAGAGGAGGAGAGAAGAGAAAGGAGGGGAGAGATGGTGAGGAGAAAGGAGGAGAGAAGAGAAAGGAGGGGAGAGGTGGTGAGGTGAAAGGAGGAGAGAAGAGGAAGGAGGGGAGAGATGGTCAGGAGACAGGAGGAGAGAAGAGAAAGGAGAGGGAGAGGTCGTGAGGAGAGAGGAGGAGAGAAGAGAAAGGAGGGGAGAGATGGCGAGGAGAGAGGAGGAGAGAAGATAAAGGATGGAGAGGTGGTGAGGAGAGAGGGGGAAAAAAGAGAAAGGAGGGGAGAGATGGTGAGGAGAGAGGATAAGAGAAGAGAAAGGAGGGGAGAGGTGATGAGGAGAGAGGAGGAGAGAAGAGGAAGAAGGGGAGAGGTGATGAGGAGAGAGGAGGAGAGAAGAGAAAGGAGGGGTGAGGTGATGAGGAGAGAGGAGGAGAGAAGAGAAAGGTGGGGAGAGATGGTCAGGAGAGAGAGGGGAGTTAAGAGAAAGGATGGGAGAGGTGGTGAGGAGAGAGGTGGAGAGAAGAGGAAGGAGGGGAGAGATGATGGGAAGAGAGGAATAGAGAAGAGAAAGGAGGGGAGAGGTGGTGAGGAGAGAGGAGAAGATAAGAGAAAGGATGGGAGTGGTGGTGAGGAGAGAAGAGGAAGAAAGGAAGAGGTGGTGAGGAGAGAGGAATAGAGAAGAGAAAGGAGGGGAGAGGTGGTGAGGAGAGAGGAGAAGCGAAGAGAAAGGAGGGGAGAGGTGATGAGGAGTGAGAAGGAGAGAAGAGAAAGGATGGGAGAGGTGGTGAGGAGAGAGAAGGAGAGAAGAGAAAGGATGGGAGAGGTGGTGAGGAGAGAAGAGGAAGAAAGGAAGAGGTGGTGAGGAGAGAGGAGAAGATAAGAGAAAGGATGGGAGTGGTGGTGAGGAGAGAAGAGGAAGAAAGGAAGAGGTGGTGAGGAGAGAGGAATAGAGAAGAGAAAGGAGGGGAGAGGTGGTGAGGAGAGAGGAGGAGAGAAGAGAAAGGAGGGGAGAGGTGATGAGGAGAGAGAAGGAGAGAAGAGAAAGGATGGGAGAGGTGGTGAGGAGAGAGAAGGAGAGAAGAGAAAGGAGGGGGAGAGATGGCGAGGAGAGAGGAGGAGAGAAGAGAAAGGATGGAGAGGTGGTGAGGGGAGAGGGGGAAAAAGAGAAAGGATGGAGAGATGATGAGGAGAGAGGAGGAAAGAAGATAAAGGAGAGGGAGAGATGGTGAGGAGAGAGGATGAGAAAAGAGAAAGGAGGGGAGAGGTGGTGAGGTGAGAGGGGGAGAGAAGAGTAAGGAGGGGAGAGATGGTGAGGAGAAAGGAGGAGAGAAGAGAATGGAGGGGAGAGGTGGTGAGGTGAAAGGAGGAGAGAAGAGGAAGGAGGGGAGAGATGGTCAGGAGACAGGAGGAGAGAAGAGAAAGGAGGGGAGAGGTGATGAGGAGAGAGGAGGAGAGAAGAGGAAGGAGAGGAGAGATGGCGAGGAGAGAGGAGGAGAGAAGAGAAAGGAGGGGAGAGATGATGAGAAGAGAGGAATAGAGAAGAGAAAGGAGGGGAGAGGTGGTGGGGAGAGAGGGGGAGAGAAGAGAGAGGATGGGAGAGGTGGTGAGGAGAGAGAAGGAGAGAAGAGAAAGGAAGGGAGAGATGGTGAGGAGAGAGAGGGGAGAGAAGAGAAAGGAGGGGAGAGGTGGTGAGGAGAGAGGAGGAGAGAAGAGAAAGGAGGGGTGAGGTGATGAGGAGAGAGGAGGAGAGAAGAGAAAGGAGGGGAGAGATGGTGAGGAGAGAGGGAAGAGAAGAGAAAGGAAGGGAGAGGTGGTGAGGAGAGAGGAGGAGAGAAGAGGAAGGAGGGGAGAGATGATGAGAAGAGAGGAATAGAGAAGAGAAAGGAGGGGAGAGGTGGTGAGGAGAGAGGAGGAGAGAAGAGAAAGAATGGGAGAGGTGGTGAGGATGAGAGAAGGAGAGAAGAGAAAGGAGGGGAGAGATGGTGAGGAGAGAGGAGGAGAGAAGAGAAAGGAGGGTGAGATGGTGAGGAGAGAGGAGGAGAGAAGAGAAAGGATGGAAGAGGTGGTGAGGAGAGAGAAGGAGAGAAGAGAAAGGAGGGAGAGGTGGTGAGGAGAGAGGCGGAGAGAAGAGAAAGAAGAGGGAGAGATGGTGAGGTGAGAGGAGGAGAGAAGAGAAAGGTGGGGAGAGATGGTGAGGAGA
The DNA here is from genome assembly GCA_027410445.1 of Discoglossus pictus. Classification (NCBI taxonomy): domain Eukaryota; kingdom Metazoa; phylum Chordata; class Amphibia; order Anura; family Alytidae; genus Discoglossus; species Discoglossus pictus. Next base: position 3,083,935 of record CM050170.1, read on the forward strand.
GAGGAGGAGAGAAGAGAAAGGAGGGGAGAGGTGGTGAGGTGAGAGGAGGAGAGAAGAGAAAGGAGGGGAGAGGTGGTGAGAAGAGAGGGGAGAGAAGAGAAAGGAGGGGAGAGGTGGTGAGGAGAGAGGAGGAAAGAAGAGGAAGGAGGGGTGAGGTGATGAGGAGAGAAGAGGAGAGAAGAGAAAGGAGGGGTGAGGTGATGAGGAGAGAGGAGGAGAGAAGAGAAAGGAGGGGAGAGATGGTGAGGAGAGAGGAGGAAAGAA
>CM050170.1:3084398-3139398 GCA_027410445.1 Discoglossus pictus
TTTCTTCAGTATATATTGGGGGTGTCAGGAGGATATAGAAGGGGCTGCAGTATATATTGGGGGTGTCAGGAGGATATAGAAGGGGCTGCAGTATATATTGGGGGTGTCAGGAGGATATAGAAGGGGCTGCAGTATATATTGGGGGTGTCAGGAGGATATAGAAGGGGCTGCAGTATATATTGGGGGTGTCAGGAGGATATAGAAGGGGCTGCAGTATATATTGGGGGTGTCAGGAGGATATAGAAGGGGCTGCAGTATATATTGGGGGTGTCAGGAGGATATAGAAGGGGCTGCAGTATATATTGGGGGTGTCAGGAGGATATAGAAGGGGCTGCAGTATATATTGGGGTGTCAGGAGGATATAGAAGGGGCTGCAGTATATATTGGGGGTGTCAGGGGGATATAGAAGGGGCTGCAGTATATATTGGGGGTGTCAGGAGGATATAGAAGGGGCTGCAGTATATATTGGGGGGTGTCAGGAGGATATAGAAGGGGCTGCAGTATATATTGGGGGTGTCAGGAGGATATAGAAGGGGCTGCAGTATATATTGGGGGTGTCAGGAGGATATAGAAGGGGCTGCAGTATATATTGGGGGTGTCAGGGGGATATAGAAGGGGCTGCAGTATATATTGGGGGGTGTCAGGAGGATATAGAAGGGGCTGCAGTATATATTGGGGGGTGTCAGGAGGATATAGAAGGGGCTGCAGTATATATTGTGATGTCAAGAGGATATAGAAGGGGCTGCAGTATATATTGGGGGTGTCAGGGGGATATAGAAGGGGCTGCAGTATATATTGGGGGTGTCAGGAGGATATAGAAGGGGCTGCAGTATATATTGGGGGGTGTCAGGAGGATATAGAAGGGGCTGCAGTATATATTGGGGGTGTCAGGGGGATATAGAAGCGGCTGCAGTATATATTGGGGGTTTCAGGAGGATATAGAAGGGGCTGCAGTATATATTGGGGTGTCAGGAGGATATAGAAGGGGCTGCAGTACATATTGGGAGTGTCAGGAGGATATAGAAGGGGCTGCAGTATATATTGGGGTGTCAGGGGGATATAGAAGGGGCTGCAGTATATATTGGGGGTGTCAGGGGGATATAGAAGGGGCTGCAGTATATATTGGGGGTGTCAGGAGGATATAGAAGGGGCTGCAGTATATATTGGGGTGTCAGGAGGATATAGAAGGGGCTGCAGTATATATTGGGGGGTGTCAGGAGGATATAGAAGGGGCTGCAGTATATATTGGGGGTGTCAGGGGGATATAGAAGGGGCTGCAGTATATATTGGGGTGTCAGGGGGATATACAGGGAGTGCAGAATTATTAGGCAAATGAGTGTTTTGACCACATCATCCTCTTTATGGATGTTGTCTTACTCCAAGCTGTATAGGCTCGAAAGCCTACTACCAATTAAGCATATTAGGTGATGTGCATCTCTGTAATGAGAAGGGGTGTGGTCTAATGACATCAACACCCTATATCAGGTGTGCATAATTATTAGGCAACTTCCTTTCCTTTGGCAAAATGGGTCAAAAGAAGGACTTGACAGGCTCAGAAAAGTCAAAAATAGTGAGATATCTTGCAGAGGGATGCAGCACTCTTAAAATTGCAAAGCTTCTGAAGCGTGATCATCGAACAATCAAGCGTTTCATTCAAAATAGTCAACAGGGTCGCAAGAAGCGTGTGGAAAAACCAAGGCGCAAAATAACTGCCCATGAACTGAGAAAAGTCAAGCGTGCAGCTGCCACGATGCCACTTGCCACCAGTTTGGTCATATTTCAGAGCTGCAACATCACTGGAGTGCCCAAAAGCACAAGGTGTGCAATACTCAGAGACATGGCCAAGGTAAGAAAGGCTGAAAGACGACCACCACTGAACAAGACACACAAGCTGAAACGTCAAGACTGGGCCAAGAAATATCTCAAGACTGATTTTTCTAAGGTTTTATGGACTGATGAAATGAGAGTGAGTCTTGATGGGCCAGATGGATTGGCCCGTGGCTGGATTGGTAAAGGGCAGAGAGCTCCAGTCCGACTCAGACCTCAGACGCCAGCAAGGTGGAGGTGGAGTACTGGTTTGGGCTGGTATCATCAAAGATGAGCTTGTGGGGCCTTTTCGGGTAGAGGATGGAGTCAAGCTCAACTCCCAGTCCTACTGCCAGTTCCTGGAAGACACCTTCTTCAAGCAGTGGTACAGGAAGAAGTCTGCATCCTTCAAGAAAAACATGATTTTCATGCAGGACAATGCTCCATCACACGCGTCCAAGTACTCCACAGCGTGGCTGGCAAGAAAGGGTATAAAAGAAGAAAATCTAATGACATGGCCTCCTTGTTCACCTGATCTGAACCCCATTGAGAACCTGTGGTCCATCATCAAATGTGAGATTTACAAGGAGGGAAAACAGTACACCTCTCTGAACAGTGTCTGGGAGGCTGTGGTTGCTGCTGCACGCAATGTTGATGGTGAACAGATCAAAACACTGACAGAATCCATGGATGGCAGGCTTTTGAGTGTCCTTGCAAAGAAAGGTGGCTATATTGGTCACTGATTTATTTTTGAATGTCAGAAATGTATATTTGTGAATGTTGAGATGTTATATTGGTTTCACTGGTAAAAATAAATAATTGAAATGGGTATATATTTGTTTTTTGTTAAGTTGCCTAATAATTATGCACAGTAATAGTCACCTGTACACACAGATATCCCCCTAAAATAGCAAAAACTAAAAACACACAAAAAACTACTTCAAAAAATATTCAGCTTTGATATTAATGAGTTTTTTGGGTTCATTGAGAACATGGTTGTTGCTCAATAATAAAATTAATCCTCAAAAATACAACTTGCCTAATAATTCTGCACTCCCTGTAGAAGGGGCTGCAGTATATATTGGGGTGTCAGGAGGATATAGAAGGGGCTGCAGTATATATTGGGGGTGTCAGGGGGATATAGAAGGGGCTGCAGTATATATTGGGGGTGTCAGGAGGATATAGAAGGGGCTGCAGTATATATTGGGGGTGTCAGGAGGATATAGAAGGGGCTGCAGTATATATTGGGGGTGTCAGGAGGATATAGAAGGGGCTGCAGTATATATTGGGGGTGTCAGGGGGATATAGAAGGGGCTGCAGTATATATTGGGGGTGTCAGGGGGATATAGAAGGGGCTGCAGTATATATTGGGGTGTCAGGAGGATATAGAAGGGGCTGCAGTATATATTGGGGGTGTCAGGAGGATATAGAAGGGGCTGCAGTATATATTGGGGGTGTCAGGGGGATATAGAAGGGGCTGCAGTATATATTGGGGGTGTCAGGGGGATATAGAAGGGGCTGCAGTATATATTGGGGGTGTCAGGAGGATATAGAAGGGGCTGCAGTATATATTGGGGGTGTCAGGAGGATATAGAAGGGGCTGCAGTATATATTGGGGGTGTCAGGAGGATATAGAAGGGGCTGCAGTATATATTGGGGGTGTCAGGGGGATATAGAAGGGGCTGCAGTATATATTTGGGGTGTCAGGAGGGGTCAGTAGGAGTCAGCAGTATATATTACCGAAGCCAGGAGGTGTAGGTTGAATCAGCAGTATATAGTGGAGGATGTCATGAGGGGTTGGGAGGGGTACAGCAGTATCTAATAGAGGAAATCGGAGGGGGCCTGCATTATATAGTGGAGGAAGTAAAGGGGGTGGGGAGGGAGGCTTCAGTATTTAGTGGAGGATGCCAGACAGGTTACGGATGGGGCAGCAATACATAGTAGGGAAGCCAGGAGGGGATGGGAAGGGGTTCATATTAGGGAAGCCAGGTAGGGTGGGTTGAAACAGCAGTATGTAGTGTAGAAAGGCATGATGATCAGGGAGGAGTCAGCAGTATATAGTTGGGGAGCCAGTAGTGGTGGGGAGCTAGGATCTTTCCTGTTCTCTTACTGCGAGCATTGGCCACTAGGTGGCGGGGTTGAGTTGTCCGTGAATTTCTTCCCATACAAAACCCTAACACCCCTCACCCAAACACACCTAACCCTAACACCGCTCACCCGAACATCCCTTACCCTAACACCCCTCACCCAAACACACCTAACCCTAACACCCCTCACCCGAACATCCCTCACCCTAACTCTTCTCACCCTAACACTCCTCACCTGAACATTTCTCACCCAAACACCCCTCACCTAAACACACCTAACCTTAACACCCCTCAACAGAACACCCCTCATCCTAACACCCCTCTCCGTTACACATCTAACCCTAACACCCCTCACCCGAACACCCCTCACCCAAACACCCCTCACCCAAACATTCCTCACCCAAACACCCATCGCCCAAACACCCCTCACCCTAACACACCTCACCCGAACACCCCTCACCTAAACACACCTCACGCCAACATACCTAACCCTAACACCCCTAACCCTAACACCCCTCACCCTAACACCCCTCACCCGAACACCCCTCTCCGTTACACATCTAACCCTAACACCCCTCACCCGAACACCCCTCACCCAAACACCCCTCACCCAAACATTCCTCACCCAAACACCCATCGCCCAAACACCCCTCACCCTAACACACCTCACCCGAACACCCCTCACCTAAACACACCTCACGCCAACATACCTAACCCTAACACCCCTAACCCTAACACCCCTCACCTGAACATTCCTCACCCGAACACCCCTCACCCGAACACCCCTCACCCGAACACCCCTCACCCAAACACCCCTCACCCAAACATTCCTCACCCAAACACCCATCACCCAAACACCCCTCACCCTAACACACCTCATCCGAACACCCCTCACCTAAACACACCTCACGCCAACATACCTAATCCTAACACCCCTCATCCTAACACCCCTCACCCTAACACCCCTCACCCGAACACCCCTCACCCGAACACCCCTCACCCTAACACCCCTCACCCTAACACCCTCACTCCAACAGTTAACTATAACACTCCTCACCCTAACACATCTCACCCTTTTAGCTAACCCTAACACCCCTCACCTTAACACACCTCACCCTAACTCCCCTGCAGTATACAAAACTGTCCTACAATATATGTCAACAATACGGGCAACAACTAGCTGCACCTTTATCTATTTCTGTATAAATAACGCCATAACTGGGCGCTCTGCTGTGTCTCTTTAATCCCATGAACACATTACAGGACGGTCTCTAGACCCATAAGGAGGTGTAGAGCGTCACCCAGGAATGTGACCCAATTACAGAACACTGCAGCTTCATAATGACTCCGCGAGGCCTCTGAATACACTGATTGTCCTCCCCAATGGGACTGGGGGGGGGGGGGGGGTTATACAGGGATATGGTCCAGAGAGGGAAGGGGGAGACTTAGAAGGGGGTTAGAGAGGGAAGGAGAGAAAGAGACTGACTGACAGAGAATGAGACACTCAGAGAAAGGGAGAGAGAGACTGAGAATGGGTAGGATGGAGATAAGAGGAAGGAATGGAGAGGAGAGAAGAACTAGCAGTGACTGAGACCTTACACATGGAAAAGAGAGAGGGGGAGAGATGGGGCAGGCAAAGAGGAAGAGGGATGCGAAGTATAAGAAAGAGAAGGGGAAAGAGGGGGAGAAAGAGTAGGAGGATAGGGAAGGTAGAGAGAGAAAGGGTAAAGGAGGGAGAGGGGATGGAGAGAGAAAGAGAAGGGGGAAAGGGTAGGGGGATAGGGGAAAGTAGAGAGGGGGTAAAGGAGGGAGAGGGGGTGGTGAGATAAAGAGAAGGGGAAAAAGGGAGAGAAAGTATAGGGGGATAGGGGAAAGTAGAGAGAGAGGGAAAAGGAGGGAGAGGGGATGGAGAGATAAAGAGAAGGGGGAAAAGGGAGAGAAAGTGTAGGGGGATAAGGGAAAGTAGAGAGAGAGGGAAAAGGAGGGAGAGGGGATAGAGAGAGAAAGAGAAGGGGAAAGAGGGGGAGAAGGAGTAGGGGGATAGGGGAAGGTAGAGAGAGAGAGTGTAAAGGAGGGAGAGGGGGTGGTGAGAGAAAGAGAAGGGGAAAAGGGGGAGAAAGAGTAGGGGTATAGGGGAAAGTAGAGAGAGAGGGTAAAGGAGGGAGAGGGGATGGCGAGAGAAGGGGAAGGGGAAAAAGGGGGAGAAAGAGTAGGGGGATAGGGGAAAGTAGAGAGAGAGAGGGTAAAGGAGGGAGAGGGGATGGCGAGAGAAAGAGAAGGGGAAAAAGGGAGAAAGAGTAGGGGGATAGGGGAAAGTAGAGAGAGAGGGTAAAGGAGGGAGAGGGGATGGCAAGAGAAGGTAAGGGGAAAACAGGTGGAGAAAGAGTAGGGGGTAGGGGAAAGTAGAGAGAGAAAGGGTAAAGGAGGGAGAGGGGATGGAGAGAGAAAGAGATGGGGAAAAAGGGGGAGAAAGAGTAGGGGATAGGGTAAGGTAGAGAGAGACAGGGTAACAGAGGGTGATGGTAAGAAAGAGAAGGGAGAGTGAAGGTTAGAGATGGAGATGAAAGAATGAGATGGTAGAGAAGAAGAGAGATAGAGGGGAAGTAGAAAGAGGAGAGAATGGGTACAAATGGGGAGAGAGGGGGAAGTAAGAAATAGAGGGAAAAGGGTGGAGTGAGGGAGAGGAAGAAGGAGTGTGAAAGGAATAGAGAGGGATAGTGAGGAGGGGAAGGAGAGAGGGGCTTGAGAGGAAAAGAGAAAGGGGAAAGGTATATATGTGGACAGAGGGGGTGGAAGAGAGAGGGGGTAAATAAGAGAGAGAGGGAGAAGGGTAGAGAGAGGAAGAGAGAATGTGGAAGGAACAGTGGGGGATACGAAGAGAGGGAGGAGGGGAGGGAGAGGGGATGAAGAGAGAGAGGGTAGACAGGAAAAGAGAAAGGGGAAAAGGTAAAAATGTGGACAGAGAGAGAATGGTGGAGAGAGGGAGAGGAAGAGCGAATGTGACAGGTAGAGAGAAGCGGAGAGAGAGGGGATGAAGAGAGGTGGTAGAGCGGAAAATAGAGAAGGAGAAGGGTAAAGGAAGGGGAGCAATTGAAAGTGAAAGAAATAGGTAGGGCAAGAGAGAGAGAATGGTGAGAAAGGGTGGAAGGGAGGCAGGGAAGAAGAGGGAGGAAAAGAAAAGAGTGCATCGGGGAGAGAGGGGAGAAAATGAGATAGTGATACTGAGTGTGATAGAGATATGAAAGAGAGGAATGCATGTATGAGAGAGAGATACTGAGAGATGGTGAGAGAGAGAGAACATCATTTAGGGTTACCTAAATAATAATGCAATAATAATTAACTTTACTATTATTTTACTGTAGGGAAATGCATTATTTATTATTAATAATACTCTTTATTTGATAGTTTTTTTTTATCACCTCCATTTGATAAAGTTCCTTTTTTAACTATAATTTTAAATTATACCAAATTTGGAATCTTTACTGGGTCTCATTAACACTGGGATTAAATAAAAGGGAAAATGGTAAAATTCAAGAGAGAATAAGGTACTAATTGTGGAGAACGGATATCGGGCATGACAAAGAGAAGCCTTTGATGACCTCTAGTGGCCACTGGTTCGAATGTTGTCCACCACTAATCTATATATTTCCCATTTGATGGTATATATAAATATTTAATATACACTCACATAAAGCAGAAAAATAGGACATTGCATAAAAATTTATGAATATTTAATTTATAGGCAAAAATATGTTTAACATAAAACAAAAATGTAACTTAATATAAAAATATATAAATATTTAAATTACAGAGACACAAATATAACATAAAAAACATAAAAATGTTACTTAATATAAATATATAAAAGTATATAAATGACAGAAACACAAATGTAAAACAAACCATACAAATTTCACTTAATATAAAAATGTATAAATATATAAATTACAGACACAAATATAAAATAAATCATAAAAATTAAACAATATAAAATTTATAAATATATAAATTACAGAGACATAAATATAATGTAAAACCTAAAATGTTAATTAATATAAAAATCTAAAAATATACACATTACAGAAACACAAATATAACTTAAAACATAAAAATGAAATGATATAAAAATATATAAATATCTAATTAAAGCAACACAAATATAACATAAAAAGTAACAATGTAACTTTCTGTAATTTATATATTTTTTAGATTTTTAAATAGTTACATTGTTACTTTTTATGTTATATTTGTGTTGCTTTAATTAGATATTTATATATTTTTATATCATTTCATTTTTATGTTTTATGTTATATTTGTGTTTCTGTAATTTATATATTTTTTATATTTTTAAATAAACACAAATATAACATAAAATGTAAAAATGAAATTTTATTTAAAAATATAAAAATTATATAAATTACAGAAACACAAATATAACATAAAATTTAAAAATGAAACTTAATATAAAAATATATAAATATATAAACTAAAGAGACACAAATATAACATAAAACATAAAAATGAAACAATATAAATATAAATTTATAAATTACACAGACAAATATAAAACAAAAATGAAAATTAATATAAAAATGTATCACATATATAGTTGTGAGCGTACGAGTTGTTGCTAACGCTGCGGGCTCGCTACGCGAGTCGCGGCCCTCGCGAAGCGAGGGCAGTGGCCGAGGGTCTCAGTTGCTGGCATGGAGCGCCGTAGGCGCTCCATGCCAGCAACTGCGACCCTCGCAAACTTCACGTCGCAAACCAAACAGCACGACACACACATTACGACACTCGCAAACAACATACGACACACGTTCACACACATTACGGCCTCGCAACACTCGGACGCAACTCGCGAACATTACAAAATGTAAAACACAATACATACACACAGCACATACATAAAAACCTTACCTACACCAAGAGGGAGCACCCAGGACCTAAAAAAAAACAACTTACACCTCGATTTTACTCGAAATAAAACAGTTTAGAGACTAAAAAAAAAGCGAGAGAAAAAATGGCCGCCGAACAAAACGAAAACGAGGCTACAGCACTCTAAACTCGCAAAACACCACAACAAACTCGCAAAACGCAACAAACGACCTACGGATATTCATACCACACAGTGCACACATTCAGCATGCTTACACAGCAGCTCCACACCACTAATGCTGCAGCAACATCAACACAGATTGCCAGCTCTTCAGCACAATGCTTCAAAATAGGTACAGTATATTCATTTAGTAATGTATTACATATTTCATTATTATACACCAAACAGCATTAGCTACCTTACAATTTCATTGCCGTCATTTTTTGACGGGCAATTTTCTAGTTAATATATAAATGATAAAGACAAAAATATAACATAAAAATTAAACTTGATAAATTGATATATTTCAGAAATACAAATATAGCATAAAACATACAAATGTAACTTAATATAAAAATGTATAAATATATAATTTATAGAGACACAAATATAACATAAAAAATGTAACTTAAAATAAAAATGTGTAAAAATATAATTAAAGAAACACAAATATAACATAAAAGTAAAAATGTAACAGTATAAAAATATGTAAATATATAAATTACATAAAACACAAATATTGCATAAAATGTAAAAAGGAAACTTCATATAAAAATAGATAAATAGATAAACTACAGCAACACATATATAACATAAAACATAAAAATTAAACAATATAAAAATGTATAAAATATATAAATTACAGAGAAAAAAATAAAATAATAATGAAAATTAATATAAAAATGTATAAATGTATAAATTATAGATATGAAAATATAACATAAAAATTAAACTTAATACAAAAATATATAAATATATAAATTTTAGAGACACAAAATATATAGGTTACAGAAACTAAAAAAATATATAAAAGTGTATAAATATATAAATTACAGAGAAAAAATATAAAACAAAAATTAAACAATATAAAAATGTATAAACATATCAATTATAGTTACAAATATACCATAAAAATATTGCAATGTAAACATATAAATTATAGACACACATATAATATAAAACAAAGAAGGACATAAAATAAAATGATAATTTATAGAGAAACACAAACAAAAACAGAAGTGTCCCACCAACTACCATAGACAGCACAAGTTCTCCTTTCTTCTGTTACTTTTTTCTCTCCGACTCTCTCATTTTATGTCTGGATTCTGTACTTTGATTTCTCGTGTTGAAACGAAGCACGATCTGTACTCTCATACGCCACAATCAACAGTTGCACAATAATATCTAGTTTATATTCAGATTGCAGTGCAATTAAAGAGACCCTGCCATTTATTCATTAACCAATAATGGAAAGTTAATTATATTTCTGCAGTACAAAAGTACCCAACTGTACTATTGTCACATAATAGTCAATAAAAAAAAATGATTTGACAAGTTTAAAGACACACAGAAAAGGACCCAGTTATTAAATAAAAAAAGATATATAAAAATAAACATATTTGCAATTGGTTGTGATAGGTAACAGAAAAGAGTCCAGATTAGAAGTGCCATTGGAGTGCTTCCCAGCTGGAGCCATCATCAGAACCTCATACTTCTGGATCCAGAGGGATTATAGGCCCTTGGTAGAGCTGTTACACTTGGTAAATGATCCTTGAAGGCAAGCAAGGCAGATGTCTCCTCAACCACTCTTCCATAATTTATTGGATTTTCCCCACTTACTGTATAGTGAAAAAACAGTAAAACATTCCCATACTCCAGACTAATAACACAGGAGTCCCCTTGTAGCTCAATTTGGCACTAGGATAACTTGTCCTTTAAGATGCCATTAAAGAAGATGGTTACATCTCCTTTTCCGAGTGAAATATGAGAAGGAAAGTTATGTGGCCACTCAACTGCTCAGAGTTTCAAGTGCTCCTTCTTGGAAAGTTGGGTCCCAAGCAGAAAATCCGTGACTATTTTGTGATTGATCAGTAGAGTTAGTGTTTACCTATTTAATGTCGGAGTGTATCTCACCAAGGTTTCAATAGGATTGTCAGACCATTACGTGTGGAGTGGTTTCATATTTGAAGTTTGAATGTGGTGTTTGTGCTTCTGAGGTCATCTACGATGCTTTGTAGGGTTGTCTTTTGTTAGAGGGATGTTTAGGTCATGGAGAGATAACAAACAGCTGGAAAGATGCGTACACACTTTTGTTGTGGTTAGATGTAGGCTTATAGTTGTGCATCTAGGCTTGAACGTATGGGAAGAGTTGTAACGCATGGAGAGCTCTGAACATGTGAAGAAGAGACACTGAGGTCTGTTTATGGAAAGAAGAGACCTGCAAGGGTGGGAAAACGCTGTACAAGAAACAGATATTTGGAAAGCCATTTATTCATGAAGATGTACAGCTTAGTCAGGCATGTTTCTTGAGATGAGACAATCATCTCGAAATCATCTAAACTATTTTGAGACCACCCAATATCAGAAATGTGGGATAAACGTATCACATATATAGTTGTCAGCAGTGCGGCTTGCCAAAAGCCGTTTTTAACGGCTACCCCGGTAGTGAGAGGGTACCAGCCGTTGGAGACGTCCTTTTCTGAAGCAAGGTGCTGTGCAGTAATGAAATGTTTATTCCCATCCACGATATCCCATTGTATAATCCAGGAGTGCTGTAAAATGTGGCAGAGTAACGGTACCATAAATCCCCCCAAAGAACGAGATGAGACTACGTTTTGAAGGGTCAAGTAGAACTCTGCTTTTTTAAAAACAAAAACACATTTTTAAACACTTCACATACACAGTAGGGGCAGTGACTACCTTTGGTCGACCCCTAATTACCTCTGGCCAATCAGACAGGGTTAATGCGTGTGAGCCAGGAGTCCCCTCCCCCAGGAGCCGCCCACTAGGCATGGCTAACTGCTCATTCTCCCTCTGACGGTGGAGAGAGTAACATCTATAAGTTCACTTATTCCCCTGCTGGAAGTATGGGGAAACCCCAGGTCATCTCATTATTCAAGAGTCCTTACCCCCATTGTTCATGGTGCCATCTCGTCTGCCAAAACCCTTTTGTTTTGCTATCTCTTGTGTGGTTTAGCAAATACTATTAAGTGGCAGATGGCAACTCCTGACCAAGTGTATGAGACCAAAGATATGTGACTGCATACCACACAATACAATATTTTTACAGATATAATAACAACATTTTATAACCCAGAACATATCTGCAGATAGCTTAGGTCTGAGCACACATTATTACTGAATGGCGCTCAGACCACATACATACAGTATAGCAATGTGATCATATTTTAACCAAGAATTAAATAACCATAAAACAGCGTAAAACAGTGATGGGTTCCGTTACACACCTCCCCCATGACCATAAGCCGGCATACACGGTCTGATCCCAAAGGATCGGCCTGGGGATGTCCGGACAAAACGATTTGTTGGTCACTTCTACAGTTTGACAACCCATCAGCATTACTGCAATTCACATTTCCTCACATTTCAAGAACAAAATAAACGCACACTTCATACAGCATTCACAGCAATAAACATTTCAAGGAGAGGGAAAATAAATTTTACAAACTGGTTTCAGACAATTAAATAATGAGGCAGAAAAGCATCAGCCTTCCAAATGAACTGAAGTTCTTTAGCAAAACCGTCCCAAGTTGTAGAGTACATTCCTCCCCCAGCTCGTGGTCGGGTCCCTATTGTACAGGGACCACTGTTCTTCCCCTGTACACCCACCCAAAAAAATCCAGGATCCTATCCCAACAGTCCCGGATCCCAGTGTCCAAAAGGTGAGCCCCAATCTCTGTCCCATAGAAACCCCTTTCCATATAAAACGTTCCCGCTCATCCCCTCTATCGTCGGCTAATGCTCGGTATTTTTGGAGGGTGGGGTCCTGTCTAGTTTCCCTCACAAGCTCTTCGGGGGTGTCCCACGCTATGGGTCTCTCTGTGGCGGTAGTGCTAAGTGTCTGCTTGTGGCTTACCTGGGTCTCCCGACCTGTTGTAGGATCGTCCTCGGTACGGGTCAGTGAGCGGGTGGTCACGGGACAAGCAGCAGCAGTCGTGGGTAAAAAGGCTGAGGCTAGAGGGCCAATATCGTTGCCCAGCACAACCTCAGCAGGTAAATTGTCCATGATGCCTACTGTGGTCTTTTCCGACCGGACTCCCCAATCAAAGTGTACCCGGGGCGGTGGGTAAGCGAAAAACAGCCCCCCCTGCGACACCAACAGCAACGGTACAATTAGATACATGTTCTGGTTTCACGAGATGTTTCTGCACCAAAGTGATGGTAGCGCCAGTGTCTCTTAAGCCTTGTACTATCTCTCCATTTACACGCACCTCTTGGCGGTGATGCTGGCAGTTATCCGGGGAGGCAGCCTGTACGGGGTTGGCCTCATACAAGATTCCCAAACACTCCTCAGGGCTCCCTTTGATTTTCAGGCAGTGAGCAGCAGAGGGACGTGATGGCGGGGTCTCTGTGTGGGGTGTTGTGCGCCTCCATTTGTTATTAGCTGATCTCAAAGGGCAATAACGGGCAATATGCCCTGTGTTGCTGCAGCAATGGCACGTCATTTTGTAAGAATCCCGGGGTTGGTGGTTAGACCCCTGAGGCCGTGGCGGTCCTGGGGGTACTGGGGCCCGAAATTCCGTGCGTGCAGCGGGTATTGAAGTGCGTGGCTCTGCTCTAGAGGTTGGTAGTGTGGACCCTTGGCTCACCTTTCTGGACTCTGCATATTCGTCCGCTAGCCGTGCTGCCTCGATTAAGTTAGCAGGGCGACGATCTCTCACCCAATCCTGTATGTCTGCCGCCAGATCTTGGAAGAAATGTTCCATCAGGAATAGCTGTAGTACTTCCTTTCCTGTGTTGGCATTGCACCCTCTCACCCAATGTGATGCCACCCTTTGTATCTTGCTGGCCCATTCCATGTGGGAGTCTGCATCCTTCTTTTTAGACTCCCTGAAGCGACGGCGATATGTTTCCGGGGTGACGGCATATCTGGTGAGCAGTGCAGCCTTCACCCGGCGATACTGCGCAATATCTTCCTCAGTAAGCGCCCAAAAAGCCTCATTTGCTTTCCCTGATAGCTTTCCAGCCACAATAGTGACCCATTGGTCTGGTGGTATTTGGTGTAGTGAGCACTGCCTCTCGAAGTCAGCCAAATATCCATCAATTTCTTCGTCACTTTCCACAAACGCTTTGAAGGCAGTGAAGGGTATTTTCTGCCCTGTAGCAGCGGGTGGGGGAGTATGAACTGTATGTGCCAGTGGTTGTCTAGCTCTTGCCAGTTCAAGTTCGTGCCCCCTCCTATTTTGTATCTCCGTTCTCGCTTCCCGGAACAGCTGATCTATTAGCTCCACGGATGTTGCTGGGTACATGGATAATCTCCGCTGAACCAGGTTTGTAATTTCCTCCTCCTCGCTGACAGGGGTAGGTTGGTCCACGACCTCCATGGATCGATCCATCTCGTCCAGCTCCAGTAGGTCAGCTGTCAGCTCTCTCCGTGGTCGGTTGTTGGCACTCCTTCCTCTGGTTTCCAAGAGATCCTTTAGTGGGGGTCTTTTCAGTTTAGCGTACTGGGATTCCATTCAGCACTTGCATTGGGGATGAAAAGGACCATCCCACCGCTGCCAACCAATGTAACGGCTACCCCGGTAGTGAGAGGGTACCAGCCGTTGGAGACGTCCTTTTCTGAAGCAAGGTGCTGTGCAGTAATGAAATGTTTATTCCCATCCACGATATCCCATTGTATAATCCAGGAGTGCTGTAAAATGTGGCAGAGTAACTGTACCATAAATCCCCCCAAAGAACGAGATGAGACTACGTTTTGAAGGGTCAAGTAGAACTCTGCTTTTTTAAAAACAAAAACACATTTTTAAACACTTCACATACACAGTAGGGGCATTGACTACCTTTGGAGACACAGGGGAGGGGGAAGAGACAGGGAAAGGGGGAAGAGACACAGGGGAGGGGAGGGAAAGAGACACAGGGAAGGGGGGAAAGTGACACAGGGGAGGGGGGACAGACACAGGGGAAGGGGGGAAAGAGCAACAGGGAAGAAAGAGCAAGAAACACAGGGAAGAGGAGGGAAGAGACACAGGGGAGGGGGGAAGCAGGGCAAAGAGACACAGAGGGAGTAGAGGGGGGAACAGACACAGGGGAGGGAGAGGGGTGGCAGACACGGGGAGGGAGACTGGGGAACAGACACAGGGGAGGGAGGGGGGAAGAGATACAGGGGAGGGAGGGGGAGAAAAGAGACACAAGGGAGGGAGAGGAGGGTGGAAAGGAAACACAAGGGAGTAAGTAGACCGGGGGAAGGGCTCGCGGTGAGCACCGAAGTTGCTCACATTAGGTGGCAAACAGCTTTGCCAGCATTACAAATGTATTCCCGTCATTTTTGATGGGCAAGTCGCTAGTAATGTATAACAGCCATAAATGCATGTTTTAGACACGACTAACAGAGGACAGCTTGTAAGGTTTTGGAACTAGTGATGTCGCGAACATCAAATTTTCGGTTCGTGAACAGCGGACGCGAACTTCCATCAAATGGTCGCGAACGGGCGAACCCGGCGAACCGCCATAGACTTCAATGGGCAGGCGAATTTCAAAACCCACAGGGACTCTTTCTGGCCACAATAGTGATGGGAAAGTTGTTTCAAGGGGACTAACACCTGGACTGTGGCATGCCGGAGGGGGATCCATGGCAAAACTCCCACGGAAAATTACATAGTTGATGCAGAGTCTGGTTTTAAGCCATAAAGGGCATAAATCACCTAACATTCCTAAATTGTTTGGAATAACATGCTTTAACACATCAGGTATGATGTTGTATCGATCAGGTAGTGTAAGGGTTACACCCGCTTCACAGTAATAGACCAATCTCCCCGTTTAATGCACCGCAAACAACCGCAAACAGTCCCTTTAAACAACCGCAAACTCCCCAATTGCACAAGGTTGGATACCAAGCTAGCCATGTCCCGTTCCTTTTCCTCACTGATGTCATTGAAGGTCTCTTCCTACACCCAGCCACCAAGGGTCCCCGAAAGGTGACAACAAGCCCCCTGGGACGCCTGCTGTGTTTGGTCTTCCACCTCCTCAAAGCTACCTTCCTCCTCTGACTCCTCTTCTTCAGACTCCTCTCTCTGCGTTTCCTCTGTCTGTGTTATTATAAGGTGTGTACTGTTAAGTAGTACTATTCCTATCAGTTTAATCCCTGTTACGTCCACTATTAGGGGACGTGTATATGGCATTGATTTTTGGAACAGGGAGATGGAAAAAGATGCTTGGTCGGTCCTCACACTTCAAATTTGGGACACTGCGCATGCAATCTAAGGTGCCACCAGATATGAGTGTCACTGTGCACTGGCAAAAGTTGGCAGAGTAGACGCTGTAGGCCTCACACACACGCCTGTAGGCAGGCAACTGATATTCAATTGATTACAGTCAAAAAAGTGTTGTTTTATGTCACTGTACACTACGGTTGCGCCAGATATGACGTATCACTGTGCACTGGCAAAAGTTGGCAGAGTAGATGCAATAGGCTTCACACACACGCCTGTAGGCAGGCAATTGCTATTCAATCTATTACAGTCAAAAAAGTGTTCTTTTATTTCACTGAGCACAATATAAGCTGTGAGCCTGACACAGGCAGGCAACTGAAATTAGATTACAGGAAAAAAATAGTAGTTTTCAATGTATGGTACACCACCAGGTATGAGTAGTGAAAATAAGCACAATATAAGCTGTTAGGTGTTAGCCTGTCACACACACACTCTGGCAGGCAGGCATATGCAATTAGATTACACAGAAAAAAATTATAAAATAAAATAAATGAAGTTCTAGCCCTAAAAAGGGCTTTTTGGGTTGCTGTCCTTGCAGCAGATATCAGATGAGTCCTTCAGGTCTGTAGTGGAAGCTAAAAACACAGCCTGGCTATCTATTTCTCTATTTAAATCTCCAGCAGCTACACTATCTGTCCTCTCACAACGAATGCAGCTTCAGAAGGATTCTAAAATGTATGCTGTCCTTCAGATGGAAGGCTCTGGAAGGGAGTGTATGCTGCTGTTTGGCTGGAATGTGTCTGCTGACTTTGAGTTGCAGGGTCAAAGTTTCCTCAATGATAAAGTATAGGGGGCAAACCGAAAAGCGCATGTGTTCGCCGTCCGCAGTGAACGCGAACATGCCAAAATCGCCGCGAATAGTCCGCGGGCGAACTGTCCGCGACATCTCTATTTGGAACATTCCCAAGTCCAGATACTCCTGGGGCATGGTCTAAGTCCTCCAGTGGAACAGGAGACTTCAGGTCAAAATCTGCAGGATCGTGATGAACAAAAGGGCTCCATCCGGACCAAGGCTTCCCCGAGGCAGATCCTCTTCCCTGCAGAGGAAATTATTATTGTCTCGATATATAAAATAAATAAGATCCCAAATGCATTGAGTATTAATGTTAAAGACACATGCCCAACACACTCTTATCTATAATGTAAGGTCAACTAGGTATAATGATTACTACAGTCATCTGGGGTCTCTGTCAAACAAAATAAAGCAATGTAGAGTTAGCAACATTCCATATCACAGAGTCAACTATGGAAGTACCAACAAACCCAAATGTTTTAAGGCAGTGGCATCATGGTCAATGGCCTAGGGTGAAATGGATGAATCGGGCACAATGTGCATCAACCCTTGATCTTATTGATTAACTCTTAACCACAAATAGATTTCTAGATAGCACAGTGTGTACTGAAAGCTGCAAGCCAGCTGAAGTAGTTAAATCCTGCAGATAGGTCGAGATGACAGGCAGCAATTACTATGTTGAGAGGTGCACCTACATTTTATCGAAGCTTGCCCCGTGCTATTTTCCACAATTTAGAAACGCCCTGCATCCACCTCCAGGCTAAACTCCTCCACCCTTTGAGTAAACTTTACTGTACTTGGACATAAGTCACATGTAGCTAAAATACAAATACTAATCAATCACCACCTAACTCTGACGAAATTCCATGTCTATAACTTTGAGCAGGTCATGGTGGAATGGTGGAACCAAGTATAGCCTATCCCTGAAAAATTGGAGAAAAGTATTCAAAACAATCAATTAATAGATAATATACAGTATCTCACAAAAGTGAGTATACCTCTCACATGTAAATATGGTATTATATCTTCTCATGTGACAACACTGAAGGCATGACCCTCTGCTACAATGTGAAGTAGTAAGTGTACGGCCTGTATAACAGTGTAAATGTGCTGTCCCCTCAAAATAACTCAACACACAGCCATTAATGTCTAAAGCGTTGGCAAAAAAAAAAGTGAGTACTCCCCTAAGCGGAAATGTCCAAATTGGGCCCAAAGTGTCAATATTTTGTGTGTTCACCATTATACTCCAACACTGCCATAACTCTGATGGGCATGCAAGTCACATGAGCTTCACAGGTTGCCACTGGAGTCCTCTTCCACTCCTCCATTATGACATCACGGAGCTGGTGGATCTTGGAGACTTTTCGCTCCCCCACCTTCCATTTAAGGATGCCCCACAATAGGGTTTAGGTCTGGTGACACGCTTGGCCAGTCCATCACCTTTACCTTTTTTAGCACGGTAGTGGTCGTCTTGGAGGTGTGTTTGGGGTCATTATCATGTTGTAATACTGCCCTGCGGCCCAGTCTCCGAAGGGAGGGGATCATGCTCTGCTTCAGTATGTCACAGTACATGTTGGCATTCATGGTTTCCTCAATAAACTGTAGCTCCCCAGTGCCGGCAGCACTCATGCAGGCCTATAAATAAGATGATACATTGGAATTGAAACAGTGGACAATGGCTTTAATAGGCAAAATTCCTCTTCCCATTGCTAATGGTGCTGCTCTATTTTATATGAGACAAACTATTAAGCCAATGAAGTTAAGAACATGATGGAGAATGTCAAAGTGGCCTGGTTAAGGTACTGGTCAGGATTCAAACTGGAGACTAGGATACAATAAAAGTTATGAGGATGGTTCCACATAATATTTTTACCACACCTTTAGAAATGTTGATAATATTTGAATAGTAAACCCAGTGAGCCAACCATAAAACCATTATCTCACTGGTGTGTTTCCAAGTATAATTGAGTTTGCTCTATGTTTCCAAATTCTCTGTTCATACTGGTGTTTTTTACCACTATACCCTCACCAACCTTTGGTTTTCTTCAGTTCGGCCACCAGACACAATGCTTCTTCCACTATCCGATCCTCTATGCTCCTCTTGCCCATGCCATAATCCCTGAGAGTCGTGATAGAGAGCCGCCGGAGCTCCCACCACCGATCCATGTTGCTGGTGAATGCCACCCCTGGGTCATGAAGAAGACATTTATTGTATCATAAAGTTCTAGATAAGGAAGAAGAGTCTCAGGTATTACTTGATATTTATAAAGCATATTCTTTTAAATGCATGATAGAAATATTTAAACCATAGTGGGCCTATGAGTCATCAAGATTAGAGTCGTCCAACTTTATTCCTGATTTAACTTAGATGATCAATCAAGAATAGTCTAAATGCGTTCCTTGTGGCAGAATATAATGTTTGGATTTATTGTTAATTTCTGGTAATGTTGGACGAAATCCAGATAAGTTCTTAATATTTGATTGCCCAATCTCTACTGGAAGTCGCAAATCTCCATAGACTTTCATGAGTTGCCCTCAACAAGAAATAATGCGTCTAAATAAACCAACATGGATCCCTGTTTTAAAAAAATGGTTTATTAACATTGATTTTCATGGAATCCCTCTACAAGAAATGATATGTCCTATGGACTTTGACTAGATCCCCAAAGACTTTGACTAGTCCTACAGACTTTCATTTTATACCTCTACAAGAAATGATTTGGATCCTCTTCAAGAGATTTGTAATCAAAAACCTTCATGGATCTTTCTACAAGAAATTATTTGTCCCCGTGGCTTTCATGACATGACTTTGCAAGAAATAATAAGACTTTTATGGGATCTCTATCTCGATAAGACTTAATAAGTTCTCCAACTTTCTCCACAAACGCTGGTGGAGACCCTCCTAAAGAACAACGATATCAAGCATGAAAAACTACAAACTTACCATGACTGTTATATTATGTATCAAACATGGTCATCTCTCCTCGAGCCAGGAAATCATCTCCTCTATCCACCAGAATTATGTAACCAGTGGCCACCACCACAGGTCGTGACCCCCTGTAAATTGTATACACATCAAAACATTTTTCACCCAACTATAAAGAAGAAAAAAGGTCATTGAGTTATTCAAAGGACAATACTAATTAAATTAAGGAAAGAATAGTTTTTATATAAAAGTTATATTCATCACGGGAGCAAGCTGAGAGGAGAAGATGGGTGATAACTTGAGAAAACCTTTAAGAAATAGTTGTAATTAAAATATTTATTTGCTTTTATAATAAATTACATATCTAGGAAGCTTAGACTTTACCCTTACGTTTTTTTGTGGTGGCTTCTCACCAACTTACCTTCATCAGAGATTTTACCATTCCTCCTCTGGTAATTTGTAGGATGTTCCCCAGAATTGGAAGAGGTGTGGGGCCTGGAGGATGATGTCTTCTCTTCCATACTGTTTTCAAACTCAAGAAAATGATTAGGATGGAGAAGAAGAGTCAGATCCATTGAGATTTCCATGATTCAATCCACAAGTCAATGGCAGGTTAACTTGTACCATGTGAGCCAGGAGAGACGTACTCGTCTCTGTATATAGTGGGGGAACAAACAAAGCTGTGGGTGGAGCAATAACCATGAAGAGCAGATGATGGATCAATATGGAAAAGTTTTGACATTTTAATAGTCTATTAAAACAATTGTCATCCCTCAATAGGTTGTATAAAGACCCAGTAAATAAATGAAAATAATACATGTAAATACACATAATTTCAATTGGTTGTGATAAGGAACATACATTAGTCCAGACTAGAAGATCAACTGGAACATCTCCTGGCTGGAGCCGTCAGCATCCAAAGGGATTATGGGTTCTTGGTAACCCATTACACTTGGCGGGCAAGTAAGGCAGACATGACACATGAGTCCTAAACCAATCTTCTACAATTTAATAAATGTTCCACACTTACTGTACAGTGAAATACCAGTAAAACATTCCCATACCCCCACTAATAATACAGAAGTCCCCATGTAGCTCTATCCTCCCATCTAGGGGGAAGAGCAAGCACCAATGGATTGTTTTGTTTGTTTACATATATGTCAAGGTTTTGTTAGATAAAGGATCTGTGGCCTCATTATTACCCATATAATTGTGTCCGTGTATTTATGTATGTGGGTAATGGTAATCCCAATGGACTATACCAAGGTCAAGCTACACCTCATTGTTCAACTGGTTTATGAGGATTAAAGTTATTAAGCCACTCAAGTGCTCATTCTTGAAGAGTTAAGTCAACTGCAGAAAAGCTTTGACAATTTTGTGATTGTCAAGTAGACTTAGGGCCTCCTTCATTTGAGGCTTTCGGGAGATCCGGGCTCGGAAATGGAGCCTGTAACTTAATTTGCTATTCAATTGGCATCTTCGTACAGGCTCCTATTGAGTTACAGGCTCCAGGCTGCGATTCATTGCAATGGCCTAAATCGCAAGTTAATGCCTCTCCAAGCCGCAAAATCGCAACTAATAGAATATCATATTTATTTATTTTTAAATATTGAGTTATATCTGGAATGTTGGTCCGATTTTAATCCGTAATTCAAGCCCATAGGACTTCAATAAAAAATGGAGTTTGGATTTCAAAGTCCTATGGGCTTGAACCACGAGTCACGATCAGACCCAAATTCCATTGGTTGTTTCTAACCAGAAGTTACGGCCTTGCGTCATCGATCATGTTCAAGCAAATGCTACTTTCGATAGCATGGTTTCCAAATGTTGCTATCAGCCCATAACTTGCGGCCTTGAGCAGTTGAATAGCACCAAAAGTTGAGGCTGTGGCTGGACGGCAAGACACCGGCAGACATACGCCTATACCTCCATAACTTAAGGGGGGTAATTGACTGAGGCCCCTAGTGTTTCTTCCTATTTAATATTGGAGCATATCTCACCTAGGTTCCAACAAGATTGTCAGACCAGAAATGATAGTTCTGGTATTTATGTGTCTCAGGGATTCTACAATGCTTTGTAGGGTTGTCTTTTTAGAAGGAAGTCTAGGCCATGGAGAGGTAACAGGGGAGAGCTGGAGTGATGTATAGACATGTTTGTTGTTGTTAGTTGTAGGTTCAAAGTTGCCCGTTTAGACTTGCATGTGGAGGTGGTTTCTTGCATACCAAGATTACAGTCATCTCTCTGTGTCCTGGAACATGTGAAGAAGGGACACTGAGGTCTGTTTATGGGAATAAGAGACCTGCAATGGTTGGAAAGCTCTGTACAGGTGAGGATATCCCAGTGAGGTATGGAGAACTCTGGACATGTGAGGAAGGGACACTGAGGTCTGTTTATGGGAAGAAGACACCTGCAAGGGTTGGAAAGCTCTGTAAAGCTGAGGAATAAACCAGTGAGGTATGGAGAACTCTGGACATGTGAAGAAGGGACACTGAGGTCTGTTTATGGGAAGAAGACACTGGCAAGAGTTGGAAAGCTCTGTACAGGTGAGGAATAAACCAGTGAGGTATGGAGAGCTCTGGACATGTGAAGAAGGGACACTGAGGTCTGTTTATGGGAGGAAGACACCTGCAAGGGTTGGAAAGCTCTGTACAGGTTAGGAATAAACCAGTGAGGTATGGAGAGCTCTTTATTCATGAAGATGTACAGTTTAGTCAGGCATTTTTCTTAAGATGAGACAATCATCTCCAAATCATTGATACAATTTTGAGCCCACCCAATATCAGAAATGTGGGGTAAATGTATAACAGAAATAAAAGCTTTTCTTAGACCCGGCTAACAAAGGACATTTTGTAAGGTTTAGGGAAGTTCCCCAGTCCAGACACTTCTGGGGCAAGGTCTAAGTCCTCCAGTGGCACAGGAGACTTCAGGTCAAAATTCTGCAGGATCGTGACGAACAGAAGGAAGAGCTCCATCCGGACCAAGGCTTCCCCGAGGCAGAGCCTCTTCCCTGTAGAGGAAATTATTATTGTCCCAATATATTAAATAAATAAGATCCCAAATGAGTATTAATCCTAAAGACATGTGGACAATACACTCTTATCACTCCTATCGTTATCTTAGTAATGAATTTCCTTAACTATTCAAGCTGCAAATGTTTAATTTCACAATGATTAGAGTCAGCTATGGAAGTACCAACCAGACAATGACTCACCGACATGGGCAATGGCCTATGGTGGGCTTTTTTTTAATGCTATTTTTCATAGACTAGAAACAGCCTTCAGACAATGTCCATGTGGAGTCTTTGAGTAAACTTTCCTTGTACATGTCACCTTTAGCTATAATTACAAATACTCGTCAATCCCCACCTAACTCTGCCAAACCTTCCCATTTGAACAATTTGAGAACTCTTAAAGGCTTTGATCAACCCTAAACATAACAAAAAACTTCACTATAATGGTGGAACCAAGTATGGCCTATCCCTGAAAAATTGGAGAAAAGAGTCTCACTATTTAAAACAATCATCAGATAGTGAATATGAAATTATTCAGTCAAATAATCCAAATACACACATATTCAATATGTAGACCTGGACTTAAGATGCCAGTTGTCCCAATAAGGAGCCATTGTCTACCTGCAGAGAGAGGCATGAAACCATTGTTATTCTTCAGTACCCCATTGTCATCCAGAAAGTTTTTAGGGTTGAATTCATCAGGATAGGGGAAGCAGGATGGATCCCTGAGAACCGAGGTGAGCATTGGAAACACGTTGGTGTCCTATAAAAAAAAGACGATACATTGAAATTGAAAGATTGGCCAAAGAGTTCAATGGGAAAAATTATCTTCTCATTGCTGATTTGTTCTCTTCAATTCTGCCTTCATTACTCCTGTCTTTATATTCTTACTCCTTCAAGATGTTTTAAATACAACCGCTTCCAGGGCATGCATGGTTGCTACATCACAAAGTTCTTAGTTTGATCTGAGGAGCAAGATCTGTGCCGAGGGCTACATCATCACTCATGTTCCTGCTGTAAGTTATCACCTTGGGTACCATTTCACCCATAGAAAAGACCTGCCATTGTTGGGTAAGCAGTAACATTTTAGCAGAGTAGCCAAGCTTAACCTGGACTAGGATATCATTGATCATAGAAGGACTATGGAGATCAGATCCCAAGGTAATGTGTAACATCTACAGTATATCCACCGATCACTATGCAAGTAACCCACTGAACGGTGGAAGGCTATCTCTAATGGCATGGTATGGTGCTTTCTTAATCTATATGAGAGAAACTATCGAGGCAATGAAGTTTTGACCATTTGCTGGAAATATAATGGTGTTAACTAACTAACTAGTTGGTCCTTTTGTAAACATTCACCTTGGGTATTGTGTATCCTCTAAACTGGACATCGTATGGTGTTTTCCTTGGAATGCCCATTGGAATGAGGTCAACGTATCTCTGGATCTCATGGATTACGGCATCTGTGTATGGCATTTGGTTCCGGTCCTGAAGCTTTGGGTGTCGGTTTCGACCAATGACTGTATCAATCTCATCATGGACCTTTGCTGATAATGAGATAAAGTTGCCACTTTGGTGAGGAAGAGATATAACATTATGTTGATTTTTAACTATTTTTCCATCATTCTAAATGATTTGAGCATCAACTATGGCGTAATTGAATAATTATTACACAATGTTATAGATCCCCATCCTTAAAAGCATCATCGGCTGACTTACGATTGCTTACCTAGAACATCTGAATGCTTCATGAGAATTAAGAGAGAATATGTAAGGGTGGTACTGATGGTATCTACCCCAGCAAAGAAGATCTGTAGGGTGCTGAAGCTCAGGTTTGTCACGGTGTACTCAGTGTTTGGATTGTTTTTGTCCTGGGAAAGGAAAGTAAAAGTGGATGAGAAGATCAATCTACTCCCATAACATTTTTGGAATTGCAAAAATTGTAGACTGAAACACCGACCAGTAGTTTGAACGTAAGACATAAATAATAGTCCAATTTATTGCTAAATAAACGTATTCCCTTTAATGTTTCACCTTTTCCATTTTAATAAGGAAAGAGTCAATGTAGTCTCTTGGGTTATTTGGGTCCAGGGTCTTCCTATTCAACTCAATTCTATCATCGATGAACTGAAGAAGCTTCTCCATACACCAAAACATCCTCCTGTGGGGCCCAGGAAGTATCCTCATAATCCTGGGGAACATGTCAAAAATCTAAAATGGAATGAATTAAGATGAAAGAATATGATTTATTTGTATTAAAATGGTGTACAGTTTAAAATACATTGAGAACGGTGGGGTGGTATTTTGTCTATGGCTTCCCTTGGATATTTCTTACCTGCCCCCACGATGAACTTACGATCACAAACGCCTCATTTATACAGGACAAAATAATATTAAGTTCTTCGGTCTCATATTCGCATCGATTGCCAAACATGATGGAGAAAATTATATTACAAGTGGCCTGGTTAAGGTACCGGCGAGGATTCAAAATGGCGTCTAGGATACAAGACAAGTCATGAGCATTCACATGGTTCCACAGAATATTATTCATGTACCTTCAGAAATGTTGTGAATTTTTGGATGGTAAACCCAATAAGCCAACTGTAAAATTATTATCTCACTGGTGTGTTTCCAAAACTCTTTGATGATTGACGTACAACAAACAATGACACCAGCATGGGTTGAAACCTAGAACAAAGGACAGTCCCAAAAAGGGGGTGGGGATTCACATTAACAGTGGCATGCTGTTAGTCAGTAGAATGCTGACATGATTTTCCGTTTCTAACACCCATACTGGTGTGTTTCCATACTAATGTATTTCCTCTAGCCCAATCTGGTGCGTTCCACCACTATACCCTCACCATATTCTACACCAACCTTTGGTTTTCTTCAGTTCAGCCACCAGACACAATGCCTCCTCCACTATCCGATCCTCTATGCTCCTCTTGCCCATGCCAAAATCCCTGAGAGTCGTGAGAGAGAACCGACGGAGCTCCCGCCACCGATCCATGTTGCTTGTGAATGCTATTCCTGGGTCACGAAGAAGACATTTGTTGTATCATAAAGTATTAGATAAGGAAGAAGATTCTCAAATATTACTTGATATTTCTTCTTTCAAGTGCATAAAATAAATATTTGGACCACACAACGTACTGATTTCATGCACATAAATGTTACAGATAAACTGAAATAGTCCAAACATCATGAGTCATCAAGACTAGAGTCGGCCAACTTTATTCCTTATGGGATATAATAAAAAAAAATGTTGACTAATTTCAGGTCCTTGATCAAAAATATTTAGAATTTGTGCCTTTTGTCAGCATATACTGTTTTGATTTACTGATAGTTTATGATAAATGTTGGGCAGAATCCAGATAAGTTCATAATGTTTCCAGTGCCCAATCAGAACATTTATCTCTTTTATCAATTGACTTTCATGAGTTCCCTCAACAAGAAATAATGTGTCTAAATAAACCTACATGGATCACTGGTGTGTTTCCATACTGATGTGTCTCCTCTAGCCCATACTGTTGTGTTTCCATACTGATGTGTCTCCTCTAGCCCGTACTGATGTGTTTCCATACTGATGTGTCTCCTCTAGCCCATACTGATGTGTTTCCATGCTGATGTGTTTCCTCTAGGCCATACTGGCGTGTTTCCATACTGATGTGTCTACTCTAGCCCATACTGGTGTGTTTCCATACTCATGTGTCTCCTCTAGTCCATACTGATGTGTTTCCATACTGATGTGTCTCCTCTAGCCCATACTGGTGTGTTTCCATACTCATGTGTCTCCTCTAGCCCATACTGGTGTGTTTCCATACTGATGTGTCTCCTCTAGCCCATCTGATGTGTTTCCATACTGATGTGTATCCTCTAGCCCATCTGATGTGTTTCCATACTGATGTGTCGCCTCTAGCCCATACTGGTGTGTTTCCATACTGATGTTCCTCCTCTAGCCCATACTGGTGTGTTTCCATACTGATGTGTTTCATCTAGCCCATACTGATGTGTTTCCATACTGATGTATCTCCTCTAGCCCATACTGACTTGTTTCCATACTGATGTGTCTCCTCTAGCCCATATTGGTGTGTTTCCATACTGATGTGTGTCCTTTAGCCCATACTGGTGTGTTTCCATACTGATGTGTCTCCTCTACTCCATACTGATGTGTTTCCATACTGATGTGTCTCCTCTAGCCCATACTGGTGTGTTTCCATACGGACGTGTCTCCTCTAGCCCATACTGGCGTGTTTCCATACTGATGTGTCTCCTCTAGCCCATACTGGCATGTTTCCATACTGATGTGTCTCCTCTAGCCCATACTGATGTATCTCCTCTAGCCCATACTGGTGGGTCTCCTCTAGCCCATACTGGTGTGTTTCTAAACTGATGTGTCTTCTCTAGCACATACTGGCGTGTTTCCATACTGATGTGTCTCCTCTAGCCCATACTGGTGTGTTTCCATATGGACGTGTCTCCTCTAGCCCATACTGGCGTGTTTCCATACTGATGTGTCTCCTCTAGCCCATACTGGCATGTTTCCATACTGATGTGTCTCCTCTAGCCCATACTGATGTATCTCCTCTAGCCCATACTGGTGGGTCTCCTCTAGCCCATACTGGTGTGTTTCTAAACTGATGTGTCTTCTCTAGCCCATACTGGCGTGTTTCCATACTGATGTGTCTCCACTAGCCCATACTGATGTGTCTTCTCTAGCCCATACTGGTGGGTCTCTTCTAGCCCATACTGGTGTGTTTCCATACTGATGTGTCTCCTCTAGCCCATACTGATGTGTCTCCTCTAGCCCATACTGGTGTGTTTCCATACTGATGTGTCTCCTCTAGCCCATACTGATGTGTCTCCTCTAGCCCATACTGATGTGTCTCCTCTAGCCCATACTGATGTGTTTTCATATTGATGTGTCTCCTCTAGCCCATACTGATGTGTTTCCATACTGACGTGTCTCCTCTAGCCTATACTGGCGTGTTTCCATACTGATGTGTCTCCTCTAGCCCATACTGATGTGTCTCCTCTAGCCCATACTGGTGGGTCTCCTCTAGCCCATACTGGTGTGTTTCCAAACTGATGTGTCTTCTCTAGCCCATACTGGCGTGTTTCCATACTGATGTGTCTCTTCTAGCCCGTACTGATGTGTTTCCATACTGATGTGTCTCCACTAGCCGATACTGATGTGTCTTCTCTAGCCCATACTCGTGGGTCTCCTCTAGCTCATACTGGTGTGTTTCCATACTGATGTGTCTCCTCTAGCCCATACTGGCGTGTTTCAATACTGATGTGTCTCCTCTAGTCCATACTGGTGTGTTTTCATACTGATGTGTCTCCTCTAGCCGATACTGATGTGTCTCCTCCAGCCCATACTGGTGTGTTTCTGTACTGATGTGTCTCCACTAGCACATACTGATGTGTCTTCTCTAGCCCATACTGATGTGTCTCCTCTAGCCCATACTGATGTGTCTCCTCTAGCCCATACTGATGTGTTTCCATACTGACGTGTCTTCTCTAGCCCATACTGGCGTGCTTCCATACTGATGTGTCTCCTCTAGCCCATACTGGTGCGTTTCCATACTGATGTGTCTCCTCTAGCCAATACTGGTGTGTTTCCATACTGATGTGTCTCCTCTAGCCCATACTAATGTGTTTCCATACTGACGTGTCTCATATAGCCCATACTGGCGTGTTTCCATACTGATGTGTCTCCTATAGCCCATACTGGCGCGTTTCCATACTGATGTGTCTCCTCTAGCCCATACGGATGTATCTCATCTAGCCCATACTGGTGTGTTTCCATACTGATGTGTCTCCTCTAGCCCATACTGGTGTGTTTCCATACTGATGTGTTTTACTCTAGCCCATACTGGCATGTTTCCATACTGATGTGCCTCTTCTAGCCCATACTGATGTGTTTCCATACTGATGTATTTCCTTTAGTCCATAGTGATGTGTTTTCATACTGATGTATTTCATCTAGCCCATACTGGTGTGTTTCACCACTATACCCTCACCATATACTAGACCAACCCTTGGAAATGATCTGAACCATGGCTTTCATGGCAAGAAAAGATTCATACTGTAGACTTTTATGGGATCTCTACAAGACATAATTTGTATTATTTAATGTAATCCTTTCTCCACGCTGGTGGAGACCCTCTTAAAGAACAATTACATTAAGCATGAAGAACTATAAACTCACCATGATTTTTATAGTATACATCAAACATGGGCATCTCCCCTCGAGCCAGGAAATCATCTCCTCTATCCACTAGAATTTCCTTCACCGTTTTGTAGCCGGTGACCACCACCACAGGTCGGGACCCCATGTAGACTGTGTACACATCACCATATTTTTCACTTAACTATATAAAGAAGAAGGTCATTGGGTTATTCAAATACATTTTACAGGGACCTTTAAAGGGGATTTTGAATATTTGAGTTGATAGATTTTTCCCCTTAAGTCCGAAAACTGCTTTTTGTTTTTGTTTTGTGGTGGCTTCTCACCAACTTACCTTTAACAGAGATTTGACCATTCCTCCTCGAGTAATTTGTAGGATGTTCCCCAAAATTGGAAGCGCTGTGGGTCCTGGAGGAAGATTCCTTCTCTTCCATACTGTCTTTAAACTCAAGAAAAGGACAAGGCTGGAGATGCAGAGTGTGAGAAGAAGAGTCAGATCCATTGAGATTTCCATGGTCCAATTAACAAGTCCACAAGTCGATGAGCCAGGAGAGACTGACTCGTCTCTGTATATGGTGGGGAACACAAAAAGCTGTGGGTGGAGCAATAACCATAAAGAGGTTTCAGATATGCTGATGGATCAATCTGAAAAATACCAAGGTTAAAGACAGATAGACAGACAGATAGATGGATAGATAGATAGATAGATAGATAGATAGATTGATAGATCACATATATAGTTGTGAGCAATATGAGTTGTTGCAAAGCGAGGACCACAGTTGCTGGAAAGGAGCGCCAAAGGTGCTACTTGCGCTGGAGGAGATGAGCCCCCTAGGCAATACAACCGCAACTGCGAGGTGAGCTGTTTGCGGCCCTTAGGGACATTTGCGTCCCATTGGGCCGCAACTGAAGCCTGTAACCATGAGGCCTGTGTCACTACCTGGTTCCTACAGAGGCCCCCCCCCCGAGCCTCGCATCACCCCAGAGTCTCCTCCCTCCTTCCCCTCATCCTCCCTCTTCATCCCTTTCCCCCTCTACAATTACCCCCCTCTCCCCTCACTTACCTTCATCAGCTGCTCCTTCTGCTCTCCATTGCGCCTTCCGGCTGTGTCGGGACCCGGCATATGCTAATGACGTAATGTCACATACGCGTCACATCATTAGCATATGGCGGGCGGACGCAGCCAGAAGACGCGATGGAGAACATAAGGAGCAGCTGATGAAGGTAAGTGACGGTAGAGGGAGAGGGGCATCCCCCCCAGTGTCTCCTCCCTCCTTCCCCTCATCATCCTCCTCCCTCCTCTCATCCTCCCTCCCCTCATCCTCCTTCTCCCTTCTTCCCCTCATCCTCCTCCTCCCTCCCTTTCCCCTTCTCCAATTACCCCCCCTCCCACACTTACCTTCATCAGCTTCTCCTCTCCATCGCGTCTTCTGTGTCGGGACCCGGCATATGCTAATGTGATGTCACATGCGCATCACGTTATTAGCATATGCTGACTCCCGACACAGCCGTAAGATGCGATGGAGAGGAGCAGCTGATGAAGATAAGTGAGGGTGGGGGGGTTAATTGGAGAGGGGGAAAGGGAGGAGGAGGAAGGAGGTGGATGAGGGGAGGGAATAGGAGGAGGATGAGGGGATTGAGGAGGAGGATGAGGGAGGAGGAGGATGAAAAGGGGAAAGGGGCAGGAAAACAGACACAGGGGGGAGGAGACACAGGGGAGGGGGGGAAGAGACACAGGGGAGGGGAGAAGAGACATAGGGAAGGGAGATAATATTAGATAATATTAATAAGGCAAAAATAATTATGTATCAAGCAACTATAATTGCTAACTGTTAATTAGTTTTGTTGAACGATCATCTATTCATAATAATGAATAAGAGCTTGCTACATTCAAAATATTTTAAAATCTTGGATAAGAGTATTTGGCTCAACACACAGAAAATTAAGCAAGTAACTATTTATGAAAAGTGAAATCCAAAAATATTTATAATCAACCGACTATAATTGGCAAGTTTCGATTGCACGATCAGTCTCGTTGAATATTTACTTAACTAAAATAATATATATAATATATATATAATAATATAATAATTATTTAACAAAATAAGAACCAGATTTACTTGCAATATTTTGATTATTTACAATGCAAGTTCCATTCCTTATTTTTTTTAATTATACGACTTCCTTCTTTTTTTGTGGTTTCTCTGGTAAAGTTATATTTTAATTACAATTCTCTCTTTGTAAAATATTAAAGAACCACAAGTTTTAACTTCTGTAATTCTGACTCCTATTTCCTAAAAACACACATTTGATGAAATTAAATATTTTTATAAATTAAAAACACTGTATACAGGGTCTGATCTCCCCCATACTGTAAATTGTAGGCACATATTTAATAAAAAATAATAAAATTATGAAGAAATTAAAAAAAAAAAATATTAACACATATAATAAAAAACATGAAAATATAACATATTATAAAAATGTATGAATACATCAATTATTAAAAGTAACAAAATATAGGATATACCATAACTTTTTAAAATATATAAATAAGAGAGACACATACACAAAGGTAATAAAATGTAATATTTATATATATATATATATATATATATATATATATATATATATACTTATATATAAAAGAAAAATAGCATAAAAAATTTAAATATTTAAGATACATAAAATAAAACAATATATATTTATATATATATTTATATATATATATATATATATATATATATATATATATATGTATAATTTCAATTTGGAAAGTATAATACTATAGGTGCTCCCACACAATTCCTTGTGTACATACATATATACTCATATATAAAAGAAAAGTAGCATTCAAAAGTAAAATATTTAAATTACATAAATATAAATTATAGAGACACACACAATTAATATAAAACATAAAAATATAACATAAAATAAAATGATAAATAACAGAGACTCACACCTAAAGATCTCAAGTTGCCAGAAGAAGTGTCCCCCCAATGGCCATGGACACCACCAGACTGGACCTCTCCTTTGTTCTGGTATTTTTTCTCTCCGACTGTTTCTTTTTATATCCCGATTCTGTCCTTTGATTTGCCGAGACAAATCCTAATTCCTGACCTGTACTCTCATCTGCCAAGACTAACAGTTGCACAATAATATCTAGTTTATATTCAGATTGCAGTTAAAAAAAATGCTCTCATCTATTCATTAATCAATGTTAGAAAGTGAATTATATTTCTGCAGTACAAAGTTCCCAACCGGACTGTTCTCAGATAATTGTCTATTAAAAATATTGTCATCCACCCCCCAAAAGGGAGATTAAAGAAACACAGAAAAGAATCCAGTGAATAAACAAAAATGATACTTAAGAATAAACATAATTGCACTTGGTTGTTATAAGGAACAGACTAGTAGATCCACTAAAAACATCTCCTGGCTGGAGCCGCCAGCAGAACCCCATACTTCTGGATCCAGAGGGATTATAGGCCATTCGTAGCAACCACCTGCCTGCTTCTTCTCTTTTACACATGGCGGGCAAGCAAGGCAGCTGTGACACATGTCTCCTCAACCAGTCTTCTACAATTTAATGAATTATCACCTCTTACTGTACAGTGCAATACCAGTAAAACATTCCCATACCCGCACTGATAATACAGAAGTCCCCATGTAGCTCCATTTATCACTAGCATAACTTGCCATTTAAGGTTTCCCTAACGAAGATGGCTACATCTCATTGTTCAACTGGTTTATGAAGTGTAAATGTGTATAGCCACCCAACTGCTCAGAGTTTCAAGTGCTACATCTTGAAGAGTTGAGTCCCCTGCAGAAAAGCTCTGGCTGTTCCTATTAAATGTCCAAGTGTATCTCACCAAGGTTCCAACAGGATTGTCAGTCCAGAAATTATGGAGTGGTTACATAGTTCAAATGTGGTATTTAAGTTTCGGAGGGATTCTGATAGGTCATCTTCAATTTTTTATAGGGTTGTCATTGTTTTAGAGAGAAGTTTGGGCCATGGAGAGGTAACAAGGGAGAAGTGATGGATAGACGTTTTTTTTTTAGTGTGGTTCGATGTCGGGTTTAACGTTGCCCATCTATACTTGCACGTAGTGGAGAAGTCGGCAGGTGGTTGCGTCCATACCAGAACTAAATTTGTTTCTCAGTCATGGCTGGAAGGAATTCAGAGGGAGAAAGCAAGATTGACTACATCTATACCAGAAAGATGTTTGGAAAGCTTTGTGTAGGTAATGAGAAGACCTGTGAGGTTTGGAAATCTCTGAACTGGTGATGACGAGATCCAAGCTCTGTTTGGATCAGTGATATCTGGAAAGCTCTGATTAGATAAAGAGGAGACCTGTGAGGTCAGGAGAGATCTGTACAGGTGAAGAAGATACCAGTGGTGTTTGGGAACTTCTGTGCAGGCTCAACAGAGACCTGTGAGGTTTGGAAAGCTCTTTATTCATGAAGATGTACAGCTTATTCAGGCATTTTTCTTATGATGAGACAAGTCATCTATACAATTTTGAGCCCACCCAATACAATAATAAGTAGAGATAAAAGCTTTTTTCAGACACGACTGACAAAGAACAGATTGTAAGGTTTTGGAAAGTTTGCCAGTCCAGATACTTCTGGGGTTAGGTCTAAGTCCTCCAGTGGCACAGGAGACTTAAGGTCAAAATTCTGCAGGATCGTGACGAGCAAAAGGAAGAGCTCCATCCGGACCAAGGCTTCCCCGAGGCAGAGCCTCTTCCCTGTAGAGAAAATTATTATTGTCCCGATATATTAAATAAATCAGATCACAAACTCATTGGGTATCTTAAACACAAATGTGCAACATATTCAGTGATATAAGTTCAACTAGGAATAATATCTACTGAAGTTATATGGGTCCTCCCAAACAAAGTAAAACAACATTGGTAATTATCCTCAACTATTCGGACTAAAATATTCCATTTTACAATGATCAGAAATGGAAGTACCAACCATCCAATACCTCCCCTGTCTATTTTAAGGCTCAGGCAACATGGACAATGGACTAAGGTCAATTTTTTGAAACCTTTATGACCTTATTATATCTCTATGTTCTTTTGAGAAAGCTATTATATAAATTTAGAAGAGTTGCGCCCATTTGAGTATTCCATAATGGCTTACTTGATATATACTTTTAATAATCTTCGAAACATCCCTGCCAGCAACCTCCAGACTAAACTCCTCCACCCTGTAAATAAACTTGACTGTGCTTGGACATACGTCCCCTCAGGGTATAATTACAAATACTAATCAATCAGCTCCTAACTCTCATGTTGATAAATTCAAGCAGGTCACAACAAACATTTTCATCCTTATACATAACTGAAACTTTACTGGAATAATGGAATAAAATATGGCCTGTTCCTGAAAATTGGAGAAAATGGCCATATAGCAAATAATAACACAAATATTAAATATGAAGACCTGGACTTATATCCCATTTGTTCCAACAAGGAGACATTGTCTACCTGCAGAGAGAGGCATGAAACCATTGTTCTTCTTCAGTTCTCCGCTTTCGTCCAGGAAGTTTTTAGGGTTGAATTCATCGGGATAGGGGAAGCAGGATGGATCTCTGAGAACCGAGGTGAGCATTGGAAACACGTTGGTGTCCTATAAATAAGAAGATACATTGACATTGAAAGAATGGACAAAGAGTTCAATGGGCAAAATTCCTCTTCTCAAATTCCATGGCCATGGAACTTCATTGTTTGCAGATACTAAATAAATTATAACTTCTACATACATGTTAAGATTCTATTGTTCATGTTAACTAAGTTATTGTGATCTTGGAGAGGTTGGTATTGCCAAATTAATAGCACTCACCTACCACTGTGCAAATAACCCATTGAACTGTGGAAGTCTATCTCTAATGGTATATTATGGTGCTTCTTCTTTTGAGCCAATGAAGTTAAGATCAGTTGTTGGTAGAATAATAGTTGAGCAAAGTTTTTCCGTTTGTGAACATCTACCTTGGGTATGGTGTATCCTCTAAACTGGACATCATGTGGTGTTTTCCTTGGAACACCCATTGGAATGAGGTCAACGTATCTCTGGATCTCGTGGATCACGGCATCTGCGTATGGCATTTGGTTCCGGTCCTGAAACTTCGGGTGTCGGTTTCGACCAATGACTCTATCAATCTCATCATGGACCTTTGCTGATAACGAGAGAAAGATGAAACTTTGGTGATGATGAGCTATCACATTGTGTTGATCACAGATCTATATTCTCAACTCTAACCATGTTTTAATCATTATAAATGATATGAGCATCAGCTATGATGTAATTGACTAATTATTACACAATTATATAGGACACAATCCTTAGAAGAATCAATAGCTGTCTTATGATTTGGAACATTGCTTACCCAGAACATCGGAATGCTTAATGAGTATTAAGAGGGAATATGTAAGGGTGGTACTGATGGTATCGACCCCAGCAAAGAAGATCTGTAGGGTGCTGAAGCTCAGATTTGTCATGGTGTACTCTGTGTTTGGATTATTTTTTTCCTGGTAAAAGAAAAAATAAAGTGTAGGAGACGGGCGATGTACTCGCATAATAATTTTAGAATTGGAAAAATTGAAGACTGGAAGACCGACCAGTGGTTTGAATGTAAGACACAAATAATAGTGCCTTTTAATGCTAAATAAACTCATTCCCTTTAATTTCTCACCTTTTCCATTTTAATAAGGAAAGAGTCAATGTAGTCTCTTGGGTTATTTGGGTCCAGAGTCTCCTTATTCATCTTAATTCTACTATTGACAAACTGAAGAAGCTTCTCCACACACCAAAACATCTTCTTGTGGCGCCCTGGAAGTATCCTCATAATACTGGGGAACATTTCAAAAATCTAAAAAGGAATGAATTAAAATTAAAGAATTGGAAATGTTTTCATTAAAATGGTGTAGATTGCCCAAAAAAAATGAGAAAGGTAGGGTGGTATTTTTATCTATTTTTTTTTCAAAAAGTTATAATGTTATATTTTTATTGTATTGTTATTGTTTTTTTTCTAGAATAATTTCAGATATTTAAAATAAAACATAAAATAAATCTCGTCCATATACAGCCATATTTAGAGATAAATATAACTTAATCTTGGAAGTAGTCATGGTTATTTTGGGGCAGTATGCTTTCCCTTGGATATTTCTTACCTGCCCCCACGATGAACTTACGATCACAAACGCCTCATTTATACAGGACAAAATAGTATTCAGTTCTTCGGTCTCATATTCGCATCGATTGCCAAACATGATGGAAAAAATAATATTACAAGCGGCCAAGTTAAGATACTGGCGAGGATTCAAAACGGAGTCTAGGATACAAGAAAAGTCATGAGAAAATGATGAGAATATTCGAATGGTAATCCAAATGATCCAACTCATTGGTGCCATTCCAATTTGATATCCAACAAACAAGGACATGAATCAACATGAACTGAAACCAAGAATGTTGGCCAAGCAACACTGTGGTGTAATAAATCATGGACACTCCATCACATTAACCTTAGCCAAAAAATAAAAGCCTTCAAGAGCTGTGTGTGTCATCTGCAAAAAATTATTCAGTTGGGCTCATGGAAATACAAAATTTTCCCTTTACTTTTTGAATAACTATCTTAGACTCAATTTATTTTGTGTGAGTGTGGCTTCAAATGACGTCTCTTTGGTCATTTTCTATTTTCTATTCCTATTCTATTTTCACACTGGTGTGTTTCCATACTGATATATTTCCTCTAGCCCATACTGGTATGTTTCTCCACTATACCCTCACCATATTCTACACCAACCTTTGGTTTTCTTCAGTTCAGCCACCAGACACAATGCCTCTTCCACTATTCGGTCCTCTATGCTCCTCTTGCCCATGCCGAAATCCCTGAGAGTCGCGAGAGAGAACCGACGGAGCTCCCGCCACCGATCCATGTTGCTGGTGAATGCTATTCCTGAAGAAAACATTAATTGTATCATAAAGTTCCCAAAAAGGAAGTAACGTCTCACATTTTACGTGAGTTGTATGTCGCATTTTCTTTTAAACGCGTGATAGAAATGTTTGGTATATAGTGGACATTTAATAAAACAAAACTTATCGAATTTAAGCTTGTACATTTTTCTTACAGAAAAAAAGGGGAATTTTAAAGAATTATATCTCATGGGAGACTGAAATAGTCCAAACATCATGGGTCAACATTGCTAGATTTGTCCGATTGTATTCCCAATGGGCTGTTATGAAATAGAAATTTAAATTTAATCTCTTGTGATCCCTCAAGAATGTTTTTGAATTGAAATTCTGAAAAAATAACTCCTTTACTTATGACATATCCTGAAATGTTTAAATTTATTTACGGTTCTATATTGTTGTATTTTTATTTTTTATTTTATTTTTTTTCTCTCTCTTTTTTTTTTTTTTCTGTTTGTTTGATGGTGTATAAATATTGATGTTTTGATATTTGGATTTTAATGTTTGTAAACTTTGTAATAAAGAAAAAAAAAAAAGAATGTTTTTGGACCTACTGTTAATTTATATTAAATGTTGGACAGAGATCAGATATGTCCAATTGCTCAATCTGTATTGGAAACAACAAGTATCTTGTATACAAGTCACAAAGTCACAGAGTTCCTCTCAACAAGAATCGGTCTACATGGGATCCCTCTACAAGAAGTGATTTGTCCAATAGACATTAACTGAATCCATCTAAAATAAGTTGTTTGTCCTACTAGATCCCTCTTCAAGACATGATGTGTCCCATAAACTTTCATTTTATACCTCTACAAGAAATGGTTTGCCCATATACGTTTATTGAATCCTCTTAAGAGATAATATGCCATCAAAAAACCTCATGGGATCCACCACAAGAAATTAATGGTCCCCATTGTTTTTTTTTTATGACATGACTCTACAATAAATGAAGTGTAATCCTGTAGACTTTCATTAGATCTCTACAAGAAATGATTTGTATTATTTTATGCAATAGTTTCTTCAAAAATGTATGGTTTTGATGGAAACCCTCTTATAAGAACAATATTAACCATAAACAACTATAAACTCACCATGATTTTTATAATATACATCAAACATGGGCATCTCTCCCCGAGCCAGAAAATCATCTCCTCTATCCACCAGAATTTCCTTCACCGTTTTGTAGCCGGTGACCACCACCACAGGTCGGGATCCCATGTAGACTGTGTACACATCACCATATTTTTCACTCAACTACATAAAGAAGAAGGTTGAAGGTTATTTGAAGGACAATATTGTGTCCATTTTTTTATGGAGAGCCTTAAGCAGTAACAGTTGACCCATCTCTGCCCAAAAAGAACTATCCTTAAAGGGGCTCTGTATGATTGGATTTGTATATTAATATATTGTAAAGCCTACTTGTTCCTTATTATAAAAGTATATAAATATTGTACTTACTATTATTTCTTGGAAGTTGTTCTCCTTCAGATATCTCCCATTTCCTGCAGTCTTCTCCTCTCTCCCTGCCCCATGAGTAAATAACATATATAGAAAGCGTTTATACTAACATAAAAATCCAATCTTACGGGGTCCCTTTAAAGGGGATTTTGAAGATTTGAGTTGATAGACTTTTTTCTTTAGCACAGAAATGTTTATTTGTTTTCTAGACTGGTGGCTTCTCACCAACTTACCTTCATCAATGATTTTACCATTCCTCCTCTGGTAATTTGTAAGATGTTCCCCAGAATTGGAAGAGGTGTGGGACCTGGAGGAAGGTTCCTTCTCTTCCATACTGACCTTAAACTCAAGAAAAGGATTAGGATGGAGATGCAGATGGTGAGAAGAAGAGTCAAATCCACTGAGATTTCCATGTTCCAATCCACAAGACAGTGACAGTGTGAGACAGGAGAAACTGACTCATCTCTGTATATAGAGGGGGGACAAAATATTGCTGGGGGTGGAGCAAAAAACATGAAGATCAGGTTTCAGATCTGATGGATTTTGCTAAAAAAATAAATATATATATATATATATATATATATATATATATATCACATATTATAATTGTCGAACTACGAGACGTCATCACGCTTTGCGTGGTGCATACATAGCAGCACTTATTGCTTGCGAGCCATAAAGGCACTAAAACTCGCGGCACTGGGGCGATGAGCTCAGAAGGCACTCATCGCCTGCGAGGCAAGCCGTTAACTCACAACACTAAAACTCGCAGCACTTGGGCAATGAGCACCGAAGGCGCTTATTGCCTGCAAGCCTCGTGAAGCAAGTCCAGCAGTGGAGGCAATGAAACAAGCAGGACTTAGCCTCCAAACACTTAGGAAACGCTGCAAGCACTTGACGAACGAGGGACTAAGAAAAAAAATGCAAGATAGGAAAAGTACGAAGTTAACGGCCAAACAGCGCAAAGCAAATAACACACACAAAAAAAGCATCACATATAGCACTGGGAAACAGCCAGGACGTCCGGCAGTGAGGTGGAACCCGAATTTAAGTCCATTTTGGCGAGTTTCGGCACTTGAAAATCGCCTAAGCGAAAAAGATAATAGTGGCCCAAAAAAATAAAAACAAGGCTACACGACCCTGGACCATGCTAAACTCTGACAACCGCTTACCACTACGACACGCGGCATTTCAAAACAAAGTACAAGATAGTAAAAATACGAAATTAACTGCCGAACCGCGCAAAGTACAAAACATCAAAAACACAAAAAAATACAAAAACATCACACACAGCACGGGGGAACAGCCAGGAGGTCTGGGAGTGAGGTGGAACTCAAAATGAAGTACATTTCGGCAATCGAAAATCGGCTACGTGAGAAAAAAAATGGCGCGCCCAAAAAATTAAAACGAGGCTACACGACCCTGGAACGCGCAAAGCAACGACAACCGCTTACCACTTTCACATAGGAACCTACAAGGTACAACATACAGTATTACAAAGGACGGCAAATGCTCGCTAAACGCGTAGCACATAGACAATCAACGCTATTTTACAATCCTAACTTGCCACTAACAACATTACGCATCTACAGTAGCGCTTTACACAAATAAACCAACGGTTTGCCCTCGCGCACGCAGCCTATACCAAACAGCATTGCCATGGCTTCAAATTTTATTGACCGCCATTTTTTGACGGGCAAGTTGCTAGTTTATATATAATATGTTTTAGTATATGTAGTATTTGAGGATTAGACCCTATGGACAGTATGGAGATCAGATCTTGTATTATCTCTCTCTTTCCTCTCCCCCTCAGGCTACTCTCCCCCCTTCCCACCACTTGGTTTTTATATATTTACACTTCAGAAGAGTTCAATAAAGGACGTCAAGAAATTCCCGGCTCCAAGATGCAAATGCTAAGCCACCTATTTGGTACGCAGCAAGAAAAGTAAGACACAGAGTTATACCCTATACAATATTGGATATTTGATTGAAATTCAGGAATTCTTCATTATTTTGTTTAAGTTAAAATTGGGAACAACATGTTTTGTTCTAATCATCTAAAAGTGGATCGCATAGAAGAAATTACTACACAAATAATTAAGACTGGGAACACGACCAAAGTAAACAGATCAAGAGTTCATCTGGGGTTGACGTTTCCATTAAAAGCCATTGTTGCCACATAGAATAAGACCAAGTATGTTATCGGGTAATATGTTTGGTCAAAAAAAACTTATATCAACGGATAAGAATGTGAAATATGTGGTTGAGCCTCATTCCTTACAGATCCGACATCCAAAGAGTTGTGTTGATGTAAGAAAGTTGACGTCTTACCTGGTGGTAAACATTTTAATTCTGTATTTTGATACATTATTTTTGGTGGATCTTAGGCATGTTCCATAGAAGATGAGAAGTTATGGCCTACCAAAATACCGATGATCGTAATTTAAGGAGGCATTAAGAATGTCTTAAAGGAGAATTGTTTTCTGGCTGTTTGGAAGTATAGTTGTAAGCTGATCTGAAGAGTGGGGGATTGGAATTCAGTAAGCTGCATGGAAGACGTCTTACAGATGGAGTGGGATGAGTTAATAGTGAATGCCGAGTTGATGCTGAGTGAGCATTGTTGAGGACTTTTTGAGATGGAGGTTAATATTTTGAACTTGAAGGGCTACTGTAGTGGTTATACAAGAGGGTTTCAAGTGTTTAATACATCTTATATTGAATTTTAAGAAAACATTTCAATGTACTTTTTAAAGCTTACGATTGAACTTTAGAACTTCAGACTTCAGCAGATATGCTTCTCTCCACCCCTATCAAGACGACCTGCCCAAGATGTTTGCTTGATATGAGTCAATCCATTTTGGACAACTAATATGTTATGAAGAAAATACTCTCACCCTACTATCAGCAAAATGTGAAGGGTTAAGAAATGGTGACAAAGAATTTACCTATAAGTAATTTGTTCCCTGGTTGTCCAGTGGTTAGGATTCTGTGCTTTCTCCTCTGTGACCTGAGTTCAATTCTAGTCATGGAACCAAGAGGTGTCACCACCTGAAGCCATACATGGTTAGGTCTGGTCCGTATTTGGATGGGAGACTACCTAGGAATACCAGGAGCTGTATACTTTGGCCCACTGGAGAAGGCAACCCACTCCAGTATCTCTGCCATGGTTATCAAGTGGATCAGCATGTAGTGTTGCGGTCCATGAGGTCACGGAGAATCAGACACGACTGAGCGACACAAACACACAATCATTTTGTACCAGCATCTTAGATAAGAGAGACTT
Organism: Discoglossus pictus; assembly: GCA_027410445.1. Taxonomy (NCBI): domain Eukaryota; kingdom Metazoa; phylum Chordata; class Amphibia; order Anura; family Alytidae; genus Discoglossus; species Discoglossus pictus. The sequence goes on from CM050170.1 coordinate 3,126,272, forward strand.
AGACAATCTTGTCCTTCTCCCGGCTTTAAATGATAGGACTATGTATAATACTCGAATCTGTTGCCAAGATCTAGAGGAACACATAAGCTCTGTATACACTTGCATGTGCTATAAATATTTATTTTCAGAATTTTCCATGTTGAACAACTATATTCCCATGTCTGTTTCCTGTAGATTGTTTATGCACTGTACTTCTTAATATAGATAAATAATGCCAAAAATAAGAAAGACCAAACAGTAGCTCTATGTAGAGCGTGAGACCTTCAAGTAGTCAGTTACTTACATTGCTTTCAGAATTCAGAATTTGTTTTTGGTATAAGGTGACTACAGTATATAATGTATTATAGTATATAGTAAACTAGATGCGGCTATTATTTGCTGTATGAACTGGAGAAGTACAGTACCCTATGCCCATGTAGTTAGAGTTCAAGGCACTAGCTCAACAGGGGCCTCCTATAAGTTGTAGTGAGGTTCTGAGGTTACATATTGATCTTCTAATTGGCTTGTATTATCTGAGGGGTATGGGAATGTTTTATTGTTTTTCACTGTACAGTGAATGTGTTTGTTGTTTGATATAGAAGTCAGTGGTCAGGGGTCATGTTTCAGGCTATACTACTTTGCTTCTAAGAATCATGTTCCAATTGTTTTAGCCCCCTACTAATGCCTTGTATTCTTGTTCCTGAGACATTGGGTTCTGCTGAAAGCTCTAACCATCTGGTGTAAGAGGGTTTCCAGGTAGGAGATCACCAGTAGTGCTTTCATCTCTGGTTCAACCCACCCTGTTCCATCACAAACCCAATTGTAACCAATTAATTGAACTTGACCTTGAATTATGACTGTGGACTAAGGTCTCATATCTTGCTGTGATAGAAATCTGATTTGATTATACCAATTATTATACCAATACTTTTGAAGATTTGTGTAACCATGAATGTCGAGGAATATAAATTAATTCTAAGAGAGTATAACTGGGGAATGAGTGAGCTTAAATGGACTTAAATGAGACATTTTATATCAGATAACCACCAGATCATCTTCTGAGGTCAATAATCCAGAAGAAATTGAGTAGCCTTCATAGTCAATCAAAGGGTGGCCAAAGCAGTGCTTGGTTACAAACCAATAAAATTTAAGCTTAGCGATTTATTATCACAGTGATCAAATGCTCCAACCACAGATGCTGAAGAGGCGGAAGTTGTCCAGTTCTACGAAGACATTCAACACGTCATAGATATAACCAAGAAAAGATATCCAATCAAAGGATAATCAAAGGATATTGGAATGCTAAAGTAGGGAACCAAAAGACACCTGGAATAGCTGGCAAGTTTGGCCACGGAGTACAAAAATGAAGCAGATCAGAGATTAGTAGAAGATAATTCTCTGGTCATAGCAAACACCCTCTTCCAACAGCCTCCGAGACGACTCTACACATGGACATCACCAGATGGATAACATAGAAATCAGATTGACCATATACTGTGTAGCCAAAGATGGAGGAGCTCTACAGTCAGCAAAAACAAGACCTGGAGCTGACTGCGGCTCAGACCATGAGCTTCGTATTGCAAAGTTCAAAATTCAACTGAAGAAAAGAGGGAAAATTATCAGACCGAGTAGATACGAAATGAATAATATTCCTTGTGTATTGCACTGGAAGTAAAGAATAGATTTAAGGAACTGGACATGGAAGATAAAATGCCTGAAGAACTTTGAACCGAAATTTGTGGCATTGTCCAGGAGACAGTGACAAAGAATAACGCTAAAATAAAGAAAAGTAAGAAGGCAATCTAGCTATCTGATGTCCAGGAAATATGGAAAGCGAAAGGTAGTGGAGATAAGAAAGATTTGTCCAACTGAATGAAGAATTTCACAGGAGATAGAAGAGACAAGGAGACATTCTACAATGAGCGATGTAAAGAGATCGAAGATAACAGAATGGGGAAGTCAAGAGATCTCTTCAAGAACATTGGAGACATCAAAGTCACCTTTCATGCCAAAGTGGGCGTGATAAAAGACAGAAATGGTGGGGATTTACCAGAAGAAGATCAGATAAAGAAGAGGTGGCAGGTATACACTGAAGAGATATTCAGGAAGGACCTTAACAGCAGTGATGACCTCAATAGTTTGTCTAATGGGCTGGAGCCAGACATCTTGGAGAGTGACAAGAGATGAGCCCTAGGATGTCTTGCTGATAATAAGGCTGCAGGAGTTGATGTAATCCCAGCTGAACTATTCAAAATCCTACAGGATGATGCAGTGAAAGTGCTGCTTACCTTATGCCAACACATTTAGAAAACCCAAACCCAAAAAAAGGCATTGTCAAACATATATAGTGCTTTCCCTAAAGTATCAAAAAGATTGAAAACTCGCAAACTTACAGTTTAAAGGGTATGGATGGGATAGATGTGATCTACATATCAAAGCTGGATGAGCTTCTTTAAACAGATGAGTTTTTAGTGGTGTTTGGAAGGTTTTGAGGCAGGAGGAGGCTAGTGGAGCGAGGCAAGTAGTTCCAAAGAATAGGGGCAGCACAAAAACAGTCCTGAATGCAGAGTGAGAGGAGGTGGTAAGAGACGAGGAAAGGAGAAGGTCATTAGCAGAGCAAAGAGGGTGGTTGGGAGGGTATTTAGAGAAGTTGGACTGTTGTTGAGAGCTTTATACATTAGCGTTATGATTTTACATTTTAATCTGGAGGCTACAGGAAGCCAGTGAAGTGACTGACAGAGTGGGGCTGCAGAAACTGTTTGGAAGACGAGCCTAGCGGATGCATTCAGTATTATTATCATTTGTTTGTAATGCTCCAACATATTCAGTAGATCCAGCTAGATCAATATGGATTGGCGTGGGGACAGAAGGGTAAAGGGGAAGGTAATGAGGGTGAAAGAAGAGAGTTTGCCTGCTGTTCCACGTTCCTGGCAAATAGATGAAGAAGAATTTGAGGCAGGGTCCAAGATCTCTTCATATGTTGACTGTAGCCATTGCTTCTGTGGAGGAAAGCTATGTCAAGCTTGGAAAAGCTGGTAAAAAGTAATGACACTATCAACAAAGGTCTGCATAGTTAGATTTATATTCCCAGTAGTAACATACGGATGTGAGAGCTGGGCCATAAAGAAGACTGAGGTCTGGAGAATTGACGCCTTTGAGTTGTGGTGTTAGTGAAAACTGATTATAATTCCTTGAACTGCAAGAAGATCTAATAAATCAGTACTTCCAGAAATCGAGACAAACTGTTTACTGGAGGGTATGATCATGAGGCCGAAGCTCAAATATTTTGCCAGAAGGGGACGACAAAGGCTGAGATGTAATGGATAAGGTCTTTGAAGCAATGAACGGGAGCTTGATGGAACTCATAGAGGAAGTGACTGACAGATGTGCCTGGCATGCAGCTGTCCATAGGGTCACGGAGAGTCGGACACAAATAAATGACTAAACAACAACAAAAACAAACATATATCTTTTGGTCACTTAAAGATCTATCCCACCAGATTTGTTTTCATTCCTACACCATTGGTAATGATGTTGGATCTCACATGGAAAGCTCAGCTGTGACTACATTCACATTCAGTTGATATATGGGTGTTACCAGATTATGATTGTTATGATATCAATGAGTCTAAAAACAAAACCGTTAATATTGATAGAAGGCAAACGTCATCAGCCATAATGTCTGTTAATTACGTCCGACAAAGGTATCTGCTCTCATATTGTAAGAGGATAAAATGCTTAACTAGCACATGTATTAATGGTGGCATTCTGTTGTAGGTCTATGCAGGTCCACCGCCAATTAGCAACAAGCATGTGTTTTAATCATGGTATATGTATATATTTATGTCATGTGAGATCATTCTGTTGGGGGGTGTCTTTGATGGAATGGATATCTGATATCCAATGTGTATATATGTCACTTTCGTTGTTTGGTAGCACTGCTTGCAGATGAAGATGATGCCTTCATGGAGTTGAAATTTTCTGAAATAAAAAAAATAAAACGTTAGATAGTAACCGGGGGTGGCGGGTGCCAGTGGGATTGAATGCCATGGGTGTGGCTGATGGGCCACCAAGTCCCAACACTGACCACATACACATTTTCTTCCTCAAATCCTAAGCCCTCTGATCATCTTCTTGCCTCCTCCAGGTGACACAGATCCTGTGGGGCATGATCCTCTATATCTTGTTGCTCATGCTGAGCCGATGCCCCCGCCTAACCTCCTGGCAGCTGAAACGAGAGAACAATAGTATATGAGTTAATAACATTGTATGATCATTTGATCGCTGAGGGTTCCTATATATCATCATTTGCTAGATGTCAACATCGCTTTGTATTATGAACTTGCTTGTTAATTCCTCATAACAATATATTGATTCCTGCAGCGTTCAGCCCTCTGCAGCACATGAATACAAATACACTGCTGTGCAGTGTGTCATATTAGCCAATCAGGGATTGTCTCTCAGCAAAAGTTGTTAACATGCTGCTGAAATGTGGCCCCTTATAGGCTAGTACACTACACTGCAGATCCGCACAGAGCCAGTATCTGTATACGCTGTAGTGGGCACACCCATACATGGACTCCCCATTGGATGTTTATGCACTTTGAGTATATTTTATCTTGAATACCTATTGTAAAGTATTATTTGTACAAATTTTACCCATATTTGATGCTGCCCACCAAGTGATATGTGTTTAATGGATTTGACTAAATATTAAATATTAATTAATTAGTTGTTAATTAATTATTAATCAATATTTTTTTTTTTTTATTATTAATTAATCCAGAGGAAGGCAAACAAAATAAAACCCAAGTGAGACTTAGCCAATCGTCTCAAAGGAAAAAAACAAAAAAATAAAAAAATAAATTCCTTCCTGACCCCAGATACTGGCGATCGGATTTCTCCCTGGATCAATACTGTCTCTCTAATTATCTATGATAACCCTGTATTCCCTTTTTAATCAGAAATAATAGTCCCCTTTTAAAGTTATCTATCGAATCCGCTGTCACCACCTCCTCTGGTAGAGAATGGACATCCCCAACAGTTTCACTCAATCTGGCAAATCTGTTGGTGTTTGCAAATTCAGAACTGGCCTACCTCCTCCTGATATATACTTTTAATAATCTTAGAAACATCCCTGCCCGCAAGCTCCAGACTAAACTCCTCCACCCTGTGAATAAACTTCACTGTGCTTGGACATACGTCCCCTCAGGGTATAATTACAAATACTAATCAATCACCTCCTAACTCTCATGTCTATAAATTCGAGCAGGACACCACAAACGTTTTCATCCTTATACATAACTCAAACTTTACTGGAATATTGGAAGCAAGTATGGCCTGTTCCTGAAAATTGGAGAAAATGGCCATATAGCAAATAATAACACAAATATTAAATACTAGCGACTTGACCTTCAAAAAATGACGGTCAATAAAAGAAAGTGTTGAAATGCTGTTTGTCACACAATGTGAGTGTACTGTGTGCCTCAACTATATAGACCCCTCTAACACACTAATGAACGCATGTAATAACACTATAAGTGACATGAGGGTCATCCAGTACCCTCATGACCCAAAGTGTAAGCACTAGACCATTTTAACCCGGTCACTAATGAGGGTCTATCCAGACCCTCATAAGCCTCTATTTAACCCCATCAGTCCCATAAGGGTATATTATGACCATTATGGGCCTGTTACAATCCAACGTTAACCACATAAGTGTCATGACGGTCCTCAAGGACCACCATGACACTAAGTATAAACACTATGCTGCACTAAACCCCCCCAATAAAACATTAAATATCAACTAAACACCCTCTACACTAACCTATTAACACCTACACTACCTACCTACACTACACTACCTACCCCCTAATAACACCCTCCCCACCACTGTAATTACATAAAATAAAAAAACTAAAGTCATCAAAAATCTACATTACATAAAATTAAAGAAAACGAAATCACCAAAAAATAAAAAATGTACATTACAGAAAAAAAAAAACCTAAGTCATAATAAATAAAAAAAGGAACATTACAGAAAATAAAAAAATACATTACACCCCCCCCCACTACAGAAAAAAAAAATTACACACCTGAAAAGGAAATACATATAATACAAACAATGCAATACATACAATATAATACAATTAAATACAATACAATACAATACAATTAAATACAATACAATACACCCCTATCTAATATACATCCTCCTATCTAATATACATCCCCCTATCCAATATACATCCCCCTATCTAATATGCAATACTATCTATCTAATATACATCCCCCTATCTATCTAATATACAATAAATACTATCTATGTACTATACATCTCCCTATCTAATATACAATAAATACTATCTATATACTATACATCCCCCTATCTAATATACAATAAATACTATCTATATACTATACATCCCCCAATCTATCTAATATACAATACATGCTATCTCTATATAGCAACCCTAATTCTAAGCAAAAAAATAATAATTAAGACCACTTACCTTTGAGATGTTTCTTCAGATCAGCCATCCTTGCTTCTGCAGCACGGCCCCTGTTAAAAAAAAACATTACATTAGTTCACATACATAAACATAAAACCAAGTAAAATCAGCACATTCTACATTGTACTTACCTCCCCGCGATGTCTCCGGCCTCCTCGTGTTCTGCCCCGGCTGAGACCTGGAAGCATCGGCTCTCTTTAAAAAAATAAAATATAAAACAACACACATCCGCCCTGGCGGATGTCCCCAACGCTAATGAGCTTCCTACGGAGTGTTCCAGAATAAAATTGGCAATGGCGGCTTCTGATTGGCTGAAAACACTGTCTATCAAATTCAGCCAATAAGAAGACGCCAATTGTGAACCAATGAGAAAGGGATACACTCCAAAATCCAACGCTGATTGGATAACGCACCTGTCAATCTTTATTTGAACCAATCCGAAGGCTTTATTGCCATCAGCGAATCACAATTTGATACACCCCCACGCGGTGATTAGCTGAAGACATCTGCGCCTTCCAATTGGCTGTAATACTGATTGACATTGACAATAGCCAAAGAGAAGGCGCAAATGCCTTCACCAGTCAGTACGTGGGGGGTATATTCCATTGTGATTGGCTATTGTCAGTGCAACCAATCAGAATGCGCAGATGCCTCCAGCCAATCACCCTATGGGGGTGTATTCCATTGTGATTGGCTGAAGGCATCTGCGCCTTGTGATTGGTTTAAATAAAGATTGACAGATGCATTATCCAATCAGAGTGGGATTTTAGGGTGTATCCCTTTCTGATTGGCTCACACATTGGCGCCTCCTGATTGGGTGAATTTGATAGACAGCTTTTTCAAACAATCAGAAGGCGCCATTGCCTATTTTCTTCCGGAAAAGTCTCCGGAAGTCTCATTAATGTTGGGGATGTCTGTGAGCGTGAATGTGTGTTCTTTTTTTTTTTTTTTTTGAGCTGGGTTCCAGGGAGGGGCAGAAGAGGAGGAGGCCGGAGAAATCGCGGGGAGGTAAGTACAATGTAGATTATGTTTATTTTATTTAGTTTTTATGTGTATGTATGTGTATTAATGTTATGTTTTTTTTAACAGGTGCCGCGCCGGAGAAGAGTAAAAGAATAAGGACGGGACATGCTGGAAAGGTGAGTAGAATATTTAGAATGTTTATTTATGTACTGTAAATGTGTTGCACTCATTTTTATTTTATTTTTTCCCTAGGTGGCTGATCTAAATGGACATCTGCAAAGGTAAGTGGACTTAATTATTTTATTTTAGCTTAGAATTAGATTATTTTATATATAGATAGCATTTATTGTATGTTAGCTAGGGGTATGTGTTTTATATAGATAGCATAGCATGTATTGTATATTAGATTGTGGTATTTATTGTATATTACATAGATTGTGTGATGTATAATATATAGATAGGATGTGTAATAAATTATGGTATTTTTTTAGATAGATTGGGGAATGTATATTAGATAGATAGGATGTGTATATAAAATAGGGGTGTATTGTATTGTATTTCATTTTATTTGTATTGTATGTATTTGTATTGTATGTATTGTATTGTATGTATTATATGTATTTCCTTTTCAGGTGTGTAATTTTTTTTTTCTGTAGGGGGGGTTGTAATGTGTTTTCTATTTTTCTGTAATGTTCCTTTTTTTATTTTTTGTGATTTAGGTTTTTTCTTTTATGTAATGTAGATTTTTTATTTTTTGGGACTTTAGGCTTTTTTATTTTCTGTAATTAGAGTGGTTTGGGTTATTAGGGGGTAGGTAGGTAGTGTAGGTGTTAATAGGTTAGTGTAGAGGGTGTTTAGTTGATATTTAATGTTTTATTGGGGGGGTATAGTGCAGTGTAGTGTTTATACTTAGTGTCACAATGGTCCTTGAGGACCGTCATGGCACTTATGTGGTTAATGTTGGGTTGTAACAGGCCCATAATGGACTTAATATACCCTTGTGGGACTGATGGGGTTAAATAGAGGCTTATGAGGGTCTGTATAGACCTCCATGAGTGACAGGGTTAATTAAGGGCTTATGGCGGTCTGTATTGACCCCCATGAGTGACAGGGTTAATGAAGGGCTTAGGGGGGTCTATATTGACTCCCATGAATGACAGGGTTAATTAGGGGTTTATGGGGTCTATATTGACTCCCATGAGTGAGAGGGTTAATTAAGTGCTTATGGGGATCTGTATTGGCCCCCATGAGTGGCAAGGTTAATGAAGGGCTTATGGGGGTCTTTATTGACCTCCATGAGTGAAGGGGTTAATTAGGGGTTTATGGGGGTCTGTATTGACCGCCATGAGTGAGGGGGTTAATTAAGTGCTAATGGGGTCTGTATTGACCCCCATGTGTGACAGGGTTAATGAAGGGCTTATGGGGGTCTACATTGACCCCCATGACTGACAGGGTTAATGAAGAGCTTATAGGGGTCTGTATTGACCCCCATGAGTGACACGGTTAATGAAGGGCTTATGGGGGTCTGTATTGACCCCCATGAGTGACAGGGTTAATGAAGGGCTTATGGGTGTCTGTATTTACCCCCATGAGTGACAGTGTTAATTAGGGGTTTGTGGGGGTCTATATTGACCCCCATGAATGACAGGGTTAATTAGGGTTTTATGGGGGTCTGTATTGACCTTCATGAGTGACAAAGTTAATTAAGTGCTTATGGGGGTCTATATTGACCCCCATGAGTGACAGGGTTAATGAAGGGCTTATGGGGGTCTGTATTGACCCCCATGAGTGACAGGGTTAATGAAGGGCTTATGGGGGTCTGTATTGACCCCCATGAGTGACAGGGTTAATGAAGGGCTTATGGGTGTCTGTATTTACCCCCATGAGTGACGGTGTTAATTAGGGGTTTGTGGGCGTCTATATTGACCCCCATGAATGACAGGGTTAATTAGGGTTTTATGGGGGTCTGTATTGACCTTCATGAGTGACAGAGTTAATTAAGTGCTTATGGGGGTCTATATTGACCTCCATGAGTGACAGGGTTAATGAAGAGCTTATGGGGGTCTGTATTGACCCCCATGAGTGACAGGTTTAATGAAGGGCTTATGGGTATCTGTATTGACCACCATGAGTGACAGGGTTAATGAAGGGCTTATGGGGGTCTATATTGACTCCCCTGAGTGAGGGGGTTAATGAAGTGCTTATGGGGGTCTGTATTGACCCCCATGAGTGACACAGTTAATGAAGGGCTTAAGAGTGTCTGTATTGACCCCCATGAGTGACAGGGTTAATGAAGGGCTTATGGGGGTTTGTATTGACCCCCATGAATGAGGCGGTTAATTAATTGCTTATGGGGGCCTGTATTGACCCCCATGAGTGACAGGGTTAATGAAGGGCTCATGGGGGTCTACATTGACCCCCATGAGTGACAGGGTTAATGAAGGGCTTATGGGGGTCTGTATTGACCCCCATTAGTGAAAAGGTTAATGAAGGGCTTATGGGTGTCTGTATTTACCCCCATGAGTGACGGTGTTAATTAGGGGTTTGTCGGGGTCTATATTGACCCCCATGAATGACAGGGTTAATTAGGGTTTTATGGGGGTCTGTATTGACCTTCATGAGTGACCAGAGTTAATTAAGTGCTTATGGGGGTCTATATTGACCTCCATGAGTGACAGGGTTAATGAAGAACTTATGGGGGTCTGTATTGACCCCCATGAGTGACAGGGTTAATGAAGGGCTTATGGGTATCTGTATTGACCACCATGAGTGACAGGGTTAATGAAGGGCTTATGGGGGTCTATATTGACTCCCCTGAGTGAGGGGGTTAATGAAGTGCTTATGGGGGTCTGTATTGACCCCCATGAGTGACACAGTTAATGAAGGGCTTATGAGGGTCTGTATTGACCCCCATGAGTGACAGGGTTAATGAAGGGCTTATGGGGGTCTGTATTGACCCCCATGAGTGAGGCGGTTAATTAATTGCTTATGGGGGTCTGTATTGACCCCCATGAGTAACAGGGTTAATGAATTGCTTATGGGGGCCTGTTTTGGCCCTTAATGAGTGACAGGGTTAATGAAGGGCTTATGGGGGTCTACATTGACCCCCATGAGTGACAGGGTTAATTAATGGTTGATGGGAGTCTGTATAGAGCCCCATGCGTGATAGTGTATATATATATTTTTTTTTATTATGGGTCCTTTAAGGACCTTTACGGTCCTTTAAGGACCCGTAACGCAGGAATTTTGAATTTTCATTGCAGCGTGGGTCCCCGATCTCGTGCGATCCGGACCCCCACTGCAATGGTTAATGTGGGTTTTAATGCAGGTCTTGGAGCTTATCTTGGATCCCGTGGGGTTAATGCGGGTTTCCGAGCTTATCTCGGATCCCCTCTTGGGTAAGTTGTACGTGGCTGGGCGGCTGTGAGCCTCGTTTTCGTTTTTTTCGCGTCCATTTTTTCTCTCGTTTAGAGGATTTTCATGTGTCTGAACTCGGGAAGTTGGACTTAAATGGTAAGAGCCCAATGAGCCCAGCCTGTGTCTGTACCAGCTAATGTGCCCAGCATGTGTTTGTACCAACGAATGTGCCCATCCTGTGCATGTAAGTACAAATGTGCCCAGCATGTCTATCTAAGGGCCCAATGTGCCCAGCCTGTGTCTGTACCTGCTAATGTGCCCAGCATGTGTCTGTACCTGCTAATGTGCCCAGTCTGTGTCTGTACCTGCTAATGTGCCCAGTCTATCTATAGAAGGGCCCAATGTGCCCAGCCTGTGACTGTACCAGCTAATGTGCCCAGCCTGTGCCTGTAAGAGCCCAATGAGCCCAACCTGTGTCTGTACCAGCTAATGTTCCTAGCATGTGTATGTAAGTAGCAATGTGCCCAGCAGCCTTTGTCTGTACCAGATAAGGTGCCCAGTCTGTGACTGTAAGTACCAATGTGCCCAGCCTGTGACTGTACCAGCTAATGTGCCCAGCCTGTGTCTGTAAGTACCAATGTGCCCAGCCTGTGACTGTACCAGCTAATGTGCCAGCCTGTGTATGTAAGTACCAATGTGCCCAGCCTGTGACTGTACCTGCTAATGTGCCCAACCTTAGTATGTAAGTACCAATGTGCCCAGCCTGTGTCTGTACCAGCTAATGTGCCCATCCTGTGTATGTAAGTAGCAATGTGCCCAGACTGTGTCTGTACCAGCTAATGTGCCCAGCCTGTGTATGTAAGTAGCAATGTGCCCAGACTGTGTCTGTACCAGCTAATGTGCCCAGCCTGTGTATGTAGGAGCCCAATGTGCCCAACCTGTGTCTGTACCAGCTAATGTGCCCATCCTGTGTATGTAAGTAGCAATGTGCCCAGACTGTGTCTGTACCAGCTAATGTGCCCAGCCTGTGTATGTAGGAGCCCAATGTGCCCAACCTGTGTCTGTACCTGCTAATGTGCCCAGCCTATCTATATAAGGGCCCAATGTGCCCAGCCTGTGTCTGTACCAGCTAATGTGCCCAGCCTATCTATATAAGGGCCCAATGTGCCCAGCTTGTGACTGTACCAGCTAATGTTCCCAGCCTGTGTATGTAAGTACCAAAGTGTCCAGTCAGTGTCTGTACCAGCTAATGTGCTCAGCCTGTGTCTGTAAGTACCAATGTTCCCATCCTGTGTATGTAATAGCCCAATGTGCCCAGCCTGTGTCTGTACCAGCTAATGTGCCGAGCCTGTGTATGTAAGAGCCCAATGTGCCCATCCTGTGTATGTAAGTACCAATGTGCCCAGCCAGTGTCTGTACTAGCTAATGTCCCCAGCCTGTGTCTATAAGTACCAATTTGCCCATCCTATGTCTGTACCAGATAATGTGCCAAGCCTGTGTATGTAAGAGCCCAATATGACCAGCAGCCAGTGTCTGTACCAGCTAATGTGCCCAGCATGTTTATGTAAGAGCCCAATATGCCCAGCAGCCGGTGTCTGTACCAGCTAATGTGTCCAGCCTGTGTCTGTAAGTACCAATGTGTCCAGCCTGTGTCTGTATCAGCTAATGTGCCCAGCCTGTGTCTGTACCAGCTAATGTGCCCAGCCTGTGTATGTAAGTACCAATGTGCCCAACCTGTGTCCGTACCAGCTAATATGCCCAGCCTGTGTATGTAAGAGCCCAATGTGCCCATCCTGTGTATGTAATAGCCCAATGTGAAAGGAGGTAAAGGGAGATGGAGAAGGAGGGAGAGAGAAGGGAAAGGAAGAAAGGAGAGGGAGAAGGAGAGAGAAGTGAGATGGAGAGTTAGAAGTGAGAGGGAAAGAGAAGGGAGAGGGAGACAGAGAAGGGGGAGAGAGGGAAGAGTGAGAGAGAAGGGAGAGAAAGGGGAGATGGTGAGAGAAGAGTGAGAGAGTGAGAAAATGGGGGGAGAGAGAGAGGGGGGGGAGAGGAAGGAGTGTGAGAGAGAGAGGAGGTAGGAAAGGTGATGAAAGATAAAGAGGAAGAAGATTGAGAATGGCTTACTTTATATATACATTCACTATTATACCCAAATAAATAAATATACATATATATATTGTGACAATCTGAGAGTAGGGGCTATACAAGCCCAGAGCCACCTGCTATAGACTACAGGTTAACTACCCACAAGGACCATTGATTTCTTTGAAATCTCAGCACCAGCACCCTGATATCTGACTTCTGTATTGGTCACGG
>CM050170.1:3149398-3244398 GCA_027410445.1 Discoglossus pictus
GTGAGAGGTTTGAGGAGCTCTATACAAGTGAGGAAGAGACATGAGAGGTTTGAGGAGCTCTATACAGGCGAGGAAGAGACATGAGAGGTTTGAGGAGCTCTATACAGGTGAAGAAGAGACCTGAGAGGTTTGAGGAGCTCTATACAGGTGAGGAAGAGACAGGAGAGGTTTGAGGAGCTCTATAATGTTGAGGAAGAGACCTGATAGGTTCGAGGAGCTCTATGCAGGGGAAGAAGAGACCAGAGGTTTGACGAGCTCTATACAGGTGAAGAAGAGACCTGAGAGGTTTGAGGAGCTCTATACAGGTGAGGAAGAGACAGGAGAGGTTTGAGGAGCTCTATAATGTTGAGGAAGAGACCTGATAGGTTCGAGGAGCTCTGTGCAGGGGAAGAAGAGACCAGAGGTTTGACGAGCTTTATACAGGTGAAGAAGAGACCTGAGAGGTTTGAGGTGCTCTATACAGGTGAATAAGAGACATCAGAGGTTTGAGGAGCTCTATACAGTTGAGGTAGAGATGTGAGAGGTTTGAGGAGCTCTATACAGGTGAAGAAGAGGCGTGAGAGGTTTGAGGAGCTCTATACAGGTGAGGAAGAGACAGGAGAGGTTTGAGGAGCTCTATACAGGTGAGGAAGAGACAGGAGAGGTTTGAGGAGCTCTATACAAGTGAAGAAGAGATGTGAGAGGTTTTAGGAGCTCTATACAGGTGAAGAAGAGACGTGAGAGGTTTGAGGAGCTCTATACCGGTGAGGAAGAGACCTGAGAGCTTTGAGGAGCTTTATATATGTGAATAAGAGACCTGAAAGGTTTGGAGAGCTCTATACAGGCGAAGAAGAGACCTGAGAGGTTTGAGGAGCTCTATACAGGTGAAGAAAAGGCCTGAGAGGTTTGAGGAGCTCTATACAGGTGAGGAAGACACCTGAGAGGTTTGAGGAGCTCTATACATGTGAATAAGAGACCTGAGAGGTTTGGAGAGATCTGTACACGTGAAGAAGAGACATGAGAGATTTGGAGAGGTCTGTACACATGAAGAAGAGATGTGAGAGGTTTGAGGAGCTCTATGCAGGTGAAAAAGAGGTGTGAGAGGTTTGAGGAGCTCTATACAGGTGAGGAAAAAGATGTGAGAGATTTGAGACGTGAGAGGTTTGGAGAGATCTGTACACATGAAGAAGAGACAGGAGAGGTTTGGAGATGTCTGTACACGTGAAGGAGACATGAGAGGTTTGGAGAGGCCTGTACACATGAAGAAGAGATGTGAGAGGTTCCAGGAGCTCTATACAGGTGAGGAAGAGACGTGAGAGGTTTGAGGAGCTCTATACAAGTGAGGAAGAGACCTGATAGGTTCGAGGAGCTCTATGCAGGGGAAGAAGAGACCAGAGGTTTGACGAGCTCTATACAGGTGAAGAAGAGACCTGAGAGGTTTGAGGTGCTCTATACAGGTGAAGAAGAGACATGAGAGGTTTGAGGAGCTCTATACAGTTGAGGTAGAGATGTGAGAGGTTTGAGGAGCTCTATACTGGTGAAGAAGAGGCGTGAGAGTTTTGAGGAGCTCTATACAGGTGAGGAAGAGACAGGAGAGGTTTGAGGAGCTCTATACAGGTGAGGAAGAGACAGGAGAGGTTTGAGGAGCTCTATACAGGTGAAGAAGAGATGTGAGAGGTTTGAGGAGCTCTATACAGGTGAAGAAGAGACGTGAGAAGTTTGAGGAGCTCTATACCTGTGAATAAGAGACCTGAAAGGTTTGGAGAGCTCTATACAGGCGAAGAAGAGACCTCAGAGGTTTGAGAAGCTCTATACAGGTGAAGAAAAGGCCTGAGAGGTTTGAGGAGCTCTATACAGGTGAGGAAGACACCTGGGAGGTTTGAGGAGCTCTATACATGTGAATTAGAGACCTGAGAGGTTTGGAGAGCTCTATACATGTGAATAAGATACCTGAGAGGATTGAGTAGCTCTACACAGGTGAGGAAGAGTTGTGAGAGGTTTGGAGAGGTCTGTACAGGTGAAGAAGAGATGTGAGAGGTTTGAGGAGCTCTATACAGGTGAGGAAGAGACATGAGAGGTTTGAGGAGCTTCATACAAGTGAGGAAGAGACATGAGAGGTTTGAGGAGCTCTATACAGGTGAGGAAGAGACATAGGAGGTTTGAGGAGCTCTATACAGGTGAAGAAGAGACCTGAGAGATTTGAGGAGCTCTATACAGGTGAGGAAGAGACAGGAGAGGTTTGATGAGCTCTATAATGGTGAGGAAGAGACCTGAATTGTTTGAGGAGCTCTATACAGGTGAAGAGGAGACCTGAGAGGTTTGAAGAGCTCTATACAAGTGAGGAAGAGACAGGAGAGGTTTGGGGAGCTCTATAATGGTGAGGAAGAGACCTGATAGGTTCGAGGACCTCTATACAGGGGAAGAAGGGACCTGAGAGGTTTGAGGAGCTCTATACAGATGAGGAAGAGACATGAGAGGGTTAAGGAGCTCTATACAGGTGAGGAAGAGATGTGAGAGGATTGAGGAGCTCTATACAGGTGAGGAAGAGACATGATAGGTTTGCGGAGCTTTATGAAGGTGAGGAAGAGATGTGAGAGGTTTGAGAAGCTCTATACAGGTGAAGAAGAGACCTGAGTGGTTTGAGGAGCTCTTTACAGGTAAAGAAGAGACCTGATAGGTGTGAGGAGCTCTATACAGGTGAGGAAGAGACCGGAGAGGTTTAAGGAGCTCTTTACATGTGAGGAAGAGATGTGAGAGGTTTGAGGAGCTCTATACAGGTGAAGAAGAGGCGTGAGAGGTTTAAGGAGCTCTATACAGTTGACAGAGAGATGTGAGAGGTTTTAGGAGCTCTATACAGGTGAAGAAGAGGCGTGAGAGGTTTGAGGAGCTCTAAACAGGTGAAGAAGAGATGTGAGAGGTTTGAGGAGCACTCTTCAGGCAAAGAAGAGACCTGAGAGGTTTGAGGAGCTCTATACAGGTGAAGAAGAGGCCTGAGAGGTTTGAGGAGCTCTATACAGGTGAGGAAGAGATGTGAGATGTTTGAGGAGCTCTAAACAGGTGAAGAAGAGGCCTTAGAGGTTTGAGGAGCTCTATACAGGTGAGGAAGAGATGTGAGATGTTTGAGGAGCTCTAAACAGGTGAAGAAAAGACGTGAGAGGCTTCAGGAGCTCTATACAGGTTAGGAAGAGACCTGAGAGGTTTGAGGAGCTCTATAGATGTGAATAGGAGACCGGAGAGGTTTAGAGAGCTCTATACAGGCGAAGAGGAGACATGAGAGGTTTGAGGAGCTCTATACAGGTGAAGAAGAGACCTGAGAGGTTTGAGGTGCTCTATACAGGTGAGGAAGACATCTGAGAGGTTTGAGGAGCTCTATACATGTGTATAAGAGACCTGAGAGGTTTGGAGAGCTCTATACATTTGAATAAGATACCTGAGAGGTTTGGAGAGCTCAGTACATGTGAAGAAGAGACCTGAGAGATCTTAGGAGCTCTATGTATACATATGAAGAAGAGACAGGAGAGGTTTGAGGAGCTCTATAATGTTGAGGAAGAGACCTGATAGGTTCGAGGAGCTCTATGCAGGGGAAGAAGAGACCAGAGGTTTGACGATCTCTATACAGTTGAAGAAGAGACCTGAGAGGTTTGAGGAGCTCTATACAGGTGAGGAAGAGACAGGAGAGGTTTGAGGAGCTCTATACAGGTGAGGAAGAGACAGGAGAGGTTTGAGGAGCTCTATACAGGTGAAGAAGAGATGTGAGAGGTTTGAGGAGCTCTATACAGGTGAAGAAGAGACGTGAGAAGTTTGAGGAGCTCTATACCTGTGAATAAGAGACCTGAAAGGTTTGGAGAGCTCTATACAGGCGAAGAAGAGACCTCAGAGGTTTGAGAAGCTCTATACAGGTGAAGAAAAGGCCTGAGAGGTTTGAGGAGCTCTATACAGTTGAGGTAGAGATGTGAGAGGTTTGAGGAGCTCTATACTGGTGAAGAAGAGGCGTGAGAGTTTTGAGGAGCTCTATACAGGTGAGGAAGAGACAGGAGAGGTTTGAGGAGCTCTATACAGGTGAGGAAGAGACAGGAGAGGTTTGAGGAGCTCTATACAGGTGAAGAAGAGATGTGAGAGGTTTGAGGAGCTCTATACAGGTGAAGAAGAGACGTGAGAAGTTTGAGGAGCTCTATACCTGTGAATAAGAGACCTGAAAGGTTTGGAGAGCTCTATACAGGCGAAGAAGAGACCTCAGAGGTTTGAGAAGCTCTATACAGGTGAAGAAAAGGCCTGAGAGGTTTGAGGAGCTCTATACAGGTGAGGAAGACACCTGGGAGGTTTGAGGAGCTCTATACATGTGAATTAGAGACCTGAGAGGTTTGGAGAGCTCTATACATGTGAATAAGATACCTGAGAGGATTGAGTAGCTCTACACAGGTGAGGAAGAGTTGTGAGAGGTTTGGAGAGGTCTGTACAGGTGAAGAAGAGATGTGAGAGGTTTGAGGAGCTCTATACAGGTGAGGAAGAGACATGAGAGGTTTGAGGAGCTTCATACAAGTGAGGAAGAGACATGAGAGGTTTGAGGAGCTCTATACAGGTGAGGAAGAGACATAGGAGGTTTGAGGAGCTCTATACAGGTGAAGAAGAGACCTGAGAGATTTGAGGAGCTCTATACAGGTGAGGAAGAGACAGGAGAGGTTTGATGAGCTCTATAATGGTGAGGAAGAGACCTGAATTGTTTGAGGAGCTCTATACAGGTGAAGAGGAGACCTGAGAGGTTTGAAGAGCTCTATACAAGTGAGGAAGAGACAGGAGAGGTTTGGGGAGCTCTATAATGGTGAGGAAGAGACCTGATAGGTTCGAGGACCTCTATACAGGGGAAGAAGGGACCTGAGAGGTTTGAGGAGCTCTATACAGATGAGGAAGAGACATGAGAGGGTTAAGGAGCTCTATACAGGTGAGGAAGAGATGTGAGAGGATTGAGGAGCTCTATACAGGTGAGGAAGAGACATGATAGGTTTGCGGAGCTTTATGAAGGTGAGGAAGAGATGTGAGAGGTTTGAGAAGCTCTATACAGGTGAAGAAGAGACCTGAGTGGTTTGAGGAGCTCTTTACAGGTAAAGAAGAGACCTGATAGGTGTGAGGAGCTCTATACAGGTGAGGAAGAGACCGGAGAGGTTTAAGGAGCTCTTTACATGTGAGGAAGAGATGTGAGAGGTTTGAGGAGCTCTATACAGGTGAAGAAGAGGCGTGAGAGGTTTAAGGAGCTCTATACAGTTGACAGAGAGATGTGAAAGGTTTTAGGAGCTCTATACAGGTGAAGAAGAGGCGTGAGAGGTTTGAGGAGCTCTAAACAGGTGAAGAAGAGATGTGAGAGGTTTGAGGAGCACTCTTCAGGCAAAGAAGAGACCTGAGAGGTTTGAGGAGCTCTATACAGGTGAAGAAGAGGCCTGAGAGGTTTGAGGAGCTCTATACAGGTGAGGAAGAGATGTGAGATGTTTGAGGAGCTCTAAACAGGTGAAGAAGAGGCCTTAGAGGTTTGAGGAGCTCTATACAGGTGAGGAAGAGATGTGAGATGTTTGAGGAGCTCTAAACAGGTGAAGAAAAGACGTGAGAGGCTTCAGGAGCTCTATACAGGTTAGGAAGAGACCTGAGAGGTTTGAGGAGCTCTATAGATGTGAATAGGAGACCGGAGAGGTTTAGAGAGCTCTATACAGGCGAAGAGGAGACATGAGAGGTTTGAGGAGCTCTATACAGGTGAAGAAGAGACCTGAGAGGTTTGAGGTGCTCTATACAGGTGAGGAAGACATCTGAGAGGTTTGAGGAGCTCTATACATGTGTATAAGAGACCTGAGAGGTTTGGAGAGCTCTATACATTTGAATAAGATACCTGAGAGGTTTGGAGAGCTCAGTACATGTGAAGAAGAGACCTGAGAGATCTTAGGAGCTCTATGTATACATATGAAGAAGAGACAGGAGAGGTTTGAGGAGCTCTATAATGTTGAGGAAGAGACCTGATAGGTTCGAGGAGCTCTATGCAGGGGAAGAAGAGACCAGAGGTTTGACGATCTCTATACAGTTGAAGAAGAGACCTGAGAGGTTTGAGGAGCTCTATACAGGTGAGGAAGAGACAGGAGAGGTTTGAGGAGCTCTATACAGGTGAGGAAGAGACAGGAGAGGTTTGAGGAGCTCTATACAGGTGAAGAAGAGATGTGAGAGGTTTGAGGAGCTCTATACAGGTGAAGAAGAGACGTGAGAAGTTTGAGGAGCTCTATACCTGTGAATAAGAGACCTGAAAGGTTTGGAGAGCTCTATACAGGCGAAGAAGAGACCTCAGAGGTTTGAGAAGCTCTATACAGGTGAAGAAAAGGCCTGAGAGGTTTGAGGAGCTCTATACAGGTGAGGAAGACACCTGGGAGGTTTGAGGAGCTCTATACATGTGAATTAGAGACCTGAGAGGTTTGGAGAGCTCTATACATGTGAATAAGATACCTGAGAGGATTGAGTAGCTCTACACAGGTGAGGAAGAGTTGTGAGAGGTTTGGAGAGGTCTGTACAGGTGAAGAAGAGATGTGAGAGGTTTGAGGAGCTCTATACAGGTGAGGAAGAGACATGAGAGGTTTGAGGAGCTCCATACAAGTGAGGAAGAGACATGAGAGGTTTGAGGAGCTCTATACAGGTGAGGAAGAGACATAGGAGGTTTGAGGAGCTCTATACAGGTGAAGAAGAGACCTGAGAGATTTGAGGAGCTCTATACAGGTGAGGAAGAGACAGGAGAGGTTTGATGAGCTCTATAATGGTGAGGAAGAGACCTGAATTGTTTGACGAGCTCTATACAGGTGAAGAGGAGACCTGAGAGGTTTGAAGAGCTCTATACAAGTGAGGAAGAGACAGGAGAGGTTTGGGGAGCTCTATAATGGTGAGGAAGAGACCTGATAGGTTCGAGGACCTCTATACAGGGGAAGAAGGGACCTGAGAGGTTTGAGGAGCTCTATACAGATGAGGAAGAGACATGAGAGGGTTAAGGAGCTCTATACAGGTGAGGAAGAGATGTGAGAGGATTGAGGAGCTCTTTACAGGTGAGGAAGAGACATGATAGGTTTGCGGAGCTTTATGAAGGTGAGGAAGAGATGTGAGAGGTTTGAGGAGCTCTATACAGGTGAAGAAGAGACCTGAGTGGTTTGAGGAGCTCTTTACAGGTGAAGAAGAGACCTGATAGGTGTGAGGAGCTCTATACAGGTGAGGAAGAGACCGGAGAGGTTTAAGGAGCTCTTTACATGTGAGGAAGAGATGTGAGAGGTTTGAGGAGCTCTATACAGGTGAAGAAGAGGCGTGAGAGGTTTAAGGAGCTCTATACAGTTGACAGAGAGATGTGAGAGGTTTTAGGAGCTCTATACAGGTGAAGAAGAGACGTGAGAGGTTTGAGGAGCTCTAAACAGGTGAAGAAGAGATGTGAGAGGTTTGAGGAGCACTCTTCAGGCAAAGAAGAGACCTGAGAGGTTTGAGGAGCTCTATACAGGTGAAGAAGAGGCCTGAGAGGTTTGAGGAGCTCTATACAGGTGAGGAAGAGATGTGAGATGTTTGAGGAGCTCTAAACAGGTGAAGAAGAGGCCTTAGAGGTTTGAGGAGCTCTATACAGGTGAGGAAGAGATGTGAGATGTTTGAGGAGCTCTAAACAGGTGAAGAAAAGACGTGAGAGGCTTCAGGAGCTCTATACAGGTTAGGAAGAGACCTGAGAGGTTTGAGGAGCTCTATAGATGTGAATAGGAGACCGGAGAGGTTTGGATTGCTCTATACAGGCGAAGAGGAGACATGAGAGGTTTGAGGAGCTCTATACAGGTGAAGAAGAGACCTGAGAGGTTTGAGGAGCTCTATACAGGTGAGGAAGATACCTGAGAGGTTTGAGGAGCTCTATACATGTGTATAAGAGACCTGAGAGGTTTGGAGAGCTCTATACATTTGAATAAGATACCTGAGAGGTTTGGAGAGCTCAGTACACGTGAAGAAGAGACCTGAGAGATCTTAGGAGCTCTATGTATACATATGAAGAAGAGACAGGAGAGGTTTGAAGAGCTCTATAATGTTGAGGAAGAGACCTGATAGGTTCGAGGAGCTCTATGCAGGGGAAGAAGAGACCAGAGGTTTGACGAGCTCTATACAGATGAGGAAGAGACATGAGAGGGTTAAGGAGCTCTATACAGGTGAGGAAGAGATGTGAGAGGATTGAGGAGCTCTATACAGGTGAGGAAGAGACATGATAGGTTTGCGGAGCTTTATGAAGGTGAGGAAGAGATGTGAGAGGTTTGAGGAGCTCTATACAGGTGAAGAAGAGACCTGAGTGGTTTGAGGAGCTCTTTACAGGTGAAGAAGAGACCTGATAGGTGTGAGGAGCTCTATACAGGTGAGGAAGAGACCGGAGAGGTTTAAGGAGCTCTTTACATGTGAGGAAGATATGTGAGAGGTTTGAGGAGCTCTATACAGGTGAAGAAGAGGCGTGAGAGGTTTAAGGAGCTCTATACAGTTGACAGAGAGATGTGAGAGGTTTTAGGAGCTCTATACAGGTGAAGAAGAGGCGTGAGAGGTTTGAGGAGCTCTAAACAGGTGAAGAAGAGATGTGAGAGGTTTGAGGAGCACTCTTCAGGCAAAGAAGAGACCTGAGAGGTTTGAGGAGCTCTATACAGGTGAAGAAGAGGCCTGAGAGGTTTGAGGAGCTCTATACAGGTGAGGAAGAGATGTGAGATGTTTGAGGAGCTCTAAACAGGTGAAGAAGAGGCCTTAGAGGTTTGAGGAGCTCTATACAGGTGAGGAAGAGATGTGAGATGTTTGAGGAGCTCTAAACAGGTGAAGAAAAGACGTGAGAGGCTTCAGGAGCTCTATACAGGTTAGGAAGAGACCTGAGAGGTTTGAGGAGATCTATAGATGTGAATAGGAGACCGGAGAGGTTTGGATTGCTCTATACAGGCAAAGAGGAGACATGAGAGGTTTGAGGAGCTCTATACAGGTGAAGAAGAGACCTGAGAGGTTTGAGGAGCTCTATACAGGTGAGGAAGACACCTGAGAGGTTTGAGGAGCTCTATACATGTGTATAAGAGACCTGAGAGGTTTGGAGAGCTCTATACATTTGAATAAGATACCTGAGAGGTTTGGAGAGCTCAGTACACGTGAAGAAGAGACCTGAGAGATCTTAGGAGCTCTATGTATACATATGAAGAAGAGACAGGAGAGGTTTGAGGAGCTCTATAATGTTGAGGAAGAGACCTGATAGGTTCGAGGAGCTCTATGCAGGGGAAGAAGAGACCAGAGGTTTGACGAGCTCTATACAGTTGAAGAAGAGACCTGAGAGGTTTGAGGAGCTCTATACAGGTGAGGAAGAGACAGGAGAGGTTTGAGGAGCTCTATACTGTTGAGGAAGAGACCTGATAGGTTCGAGGAGCTCTATGCAGGGGAAGAAGAGACCAGAGGTTTGACGAGCCCTATACAGGTGAAGAAGAGACCTGAGAGGTTTGAGGTGCTCTATACAGGTGAATAAGAGACATGAGAGGTCTGAGGAGCTCTATACAGTTGAGGTAGAGATGTGAGAGGTTTGAGGAGCTCTATACAGGTGAAGAAGAGGCGTGAGAGTTTTGAGGAGCTCAATACAGGTGAGGAAGAGACAGGAGAGGTTTGAGGAGCTCTATACAGGTGAAGAAGAGATGTGAGAGGTTTGATGAGCTCTATTCAGGTGAAGAAGAGACGTGAGAGGTTTGAGGAGCTCTATACCTGTGAATAAGAGACCTGAAAGGTTTGGAGAGCTCTATACAGGCGAAGAAGAGATCTGAGAGGTTTGAGAAGCTCTATACAGGTGAAGAAAAGGCCTGAGAGGTTTGAGGAGCTCTATACATGTGAATAAGAGACCTGAGAGGTTTGGAGAGCTCTATACATGTGAATAAGATACCTGAGAGGATTGAGTAGCTCTACACAGGTGAGGAAGAGTTGTGAGAGGTTTGGAGAGGTGTGTACAGGTGAAGAAGAGATGTGAGAGGTTTGAGGAGCTCTATACAGGTGAGGAAGAGACATGAGAGGTTTGAGGAGCTCCATACAAGTGAGGAAGAGACATGAGAGGTTTGAGGAGCTCTATACAGGTGAGGAAGAGACATAGGAGGTTTGAGGAGCTCTATACAGGTGAAGAAGAGACCTGAGAGATTTGAGGAGCTCTATACAGGTGAGGAAGAGACAGGAGAGGTTTGATGAGCTCTATAATGGTGAGGAAGAGACCTGAATGGTTTGAGGAGCTCTATACAGGTGAAGAAGAGACCTGAGAGATTTGAGGAGCTCTATACAGGTGAGGAAGAGACAGGAGAGGTTTGATGAGCTCTATAATGGTGAGGAAGAGACCTGAATTGTTTGAGGAGCTCTATACAGGTGAAGAGGAGACCTGAGAGGTTTGAAGAGCTCTATACAAGTGAGGAAGAGACAGGAGAGGTTTGAGGAGCTCTATAATGGTGAGGAAGAGACCTGATAGGTTCGAGGACCTCTATACAGGGGAAGAAGGGACCTGAGAGGTTTGAGGAGCTCTATACAGGTGAGGAAGAGACATGAGAGGGTTAAGGAGCTCTATACAGGTGAGGAAGAGATGTGAGAGGTTTGAGGAGCTCTATACAGGTGAGGAAGAGACATGAGAGGTTTGAGGAGCTCTATAAAGGTGAGGAAGAGATGTGAGAGGTTTGAGGAGCTCTATACAGGTGAAGAAGAGACCTGAGTGGTTTGAGGAGCTCTTTACAGGTGAAGAAGAGACCTGATAGGTGTGAGGAGCTCTATACAGGTGAGGAAGAGACCGGAGAGGTTTAAGGAGCTCTTTACATGTGAGGAAGAGATGTGAGAGGTTTGAGGAGCTCTATACAGGTGAAGAAGAGGCGTGAGAGGTTTAAGGAGCTCTATACAGTTGACAGAGAGATGTGAGAGGGTTTAGGAGCTCTATACAGGTGAAGAAGAGGCGTGAGAGGTTTGAGGAGCTCTAAACAGGTGAAGAAGAGATGTGAGAGGTTTGAGGAGCACTATTCAGGCGAAGAAGAGACCTGAGAGGTTTGAGGAGCTCTATACAGGTGAACAAGAGGCCTGAGAGGTTTGAGGAGCTCTATACAGGTGAGGAAGAGATGTTAGATGTTTGAGGAGCTCTAAACAGGTGAAGAAAAGACGTGAGAGGCTTCAGGAGCTCTATACAGGTTAGGAAGAGACCTGAGAAGTTTGAGGAGCTCTATAGATCTGAATAGGAGACCGGAGAGGTTTGGAGAGCTCTATACAGGCGAAGAAGAGACATGAGAGGTTTGAGGAGCTCTATACAGGTGAACAAGAGGCCTTAGAGGTTTCAGGAGCTCTATACAGGTGAGGAAGAGATGTAAGATGTTTGAGGAGCTCTAAACAGGTGAAGAAAAGACGTGAGAGGCTTCAGGAGCTCTATACAGGTTAGGAAGAGACCTGAGAGGTTTGAGGAGCTCTATAGTGAATAGGAGACCGGAGAGGTTTGGAGAGCTCTATACAGGCGAAGAAGAGACATGAGAGGTTTGAGGAGCTCTATACCGGTGAAGAAGAGGCCTTAGAGGTTTGAGGAGCTCTATACAGGTGAGGAAGAGATGTGAGATGTTTGAGGAGCTCTAAACAGGTGAAGAAAAGATGTGAGAGTCTTCAGGAGCTCTATACAGGTTAGGAAGAGACCTGAGAGGTTTGAGGAGCTCTATAGATGTGAATAGGAGACCGGAGAGGTTTGGAGAGCTCTATACAGGTGAAGAGGAGACATGAGAGGTTTGAGGAGCTCAATACAGGTGAGGAAGACACCTGAGAGGTTTGATGAGCTCTATACATGTGTATAGGAGACCTGAGAGGTTTGGAGAGCTCTATACATGTGAATAAGATACCTGAGAGGTTTGGAGAGCTCAGTACATGTGAAGAAGAGACCTGAAAGATCTTAGGAGCTCTATGTATACATATGAAGAAGAGACATGAGAGGTTTGAGGAGCTCTATACATGTGTATAAGAGACCTGAGAGGTTTGGAGAGCTCTATAAATGTGAATAAGAGACCTGAGAGGTTTGGAGAGCTCTATACATGTGAATAAGATACCTGAGAGGATTGAGTAGCTCTACACAGGTGAGGAAGAGTTGTGAGAGGTTTGGAGAGGTCTGTACAGGTGAAGAAGAGATGTGAGAGGTTTGAGGAGCTCTATACAGGTGAGGAAGAGACATGAGAGGTTTGAGAAACTCCATACAAGTGAGGAAGAGACATGAGAGTTTTGAGGAGCTCTATACAGGTGAGGAAGAGACATAGGAGGTTTGAGGAGCTCTATACAGTTGAAGAAGAGACCTGAGAGATTTGAGGAGCTCTATACAGGTGAGGAAGAGATAGGAGAGGTTTGATGAGCTCTATAATGGTGAGGAAGAGACCTGAATGGTTTGAGGAGCTCTATACAGGTGAAGAAGAGACCTGAGAGGTTTGAAGAGCTCTATACAGGTGAGGAAGAGACATGAGAGGTTTGAGGAGCTCTATAATAGTGAGGAAGAGACCTGATAGGTTCGAGGACCTCTATACAGGGGAAGAAGGGACCTGAGAGGTTTGAGGAGCTCTATACAGGTGAGGAAGAGACATGAGAGGGTTAAGGAGCTCTATACAGGTGAGGAAGAGATGTGAGAGGTTTGAGGAGCTCTATACAGGTGAGGAAGAGACATGATAGGTTTACGGAGCTTTATGAAGGTGAGGAAGAGATGTGAGAGGTTTGAGGAGCCCTATACAGGTGAAGAAGAGACCTGAGTGGTTTGAGGAGCTCTTTACAGGTGAAGAAGAGACCTGATAGGTGTGAGGAGCTCTATACAGGTGAGGAAGAGACCGGAGAGGTTTAAGGAGCTCTTTACATGTGAGGAAGAGATGTGAGAGGTTTGAGGAGCTCTATACAGGTGAAGAAGAGGCGTAAGAGGTTTAAGGAGCTCTATACAGTTGACAGAGAGATGTGAGAGGTTTTAGGAGCTCAATACAGGTGAAGAAGAGGCGTGAGAGGTTTGAGGAGCTCTAAACAGGTGAAGAAGAGATGTGAGAGGTTTGAGGAGCACTCTTCAGGCAAAGAAGAGACCTGAGAGGTTTGAGGAGCTCTATACAGGTGAAGAAAAGGCCTGAGAGGTTTGAGGAGCTCTATACAGGTGAGGAAGAGATGTGAGATGTTTGAGGAGCTCTAAACAGGTGAAGAAAAGACGTGAGAGGCTTCAGGAGCTCTATACAGGTTATGAAGAGACCTGAGAGGTTTAAAGGAGCTCTATAGATCTGAATAGGAGACCGGAGAGGTTTGGAGAGCTCTATACAGGCGAAGAGGAGACATGAGAGGTTTGAGGAGCTCTATACAGGTGAAGAAGAGACCTGAGAGGTTTGAGGAGCTCTATACAGGTGAGGAAGACACCTGAGAGGTTTGAGGAGCTCTATACATGTGTATAAGAGACCTGAGAGGTTTGGAGAGCTCAGTACATGTGAAGAAGAGACCTGAGAGATCTTAGGAGCTCTATGTATACATATGAAGAAGAGACATGAGAGGTTTGAGGAGCTCTGTCCAAGTGTAGAAGAGACCTATGGGGTTTGGAGAGCTCTATCCATGTGTAGAAGAGATGTGAAGTTTAGAGAGAGCTCTGTCCAGGTGTAGAAGAGACCTGTGGGGTTTGGAGAGTTCTGTCCAGGTGCAGAAGAGATGTGAGGTTTGGAGAGAGCTCTGTCCAGGTGTAGATGAGACCTGTGAGGTTTGGAGAGAGATCTGTCCAGGTGTACAAGAGATATGTGGGGTTTGGAGAGCTCTGTACAGGTCAGGAAGAGACCTATGAGGTTTTAAATATTCTGTACAGGTGAGGAAAAGACCTATGAGGTTTAGAGAGACCTGTGCGGTTTGTTGAGAGCTCTGTCCAGGTGAAGAAGAGACCTTTGAGGTTTGGGGAGTTATGTACAGGTGAAGAAGGGACCTGAGACATTTGTAAAGTTCTGTAAATGGTAAGAAGAGACCTGTGAGGGTTGTAAAGCTCTGTACAGGAAACCTTTGGCATGTGTGTCTTGAAAAGTTCTTTATTCATGAAGATCCTTCCACAACATGTACAGTCAATACACATCATGTACAGACAATCATCAACAACATTTTGCAACCATTCTTTGTCAGAAATGTGTGGTAAATATACTATGGGTAACAGAGATAAAAGTTTTTTTTTAGACTCGGCTAACAAAGGACAGAGTGTAAGGTTTTGGAAAGTTCCCCAGTCCAGACACTTCTGGGGTTAGGTCTAAGTCCTTCAGTGGCACAGGAGACTTCAGGTCAAAATTCTGCAGGATCGTGATAAACAAAAGGAAGCGCTCAATCCGTACCAAGGCTTCCCCGAGGCAGAGCCTCTTCCCAGCAGAGGAAATTATTAATGTCCTGATATATTAAATAAATAAGATCCCAAAAGCATTGATTATCAGTCTTAAAGACACATGCCCAATACACTCTTATCAATAATGTAAAGTCACCTGACGTAATCTGGGGTCTCTGCCAAACAAAGTAAAGCAATGTAGAGTTAGCAACATTAGTAACTCTCCTTAACTATTCAAGCTACAAAATGTTCCATTTCACAATGATGAGAGTCAGCTATGGAAGTACCAACCAGACAATGACTCACACGCAGGTTTTAAGCACCAAGTAACATGGGCAATGGCCTAGGGAGAAATGGATGAATTGGGCACAGTATGCAATGATCCTTGAACCTAATGATTCGCTCATAACCTAAAACAGATTTCTGGATATTGGAAATACGTTGGTGTCCTATAAATAAGAAGATACAACGAAATGGAAAAATTGGACAAAGAGTTCCATGGGCAAAACAACTTTTCTTATTGTTTAGGTTTTCTCTTCAGTTTCTCCCCTCCATCACTCCAGTCGATGGGTGGACATTTACAGGATTAAGAGACAAAGGCAGTAATGATTTGGCTAAATAGACACGCTCACCATGGGTCGAGATATTGAGGATCATATGGAGGAATGTGGAGATCAGATCCGAAGGACATGGAGCTTCATTTTATGCAAATTCTTCTATGCCCATATTAACATACAAATGTTTATATTTTAACTCTCTATGCTACTGTGCTCTTTGAGAGGTTGGCATTGCCAATTCCATCGCATCCGCCTACCACTATGCAAGTGTATTGTTATCCCTCATGATCTCATGATATAGTATGGTGCTGCTTTACTGTTTTGAGGGAAACTATCGAATCAGTGAAGCTAAGATCAGTTGTTGGAACAATAATGGTGTTAAATAACTGACTAGTTGGGCAAAGGTTACATGTTTCCTTTTTGAACATCTACAGTACCTTGGGTATGGTGCATCCTCTAAATTGCACATCATATGGTGTTTTTGTTGTAATGCCCATTGGATTGAGGTCAATTTATCTCTGGATCTCATGGATCACAGCGTCTGTGTATGGCATTTGGTATTAAATAACTGACTAGTTGGGCAAAGGTTACATGTTTCCTCTTCTGAACATCCAACTTGGGTATGGTGTATCCTCTAAATTGCACATCATATGGTGTGTTCCTCGGAAGCCCTATTGGAATGAGGTCAATGTATCTCTGGATCTCATGGATCACGGCATCTGTGTATGGCATTTGGTTCCTGTCCTGAAGCTTCGGGTGTCGGTTTTGAATAATGACGCTATCAATCTCTTAATGGACCTTTGCTCATACTGGGGAACATTTCAAAAATCTAAAAAGAAATGAATTAAGATTAAAGTATAGGAGGATTTTTGGTTTTGTATGACTTCTCTTGGATAATTCTTGGATAATTCTTACCTGCCCCCACGATGAACTTACGATCACAAACGCCTCATTTATACAGGACAAAATAATATTAAGTTCTTCAGTCTCATATTCACATTGATTGCCAAACATGATGGGGAAAATAATGTTTCAAGTGGCCTGGAAAAAAAGGTATTGGTGAGGATTCAAAATGGAGTCTAGGATACAAGAAAAGTCATGAGAATTCACATGGTTCCACAGAATATTATTCATGTACCTTCAGAAATGTTGATAATATTTGGACGTTAAACCCATTGAGCCAACTGTAAAACTATTATATATTTGAAGATTGATAGACAACAATGACATCAGCATGGGTTAAAATCTAGAAATGTGGTCAAGCAATACTGTGGTGTAACAAATCATGGACACTCCATCCCATTGAATGAAACTTTGGCAATAAAGTCTTCATGTCACCTACAAATAATTACAGTATTCAGTTGGTGACTCAAAGATGGTGTAGCGGAGAGGCAATATTCCCCAGGTTATCTCCGCTTATAATCCCAGTGAGGCTCAGGAACAAGTAAATGGTAAATCCACAGGCAAGGTTTCCAACAGGTAAAATAATAGAAATATCCAACCCGCAATCCCAATCACTGGACGACACACAGTTTCAGGAGCAGAACTCCTCTTTAATGACAGGGAATCTCCTTTTATGCAATGGTGCCCTCTGAAGGGCTACACCCACATAATTATCACAACAGCCAATTATATACATGGTTCAACCCCCACGTCTCCTCCCCTCAGATAACAGGTAACACAATTAAAACAGACACAATTTTAACCACATTCTGGATGTACCCCAAAAACAGGGGGTACACCTTTAAGTCCAGCACCGTTCAATAGCTCTCACCCAGGGGAACAACATATTAAAAAATGGCATGAATCAGACCAGGGGTTCAAAAGTTAGTAAAAGTATCTTTTACCCATAACACACAGACATTTCACAGGCAATACACATCCCTCATAGTTGGCCTCACAATACACATAGAGGGACAATAGGTGAGTCACACCTCCCTGAGGCTCCCTGGCAACTTTGATATAATCAGACATTGATTAAATCAGCCTTCTTTGTTCTTATGTCTGAGAATGAAAACACTTTATACAATCGACTTCCTTATCTGTAACAGGATTCTCTGTAATAGGATTATCTATTAGCCTAGTAGCTGTAATATTCTGAGCCAATATATTCTGTAGAACATAAAACAACATATCTACAGTACAGCAATGTGATCATATTTTAACCATAGTAATTAAATAACCGTAAAACAGGGTAAAACAGTGGTGGGTTCCGTTACAGATGGGTCTCATGGAAATAAGACAATTTCCCCTTGAGTTAGTTTTTGAATCTCTAAGTCATTTTACTACTCAATTTACTAAACCATCACCATATTCTTCACCAACCTTTGGTTTTCTTTAGTTCGGCCACCAGACACAATGCCTCTTCCACTATCCGATCCTCTATGCTCCTCTTGCCCATGACAAAATCCCTGAGAGTCGACATTTATTGTATCATCAAGTTCCTCATAAGAAATGTGCATAAAGCAGGTTCTTTTATATGCACGACAGAAATTTTTGGACTACAGTAGGTCAATTTTGTGCAAATATTGGACAGAGTCCAGATATGTACATAATATTTGATTGCCCAATCTGTACTGCAACCAACACGGTACAAAGACTGAGCAATTATCTCTGTATACAAGTTACACATCTCTGTAGGCTTTCATGAGTTCCTCTAGACAAAAAAGTATCTGTCTGCATAAACCTACATGGGATCCCTCTACAAATAAATGGTTTATTAACACTGACTTTCATGGGATCCCTCTACAAGAAATGATTTGTCCAATAGACTTTGTCTAGATCCCTCTACAAGAAATGGTCTGTTTTATATACTTTTAATGGATCCCTCTACAAAAAATGATTGTCCACAATGGATGCAAGCCCTCCTATAAGAACGATGATATTAAGCATGAACAGGTATTAGATCACCATAATTTTTATAGTAAGTATCAAACATGGCCATATCTCCACGAGACAGAAAATCGTCTATCCACCAGAATCTCCTTCACCGTTTTTTAGCCAGTGACCACCACCACAGGTCGGGACCCCAAGTAGACTGTGTACACATCACCATATTTTTCACTCTATATAAAGAAGGTTTAAGTTTATTCAAAGGAAAATATTTTGTGCAATTTTTTTACCAATATCCTTGACCCAGATATCCTTGACTCATCATTGCCCAAAAAGAGCTATAAGATTGGATTTTTATGTTGATATAAAGTAAAGCCTTCCTATATATATTGACTTTAAAAAGCATGTTCCTTATTATAAAATCTATAAACATTTTACTTAAATTTACTTCTTGGAAGTTTCTCTCCTCCAGACGTCTAACATTTCCTCAACAGAGCTTCCATACCTTCTTCTGATCAGTGCTCTCCATTCTCCATTCCTCCTCTGGTAATTTGTAGGATGTTCCCCAGAATTGGAAGAGGCGTAGGACCTGGAGGAAGGTTCCTTCTCTCCCTTACTGTCCTTAATGTCAAGGAAAATATTAGGATAGAGATGCAGATGGTGAGAAGAAGAGTCAGATCCACTGAGATTTCCATGGTTCAAAGTCTAGGACAGGTTAGGTTGCACCGTGTGAGACAGGAGAGACTGGCTGTGGGTGGAGCAATAAACACGAAGAGCTGGTTCCCAGAGACTCTACTAATTAGACAATGAGTGTATTAAGGTTTTATGCTGCCCTAGGCCATTCATGTTTTTGCTCTCCCCACTGTACGCCCCACTTGTAGCTCCTCTTTTCCCCTTTCTGTATCTCAAAGCATGTGTTTATATCTCTTTTCCTTTTATGTATATGTCTGTCACAGCTTTAAGATGGATTATGCACAAGCAAGGAAACCCACCCACAGACAGCACTGTTAATGCCTTTCATCAGTGTTATATATATATATATATATATATATATATATATATATACCCCCCCCCCCCACCTTGTAGTACTTACTTAATCCAGCCAACCAATGGGTCATGACAACATTCAAGGCCTTTTACCTTCTCAGCACATTCCGACAGCTCATTGCCCAAACAGACAGAAAAAATAAAGAATCCATGATGGAGTTTTGGAAAATGTATACCATTGTGCAGGCCATAAGTAACATTGATTTGTTGTGGTAGGAAGTGACAGAACGATGTATGAAAGGAGTGTGGAAGAAGATATGGCCAGCGCTGTCCGAACAGCCCATCATTGAGGTGATTGTAGACCTGGTCAATACTGTTGGACTGGGAGATGCCAACACCCATGATATTGAGGAGCTGCTGCAAGCTTCAGGTGAGAGCCTTGCAATGAGGACCTCCAACAACTGGCAGAACAAGGCATTTCAAGCAAAGGGGCTACTTAGACACCAAGGAACCCAAACAACGTTCGACCGAGTTACTCGAAAAAAGCACCAATGACATTCTGGATATGTTTGTGCCCAATGATATATCACCCAGTATTATGGGAGGGTCCCTCTCTCTCTTACCACTTCCTGGGCAGGGCCTTCTCAGCCTTCTTAAGCACTTCCTGTCTTCCTCGGTCCAGCACCTCAGTCCAGCACTCTCCGGCCTCAGACTTATGAAGTATGCTCTTGCCGCTATGTTTCCTTAGATCCCTCAAGCTTGCTGTTGTTTGGCCCTCCTGCATCATCCGTGTCCATGAGGGCATTCACATCACTGGAGAGCAATGGTTGACATGTCTGCCAAGGCATCCATCTTTGAGAAGTCATGGTTCCAGAAGAAGGCTTCTACATCGCTGGGAATTGTGGTTTAAGAAGGACACATTCGCTAAGCAAGATAAGTAACAGATTTGATATCAATCCACTGTGCACCCTTACTATGCCCATGTCCAAGGTTCTGCTTTTCGGCTTTCACGCCCACACGGTGAGATTACGGCCAAATTCTACTTAATAGCTGTCCTATTTCAGCCTTCGCAGGCTCCACGTTCTGGCCAATCATGTCCAAGGACACGCCCATAACCAACTTCACACACTCCTTTCTCAAACCCTACATGGCATTCTTTTACGTTTAGCCATCACTTCATATCGAGCCTACAGATTTCCATCAGTCCTAAATCAGCCTTCGTTACACATTTACTTGATTATTTTTCTCCTTTTTAGCTACGCTAGGTCATCAGCCTTCAGCAGTTTCATATCATATTTTGAACACTACAACGCATCACTTTGAGCCCCCAGCTTTCCATTAGTCCTAAATCAGCCTTTCATTATGCATTTCCTTTATCATTTGGTCATTTTTCACTAACCAAAGCAAGCTGGTCAGCCTTCAACAAGCTCTCAAATCTTATTTTGGTCCGCATCACCACTTCACTTCGATCATCCAGCTTTCCATAAGTCCTTACATCAGCCTTCATCACGCATTGTCTTGACCATGTTGATCAAGTAAAGCAATCCCATCATCCTTCAGCTATGCAGGGCACGTCATATTTTGGCCCGTATCATCACTTCGCTTTGAGATTCCAGCTTTTCATTAGTCCACTTCCTTGCGCTGATTTAGCCAAATCAGCCTCCCATCACTGTCCATTTTATCTGACCCTCTAAACAGGAAAGATTTTTTGTATCATCCTACCACACTTCTGCTTCCCCTCATCGCCGCACTGGCCTCCTTCAGTCACCCCTCTTTTTAAGAGAGGGACCTGACCACAAATCACATATTATAATTGTCCTGCTACGAGTCGTCGTCACGCTGTTTGCGTGGTCCGTACGAATAGCGGGCTTAGCGATGAGCGCCGCAGGCGCTCATCGCCCGGCGAGCCTCGCGAAGCGAGGCGAGCCGTTAACCCGTAGAACTTTAGCGGGCTTAGCGATGAGCACCGCAGGCGCTCATCGCCCCGGCGAGCCTCGCGAAGCGAGGCGAGCCGTTAAACCGTTGCACTTTGGCAATGAGCGCCGCAGGCGCTCATTGCAGGCGAGCCTCGCGTAGCGAGGCGAGCCGTTAAAACGTAGTAAAAAAATACGGCCGCAAACCGCCTATCATAAAAATTAAAATTAACAATAACTACACACACCACATACATAAAAACCTAACCGATAGCAAGAGGGAGCATCCACGACCTGCAGAAAGCGAGTTACACATTGATTTACCTTAAAATACAAAAATGTAAACACAAAAAAAAAAATAAGCGACAGAAAAAATGGCGGCCGAAAAAAATGAAAACGAGGCTACAGCACTCTGAGCACGAAAAAGACTTACGGTTAATCCCTGAAGGCGTAGACACATTACGGATAATCCGTGACGGCGTATAAGACACATTACGACATCGCAAAAATCGGACGCAACCCGCGGACAAGAAAAAAGATAAAACACACTAAATACACAGAACACATAAATAAAAAAGTTACCGACAGCAAGAGGAAGCATCCTGGACCTCAAAACAAAAACTATCGCCTTCATTTAAAGCAAAATAAAAGAGTTTAGACACTTTAAAAAAAATAAGCAAGAGAAAAAATGGCGGCCGAACAAAACGAAAACGAGGCTACAGCACTATAGCCACGGAAAACACTTACGGAAAATCCGATAAGACGCACACCACACATTTCCGGATTAACACGGAGTTCCCGCCTTTGTCTCGCGTAGACTCCGATTTCCCGCCTTTGCCTCGCGCTGACTACGATTTCCCGCCTTTGCCTCGCGCCGACTACGATTTCCCGCCTTTGTCTCGCGCCAACTCCGATTTCCCGCCGAAAACAACACATTGGTCTCGAGCAACAGCGTATTTCCCGCCGAAAACAATGCATTTCGCTCGCGCACCCGTATTTCCCGCCGAAAACAATGCATTTGGCTCGCGCAAAAACCTATATATAGGGCACAATTGACACATTACTGACACCTTTTCCTGAGGTGATGACAGTGTGACTGGACATTTTCGGATGCTGGAAAATCGAAAGAGATTGATAGCTCTTCAGGATACTGATTCATGAACATTGAATTTCAAAAGGTACATTTTAAGAAGTATCATTAATTAATTACTATATTATTAGTTACTTAATAAGGACAATTATGTACATTAAATTAATAATTGGTTATGTATTGTGCATTAATTATTAATGTACATTACATTGAATTATTAATTAATAATGTACATTAAATTAATAATTAATTGATTATATATTGTGCTTAAATGTGTGAAACATTGTAAATAATATTCATAATGTATTTTATTTAATTAAGAATTAATAATCAATAAAATATAACCAATTAACTATTAAATTAATGTACATTATTTCATTAACAGAAATATAATATTGAGCTTAACTGTGTGAAACAATTGACAATACTATTGATAATGTACATTAAATAATTAATGAATTAAGCATTAATATAAAAGTGAGTTTGCGTTTAAGAATGTCCATAAAAAAGAAACACATTTATTCATGAATTAATAAATAATGTACATTAAATTTAATTATTAATTAATAATGTACATTCTATTACAAATTAATTGGTTATATATTGAACATTAATTAATTGTAGATTACATTACTAATTAATTGGATATTGTAATTACCTGTGTAAAAGAATTGTAAATAACGTTTATAATGTACTTTCTACAATTAATTAATTATTACTAAACAGTAATATCAAAAATGTTAGCGTTTAAGAATGTGCAGAAAACAAACACATTGATTCATTATTTAAGAATGTACATGATTTTAATAATTTAATTCTCAGATAGACTCATGTTTATGTTTTTAGTTTAAATTTAATTAATAATGTACATTAAATTAATAATTGCTTATATATTCTGCATTAATTAATAATGTACATTAAATATAATTATTAATTAATAATGTATATTACATTAGTAATTAATTCGTTAGATATTGTGCTTACCTGTGTGAAAGAATTAAAAATAACATTCATAATGCACTTTATTTAATGAATTAATTATTAATAATGAGTAATATCAAAAACAGTTTTGTATTAGATTACTATAGGAACATATTAAAGAATTTGCTTTCAGGTTTTTAAGGAATAAAAATATATGTCTCTTGATTGATGTTTATTTCATGATATGGGTGAAGTGAAATAATACAAAGATTCTAAAATTTAAATTACAGATTATTGATCAAGGAAAGTGAATAAACACACAGTGTGACGTTTGCAGCCTTTGAACAACATCAAGACCGTCTTTGCAGGTAAATATTTAATTTGGTCCTGACACATCAAAACAGCATATGTTTAAAAAAATTATGGAAAGTTGAATAGACAATACGAAGCAATACAAACATTTAACAAAACGAAGAAGCACTTGCCAAAAAAAAAAAAAAATGTATGCAGTGAAGTGAATCAAGAAGGATTTAAAATGAATTGAAAGATGAATAATTGATATAATAAATATATATGTCCAGTTATTACCAATTTAATATATGTCAATAAAATACTTTGAAAAATGGTTTCATTTATTTCATTGGAAACAAGGATAACGTTTATTCATCAACTTTAATGTAACAGTCCAAAAAGTAAAAAGACATATGTACACAAAAATAAGAAGAAAGACTAATTAATATTTATATTGACTATTACAGATTAAAAAATGGAAGATAATGGAGAAGACAAAATGGAACGCAAAAGAAGATTGGCAAGGGAAAGGAAGCAAAGGTGGAGAGATGCTCATACACCAGAAACTTCACAACGCTTGAGAGAAGAAGATCAACAGAGACTTTTAAATAAAAGAAAGATTGCTAAGAAAGCCAAAAGTGAGTCTGTTGGGCCTTGCAAAAAAAGGAAAAGTAAAAAAAAACATCTATGTGAACCAGTGTCTAATGATTCTATTGTGCAGAATGACTTAAATGTAGACACACATGACAACAATGTACATATAGAAAGTGGGTTTGATATATATGTGGAAAAAATGCATGACAATGTGTTCAATACTGCAGTACATGTAGATACTCATTATTGTGGGTTACTTAATGTGCTTTGTCAGTTTTGTGGGGCCTATCATTTCATAAAGGAAAGACCTACTGATGGAAATTTCATTAGTTGCTGTCAGAAAGGAAAGGTGAAACTTCCACTAAGACATCCATTTCCATATTATTTAGAATGTATTATGAGTGATCCAACATTTCAAAATTATAATAATTTCAAACAAAACATCAGGTCTTATAACAGTGCAATTTCATTTGCTTCAATGGGTGCAACTTTAGCAGAAAATGTACCAGGACATGGTCCTTATTGTTTCAAAATTCAAGGTCAAATATACCACCGAACTTCACATTTACACCCACAAGAAGGAGAGCCAAGGAAATTTGCACAGTTGTATGTCTTGGATACGATGGAAGCTGTGGAACAAAGAATGACACTACCAGAAAATAGACAGTGTTTGCGCATAGTCTTTGAACAGCTGGATAAAATTATGCAAAACAACCCATATAGTAAAGCATACAAACAATTAGCACAGCTGGAAAAAGAACAACAGGAACATGCTGAAAGACATCTATTGCCTATACCAAGAGTAAATATGGTGTTAAAAAGAGATCGCAACACTGATCAAACAAGATATAATTTACCGACAATAAATGAGGTTGCTATGGTGTTTAAAAATGAGGATGGTGAACCACCTTTTCAGCGTGATATTAGAATATATCCACGCAATGAAGAACAACCATTTATCAACATC
This sequence comes from Discoglossus pictus, assembly GCA_027410445.1. Taxonomy (NCBI): domain Eukaryota; kingdom Metazoa; phylum Chordata; class Amphibia; order Anura; family Alytidae; genus Discoglossus; species Discoglossus pictus. The sequence continues at coordinate 3,173,856 of CM050170.1, forward strand.
AATATATTAAGTTGTAATTTAGATCCAATGACATATCCCATTTTCTTTCCAAATGGTGAACCTGGATGGGAACCAAAATTAAAATTGGAAACTTATCCCAATACTAAACTTCGCATTAGATCTAATGTTTCAATGCTGGAATATAAAGTTGCACAAACTGCTATCCGTGACTGCTTTAATCCAATTTTACATGGAGGCAAACTCACTCAACAATGGATTATTGATTCATATCTACAAGTTGAAGCCAATAATTTAAATTTCATTACATTTCAACAAAAAAAATTACGAGTTGAACAGTATTGTGGATTAATGGATTATGTGGCTGAAATAGCTGCAAACAGAGACATTCCAGCTGGAAGAGCAATTATTTTGCCATCAACTTTCCAAGGATCTCCTCGCAATATGCGAGAAAGGTATAATGATGCCATGGCTATTGTCACAAAATTTGGAAAACCAGATTTATTTATTACATTCACGTGTAATCCCCAATGGCCAGAGATCAAGGAAAATTTGTATTTGGGACAAACTACATCTGACCGACCAGATTTAGTGGCAAGAGTATTTAAAATCAAACTGAATTCATTAATACATGATATCACTAAAGCAAAATTATTTGGACAATGTATGGCATTTGTTTACACTATTGAATTTCAAAAGAGAGGACTGCCACATGCTCACATACTTTTAATACTGCAGGAAAAAGATAAGTTGAAAACTGCAGAGAGAGTGGATTCAGTCATTTCTGCCGAATTGCCAGACCAAGAAAAATATACAAAACTTTGGGAGATTGTTACACATAGAATGATTCATGGCCCATGTGGAGAGATGAATCCTAATTCACCATGTATGGAAAATAAAAAATGTACAAAAGAATTCCCAAAACAATTTCAAATGCAAACTTATGCTAATTGTGATGGATATCCTTTGTATAAAAGAACACAAGGAGAAACAGCTATTATCCGGGGCCAAAAGGTTGATAATAGATTTGTTGTTCCATACAATCCACATTTGCTCATCAAGTACAATGCACACATCAATGTAGAAGCTTGCACTTCGATTAAATCAATTAAGTATGTGTATAAATATATATACAAAGGATATGACGCAGCTACTGTTGTTGTACAAGGTGCTGTAAATGAAAACGAAAATCCAATTGTACACGATGAACTATCAAATTATTTAGATGCTCGCTATGTTAGTGCTCCTGAAGCAATGTGGCGCCTTTTGAAATTTGAGATGCATGATCGGTCACATGCTATCTATCGCTTAGCTGTACATTTGCCTCAAAGTCAGATGGTTTGCTTTACTCAAGGAAATGAAAGACTTGCATTATGTCAAAGTGAAGACAGAGATACCACACTTATAGCATGGTTTAAATTAAACTGTCAGGATACGCAGGCCAGACAATTTTTATACATAGAGATACCATATTACTATGTATTTGTAAATGGTCAATGGAAAGAACGAAGAAGAGATGCACAAAAAATTATACCACGCATTTATACCGTCAGTCCAAGGGATATTGAACGTTTCAGCTTAAGATTACTTCTGCTACATGTTCCCGGTGCACAGAGTTTTGAGCATTTACGTACAGTCAATGACATCGTTTATGATACATTCCTATTAGCTGCAAGACAGCAAAATTTCATAGCTGATGATACAGAATGGGAGAGGTGTCTGGAAGAAGCAGCGCTATGTCAAATGCCAAAGCAAATGAGACAACAATTTGCATTCATATGCATATTTTGCAATGTACCTGATGCTTTCACTTTGTGGGAAACATTTAAATTAAACATGTCAGAAGACTTCTTGAAACGTTACAGAGAACCAATCGCTCTGTTAAAAACATTGTTGGAAATTCAAGAAATATTGTTTGCTCATGGATTAAATTGTTCAAGTTTTAATTTACCGGATCCAGGACTTATAGATGACATTAATTTTGATGATTATGACACTGAGCTACAAAAACAAAAAACACAAGAAAAACTGGCAACATTAAATACTAAACAGTTAGAAGCATTTCAGGCCATCACAAATGCTACAGATGATGAAATGGTCAAAGACCGGTATTTCTATCTAGACGGCCCAGGTGGATCTGGAAAAACTTATCTTTACAATTGTTTGATGAGTTATATTCGATCACACAGTCAGATAGCTATGCCATTTGCAACAACTGGAATTGCTGCACTTTTGTTAGATGGTGGTAGAACTGTTCATAGTGGATTTAAGCTGCCAGTTCCCATTTTGGAAACATCAGTGTCAGATATTCGACTCAATTCTATACAAGCAAAAAAATTTAAACTAACGAAACTAATTATCATAGATGAGGCAACAATGATGTCATGTCACGCACTGCAATGTATTGACAGATTCTTAAAAGAAGTGATGGATAATAAGTTGCCATTTGGTGGAAAGGTGATGCTGTTAGGAGGAGATTTTCGGCAAACATTACCTGTTGTGCCACACGGAAATAGAACAGAGATCATTGAAACATGTATCAAGACCAGTAAACTGTGGCAAATATTTACACATCTCAAATTAGAATTAAATATGAGATCTGAAGGCCAAAATGAATTCAATGATTGGCTTATTAAAATCGGAGAAGGAAAACATCCAGAAATACAGCATTTACCAAATGATACTATTGAAATTCCATCAGAAATGGTTTGCAACGAATCACTGATATCAGCCATATTTCTAAACACTCTTAATAACGAGGATTACTCAGACATTGCAAACAAAGTGATATTAACATCAAAAAATATCGATGCCTTGAATGTAAATAATGAAATTTTAAAATACATCAATGCACCACAGAAGAATTATTACAGTGCAGATTCAGTTCTGGCTGATGATAAAGAGAGTGAATCGAATTTTAGTATCGAATTTATTAATTCCTTAACACCATCTGGAATGCCACCACATATTTTACAATTGAAAAAAGGTGCAATTGTCATGTTATTGCGAAATATGAATCCAAAAAAAGGACTTTGTAATGGCACCAGATTAATTGTGCATGATTTAAAAGATCATTTTATACATGCAGAAATTATAACTGGGACCCATAGAGGTGACCGAGTTTTTATACCAAGAATTGATTTAGCTCCAAGCGAGAGTGGTTTGCCTTTTGTCCTTCAAAGGAGACAGTTTCCAGTTATCATGGCATTTGCCATGACCATCAATAAATCACAAGGCCAAACTTTTAAGTCTGTTGGGATTTTTTTAAAGGAACCAGTTTTTGCACATGGACAACTCTATGTTGCTTTTTCAAGGTGCACCAATACAAACGAAATTAAAGTGACTGTTGACGAAAATGAAAGTCAGGGTCATTTATTAGACGATGGATGCGTTTACACAAAAAACATTGTGTACTATAGGTGTTGTAAACATAGAGTAGAGTAGTTTCATTTCTATGACAACATTTTAAGGTACTCAATATTATTGCACAAAAACAACATTTCAAGAACAAACTATATACAATGGACAAAAAAATCCATAGAGAACAGTGGTTTGACTTCCAGTACAAAATGTAAGTACTCTGGGACTCTTTAAATAGGGGACCACTATTTCACTTTGGAAACGCTATGTGATATTTGCATAAAAGACAAACAGAAAATAAAAAAAAAACTTAAACATCCTTAAACATATTGAAATGGGTTACAAGTTTCATGTTCATATGATTGGTCCCACAAAAAAAAAGTTTAAAAACTGTTTGTTAAAGAGATATGTGATAGGCAAACATGTATTGTTACTATGTAGTTGAATCATTTCATAAGATTTGGAAAAGTATTGATTCAGGGAGTAATCCGATCGCCAGTTAATGGGGTCAGGAAGGAATTAATTTTTTTCCCTCTAAGATACAATTGCAAAAGTTTGAATGGGGGTTTTTATTGTTTGCCTTCCTCTGAATTCAATGCTAATTTAGTTTAACGAGAGTTTAACAAAAATGTTACAAATAAAAAAAAAAAAAATATTTGTAAAAAAATGTACTTACTCTAAGTTAATATAGTCTGCAGTTACTAAGTGATAAATATCTATTTAAAAGTGTTAGTATTGTTAAAAGAAGGTTGAAAGATTGTATAATATACAAGTTGCCTGTTACAAAATTTCATGTTACACTTTACAATATGTATGCATTAAAAAGTACAATATGTATGCATTAAAAGTAAGATATTATTATATTGTTTTTAAAAAAAAAAATGATTATGAAATATAAGTTGAAACTTACAAAAAATAAAAAGTTAAAAAAAGAAATGTGTATTTCTTTTTAGAAACAAAAAAGGGACAAATGTAGTAGACTCATTTTGTGTTGCAAATAAATTTCACAACATTTACATTTTATTGACCGTCATTTTTTGACGGGCAAGTCGCTAGTATATATATACTAGTTGTTTGCCTGTCATAAATGACGGTATAATATTGGATGTGCTCTGTCTCTCTCTGCGCCCTCTCTCTCCCTCCCTGAGCTCCCTCTCTCTCTCTGTGTGCTATTTCCCTCTCTCATTGTGGGCTCTCTCCCTCACTCTCTGCCCTATCTCTCTCTCTGTTCCATATCTCTCTCTTCCTCCATATTTCTCTACTCCTCTCTCCTTCTCTCTCTCCCTCCTTCTGTCTCTCCCCCCTCCTTCTCTCTCCCTCCTTCCTTCTCTCTTCCTTATTCTGTCTCTCCACTCCTCCTACTCTCTCCCTTCCTTGTTCTCTCTTTCCCTCTCCCCTGTCACTCTCCAATCCAAACCTCACAGGTCTCTTCTACATATGGGCAGAGCTCCCCAAATCTCACATGTCTCTTCTACACCTGGACAGAGCTCTCCATACCTCACAGGTCTCTTCTTCACCTGGACAGAGTCCTCCAAACCTCACAGGTATCTTCTACACATGTACAGAGCTATCCATACTCACAGGTCTCTTCTTCACCTGTACAGAGCCCTCCAAACCTCACATGTCTCTTCTACACCTGTACAGAGCCCTCCAAACCTCACAGGTCTCTTCTACACCTGTACAGAGCTCTCTCCAAACCTCACAGGTCTCTTCTACACCTGAACAGAGCTCTCTCCAGACCTCACAGGTCTCTTCTTCACCTGGACAGAGCTCTCTCCAGACCTCACAGGTCTCTTCTACACCTGAACAGAGCTCTCTCCAAACCTCACAGGTCTCTTCTACACATGTACAGAGCTCTCCATGCCTCACAGGTCTCTTCTACACCTGGACAGAGCTCTCTCCAAACCGCAAAGGTGTCTTCTACACCTGGACAGAGCTCTCTCCAAACCTCACAGGTCTCTTCTACACCTATACAGAGCTCTCTCCAAACCTCATATGTCTCTTCTACACCTGGACAGAGCTCTCTCCAAACCTCACAGGTCTCTTCTACACCAGGACAGAGCTCTCTCCAAACCTCACAGGTCTCTTCTACACCTGGACAGAGCTCTCTCCAAACCGCAAAGGTGTCTTCTACACCTGGACAGAGCTCTCTCCAAACCTCACAGGTCTCTGCTACACCTGTACAGAGCTCTCCATACCTCACAGGTCTCTTCTACACCTGGACAGAGCTCTCTCCATACCTCACAGGTCTCTTCTACACCTGTACATAGCTCTGCATACCTCACACGTCTCTTCTATACCTTGACAGAGCTCTCCATACCTCACAGGTCTCTTCTACACCCGGACAGAGCTCTCTCCATACCTCACAGGTCTCTTCTACACCTGTACATAGCTCTGCATACCTCACATGTCTCTTCTATACCTTGACAGAGCTCTCCATACCTCACAGGTCTCTTCTACACCTGGACAGAGCTCTCTCCATACCTCACAGGTCTCTTCTACACCTGTACATAGCTCTGCATACCTCACATGTCTCTTCTATACCTTGACAGAGCTCTCCATACCTCACAGGTCTCTTCTACACCTGTACAGAGCTCTGCATACCTCACATGTCTCTTCTATACCTTGACAAAGCTCTCTCCATACCTCACAGATCTCTTCCATGTGGGTTGCCAGTACCAGATTGTACTGCTTCAAGTGCTGTACCACTCATGCCCACAGAATGGCAGCAAAGTTCTAGATATATTTAGTGATTAAATGAGGATGCTGATGGTATTTCTAAACTAATCAGAAGGGGCGTAGGAAACATTAAATCCTTATCAGATTAAATGAATAGCTGATACAAAAAATAGCAAAATCAAACCCTGATTTCTTTCTTTCTCTCTTTGTTTCTTTCTCTTCTTTTCACTTTCTCTCTCTCTCTCTCTCTCTCTCTCTCTCTCTCTCTCTCTCTATCTCTCTATCTCTCTCTTCTTCTCTTTCACTCACATCCTACCTCTCTTTTTCTATCTCTCCTTCTCAATGTTGAATTTGCAAAACTTCTTCTCACCTTATACTATGTAGAGTCACCATATCATGGGCAGGTCATAGCCGAGAGGTCAGAAAGTTCACAGTCCACTAGAGAAGGAGCGGGCAACCCACTTCAGTATCTTTGCCTAGATAACCTTATGGATAAGCACAGCCAGACGTCATAGACATAACACCAAGACAAGATGCTATTATCATCATATGAGATTGGAATTCTAAAGTAAGGAACCAAAAGACACCTGGAATAACTGGCAATATTGGGCTAGGAGTACAAAATGACACAGCCACCGAGATGACTCTACACATGGACATCACCAGATGGACAACATAGAAATCAGATTGACTATATACTTTGCAGCCAAAGATGGAGGAGCTCTATACAATCAGCAAAAACAAGACATGGAGCTGACTGCGGCTCAGACCATGAGGGAAAACCAGACCATCAGACCAAGTAGATACAAAATAAATAATATCCCTTGGGAATATGCACTGGAAGTAAATAATAGGTTTAAGGGACTAGACATGGAAGATAGAATGCCTGAAGGACTAGACATGGAAGATAGAATGCCTGAAGAATTAGACATGGAAGATAGAAGGCCTGAAGAACTAGACATGGAAGACAGAATGCCTGAAGAATTAGACATGGACGATAGAAGGCCTGAAGAACTTTGGACCAAAGTTTGCAACATTATCCAGGAAACAGCAACAAAGAATATCACTAAATTAAATGAAAGTAAGAAGTCAAACTGGCTGTCTGAGGAGGCTTTGGAAGTAGCTCAGGAAAGAAGGAAAGCGAAAGGTGGTGGAGATAAGAAAAGATTTGTCCAACTGAATGCAGAATTCCAGAGGATAGCAAGAAGAGACAAAGAGACATTCTACAATGAGTGATGGAAAGAGATGGAAGAAGATAACAGAATGGGGAAGTCAAGAGATCTCTTCAAGAAAAGTGTGAACCTAAAAGGCACCTTTTATGCCAAAGTGGGCATGATAAAAGACAGAAATGGTGGGGATTTACCAGAAGAAGATCAGATAAAGAAGAGGTGGCAGGTATACACTGAAAATATATTCAGGAAGGACCTTAACAGCAGTGATGACCTCAATAATTTGTCCAATGAGCTGGAGCCAGACATCTTTGAGAGTGAAGTGAGATGGGCTCTAGGATATCTTGCCAATAATAAGGCTGCAGGAGTTGATGGAATCCCAATTGAACTATTCAAAATTCTACAATATCGTGCTGTGAAAGTGTTACTTGTCTTATGCCAGCACATATGGAAAACTCAACGATGGCCAGTAGACTGTAAAAGGTCAGTCTACATCCCAATCCCAAAAAGGCAGTGCCAACGAGTGCTCCAATTATCAAACAATTGCACTCATTTCACAAGCCAGCAAGGCAATGCTGAAGATTCTATGAGCTTGACTGCTGGGTTCCACAGAGGAAGAGCCACAAGAGATCAAATTGCCAATATCCGATGGATTATAGAGAAAGCAAGAAAGTTCCAGAAAAGCATATACTTCTGCTTTATGGATTATTTTAAAGCCTTTGACTGTGTGGATCACAACAAAATGTGGCATGTCCTTAAAGAGATGGGAGTACCAGATCATCTCATCCTCCTCCTAAAGAATCTGTATGTAGACCAAGAAGCCACAGTCAGAACCGAACATGGGGCAACAGAATGGGGAAAGATATGGGAAGGAGTGCTAAAAGGTTGCATATTGTCACCTTATTTATTCACCTTATACACATCGTGTAATTCCCGGCTGGATGAATCCAAAGCCAGAATCAATATTGCCGGAAGAAATATCAACAACCTCATGATGATACTACTCTGATGACTGAAAGTGAGGTGGAAAAAGCTGGCTTGCTGCTCAACGTTAAAAAGACGAAGGTCATGGCAAATAGACAGGGAATAAGTGGAGGCAGTGACAGATTTTGTTTTCCTGGGTTTCAAGATCTCTGCAGATGATGACTGAAATTAAAAGATGCTTGCTTCTGGGGAAGAAAGCTATGGCAAGCTTGGACAAGCTAGTATAAAGATATTAAACTATCAACAAAGGTTAGGCCTATGGTTTTTCCAGTAGAAGCATACGGATATGAGAACTGGACCATAAAGAAGTCTGAGCACCGTAGAATTGACGCCTTTCAATTGTGGTGTTGGAAAAAAACTGCTTAGAGTCCATTGGACTGCTAAAAGATCCAATAAATCAGTACTTCAGGAAATGAAACCAAACTGTTTACTAGAAGGTTTGATCATGAGGCTGAAGCTCAAATATGTTGGCCATATCATGAAAAGACAACTTTAAGACTTCTCCCATGCATGGAAAACTATGGAAATCCCCCCCCCCCCCATCCCAGTCCCCAGGCAAGCTCACAACCAGCCATAAAACCAATTCTCTGTTTAAGACATTAAATGCCTCCTTATATTATGGTCACTGGTGTTTTGGTAATCCATAACTTAGGAGATGGTGTAGATCCACCAAGAAATAATGTATCAAAAGGAATTACAGTTTAATAATAGCTTAGACATAAACTTTCTTACATCAACACAACTTTTTGGATGTAATTTCTATAACCCTTTTACCCGTTGATACCATGCCTGGCCTTATTCTACGTGCCAACAATGGTTTTTCATGGATAGGTTTTTAACGTCAAGTCCAAATGAACTCTTGATCTATTTACTTTGGTCGTGTTTCCAGTATTCCTTTTTTGTCCGGACATTTGTTATTTTGGATCTACAATTTATATGTTTAGAACTTTAACTTGAACTAAGGATTTTGTTTTCCTGAGTGCCAATCAATTCTCCAATCATATAGGGTAAAACTCTACTTATTTTACTTTTCTGGCTGGGTGACAAATCGGCGGCTTAGCATTTGCATCTGGGCGCCAGGAAATTTTTGACAATCTTTATTGAACTCTTGAACAGGGTAAATGTCAAAACAAAAATGTGGTGGGAGGAGGAGGAGTGGGGAAGAGTAGCCCGAGGGGTAGAGGAGAGAGAGAGATAATAAAAGATCTGACCTCCATGCTGTACAATCCAGGGTCTTCATGGTGCTTGCTCCACCCCCAGCTACTTTTTGTTCCACCTCTATATACAGAGACGAGTCAGTCTATTCTGGCTCACACGGTGCAAGTTAATGTGTCATCGACTTGTGGATTGGACCATGGCATTCTCAGTGGATTTGACTTTTCTTCTCATTTTCTGTGTCTCCAGACTAATCTTTTTCTTGACTTTAAGGACAGGATGGAAGAGAAGGAACCTTCCTCCAGGCCCACACCTCTTCCACTCTTGGGGAACATCCTACAAATTTCCAGAGGAGGAATGGTAACATCTCTGATGAAGGTACGTTGGTGAGGAGCCACCAATTTAGAAAACAATGCAGTGTCTGTGCTAAAGAGTCTATCAAATCATATCTTAAAAAGGTCCTTTTAAGATTGGATCTTTATCTTAATATAAAAGCTCCCTAGATATATGCATATTTTAATTACAATTATTCCTTGAGGGTTGCCATCTTAGAGATATTTCCTATTTTCTGTAATCTTCTGTCTCCCTGCTCCCATGATGAATATAACATCTTCCACTCTAGACCAGGGGGCTGTAGAGTTGGAGGTTGGTGGAAAACACTGATCAGAAGCAGAAATGGAAGCCTTCTCCATGCAGCCCGCCATTATTAAATAAACAGATGGGTCAACTGTCTGTTTAGATTTTTGATACTTTGAATAGCAGTCGACCTTCTTCTTTATGTAGTTGAGTGAAAAATATGGTGATGTGTACACAGTCTACATGGGATCCCGACCTGTGGTGGTGGTCACCGGCTACAAAACGGTGAAGGAGATTCTGATGGATAGAGGAGATGACTTCCTGGCACGAGGAGAGATGCCCATGTTTGACGTATACTATAAAAATTATGGTGAGTTTGTACTTCATGATTTATACTATTGTTCCTATAGAAGGGCTTGCATCAGAAACATAAATTCTTGGAGAAAGATTTGCATGAAATACATCATTTCTTATAGAGAGATCCTATAAGTTTTTAGGATCAGATCTTTTCTTGTAGAGATGCCATGAAGTCTATAGGATGAATAATTTCGTATAGTTGTATCATTAAAAACCATGGGGACAAATAATTTATTTTGGTGGATCTCATGACGGTTTTTAATTATATATGGCAAAACCATGTCATGTAGAGTGATCCAGTCAAAGTCTACAGGACACAACATTTCTTGTGGAGGGATCCAATCAAAGAGCCAAGCGTGCTCAATGTGCGGAGCGAGCCTTGCATACGCAAATGCGCCGTGTGAGGGGGGGGGGGGGACAGGAGAGAGGGTGGGAGGGAGACATGGGTGGGAGAGAGACATGGGTGGAAGAGAGAAAGGGGAGGGAGAGGGGGTAGAGAAATGGAGAGAGGGTGGGTGGGGGAGACATGGGGGAGAGAGACATGGGTGGGAGAGATAAAGTTGAAGGAGAGGGTTAAGAGAAATGGGGAGAGGGTGGGAGGGAGACATGGGGGAGAGAGACATTGGTGGGAGAGAAAAAGGGGAGGGAGAGGGGAAGAGAAATGGGGAGAGGGTGGGAGGGAGACATGGGGGAGAGAGACATGGGTGGGAGAGAGAAAGGGGAGGGAGAGGGGGAAGAGAAATGGAGGGAGAGGGGGAGGGAAGAGACACAGGGGGGAGGGAGGAGAGACAAAAGGAAAGGAGAGGTGGGAAGAGGCACAGGGAAGGGAGAGGTGGGGAAGAGACACAAGGGGGGACGGAGACACAGGGAAGGAAGAGGGAGGAAGATACATTGGTAATGGAGGTGGGTGGAGAAACACAACGGAAGTAGAGGGGGGAAAGAGACAGGGGAAGAGGGGGGGAAGAGACACAGGGGAAGGAGAGTGAAGGAGGATGAGACACAGGGGAGGGAGGGAGGGGTAAGAGACATCAAATATATTATCCTGTCATTTTTAACTGGCAAGTAACTTGTATGTAATATTTTGAGTTTGATTTCAATACATATTCTTTTATTGAAGGTCCATTGTAGTCCAGATGCCTTTAAAACAATATGCTTTATACATATCAAGTAATATTTGAGACTCCTCTTCCTTATCTAGAACTTTATGATACAATAAATGTCTTCTTCATGACCCAGGGGTGGCATTAACCAGCAACATGGATCGGTGGCGGGAGCTCCGTCGCTTCTCTCTGACGACTCTCAGGGATTTTGGCATGGGCAAGAGCAGCATAGAGGATCGGATAGTGGAAGAGGCATTGTGTCTGGTGGCCGAACTGAAGAAAACCAAAGGTTGGTGTAGAATATGGTGAGGGTTTAGTTGTGAAAAATGCCAGTATGGGCCAGAGGAAACACATCAGTATGGAAACACACAAGTTTGGACTAGAGGAAAAATTTAATTTTCATATACAATTTACATTTACTTACACTTAATTGCCCAAAGAAACTCTTTAAACTCACACTCAGACTCAAAGGTAAATTGAGTCTTAAACCCACTCTTTGAACAATCTTTGAGTCACCAACAGAATATCTCCTTGCAGATGACATGCAGAGCTCTTGAAGGCTTAATTACCAAAACATTTTTTACTTTTAATTGGATGGAGTGTCCATGATTCATACAGTGGCTTGTCCAAATTTCTAGGTTTCATCTCATGCTGATGGCATTGTTGGATACCAATCTTCCTTCAAAGAATTTTAGAAATACACCAATGAGATAATAGTTTTATGGTTGGCTCATTGGTTTTACCATTTAAATATTCACAATATTTCTGAAGGTACATGAATAATATTCTGTGGAACGATGTTAATTCTCATGACTTGACTTGTATCCTAGACTCCATATTGAATCCTCGCCAGTACCTTAACCAGGCCACTTGTAATATCATTTTCTCCATCATGTTTGGCAATCGATGCGAATATGAGACAGAAGAACTGAATACTATTGTGTCCTGTATGAATGAGGCAATTAGGATCGTAAGTTCGGCATGGGGACAGGTAAGAGATATCCAAGGGAAGACATACAGGCCCAAATAACCTCCAGTAGGATGGTTCAGTTCCATGACTATGTCCAAGAATAAGCTACTTACTATGTTATCAGATCTCTAAATAATGATGTATATGGATGAGATTAATTTTATGTTTCATTTTAAATATCGTAAAAAAATATTATATAAAAAATTTAGCAACAAAATAAGAATACAAACTTTTTGGAAAAAAAATAAGACAAAATACTACCTACCTTTCTGAACTGAACCCTATTTTAATACCAATAAATCCATTTATTTTAGCTTAATTCATTCCTTTTCAGATTTTTGAGATGTTTCCCAGTATCATGAGGATACTTCCTGGGCCCCACAGGAAGATGTTTTGGTGTATGGAGAAGCTTCTTCAGTTTGTCAATAGTAGAATTAAGATGAATGGGGAAACATTGGATCCACATAACCCAAGAGACTACATTGACTCTTTCCTTATTAAAATAGAAAAGGTGAGGACTTATAGGGAATGAGTTTGGACAACATTATTTAGCATTATTTCTATCGTACCACCGCCATCAGTCTTCCAGTCCCCAATTTTTCAAATACTAAGAATATTAAACCATTAGATTGTTCTTCTAATCTACTTTCTTTTTTCATTTACCAGGAAAAAAACAATCCAAACACTAAGTACACCATAAAAAACCTGAGCTTCAGCACCCTACAGATCTTCTTTGCTGGGGCTGATACCATCAGTACCACCCTTACATATTCTCTCTTAATTCTTATGAAGCATTCAGACGTTCTAGGTAAGCAATGTTCGGAATCGTAACACAGCCAATGATTCTTCTAAGGATTCTGACCTATATAAATGTGTAAAAATTAGTCAATTACACAATAGATGATGCTCAAACAATGTATAACATTGGAAACATGCATTTGTGGTCAACATAATGTGTTTTCTCATCCTCACCAAAGTTTATTTTTTCTCTCATTTTCAGCAAAAGTCCATGAAGAGATTGATAGAGTCATTGGTCAAAACCAACACCCAAAACTACAGGATCGTAAAAAAATGCCATACACAGATGCCGTGATGCATGAGATCCAGAGATATGCTGACCTCTTTCCAATGGGCCTTCCAAGGAAAACACCATATGATGTCCAGTTTAGAGGATACACCATACCCAAGGTGGGTGTTCACAAATGGAAACTTAACATTTGCCCAACTAGTCAGTTATTTAACACCATTATTCTTTCAACAACTGATCATAACTTCACCGGCCCAATAGTTACCTTCAAATAAAGTAAAGCAGCACCATACTATACCACCAGAGATAGACTTCCACAGTTCAGTGGGTTACTTGCAAAATGGTAGGTGAGTGCTATGAGATTGGCAATACCAACTTCTCCAAGATCACAATAACAGAGAGTTGAAAACAGATGTACATTAACATGTATATAGAAGTTACACAATATCTAGTATTTGCATATAATGAACCCCCATGCCCTTGGAATCTGATCTCCTCCCTATGATCCTCAACCCATAGTGATCTTGGCCACTGTGCCAAAGAATTCATGCCTGTAACGGATCTACTGGCACCCCGACCGGGTACCTCCGTTGATGGACGCGTCCTAGCTTGCGTCGAGGCCTACAAGCACCGCACCAGACACCACAACCACCACAGACTCCACAACCGCCGTAGCTTTAAGCTCCCAAGGGAGTATGCAGCGCATAGCAATCCCCAGTAATATAGCAATCCCCTCCAAGAACGAGACGAGGCTATGTTTTGAAGGGTCAAGAACTCTCTTCTTTAATTACAGGGTAAAACAGTGATGGGTTCCGTTACACACCTCCCCCGTGACCATAAGCCGGCATACATGGTCTGATCCCAACGGATCCACCTGGGGATGTCCAGACAAAAGTATTTGTTGGTCAATTCTCTAGTTTGACAACCCATCAGCATTACTGCAATTCACATTTACTCATATTTCACATATCCCCAGATAGCTGGGATCTGAGCGCACAAAACTACCGAATAGCGCTCAGATCCTCTTCACACAGTTCAATTGCCATGTAGCTAAAGTCTTTCCCATAGTCTTTCATTATATGAATGGGCTCCATGGCATAGCTATCTGTGGTATCATGGTTCTCACAGGGCAAGTACCGAATGACCCCCCTGTATGTAAAGGGCCAGAATGAGTGACATACACTCTGGTATGGCCGAATACTGTGTTTAAAGGGCAATATGTCCCAGGGCCATAGTCGCAGGGCAGGAGGCTGGCAAACAGTCCTCTCCAAGACAAAGTGGTGAAGGGCACTTCGTCACAATGCCTTTTCCTGCTGTTTATTTAACTGTCCAACCAACAAGATCCGGGTCTATTCTATGGGTGAAATGGGTGGTTAAGAAAAAACCTATTTGCATCAATTTTGAATATTCTCTGATCCATGTAGATAGATAACATTGAAGGAAAGAAAATAGATGAGGGACATATGAAGAAGAGAAAGAACCGAAGGAGAAGGAATAGAATGACTGGAGTGATGGGGGAGATAAATTGGAGTGAAAAACTAATCAATGTGAAGAGACTTGTTAACCATTGAAGTCTTCCATTCTTTACATTTCTTCTTTTTTTTAGGACACCAACGTGTTTCCAATGCTCACCTCGGTTCTCAGGGATCCATCCTGCTTCCTCTATCCTGATGAATTCAACCCTAAAAACTTCCTGGAAGAAAACGGGGATCTGAAGAAGAACAATGGTTTCATGCCTCTCTCTGCAGGTAGACAACGCCTCCTTATTAGGGCAACTGGAATATTTTATCAACTGAATGATTTCCTATATATGACCTGCTCGAAGGTATAGACATGAAAGTTTGGTATTTCCATAATTGACTCTAATCATTGTGAAATGGAAAATGTTGTAGCTTGAATAGTTCAGGAGAATTATTAATGTTTCTAACTCTACATTGCTTTACTTTGTTTGGCAGAGACCCCAGATTACTTCAGTAGATATTATTCCTAGGGGACCTTACATCGATAAGAGCGTATTGTGCATGTGTTGACTGATACTCAATGAGTTTTGGCATCTTATTTATTTAATATATAGAGACAAAAATAATGTCTTCTGCAGGGAAGAGGATCTGCCTGGGGGAAGCCTTGGTCCGGATGGAGCTCTTCCTTTTGCTCGTCACGATCCTGCAGAATTTTGACCTGAAGTCTCTTGTGCCACTGGAGGACTTAGACCTAGCCCCAGAAGTGTCTGGACTGGGGAACATTCCAAAACCTTACAAACTGTCCTTCATTACCCGAGTCTAGAAAAATCTTTTATCCCTGTTATACATTATACATTTACCCCACATTTCTGATATTGGGTGGTCTCAAAATGTTATTGATGATTTGCAGTTGATTGCCTCATCTTAAGAAAAATGCCAGAGAAAGCTGAATAAAGAGCTTTCCAAATCTCAAACATCAAATGTTTCCTGTAGAAAAGTGATTTACCAGGTATAATTTACTCTGATAAGTATTCTGTGGTGCAGAAGTTCTATCATTGATAAAGCTACACAAAGTGGGAAAACGCGTCTTATCAAGATACACACAAACTATATTTTATATTTGCTATTTTTTTGTCACTCACTTAATAGCACAATAAATTACATATTGTTTTACATCCCCAAGTTCTCCCCAAATTTGATTACTTCATACAAAAGGATGTTTTATTACATCAAAGAGAACGTCATTATAGAGATCACAGCAGCATAGTTACATACTATTGGCTGTCAATACTAGGACACTCGACTCATATGTATATAACACACACCTGGAATCATGTATAGAACACTACCACAACACAAACAATGATGGGAAATGAGGGAGTACAAACCAGAAACCAGGAGTATGTTGAGAAGCAAGTTTTACACCTCATATATATGAGGTCTCTATTTGGTATATATGTGGGGCAGGGGTAGTCCTTACCATTGTGATCTGCACCAAGAGTGGATGCGCTATCTCCCCCACCCGCTTTCTTTTTTCCTGTACAGAGTTTTCCAAACCTCACAGGTCTCCTCTTCACATGTACAGAGCTCTCCAGACCTCACCAGTCACTTCTTCACATGAACAGAGTTCTCCAGACCTCACTGGTCACTTCTTCACTTGTGCAGAGCTCTCCAATCTTCAATGGTCTTTTTTTTTTACATACACAGAGCTCTCCACACCTCATAGGTATTGTGGCAATCTGCTTTCTTCAATTTATAAGCCTGTTATGGCCAAACCTACCCAGCAGATGCACCAGGTTCTTTTATTTTCCTTCACCAAGATAGCTGTTGTCTCTAAAATGTCCACTTTATGCAGGCTCAGCTTTATAAAAATCAGTAACCGCTTGTGGAAATGTCATAACAGGTCTAATAGATATATGTTTAAACTTCTGCAACAGTCTGTGAGTCTTCTGGGTTTTCTATGAATTGCTTATACAGTCATTGACTATGTTTCATGTGCAAGGTATCATAACATCTTTACATCCATTTCAGTAGTTGTACAGGACCAGAACAAAAAAAGTAGAGGTGCTCATTTGAGAACAAAAAATACCTCACTGGGTTTCTTCTATAAGTCTGGTTACTTACTCAGAGAGTAACCTCTTTTAGCTCACTTGAGCTCTTCACAGGGAGAAATGTCCTGTAGGAGATCAGTCTGGTCCCACTTATTAGAGTGATCCAGTCCCGAAAAACCAGGCAATTCTTCCTGAGCAGGAGACAGGACCAGGACAGCTGTACTCTCTGGCACTCTTATATACAGTATATATATATATATATATATATATATATATATCTTCCAGATATCTTATTCCATATATATTAATCCAGTCAGACAGTGATAGCTCTTATCATCTTCTTTAGGGATTCTGATACATATATATATATATATATATATATATATATATATATATATATATATATATATATATATATATATCTTCCAGATATCTTATTCCATATATATATTTTAATCCAGTCAGTGATAGAGCTTATCATCTTCTATAGGGATTTTGATACATATATATATATATATATATATATATATATATATATATTCTGGATATCTTATTTCATATATATATTAATATTCTCAGAGTCACTGATAACTTTTACCTTCCTGTCAGAGACATCACAGACTCCAGCACAGTCTTTACCTCACAGACACACATTACATCAATCTCTCAACTGTCAGTTACTGGCTACCTCATAACATTCTGACAGTTAATTCCGTAGCAACTGGACACAATTAAACATACAGTAATCAACATAACATAACATAGCATAACATAACATACAGTAATTAACTTAATATAACATTAAATAACTATAAAACATACTGAGCCCAATCCCCCAAACACATATTCCCAGGAGGCAGTCCTGATAGGAGTCTTTAAGCAGCCAGGGTAATAATAATCCTCAAAATCGTCTCTAGTGATTAAATGAGCCCTCTTATGCTATTGTAAACCAATCAGGTGTCACTAATATATAGCCCAATTCAATTGGCTGAATTTGAGATCCGATGGCCCGCATGTGAGTTCGCAAGCAAATTTGCCTTTCAATTGGCATTTTTTTGTGGGCTCCGATCGAGTTACGAGTTACGGCCTTGCCAAAATGGCGGCTGTCAATCTCGTAGCCTACACCACTCAGAAGCCTTTGATCTGTCACATTCACTGGGCTAAAATCGCAAATCGCTATTCAATTAACCGATTCACGCAAGTTTGCAAACGTTTTCTAACTCGCAAAAGCAAATAAAGTCCTACATGTGCTAGAGAGGACGCGCAAGGGCGCTTTAGAAGCCCTTATGTAAGCTCCCTAAAATGTCCCCACTGCTCCTAACACCCCCCTACACTCCTAAATGAAACCCCAATGACGCAGGGTCCCCACATTAACACTAGTTTTTAAAACTGTAAACTTTCCGCTGCGGGTCCTAAAAGGGCCCTCGGCACACAAATTGTTACAGTACCCCTGCTGCAACTAACATTAACCCCCCCCCCCTATGCTGCGGTGTCCCCATTGGGACCCCTGGAGGGTCCCCACATTAACCCTTGCTGTCGAGGTCCGGAGCATTTAAAACTGACGCCATACAGGTCCCCGCGATGCTTCAAAAAATAACCCTATCACTCATGGGAGTTTAAACAGACCCCCATAAGTGTCTAATTAACCACATCTCGTATGGGGGTCCATAAAGACCCCCATAATCCTCTATTTAACCCCATCAGTCCCATAAGGGTCTATAAAGACCCTTATGGAACAATAATTAACCCTAACATTAACTCTATAAGTGCCATGAGGGTCCTCCAGGACCCTCATGACACTATGTACAAGCACTACACTATCTCCCCAATAAATTAACCCTACTCTAACTAATTACCCCCCTCTACCCCACCCTATTAAACCAATACAGTAGCTACCTAACCCCCTAAAAATAAATGAAAATAAAAAAGATAATCAGAAAAAAAAAAAAACTAGATTACATACAATAAAATGGTAGGTAGTGTAGGGGTAATGGGGTAGGGTAGAAGGGGTAATTAGTTAGAGGGGGTAATTTAGATGTATTGCTTTATTGGGGGGAATAGTGTAGTGTAGTGATTGTACTTAGTGTCATGAGGGTCCTGGAGGACCCTCATGGCACTTATAGGGTTAATGTTAGGGTTAAGAATTGTCCCATAAGGGTCTTTATAGACCCTTATAGAACTGATGGGGTTAATTTGAGACTTAGTTGTTAGTTCAAGTTCTTCTGCTGCAGAACCTGGTGAGTAATGGACCTCAAAATTGCGTCACACAATGTCCAAGGCATAAATGATCTTATAAAACGGGAGATTGCCCAGGGTGAATATAGACCTTTAGGAATAAATATTGTATAGACCCCCATAGAAGATGGGGTTAATAAGAGACTAATGGGGGTCTGTATAGACCCCCATGAGTGATAGGGTTAATTTTTAGAGCATCCAGGTTCCTTTAATGACCATTAAGGTGCATTAAGGACCTGCACAGTCCCAATTTATAAAATTAGATGCTGCGGGACCCCCGCAGCAAGGGTTAATATAGGGAACATCCGGGGGTCCCAATGGGGACCCTGCAGCATAAGGGGGGTTAATGTGAGTTGCCACAGGGGTACCTCCGTTGCATGTGGTTAAGGCATGTGGTTAAGGACCCGTGGCTTGGAATTTAAAATATTTTTATGCTGCAGGGATCCTGATCAGGAGCAATAAGAGATTAATGTGGGGACCCCGTGGAGGTCCAGATGGGGACCATGCAGCAGGGTTTCATATAGGGAGCCTGCGGGAGCACCCGCAGGTTTCATTGTCGTCATGATGACGGCCTCATTTATTTGCTCATTGTAAGCAGTAGCTACGGGCTTACATTCGCAAGCCCGGCTCTGCTTACTTTGGAAACCCGGGTTTCTGATTTTGGATCTCGGCCAGCGAGTTTCGGCCCTGGGGAATTGGATACCATCGGAAACGGAGGGGAATGGGAGCGTGCAACTCAATCGCAGACATGCATCCGGCGGCAAGCGAGTTGCGGGCTTGCAATTGAATGTGGCCCATTGTTTGTAAAGTGTGAGTAACGCTCCAGGGGAGCGCATGCGCACTTTACAAACTATTTGCACGGATCTCCGTACATGTCGGATTGTGCAACGCACAGCGCCAGCCGTGCAGGCAACATAGGGGGGAAAGCGACAGGGGGGGTGGCGGAAGAGACAGAGGGGGTTGGTGAAAGAGACACAGGGGAGGGAGAGGGGGAAAAGAGACACAATTAGAAAATGACGTTTAAAATTAAGCATTAGAGCCTCCATCTGAGGAATGTATCTCATTAAGTGGTGCTGACTGAGAAGGAGTTTCCAAATGTACTGTTTGATAAATGGTCCTTACCTGAGGACTGAAAATGTTAGTAGTGTAGTGATTGTACTTAGTGTCATGAGGGTCCTGGAGGACCCTCATGGCACTTATAGGGTTACTGTTAGGGTTAAGAATTGTCCCATAAGGGTCTTTATAGACCCTTATAGAACTGATGGGGTTAATTAGAGACTTAGTTGTTAGTTCACGTTCTTCTGCTGCAGAACCTGGTGAGTAATGGACCTCAAAATTGTGTCACACAATGTCCAAGGCTTAAATGAACCTGTAAAATGGGGGTTTGCCCAGGGTGAATAAAGATGTTTAGGAATAGATATTGACCTAATTCAGGAAACCCATTTAAAAAAAATCCTGTTCCAAAATACTAGGAAAAGCACCTCACCCAAACATATCATGCTGCTGACCCCTTAAAAAAGAGGAGTTTCCATACCTATACATAAGAGATTACATTTTCAACATATATCGACCCATAGAGATAATGGTGGGAGAGACCTTCTACTGATTGGCACTATTAATGAACGAAAGGCTTCATTATATGTGTATGCCCCAAATTCTCGGCAAGCCACCTTCTTAGATAAGATTACAGATTTAATGGTTGGTGGCAACACTCGGCTTGGATCCTGGGACTCAGTATTAGATCCCATAAATGATAGAACCAGTTTCACCTTGTCACATTTGATCCCGAATGATACTAAGTCCCTTTAATCGTTACTCAAGAATTACTGTTTGGTTGATACCATTCAGCTAGACATAATTCACATTCTCGTTCATTAAAACAAGACCCGCTTGGGATTTTGAGGAGAAAAGTTTTACAAGGGATACAAGCTAATATTTGTACGATTGCCAACAAACCTGAAAATGCTGGCTAGAAAACGTAATCAGCAAAATGCTAAATTGTTTATCCCTAAGGACGGTACAGTTATCTATCAACCAGTGGAGACCAAAACTATACCAAACTTTATTCGTCAACCCCTCAATCAGGGTATTTTTATTTTCCTACATCATACAATGTACAGTCGGACTGTTGATGACCTGAGGAGAAAGCGTCAGCAATGTGCCAAGTGTGCAGTGTAAATAGGCTGCGTGCGCAAGGGCAAACCGTTTGTTTAGTCGGGTAAAGCGCCGTTTTAGATTCGTAATGTTATTATTTGCAAGTAAGTGTTGTAAAATGGCGCGATTGTCTATATGTTACTTGGCTCTCAAGCTTTTTCCGTCCTGGGTAAAAGTCTTATGTGCTTGGCAGTGTTTTGCGCGGTTCGGGGTCTTGTAGCCTCGTTTTTATTTTTTTCGTACACCATTTTTTTTTCCGCTTGGCGGATTTTCGAGTGCCGAAACTCGCCAAATTCAGCTTAAATTTGCGTGCAAGCTCACTCCTAGACGTCCTGGCTGTCCTCCCGTGCTCCTTTAAATTCCCATATGTAAGAATATGTCAAGGCACGCATGCGACGACTAAAGGAAGACCGGGCATCGCTGGAGGGGCATTTTGACAAGGTAAGTGGCCTATTAGGCCTATATTATATTACATGTATGTATTTATGTATTAATTGTAATGTTTCTATATTTTGTAGGTGTGACCGGACTTGTGGCCATTTTTGGAGGGCCCTGTCTGGGACGAAGCACAGAAGACCAGCATCGCTGGACGGGCATTTTGCTAAGGTAAGTGGTATAATTTACCCTTTCTTTTATTGCTGGGTGTAAGTATTTTCTTTATTTTAATAGTGATATTTTTATTTTATGTTGTAGTTTTATTATATTTTGTGAGTAGCTTTTTTAATTTTTCTGTAAGCAGTGGGGTGTTTTTTAAATTTTCTGTGAGTAGCGTTTTTATTTTATTTTACGTAGCGTTTCTTTTTTAATTTTTGTAGTGTTCTTTTTTATTTTATGTAATCTAGGTTTTTTTGTTTTTTGTAATTAGTCTTTTTTTTTTTTTCTGTGATTAGTAGGGTGCTAGGAATTTTATTAAGAGGTTAGGTCTGTATAGCCCCCCATGATTGATACATTTTAATTGTATCGCGGGTCCTTTAAGGACCTGCTCGGTG
The DNA here is from genome assembly GCA_027410445.1 of Discoglossus pictus. NCBI lineage: Eukaryota > Metazoa > Chordata > Amphibia > Anura > Alytidae > Discoglossus > Discoglossus pictus. The sequence goes on from CM050170.1 coordinate 3,196,080, forward strand.
CCAAATTAAAATTTTGAATGCTGCGGGGGTCCCAAGGGTTAATGTGGGGACTCTCCGGGGGTCCCGATGGGGAGCCCGCAGCATAGGGGGTTAATGTTGGTTGCCGTGGGCGTACTTACAGTACCCCCGCGGCATTGGGTTAAGTTTACATTTTGAAATGCTGCAGGGGTCCCGATCGGACCAGAAAACAGCAACAAAGAATACCCAAATAATTAAAACTATGAAGTCAAACTGGGTGTCTTACAAACAATAACTGGATCATGGTATATGAAAGACAAAACTACACATACAAAAATACATAAAAAATCAGGCATGTCCAACATGGATACAATGTCCAAAGCACAGGAACACAAGGGGCATTAGGTGAGGATGAAGTACTCCAGACTCAAGACGAAGCGGAAACCATGGTTATCACGGGAGTATCCCATGGCCAGAAACAACCAAGCCGAGTGGTGTCATGTCCATCTTGTCCTGGACTAGTGAAGATAGTCCAGGACAAGATGGACAAGACTGCACTGGACACCTTTGGGGAAGAAAGAGAAGATGGTAACACAGTACTTTATTACCTTTATTCATTTTGGACGTCGGACAAGAGTACCAGGTTGTTTTAATCTGAATTATCAAGGCTCTCGTTTACGACATCCTTGTTATTGGATATACCAGGCTATCACCCTGATATAACCCCACTGTGAATGACCAGTGAGTTGGGATTATTTAGAATTAAAGTTCTATATTTCACACTTAGATGTTTAGTCAAGTGCCGGAAGAGATGAAAAATACAGTAGTGAGACTCGAAACTTCCCCATCCCAGATACTTCCAGGTCAATTATTTCCTATTATACCACATTTGGGACCTCAGCATCTATTTATTGGATTGCATGTCCATGTGGGCTATAAAGACAGCAATAACTTGTTTGACCACTAGATGTTCACAACCATTAATGGTGTTTTGTAGCTGAAGTCTTATATTCAAACCATGTTTGTTTGACTACCATGACATGATAAAAGGAAAAACATTTTTAAAAGTAAAGAATAATTAATAAAAACAGTTTTTGAAATTATGAAATGGATAGATGAGGTAATTGAAGCAATGAACATGAGCTTGAGTGAACTCATAGGGGCAGTGGTTTACAGATGTGAGAGTCAGACATGACTTAAAGACTGAACGACAACAAGTATCACCTATACACAATAAATTGTATATACTGTATATACTATATGATAATGTAATATATATACAAAATATTCATGTTCCCACTTTTCAGACACTTTCTCTACATTCAACGCCTAGTTGTATCTCAGAGGTGTTTATTTTGCCATGGACTATGGGATATAGTAGAGTTTTAGAGAAGAGTCTTATAATTGTCCCTTAAATGCCAAGCAAGTAGGTCCATATCTACAGTAAAACTGCAGGTATATCGATGACCTTTTTTTCTGCACATTAACATTTAAATCAAATTAATACACCTAATTAATAAACAAAACCAGACAGATTCAAGGCAAAGCCAATATCTATCGTATAATTATATATTTTTTGCCAGCTTGTTCCCTGCGCCAACAGATAGAAAGTGTTTAACTAATTAGTGTGATTATAACTAATTATTACACATTACATGGATTAAAGTCTTGATAAGGGACAGGAGGAAACTGGAAGTGGTACAAGAAAGTGAATTACAGCTTTGGATACTCTGAATATTATATTAGTTTACATAACTTAAAACCTATCTATTATTGTTATTTTTTTTGGTTCAGCTGTGTCCGACTTTATGTGACCCAATGGACTACAGCACACCAAGCACATCTGTAAGTACATGCATATATATTAAGTTATCAGGATAAGTAATTGTTGAAAAACGTACCAATTTTTGCTTTACTTTTCTGTCTCTGTATTTCAGAAGTCTATGGATAGTTGGCTCATGTAATGGCCAAGGCTTTATGGGAAGAATATGTGCGAGTTTGGGTTAATAAATGTTTCTTGATTACTACTATAATTAATATTAACCTTTATTTATGCATTTTCAACATTTTACACTAGACATTTAATATATTATGGTGGGTAGAAAAAGGATTGAGATCCACTTTGGATCCACTTTTGATCATTCTGAGAACACTTATTTTTTCCCACAGAACTGCTCAGCAACCAGCATTTCCATTGTAGGTAAGGATTCTGGGTAGTGACCCACAAATTATATCACCATTTTGCCCGAGACACAGTAACCCAGGAATCCAGTTAAGACCATGGACCCTGCTCTCATGTAAACCAACTGAGAAGATAACTGTGTAATGTGGAGGAAATTAACATCAAGCTAATGGACCTTGAAGTCATCCATGATATTTTGGTCAAGGTTGTGTGTGATGGGCATTTCCATTTCTGAAGAACTGGCCTTCCACATATATATTCAAGCTACTTGCTTCTGGTCATGTCACGGGAATGGGTTGGTTTCAAATATATCTAATTATTTAACAAATCCTCCTTACCTCTCCCTCTGTGCTCCACCACAACAAGATAAAAAATACTTCCCTTCTCATTCCGGTTACCAGGAAGGAATATTCGATACATAAAAAGAGCTTTCAAAAATTCAGATTTTCCTTAAAAATGTTTTTATGCTCGTAATTTAAACATTGTTGGCGTGTTACATACCTCAGTTTTTCTTGAACTATAGTGATCCTTTAAGTTGAGCAGTCTTGGACTGTCACGCTATTTGTTATGAAGCAGTTAATACTTTTACACAACTCCTCCTCATTACAGTCTTAAGGTGCGACCTATTTATATATGTAAATACGCAATTAATGACAGCACTGAGTTACAAACTTCATCATGGATGCAACTTTCCTCCTCGCTCTCTCCGTTCCCCTTCTCATCTTCTTCTTGGGATTAAAGTCCTACAGGAAGAGAGGAAATCTCCCCCCTGGACCAACTCCTCTTCCATTGTTGGGGAATATCCTTCATATTAAGAGTGGGGAGATCGTAAAATCACTGATGGTGGTGAGTAACCTGGAATGTCCAATGTTGGAGAAGAAGTTGGCCATTGAGCCGAGTTCCAAACAATAAGTTGCAGAGAGAGGTGCGGTAGGAATGTATAGAATGCCTCTTTACAAGGCTAAACACAGATATATAGAGATATATACTGATCACGCCCATGGCAGTGAGTCTTTAGGCATTATTATGTCCACTCTAGATAAATTACAAATAAAATGGTATTGAACCAATCACTCTACTTTATGTTCTACCTCCAATCTCTTGTTGTAGTTGAGTGAAAAGTATGGCGATGTATACACCATTTACCTGGGGTCCCGTCCAGTGGTGATCGTCACTGGTTACAAGACGGTAAAAGAGATCCTGGTGAACAGAGGAGATGAATTCCTGGCTCGGGGAGACTTGCCCATGTTTGACCTATACTACAAGAATTATGGTGAGCCTTGAAATATTAGAAGACTAAAGTAGCAAGTGACTGTACACTATCCTGTTAGATAATTGAGATTCTTGTAGAGGGATCCAATACATTTCTATGGCACAAGTCATTTTTGTAGAAGATCCAATGGAAATCTATGGGACGAACAATTTCCTGTAGAGAACCCCATCAGAGTCTATTAGGATTGATTATTCTTTGTGATGTATTGTTTTGAGGATTTAATAAGGTACAGACGAGTGTGTCCTGATCTAAATTCATACAACACAACAGCTGCTGAATTAATATAATTATTCATATTAAAATATGTTATACATGTGATCAGTAGAAGGCGTTCAGTTGGCCAAAAAAGTGGAAAAACTTGTCCTACGTTAGCCAAGCCCAAAATAAACTATATATACTGTATATATATATATATATATGTCTGAACTAGCCTTGGGTGTGCACATCTCTCCAAAAGTATAGTATTAAATCTTTGTTGATATACTAGTCAAGTTGACTCCTAAATAACTACCTAGTTATTCTAATCTAGATAGTAAGCATTATTATTTTATTATTATTATTATTATCTTTTATTTGTATCGCGCCAACATATTCTGTAGCGATGCACAGGGCATAAGAACAAGGAAAATACGTTAAAATAAGTTTTACAAATTCAGAAGATGAAGGAACCAGTTTTGAGCTTACAATCTTAGCAGAAAGTGCTTTATCCCAAATTACTAGTTTAAAATTTATTAGTTCTAGCCATATATTTTAATTTCTCTGACCGACTTGTGTTGTATATAGTGCCCAATAGCACCTACTAGGGTTTTGAACTCACCAGGGGTTCCAGAATCCAACACAAGTTCCCCCTGATCCCGGCCTCTCGCTTTTCTGGTCCATGGGTCGATCAAAGGGAAAGAAAACAAGGTTAAGTGGGGAAGGTATACCATTAAAACATTAACAATATCATTACAATTTCCATAAGTCTCCTCTCAACACTTGAGAAAGTGTTTTTTAGTCTAGGGGTGAGAATTACCAGTCCGGAACAAATTGAGATCCATAACATTGCAATTCCCGGGCGAATGCTTCCTCAAAGCCACTGTCTCTATCATAGCATTTGTGTTGCAAAGTCTTGTAACATAAGGAAGCTCCAAAGGAATGTTCTTGTAATCAACTTTGAGGAAAAATGGCCACCAAACCAAATTTTACATTTGTACAGCTTCTGGAGTTGCCGCTCTTCCATTTGTATTGCTGGAAACTCCATCTGTGGTCTGAAAGATTAGGGCAAAGGGGAATCCTCACTGGTAAGAAATCTTATGTTGGATAGGGGTTTGCAGTATCGATTTCATGGCTTTCCATTTAATTAGCGTCATAGGAGATAAGTCCATATACACTTGTGACGGCTCCATCAGGGCCCTTAATCTCTGGTACCTTTCTAGCAGAAGTTAGGACCAAGACTCTTGCTTTCTGTTGAAAAATCTAATGATGACATCCTTAGGCAGGTTTAGGTCTCCCACCGAGCCAAGTGCTCGATGAGCCCTCTCAATTTCCCAGTTGTTTTCTGGATGTTTGGGCAAAATCAAACCTATCACTGTTTTGATGTATTGCGTCAGATCCAGGGCCACCTTAGGGATTCCCCTCATCCTTATGTTGTATCTTCTGGATAAATTCTCCAATTCCTCTATCTTTTCCTCCAATTCTTGAAGGAAGTTTTGAGGAGTTCTGGGTAATTTCAAATCTGTCATTTTCCTGGGTCTCTACTATGCCATCTGAGGTCTCTTCCAGGAGCTGTGTTCGCTGACCCAAGGGGTGTAAGTCCTCTTTGAGCCCCCTTACTGCCTTTGTAATGTGTTCCTGTAGCAATCTTTCAATTTTGGCTAGAGACCAGTCAGACAATTCCATGTGTTGGGATGTCTTTTCAGGACTATTGTCATTATCCGAGACCTCAGATTGTCCTGACCCTGAGCCTTGAGATGGAGGTTGCTGTGTCTCAGGTAATCTGAATAATTCAGGGATACTCTTATTTGTGATACTCTTTTTAGGCTTCCCCATATTGAATAGAGAGGGCTGCTTTGAGTTAGTGGAGAGAATTTCGGATTGCTGGTCAGTGGTAAATGAATGTACATTCATGCATCCGAAGTTTGCTGAGACCCACAAGTATCGGGTATCAAATTGGTCAGCAGGCTTAGCTGATCGATCTTAAATACTATAATTTGAACAGGGCAGGATAGTTAATTTGGGGACAAACCCCTTCAAATTGGGTCTTTCCCTTCAGAGCTCCCCAGAAACATGTCTGTTCACTTCAGCCGTTGACCACGCCCCCCCTAGACACACATTTTAAGTGTAATTGTTCCATTCAAGTTTCCCCTAAAGCCTTTGTAACCCAAAATCTGAGTGAAACACCTTAAATTCTGAGGGCACATAAATCCCCAGAAAACATAAAGCCCCTACATCTACCAAGACCTAAAGAATAACTTTGAAAAGCAAACAAAAGCCAGATCTGACACCATAATTGATGTAGCACCTTAAGTGAGTCTGATATGAAGCTTGATTTCTTATATCAACACAATTAAAGGGTTAATAGCACCCCCAGCACCCATTACATGAACTAACTATGGAGACCCCTGGATACCCAATCTCCATTACACCTACCTCCTATGAGCCCAGGGATCCACAGGATTTCAAATGATTCCATAGTATTTTTGCCTCTCTTTTATTCCTTAAATGTCGATTTTTGTGTCTTCTGATTGGCTGAAATATTAATCAGATGTAACTAAAATGGGTAATTGGCTAGCCTTCAGAACTCACCTCATCATGAAGACATGTCTCCCTTTGAAGTGTCTAGAACTTTGTGCTTCAATAATTTTCTCCTACATGATACAGGTGTTGCATTAACCAATAACATGGAAAGGTGGAGGGAGATGAGACGTTTCTCAATCAACACCATGAGAGGTTTTGGTATGGGGAAGAAGACTACAGAGGAGCGGACTCTAGAGGAACTGGGTCACCTGGTGGCTGAACTGAAGAAGATGGAAGGTTAGTTCAGATAAAATGGAAATGATGGTAAAAAATGATTTGAGGTGTTTGGTTAATGCCCTATTCATCACCATAAATGACCATAGATTGGAAGGAATTAGGGAAAGTTCTAAAGTGAATTTTATTGTGGAGTGAGTTTCATTGTGGAGATTTGAAATCACCAATGGTTTTAGACAGGAAACATCAACATAAAAGTTATATCTCCACATAACTTTAAAACAAAAGTTCTCAATGCTTCATTTCTGTCCTAGGAACCACATTAAACCCTCATGATCTCTTCAGCAAGGCCAACTGCCATACCCTCTTCACCATTATTTTTGGAGACCGACAGGAGAATGAAGATGAAGATATTAACAACATGTTGTCCTATATACATGAAACATTTTCTATAGTGTGTTCAGTATGGGGGCAGGTAAGAAAAACTCACTTAAAAGGACATCTAAATGGTCATCCACTGGATTAAGTCTAGAGCTTTATCAAATTCTTCACTATATTTATGTTCTATGAGGGTTTTCCATTTTGATACCAATTTATTTATGTATAGGTTTTTGAAATGTTCCCCAATATCATGAGGTATCTTCCGGGTGGGCACCAGAGGATGTTCCGTTCCTTTGAGAAGCTTCTGAAGCTTACAGAGAAGAGGATTGAGATGAACCAGAAGATGTTGGATCAAAATAACCCAACAAGTTATGTTGATGCTTTCCTAATCAAAATGGAAAAGGTGAGCAGATACAGAAGTTATAGGATATGGTTAAAGGAATCCTGTAGTGATCATACAATAGGGGTTACGTTGTTTATTTATTTACTGATTAGCAATAAAATAATCAGGGTAATTATTGGGAGGGATGAATTAGAGTGGGAGTCACAGGAAGAGGTTATGTATGGCTACAAGAAATAAATATGCTATGTGAACAATCATATCAATGTATTGCTCACTGTTGAGTTTCTTATGAAGGGTTGTCCATCTCCGGTTACTTACTTGTGCTCTCACTGGGACATCTTATTAAAACCTACATAATCCTCAATGACTAGAATGGGACAAGTCTGTTATGGTGTCAGATGTGTTCTCCCTTAGAGCAGAGACACTGTCCAAGTTAATAGTCCAAGTTGCTACACTATTAACCAAAGTTACAAGAGATGCCACCTTCAATTTTGAGATTACATCATACCTATAAAGAAGTTTTACTGGTGTACGGTGCAGCTAAAATGAAAGTTAATTATTCCCTTCTAAGTGAACATGCGATTAAATAGGCAAGACTGCAGCCTTTTATAGTCCCTGAGTATATAAACTTGTAGAATTATGGATTAAAAGGTGCCATTGTCAGCAAATAGTATTACTATCCCGAAAATGGATAAGGATGAGGCCGAATGTAGCAGTTATAGGCTGATTGCCCTTCTTAACACTGATTTGAAAATGTATGCTAACATTTTTGTGAATAGGGTAATTAATCAGTTGGTCCAGTCTGATCAGACAGGGTTTATCCTGGGGAGACAGGGGGTTGAGAACTGCAGGCGAGTACTAAATCTAATCTCCATTGTTAAAGCAAGGAAGATCCCTGCCGTTTTCCTCTCCCTCGATGCTGAGAAAGCATTTGATTGGCTTAATTGGTCCTTTATGCATTGCATTTTAAGAAAATATGGCTTCGCCGACTTCGGGGAAAAGGCAATTGGAGTGCTTAAGTCACATCCCCCAGCCTCGGTTGTAGGGGTTGGTTTTGCATCTAGAGTGTTTACAATTGCTAATGGGACAAGGCAAGGCTGCCCCTTATCTCCGCTATTGTTTGCGTTAAGAATTGTAACCCCTGGCTGAACTCATTAAAAGATCCCTGTGAATTTACAGCATAAATTTGAATAAGATAGAACATAAACCAATTATTTTTGCCGACGATATATTACTTTGTCTGACTGATCCAACAGAGTCCCTTAAAGAAGTGCAGAAAGTAATTGAAAGTTACAGTGCAGTTTCTAATTTTAAGATTAATATTGTGAAATCAGAAGTATTGTCATTTAACATTGGTCAGCCTCACATTAATATGCTTTGGCAACTGTACCCCTATAATTGGCACAATAAGAAGGTTACTCATTTGGATATTGATTTTTTTGCTACACCTAGGGACACGGTCGCAATTAAGTTTGATAATTTATATAAAAAATGTCTCTATGAATTTCTGATTGGAAAGGGAAGCAGGTCTCCTTTTTTGGCCATTTGGCAAATGTCAAAATGTCCCTTTTGCCCAAAATAATTTACCTTTTTCGTTCGTTACCATTGTATATTCCGAACTATCTTTGACAGGTATATTAATTTGGGCAAACCAATAAGAGTCAAAAAGAACATTTTGGCCAGACAATTTATTAGGGGCGGAATGGGTTATCCGTCTATAAAACTTTATTATGAGGCCACTAGTCTTTCTCATGTTATCCGTTGGCATGACCCGGAAGGTTCATATGCTTGGCACTTAATCGAAAGGGAATTAACAGTGGGTCGTGATCTTAGGAAACTCTTGCTGATGTATATTCCAAGGGACGACGTTTATGAAGGGGCATATGTTGCTAAAGATTAAATGAGAATTTGGAGAATTATTAACCATAAATATAATTTAGTGTTTCTTCCAAGTCCTTATACTCCACTTAGCATTTTGGCCAAGGAATTTCCTAATTCCTCAGTTAATTTGTGGGCCAAATGGGGTGTGTGTGTGTTTTGAAAGATCTATTTGTTATCGACTGTTTTGCCTCATTTGAACTTCTAGCAAAAAAAATCAGTCTGCCAAAAAGTTTTTGGCTTGATTATTCACAAATCAAAGTTTATATTCTTAAAAAAATATGAGATTACCTCCAATGCTACCCCGATGCCTTCTGAAATCTTATTATGGCACGGGATGGGGCCCACCTGATCTCAAAATGCCTTAATATCCTCAAGCAAACCTTTGAGAATGATAAGACATCTAAAATGGTTTTGAAGAAGAATGATATTTGGTTTAAAGCTTGCCGTGTTACTAAAAGATATATAAAAAGTTCAGCATATAGAGAAGTGTTCTTTAAGGTTCTTAGTAAATGGTATTTGGGACCCTTAAAAATATTTCTTCAAAGTAAACAGAATGATCAATATTGCTGGAGGAACTGCCGTTTTATTAGTTCTCATGCGCATGTTTGGTGGCACTGTCCCTGCATTCAGATTTTTTGGCGAGCTCTGGACCATCAGCTGTCATCTCGTGTAAGAGAAAAAATATTATTGAAAGTAGAAAACGTTATTTGTCATATTTTCGACTTTAAAGTGTCCGCAGAAAACAGGCTCTATTAATTCAGGTGATCAGTATCGCCAAATGGTTAATAGCTCAATTTTGGAAAAACAAACGTATTCCCCTGTGGTCAGAGAACCGTACAATATCAGAGCGTAGATAAATATCTGGATTCATCAAAGTTAACTAGTGTTAACGATGTTAAATGGAAACTTTGGGATCAGATGGACAATTAAGTCTCCTTTTGGGCGCATTGCCCAAGGTTTGCTGTGCAATGGGTTTCAGTGAGTGCTGGTTTGACTCTGAACATTATTTAATGTAAAAATATATATATTTTTTCCGATCAGGGGTTTTACTGCTCTTCTTGGTCCCAGCTCGTTTGTCCCTATTGCCTTTTTCCACCGATCGGCAATTGTTTTTTTGTGTTTTATTTTTTTCTCTTGTTTGTTTATTTGGTTTTCTGTAGGTAACTGGATAATATTTTGCTATGTTAGGAGAGGCAGGGTTAAGGACCTGGTTCAGACACAACTTTGGTTAGCGATATAAGTGATTTTTAAATAGTACAGGTGTGGTTGTATTTCATGTATTTATGGAGCCTTTTTCCCGTTTGTTTTGCGGATTGCATTTTTGTACTGTGTTTTATACTTTAATAAAAATAAAAAAAAAGTGCCATTTAGATCAATTTTAAGCTTCACAGATTATATAAAATCAGTTTTGTTCATTGCAAAGTTACTTCAGTCCTTGGGTATCATTCAATCCACTCATTTGGTAGCTGCAGCTATTGGATCTGGCTAGAGTATACCACTAAAGAAGAAGCCCATAATGGGTAAAATTAAAACACTGACAAAGTTATTGGTACCACCATGTTTCTTTGGTAATGCCAATGCTAACATTATCACATTGCAATGCCACCTCCTCTTGAAGCAGAAACTGAGAGTTGCAGCTACTAAGTACCAAGCAGATGAACTAAAGGATGACCTACAGTAACAGTAAATTTGTATAAAACCCCTCATTATTTTTAATGTCATCTGAGAAGATTCAAACAACAGCAATGTTTAATATATGATTCTACATTACTCCACTTTGCTTATTTATTCTATCCTTTCAGCAGCACTTGGCAAGGTAGCCCACTATCTCCATATAATTACATTGCTTGGTGTAGATGAAAATGCTTCTCCTTACTTTCTTCCACATTTGTCATCTGTGGGTCCATTCATGTTGCTCTAAACAAAGTAGAGTACCATCCTAGATAATCTGCTCCAACCATTTCATACCACTGTTGGTTTACTCAAATACAAAATGTTCTGTTTTTAATAATATCCACTTAATGGCATTATCCTATTACTACAAGTTGTCTACTTTCTTGGATTTGATATGAGTCATGGAGCTTCTCTCACACTTATGTTCTCTCTATCTCTTTTCAACAGGAAAAGTCAAATCAAAATACAGAATACCACATGATGAACTTGTTGTGTTGCACCCTACAGATCTTCTTTTCTGGAGTGGAAACCACCAGTACTACAATGACCTATTCTATTTTACTTCTCATGAAATTCCCAGATGTCCTTGGTAAGGACTGAACTACTGTTAAACTACTACGCTTAAGGGTCCCTGCAGTTCAACAAAAAATACACTTTACGATGCCCATTCATAAAATTATGAATGGAGCTCATATCAGCCTATAAAAATAATAGGCATTCGCGTATTAAGGTGTCCTAGCAAGAATAGCCCAAAATTAAAGGCCAGTTGACAAGGCAGTTACTGGGCCCAATTTACTCACAGGGTCTTACAAATCCCATTAACCTTCCTTGTATCCCCCTCCCTCCTATATTTATCTTTATATCCCTTACCTTGAGTCAGCAATTCCTTATAGTTCATAAGTAATGCTAATCCCATATTTGGTCACATGTTTGTCAAGTGTGTATCAAACTAATAACATTGGCAGCTGTGAAAGCCATGGTCATAAAACATTTTTTAGGTAAACCTGAATTTTTCAAGACATTGTTTATAAGTACAGGAATCCATTTTGTGTTTGTTACATCACTTTCTCAGAACTGAATCATGAGGATGGGGAATGATAGAACAGAGAGCCATTGTAAAGATAATTGGATACGTTTCAAATACACGCATTACCCATTTCCTCTAAATTCAACCAAAATCTCAAACTTTTCTTACTATCAGCCAAAGTCCAAGAAGAGATTGACAGAGTAATTGGTCAAAACCGCAGTCCACAGGTAAAGGACAGGAATGAGATGCCATACACAGATGCCGTCATCCATGAGATCCAGAGATTCAGTGACTTACTTCCTATGGGTGTTCCAAGGAAAGTTACACAAGACGTTGAGTTTCGAGGCTATAACATACCCAAGGTGGGTCTCTGAAATGTATGTAACAATTAATCAGTGCTCATAAGGACTTTGCACATATCTTCTATCTTATTCTCAATAGATTTACTCTCTAGGCCAATTCTCTTGGAAACATCAGTCATGGTCTTATCATTCCCAATATGGAGGTTCACATTTCATACTTTCTTGTTTTTTTCCAAGGACACCAATGTCTTTCCAATGCTTGGTTCTGTGCTTAAAGATCCGACTTGCTTCCCACAACCAGAAGAATTTAATCCAAATAACTTTCTGGACGAAAATGGTGAATTCAAGAAGAATGATGCCTTCATGCCATTATCTGCAGGTAGAAAATATCTACTAGTTAAAGATGTTAAAAAGTTTAAAAAAAAAGTTATTTTCAGTCCATTAAAACTTAAAATTGTGTTTTGTAAAGTTTTATGGGGCGTTCATTCATTAATACCATCTTTGATTTCCACAGGGAAGAGAAATTGCCTTGGGGAAGCCCTGGTCCGGATGCAGTTATTCCTCTTTTTGGTTACCATCGTGCAAAACTTCAGCCTGAAGTCTCCAGTCCCACCAGAGGAGCTGGACATAAAGCCCAATGTGTCGGGACTTGGCAACCTTCCAAAACCCTACAAACTTGCTTTCATTCCTCGTTAGTCATAGTAAATGATTGGCCAATATTACATGTACAGAGCTTTACCAAACTCTCTACTTCACATGGAAAATCGTCTAAGCAGGGATAAAATAGAAAATCTTGGTGGATACCGTCTTTTGATAGAACTATGATATGGTAATAAATAAGTGTATGGTACAGCATTTATAATCAATAAAAACCAGTAACTAGCTCATAATTTTTTTTATTTCCGGTAATTATTATTGTTGTTCAGTCCTTCAGTTGTGTTGACTCTCGGTGACCATATGGAAGCAGCCTGCCGGGCACATCTGTGTTTCTGATTGTGCTCAACCCTATGGTTTTCTTGACAAAGATACTGGAGTGGGTTGCCAGTTACTTCTGAAGGACCACACTTTATCTGACCTCTTTACTATGACCTGCCAATGTTGGGTGACTCTACATGGTATAGCTCACAGCTTCTTTAAAGTACACAAGCTCCTTCACCGCGACAAGGTAGCGATCCAGAAGGGGCCAGAAATTATAACATACAATAAAATAAGGATATAGAGCACAAGTCCATGCAATTTCTATTCATAAAAAGGTGATATAGCTTAGCCTCATTTGCATTTCACCCAGAATCTTTTGCATCAGCAGAAACTCTCAATAAATGTAGTAAAATCAGTTTCTGGTCTATTTGGGACATGTAGATGTACTTTTTTCCATGTATAATCAATGGATATTTCAGCCCACCTTAGCTTACTTTGTTGATGTCGGTAGCTGGAATATTTGGCATTTTTTCCAAAGAGTTTTCAATATTGACTCAACGATAAGATGAGACCACTTGCTTGCCTTCCTTCCAATATTGTTTATGAGTGAATTTTCATGTTATAACTTTTTTTGGGACATTACATATTGGGAGTGAATCTTAGACTTCAGATAAAATATTCTTAATATATGATTGAAGGAGCTTGGACACACTAAAATGTCCTTCATGGAGTGTAACTCTTTAAGGTTCGATATATATTATCTTTCCAAGCACCAAAAGATTATGTCTTCAAACTCATCTTTTGGAGAAAAGTTATTGATATCCCATTAATCCTTTGTCTGGGGTAAATCCCAAATTTTCATGTATACTATCACTGATATGTAGTATAGACCACTTTACAATGTCCATTCATAAAATTTTTAAATGGAGCCCAGTCAGCCAATAAAAATAATAGGAATTTAAGTACTAAGGTGTCTTAGCAAGAATAGCCCATAATTAACAGCCTGATGGGACCTCTTTACTCCCAATGTCTTACAAATCTCATTAACCTTCCTTGTATTCCCAGTATCTGGTCCCCTACCTTGAGTCAGCAATTCCTGATCATTCACAAGTAGCGCTAATGCCTTACGTGCTTATGTGGCCAGCCGGCCAATGTATGTGCAGTCCACTTAAGGTAGATGAGGCAGTTACATTGGCCTAGCATTGCTTAGGACAAACTGTTTTGATCCTGGACCCTCTTATATTACTTAGGACATTGCTCCAGCTCCCCTTATGTTGTGGCCGATCCAGAACAGTACCATAACTCTTTGGATGGACTAACCTCTTACCTATCCATTCACACTGTCCAACTACCCCAGGAGGATAACTAGTGGCAACATCTACACTCAATTTTTGTAAAACCATGCAAGGATTTAAGTGCAATGGCTACCATTAAGTCCATCCAAGTGAACTTTGTTAGTCTTACATTGGTCCAAATTGGTAAAGATGGACATAGTGGTGACTGGTGGACAGAAATGTTCCATTCCATTACTCAGGTACAGGTGCTGTGGAAGCAGGTAGGTGCTCCAGAAAATACCGGTAGAGAAAGGACTTCCCAGTTGGGAAATTACTTTTGGGTTATGGGGTGTCAATATGTCAATATTGTAATCCGAGCACAAGCAGTGGACCGACGAGCACCTTCTGAGGCAACTGAAGCATTGGTCATCCCATCTGAGGGAACTGGGGTAACTCCATTACCTGCTGTTGGGGACCAGGGGTAGTTTTGGCCAACGTAGAAGAATTTAAGAAAAAATTAAGCAAGGATAATACCTTTTTATGTATCTTATACTTAAAGTTTAGCGTTTTAGACTTTGGGATATGTTTGGAAATCCACAGACATGTCTATATGCAGTCAAATGTCAATCACCTGATATTCCCATTTGCAGGTTATATTTTTCTGACCACTGAGTGAAGATAACATTCTTCAATTTAGAGCCATTCACCTCACAATGACTTTCTATTAGATCTCTTCCCTCTCCTACTATAAAATAATCCTTGCACAGCGATACGGAATATGTTGGCACATTACAAATAAACAATAATTATATATATATATCATGTAAAGATATGAGTGAAAGAATAAAGGAGGAGCTACAAGTGGCGCGTGGGGAGCGCACAAATATGAATGGCCTAGGGCAACATAAAACCTAAATACATCCATTATCTAAATAGTAGCGTGCCAAGTGTCTGAGAACATCAACACTTCCTATTGATCAATTAGTAGACGTGAAACCTGATCTTCATGTTGTTCCACCCACAGCTATATTTCTTCTACCACTATATACAGAGATGAGTCAGTCTCTCCTGGCTCACCTGCCATTGACTTGTGGATTGAACCATGGAATTCTCAGTGGATCTGGTTCTTCTCACTCTCTGAATCTCCAGTCTTATTTTTATTGAGTCTTAAGACAGTATGGAAGAGAAGGAATATTCCTCCAGGTCCCACACCTCTTCTAATTCTGGAGAAGATCCTACAAATTTCCAGAGGAGGAATTGTAAAATCTTTGATGAAGGTAAGTTGGTGAGAAGCCACCAGTAAAAAAAATGAGCTTGGAGCATGCAGAGGAAATGTTTTTAGAGTTGTATCAATGTTGTTATATGTCCTCCACTCTAGACCAATAAGGAGGCAGCAGAGTTAAGGGTTGATGGAGAGCACTGATCTGAAGCAGTTATGGGAGTGCCCGCTGAATACCGCTAACCAGGCCCAGTCTTGGAGGAGACCCACCAGCGGAAACCAGCGCAACTCTCCGCCTGCTGCCCACTGCGTAGAGGAGGAGGAATGTTGGGGCGTCCTGCACAAGCCAGACCCCGTCCAAGCTGCCCACCGGGATAACCGACAACAACACCGGCAACTCGTCAAAGTGAACGGGAAGGAGGTCAGTGGTCTGCGGGATACCGGTGCAACCATGACATTGCTCCAAAAGCACTTGGTGTCTGAGAACCAACACACCGGAGACACTGTGGCTATAAGAGTAGCCGGAGGCGCTGTGTTTTGCCTACCCGTTGCCCGGATACATTTGGAGTGGGCGCTCGACATGTGAATGTGGGGATCATGAGGGATTTACCAGCTGATGTCCTCCTTGGAAATGACCTGGCCCCTCTTATCTCTGCATACGCTCCCATGTGTCTCGCCGAAGTTAATGCTGTGACGACCCGGGCCCAGACCCGTGCCGCTGAGACCGACCCACCTGCTGCTGAGACCCAGGTAAGACGCTCTACCCCGACTTGACCTTAGATCAGACCCCCTTAGGCTGGGATACCCCAGAGACGTACGGGAGGGAAACCCGGGAGGACCCGACCCTGGAAAAGTATAGGGCTAGGGCAAAGGCTGGGGAAGAGGGAGTAGATGGGGAGCGTTACGTATGGGTGGGGGACAGGCTGTATAGGATCCCTAAACCTTCCCAGAAAAAGAATACCCCTCCGCAGAAACGGCAACTGGTGGTGCCTGCGAAATACCGAAAGGAGATTCTGCGGATTGGGCATGATGTGCCATTAGCTGGACATCTAGGCACCCGCCGCACAGCTCATAGGATCACTCAAAATTTCTTTTGGCCCAATTTTAACCGAGATGTGCGGGTATACTGTAGCACTTGTGACACATGTCAACGGGTGGGTAAACGGGGGGATCACCCAAAAGCTAGGCTTATGTCTATGCCTATCATTGGGGAACCCTTTTCCCGCATAGCCGTTGACATTGTGGGTCCCCTGGCCAGGGCTAGCCCATCAGGTAAGAAGTATATTATCACCGTGGTGGACTATGCCACTCGTTACCCAGAGGCAGTAGCGCTGTCTAATATTGAGGCAGAGACAGTAGCTGATGCACTGGTTAAGATTTTTACTAGGGTAGGGTTCCCTCAGGAGATTCTCTCCGACCAGGGAACTCAGTTTACCGCTGGGCTCACCCAGCAGCTGTGGAAGGTGTGTGGCATTAAACCGCTGCTTAGCTCACCATATCACCCACAGACTAACGGTCTCTGCGAGCAATTTAATGGCACCCTCAAGCAGATGTTGAGGACCTTTACCGACACTTGCAGAGACTGGGAGCGATTCCTGCCTCATCTGCTATTTGCATACAGAGAGGTGCCTCAGGAATCTACTGGGTTCTCCCCCTTTGAGCTACTCTATGGGAGAAGGGTCCGCGGACCCCTAGATCTCATTAGAGGACACTGGGAGGGAGAGACAGAACAGGAAGGAACTCCCATCGTGCCATATGTTCTGGAACTCCGGGACCGCATGGAGAAACTGTCCCTAATAGCAAGGGGGAATCTCCAGGCGGCCCAGGGGAGACAGAAGAGGTGGTACGATCGGGGTGCCCGACAGCGGGTCTTCCAGGTGGGGCAAAAGGTTTTAGTGCTTAAATCTGTGAAGACGAACAAGGTGCAAGCATCTTGGCAGGGCCCTTATAAGATAGTAGCTCAGGTATGTGATACTACCTACCTTATAGCCAGCTGTGCAGATGAAAGGATTCAGCGATCCTTCCATGTGAATATGCTGAAGGAGTATCAGGAGAGACCAGAAGATGTCGCTGCAGTGTGTGCACCGGCTGCAGGTGACCCAGAGAATTTACCCCTGCCTTACTTATTAGAGAATGACCCCCAGACTGACCTCCCCAGCCTTGTACAGCTAGGGGATCGGTTAAGCCCCACAGAGAAGGTACAGGCCAAACAGCTTCTGTGGGAAAAGCAGGCGACGTTCTCCCAAGAGCCAGGCTACACTACCCTAGCTGTACATAAGGTAGAGACCTCTGGACAGAGTCCCTTACGACAGCCACCCTACCGTATCCCTGAAGCAGTCCGAGAAGGAATGCGGAAGGAGATACAGGAGATGACTCGGCTTGGAGTCATCGAACCCTCGGACAGCCCTTGGGCCTCGCCTGTAGTCCTAGTGCCTAAGAAAGATGGGACCACCCGGTTCTGTGTGGACTACAGGCGGCTCAATGAGCGGACCACCACTGACGCCTACCCAATGCCCCGGGTAGACGAGTTATTAGACCGTATTGCCAGGGGACGCTATCTGACCACCATAGACCTGTGTAAGGGCTACTGGCAGATTCCCCTGGCCGGGGATGCTATCCCTAAGTCGGCCTTCGTCACCCCCTTTGCCCTGTACCAGTTTAAGGTCATGCCATTTGGGATGAAGAATGCTCCGGCTACCTTCCAGCGTATGGTGGATAGACTTCTCGATGGCTTCCAGGAATTTGCTTGTGCATACCTGGATGACATTGCGGTCTACAGTGAGTCCTGGGAAGAACACCTGGTACATGTAGGGATGGTTCTGGACAAGATTCGGGCCGCTGGCCTGACCTTGAAACCAGACAAGTGCCATCTAGGCATGGCTGAGGTACAGTACCTGGGTCACCGAGTGGGGTGTGGGAGCCAGAGACCTGAGCCAGCCAAGGTAGAGGCAGTGGCTAACTGGCCCACACCTATCACGAAGACCCAGGTTCTAGCCTTCTTGGGGACAGCAGGGTACTACCGACGTTTTGTCCCAGACTACAGTACTATTGCCAAGCCCCTGACTGACCTGACGAAAAAGAATTTACCTAAGCAGGTCCTGTGGTCTCCAGCTTGTGAAGCCGCGTTTCAGGCACTGAAGCAGGCTCTTGTGAATGCCCCTGTCCTGGCTGCTCCAGTCCCTAACAAACGTTTTCTTGTTCATACAGATGCTTCCATGTATGGACTGGGGGCAGTGCTGAGCCAGGTCGGGTGAAGATGGAGGAGAGCACCCTGTTGCATATCTCAGCAGAAAGTTATTACCTCGGGAAGTGAGCTATGCGGCAGTGGAAAAGGAGTGTTTAGCCCTGGTCTGGGCATTAAAGAAGTTGAGCCCCTATTTATACGGACAGGAATTTTCACTTATAACGGACCACAATCCCCTTGTCTGGCTTAACCGGGTCTCAGGAGACAATGGTAGGCTGCTGCGGTGGAGTTTAGCCCTACAACCTTATAACTTCACCATCAGCTACCGACCCGGTAAGCAGAACGGGAATGCTGATGGATTGTCCCGGCAAACGGACATCCCTACCACCTCCTAGTCCGGTCATCCCCAAGTTGACCCGCCAAAGGGTCAATCCGGGTCTGCCGGAGTGTCCCACATGGAGGGAGCCGTGTGAAAGATCCATCTGCATAGTATAAATATTAAACGTGTATGTACCCCTAGCCATGGATAAATCCCTTACAATGTCCCCCCATGCATGATGTTTATACTCATTTTAATGAGAATCAGGTGATAGACTCAATGTGATGGGTGAGTGGTATGTGAGTGGCATGACCGGTGAGTTATGGGGACAAATATGAATATGTGTTACAGATTAGTACCAGCCCCATCTATGAGCGTGTAGTGACTGGTGCCAGATGGTTGGAGGGCAAAGGTTATCTAACATGCACTGCAGAAGGGCAGACATACAGGCACCAACTATATGGCCTGTCTACAGGGTTTCTCTGCCCCAGAACCAGGGGCAGAGAGAGAGAGAGATGCATGTTCTTCCTTCTCCTACCTGGGCAAAAATGAATTAGGTTGACGCCCCTAAAGGCGGCCCCGGGGGCGGACACTAAAAGTTCCCACAGATTAGCCCCGTCTGATTAGACAAAGGTAATTAACTGATTGTAAGAGTTACTCCATTGGCCCAGGGGGGATGGGGATTTGGCTAAAGGTAGCCACTCCCTATAATGTGTGGTGCAAGGTTTTAAATAAACTGAACCCATTCAATAAACTGTTCTTAATTTTCATCACAACTTGAGTAAAGATGTATTATTGACCAAAGGACATGCTGGTAGTAAAGATCGTCAGACTTACTATCCAGGCTGCACAACGCACACTACCCAAATGCTAGGACATATAGGTCTTTGTACCGTTACATTATTTATATGTTTTTTTTTATAATAAGGAACATTATTATTATTATTATCTTTATTTATATCGCACCAACATATTCCGTAGCGATGTACAGGGGGTTAGTACATGGCAAAAAACAAACTTAACACCTTAAAGAATGGAGGGCCCTGTTTTTGAGCATATAATGAAATGTACATAGTGCTTGTTTCCAAGACACGGACACACAATTGAAAACTCGCAAACTAACAATCTAAGGGATGAATGTTAAAGTCCATATATAGGAAGGCTTTACACTATATTAACATAAAAATCCAATCTTACAGTGGCCTTTTAAGGAAAGCTCTTGTTGGACAATGATAGGTCAACTGTTTTTTATGATTTTTGACTTAAAAAGTGAACACAATATTGTCCTTCAAATAACTTTTGGCCTTCTTCTTTATGTAGTTGAGTGAAAAGTATGGTGATGTGTATACAGTCTACCTGGAGAGCTCTTGAAGGTTTTATTGCCCAAATGTAATTTTAATCATATGGAGTGTCCATGATTCATACTGTTGCTTGGCCAGATTCTAGGTTTCTTCTCATGCTGATGTCATTGTTGGATACCAATCTTCAAAGAATGTTGGAAACACACCAGTGAGATAATAGTTTTACGGTTGGCTCATTGGGTTTACCATTGAAATATTCTCAATATTTTTGAAGGTGCAGTAAAAATATTCTGTATCCTAGACTCCATTTTGAATCCTTGCCGGTACCTTAACCAGGCCACTTGTACCATTATGTTCTCTATCATGTTTGGCAATCAATGCGAATATGAGACTGAAGAACCATTATGTCCTGTATAAATGAGACATTTAGGATCATAAGTTCGTCATGGGGATAGGTAAGAAATATCCAAGGGAAGTCACACAGTCCCAAAGAACCTCCAGTAGGATAGTTCAGTTCCCAACTACGTCCAAGATTATGCTACTGTTTTATGTTATTAGATCTCTACATAAGGGTGTATATGGATCAGATCCAGAGATATGTTGATCTAGTTCCAATGGGCTTTGCAAGGAAAACTCTACATGATGTCCGGTTTAAAAGATACATCCTATCCAAGGTGGATGTTCAGAATAGGAAAAACGTAACATTTGCCCAACTAGTCAGTTATTAGCACCATTATTCTTCCAACAACTGATCTTAACTTCACTGGCCTGGTAGTTGCCCTCAAACAAAGTAAGGCAGCATAATAATATATCATGGTAGATAACCTTCCATAGTTCAGTGGCTTCTTTGCATAGTTGTAGGCTTGTGCTATGAAATTGACATTGAAATAGCATCAGTTGTACATTAATATGGACATTTTCTAGTATTTGTATACAATGAACCTCCAGGCCCTTGGAATCCGATCTCCTCCCTTTGATGGCCAATAGCTCAATTCAACCATACAAACTTCCTGGATGAAAATGGTGAACGGAAGAAGAACAATGGTTTCAGGCCTCTCTCTGCAGGTAGACAATGTCTACTTAATGGGCTAACTGGATTATAAAGTCCAGGTGTAGAGAATGTGAAGTTTATTCAAAGGGTCCTGGAGGTTGCTTCTAGTCTCTGAAAAAAGTATCTTATAAAGCTCCTATAAAATATTTCAATGGGTGCTCCTCTCCTAAATGTATATCAAAGTTTTCATGACACTTGGATGGCCATCCACTGAGGAAATATTTCTATCATATAAAATTATTTATAAAAAATGATTTCTAAAAAACTACCTACTGATTCCAACTCACACCCATACACACATATGGTCACAATTCATAAAACGAGCAACTTTAGAAAAAATAGAGCTAAATATACACACAAGACATAGAAGTCACATTGGTCTCTGTTTCAGGCAATACAGATGTGCTCCATATTAATTGCTGTCTGCCTTCTCTTCATATCTACAGTATTTAACTACTTCAGCTGGCTTGTAGCTTACTGTACACAATATGCCATTTAGGAACCTGTTTAGGGTTAAAAGCTAATCATTAAGTTAAAGGGTCGATGCCCACTGTGCCGATTCCTCCATTTCACCCTAGGCCATTGCCAATGTTACCTGGGTCTTGAAACAGGCAGGTCAGCCATTGTCTGGTTGGTACTTCCATAGCTGACTTTAATCATTGGGAAATGGAAACATTTTTAAACCCGTAACATACAGCCTCCCGAAGCCTTTGATCTTTCACGTCCTCAAGAGTTACAATGGCTAAAATTCAATTGCTCCAATTCCTCAAGCCCACAAATGTTTTCACACCCGTAAATGGAGAATATCCTACGAGTACTAAAGCAGACTCGCAAGGGGGTTAAACACCTGATCGTAGCACTGTAAATGCAAATAAACAATCACTACTGCGCTGTAAATGATGGGGAAAGCGATGATAGACATTAGATTTAATTGCACAACAAGCCCGCAAATCATTGGTAAAAGAAAATGTATTTTTATGTTTCATTTCTGGGTATTAATGAGTTAATACATATCAGGCCACTCATATGGACTAGAACAGTATTGGCATTCATTTTTATTATTTTTTATTTTGAGGGTTACGAGTCTGATCGACATGATTGACATGTAACCTCCATGTTTTACTGCCCTAATGATGGCGGTCTCATTTTCTATTGGCTGTTCCGATATGGGAGGTTAGGGTCTTGCTTAATTGATCATATTCCCGCCCTGAACTGCTACGGACCATTGCATGGCTTACCGAGTCGGCTTTCAAAATGAATAGCATCGCAATCTGAGATGAACGATGACATACAGCCACGATCCCGAGAGAGGCGGGCTTGCAATTGAATCGGGTTCTAGGCTTATGGGGAAAGATACATAGAGATATAACTGTGTTAGTAACTGTGCTTGGAACGTTCTATGTTATGGACTCCTCATTGGATTTGACTCTTCTTCTCACTCTCTATATCTCTAGTAAAGAAGAGAAGGAATCATCATCCAGAACCCACACCTCTTCCAATGTTGGTGACCATCCTACAAATTATCAGAGGAGTAATGGTAACATTTTTGATGAAGGTAGGTTGGTTAGAAACCACAAGTTTAAGGGAAAAAAAAACATTTTGGTGATAGAGAAGAGTCTATCAACTCAAATTGTGGCAATCCCTTTCCTTGCCATAACCCTTTAGAGAAACCTTTGCTTCCACTAAAACTTTCTTCCTCCCATGTATCTGCCTTCTGATGGATACTTACTAAATTTCTTCTGCAATTTTGTTACACTGGATCATGTGACCCCAGTGGCCCAATCAGGTAATGGACATACCCCAGGGCCTTCAGATCTTGTGATGCCACCAGAGGGGCAGGTCGGGCCACTGCTTGTGCTTCGGTGACACTTTCGACTTATCGACACTCCCTAACCCTCAAGTCATTTGTTAGTAGTATGTCACCTGGAAGTCTTTGATTACCCCTACTTCCAAAGGTTCCTTCCCAGATCACAGTTCATGTGGGCCTGAGCAAAGGTAATGGATTTGTTTTTGCCACCAGCCACCACTACATCCATCTTTCTCATTAGGGCAACTCTAAGACTAATGAAGTAGTAGAAGGTGGATAACTGTAGTGGCAGCCCCAGTGTACCTACATTCTTGCATGGTTTGTCCATCCACAGCAACTGGATGTAGATGCTGCCACTGGTTATGCCCCTTCTGGATTGTCCTCATCATAAGGGGAGCCAATCCAATTCTCATTATTCTGCCCTAGACTAATCATGCTATCCAAGTTGTAGAAAGCAATGTCCTCTTTTGTCTTGATTGAAGCCATTGTCCTCATCTTGTAGGACCTCCATGGCATGCATCTTAGTTGGAGGTCCTGCAAGTGAATAAAATAATAAAACATGAAATACACTCATAAACATTATTGGAAGGAAAACAAGCAAGTGGTCTCAACTTATGGTTAAGTCAATTTTGAACACTCTTTGACAAAAGGCCAAAGACTCTAGCCATAGCCATCAACTTCATGCTACCAATGAAATGTATGTATTCCTTACAAACTAATTTTTGATCATACCTATAGGTTGCTTTCAGTTATCCCCTCACTCAGGAAGGCAACAGGAAACAGGGTGACAAGAAGATAATGTTCTCTCAATAAAACACACCGTTACTATGTGTTCCAAGAGAGCATAACCTTTATTTCAGCCTCGGACATTTTATTCCTTACATTAAACAATAAAACAAGGGGTCACTTTGCCTAAGCAAAAAGAGTTAAGCAAGTTTCGAGGGTTTGACTTTCCTCCCTGTCCTTTTTTTGCCAATTAGTGGTCTTCTGATTAGCTCTGTGGGTCAGGCCTTATACATTTGGGGTGATTTGACCAGACTGGGGAATGGTGCTTGTTTCATGTATAGAATGGAGTTGAAGGAACTCTGCATCCCCCATGGCTTGTGGCCACCACTCTGTTGGGGACCAGCCCCCTAGGTCTCTTTGGCCGGCTTATGTGCTAATGAAGTTAAGCCCTTACAATGGCCAAATGGCCAGACCTTTTCATAGGGGCATAGACTGGCTGGTTATACAGTGCCCTTGTAAGACGAATGGGGGGATCATTAACTAGCAGAATGTGGAGCAGACAAGGCACTCTTAGCTCCCTCCATAACTTATGAATTGGGCCCAATAGTATTAAGTGGAAAGTTTAGGCTAGACGCTAGTCATAAATCACATGTCAATTAGTGGTTAACCACAAACAAAGGATCAAAGGGGTACTAGTTACAAGCTGACACCACTTAAGCGAGGAATGAAAGCAACCTTGTAGGGTTTTGGAAGGTTGCCAAATCCAGACACATTGGGCTTTATGTCCAGCTCCTCTGGTGGGACTGGAGACTTCAGGCTGAAGTTTTGCAAGATGATAACCAAAAAGAGGAATAACTGCATCCGGACCAGGGCTTCCCCCAAGGCAATTTCTCTTCCCTGTGAAAATCAGAGATGGTATCATTGGATGAACGTCCTATAAAACTTTCCAAAACGCAATTGGACAAAAAATAGTTGTTATTATTTTTAACTAACATCTTAAACATCTGTAACTAGTAGATAGTGTATACCTGCAGACAATGGCATGAAGGCATCATTCTTCTTGAATTTACCATTTTCATCCAGGAAATGATTTGGATTAAATTCTTCTGGTTGCGTGAAGCATGTCGGATCTTTGAGCACAGAACCAAGCATTGGAAAGACGTTGGTACCCTAGGAAACAACAAAAACAAAAAAGCATGAAATGTGCACTTTTATATTGGAAATGGTAAGACCTTGACTGATGTCTACAAGAGAGCTGGTCCAGGGAGTAAATCTATTGAGAGTAACTAATTAAACTATACAATTATGCTCTGAGAAGATATGTGACTAAATCCTGATGAGCACCCATGAATTGTTACATCTGATCAGGACACCCACCTTGGGGATGTAATATCCTTGAAACGCCACGTCTTGTGTAGCTTTCCTTGGAGCACCCATGGGAAATAAATCGATGAATCTCTGAATCTCATGGATGACGGCATCAGTGTACGGCATCTCGCTCCTGTCCTTTACCCGTGGATTGCGATTTTGACCAATGACTCTGTCAATCTCTTCTTGGACTTTGGCTGATAATGTTATTATTATTATTATTATTATCATCTTTTATTTGTATATTTTCTTTTTTGAGGCAGTAGGAGTCTAGTGGAGAGAGGCAAGGAGTTCCAGATAGTCGGGATAGCACAAGAAAAGTCCCTCCATCTATGTAATGTGTTAATATTGTTTTGCCTTGATCACAAAGTATGTATAGCACTACGGAATATGTTGGCAAGTTACAAATAAATGATAATAATATATACAGACACACATATATGCACACACACATAGATATAGATATATAGGAGTGAGAAGTGCAAAAAACATATGGTGCCCTCTCCCTCCTGGGTAGAGGTTGATTTGAGTGTCCTCTACATAGAGATGGTACTGAAATCTAAATCTTAAAGGTTTTATTATGGGTTACCAAGGAAGGATGTATAGATGAAGACCAGGACGGGGTCTAGGACTGAACCTTGGGGTATGCCAACAGGTAGAGGGAGAGGTGAAGAAGAGGTGCCAGAGAAAGAGACATTTTTCCAGGTGGGATGTGATGCATGAGAATAGTGTCACGGATGCCAAGAGACCAGAGAGTTTGGATTAGCAGAGGGTGGTCAACTGTGTCAAAGACGGTGGAGAGGTCCATGAGAATTAGAATAGAGAAGCAACCCTCGGACTTGGCGGTTAGCAAGCCATTGATGACTTTTGTGAGAAGTGCATTTGTAGAGTGTTGGTCCCGGAAGCCAGATTGGGAGGAGTCAAGAAGAGAAGGTAATGAGTGTAATTATGGCATGTTTGAAAGAGGATGGGAACTGTGTGAAAGCTGGGATAAGTGTAGGAGAGAAGGAAGGGATTAGCTGTGATGGAATAGGATCATGTGGCCAAATTGTGAGATGAGAGGTTGATAGTAAAGTAAATACTTCATCCTCAGTTACAGGGTCAAAAGAGTCCATAGCGGGTATCTTCTCTTGAAACTGCAGTGGTCTTTTAAGCATAGCAGTTTAATCGTAGTTAGAGGCATTCAGTTGATAAATGTACGTCAGGGGATATTTTCAATGTATCTATAAATTTGGAAGGGTGCTTACCAAGGACATCTGGGAATTTCATGAGAATTAAAATAGAATAGGTCATTGTATTACTGGTGGTCTCCACTCCAGCAGAGAAGATCTGTAAGGTGCTACACAACAAGTTGGTCATGTGATATTCTGTGTTTGGATTTGACTTTTCCTGTTGAAAAGGGACAGAGAGAACATCAATGAAAGAATGAGAGAAGTATGGTGGCTCATAAAAATCCAAGAAAGTAGACAACTTGTAGGAATAAGATGACACCATTAAGTGGCTAATATTAAATACAAAACATTTTGTATTTGAGTAAACCAATAGTGGTACAAAATTGTCAGAGCATTATCTGGGATGATACTCTACTTGGTAAACACCAACATGAATGGAAGCACAAATGACATATTTGGAAGAAAGTGATAAGAAGAATTATGCTATACACCAAGCCATTAAAATATGTAAAGAGGAGATAATGGGCTACCCTGCCAAGTGCTTCTGAAAGGATAGAATAAAAAAGTCAGAATGGAGTAAAGTAGAATCATATATTAAAAAGTGCTGTAGTTTGAATGTTCTAAAATCTAGTCTTATGTGAGAAAATTGGTGAAGAACAGAATACATGCAGAAGTCTTGAATAAATAAACAAATAAACCCTATAACCATATTGTATGACCACTAGAGGGTTCCTTTATCTACTTTATCTAACGCTCTTATACCTTCTCACCTTTTCCATTTGGATTAAGAATGCATCAACATAACTTGATGGGTTATTCAGATCCAACATCTTCTGGTTAATCTCAATCCTCTTCTCTATAAGCTTCTGAAGCTTCTTAAAGATTTGGAACAACCTCTGGTGCCCACCGGGAAGAAACCTCATGATTCTAGGAAACATTTCATAAATCTAGAAAAAAAATTATTGGTTTTAAAATGGAGAATCCTTATAGAACATAAAAAAGTTGAATTTTAGTTGATTTAATGTTGGACTTTATCCAGTGGATGACCAATTAGGCATCCTTCACAAATGAATTTTTCTTACCTGCCCCCATATTGAACACAATATAGAAAATGCTTCATGAATATACAAAAACATGTTGTTAATATCATCATCTTCATTCTCCTGTCGTTGTCCAAACATAATGGTGAAGAGGGTATGACTGTTAGCCCTGCTGAAGTGATTATGAGGGTCAAATGGGGTTCCTAGGGCAGAAATGAAGATTTCAGAGTTTGTAATAATAGAATCAAGTCAATTGAGTTAAAGTTATGGTTAGATATGAGCATATATATTTTATGTTGATGATAATTTTTTTACCATAATTTCCATATCGTCTGAACTAACCTTCCATCTTCCTCAGTTCAGCCAAAAGGTACCCCAGTTCCTCTAGAGTCCTGTCCTCTGTAGTCTTCTTCCCCATACCAAAACCTCTCATGGTGTTGATTGCGAAACGTCTCATCTCCCTCCACCTTTCCATGTCGTTTGTCATTATCACTCCTGAATCATGGAGGAGGAAACTATTGAAGCACAAAGTTCTAGACACATTTTAATGATGACATTAAGGCATGTTTTATGAGCCAGATCTTCTAGTATGAAGGAATGCAGTAGACCAGGATGGAGATAGAGAGGCACAGAAACAAATCAAGACAGAAAACAGTGATTGAGGGGGAGTGATTGAAAGAAAGTGTGAGAGACAGAATGAGATGGAGATAACCACTAAAATAACCACATGAGAACCATAGAGAGAGACATATATTTCAAGTCTAACCATAATTTTTGTAGCATATGTCCAACATAGATATTTCTCCTCGACCCAGGAATTCATCTCCTCTATTCACCAGGATCTCTTTTACCATCTTGTAACCAGTGACTATCACCACTGGACGGGACCCCAGGTAAATTGTGAAAACATCTCCATATTTTTCACTCAACTGCAACAAGTAGAACATAAGATAGCGTGGTGCAATACCATTATATTTTTAGTTATCTAGATCGTAAATAGTTATGACTAAAGGTTCACTGCCAGACATGGTCAAAGTAACAGCGTGTATGGTCAAGGAAAGCATGTATGGTCAAATAAAGCTTGTATGGTCAAAGTAAGAAAGCGTGTATGGTCAAAGAAAGCTTATATGGTAAAAGTAAGAAAGCTTGTATGGTCAGAAAGCTAATATGGTCAAAGAAAGCTTGTATGATCAAAGCTTGTATGGCTCTTTAGTGGACATACATTTATAAATGAATGTTAGCTAGAATAGGGATAGGGAAAAGGTCTGGAAGCAGGGGGTGAATCTACCAGTGGTGCAGGTGGTGAGGTGCAACAGAGCCCTCCTCTAGTGGGGAGCAGTGCTGTGTAATGTTTTTTTCTGGTTATCTGTAACAGGGAGCAAGGGCTGCAAAGTGGCAGCAAAGTACAGGGTAAATAGGTTCTGTGAGGGAGGAAGAAAGGAGATATGGATGGGTGCTATGAGAGGTGGGTGAAGAGGGGTTGGGTGCTGTGTGGGGATGGACGCTGAGATGACATGACTGCTGGAAAGAAAATGGGTGTTATGAGTGGAGCAGCAATGGGTAAGGGTCTTGGGAAGGTTTGCTGTTATAGGAAGGGGTCTGCGGGACAGGAGCAGTTATGGAAAAGGGTCTGGGGAAGGAGCACTGAGTGATTTGGTTCCGACGGGGCCAAGTGCAAAACATTTTTTACAACACCCCATCTCACCCCATTCCCCCCTATAGGCAAAGAAAAAGAAAATGTGCATCACCAAATGCAATCACAACCCTGTATAAATATAAACCCTCCAGTCACACCCACAACTTCCAAGAAAGTATCATGGCGACCATCAGGGGCCAGAAGAGGTTTCACCATTTATTTTATTCTAATTAAAACTATCCTTATGGATTTTAGTTAGACTTAAAGGGCCTTATGGATTTTAGTTAGACTGAAAGGGCCATATTCGGGAGATAAGTAAGTGAGGTCGCAAGCTAATTTGCTGTTCAATTAGCGTCTTATTGCGGGCTCCGATCGGCTTTCGAGTTACGGCCTTGAAAAAATGGTGATGGTTAAACTCGTAACTTACAGCCTCCAGAAGCCTTTGATCTCTCAGTTTCTCAAGGCCAAAAATAGCGAAATCGCTATTCAATTGCTCAGTTTCCCCAAGCCCGCACATGTTTTCACACCCGTAAACTGCAAATGAAGGAAAAAATCCTACAAGTGCTAGAGAGTACCCTCAAGGGGGTTAAACACCTATTCGTAGCACTGTAAATGCAAATATCAATGAGTTAATACATATCAGGCTATCCGCATGGACTAGAACAGTAGTGGCATTCATTTTCATAATTCTTTGTTTTGAGGTTTTGCGAGTCTGATCGCATATCGCACCCCCAAGCCTAATTAATTGACATGTAACCTCCATAATTTACTGTCGTAATAATCATTTTCTATTGGCTGATTCGAAATGGGCCGGTACGGGCTTGCTGAATTGATCATGTTCCCGCCCTTAACATCTCCAAACCAGTGCATGATTTACGGTTTTGGCTTTGGGCCCATAACTTGCGGGCTTAAGCAATTTAATAGCATTACAATCGGAGACGAACTGGAGCCCGCAACACATTCGCAGACATTCGTCTGCCTGCGATCGAGTTGCGGGCTTTGAATTGAATATGGCCCAAAATTTTTATAGACATTGAGGGCCATATTCAATTTGAAGCCCACTACTAAATCGTAGTAAGCCATATGTGCTGCGGGTTCCTGTTTGCTATTCAATTGCTCAAGCCCAAAAGTCACGGGCCTAAAGCCAAAACTATAAACCATGCACTGGTTCAGAGCAATTCAGGGCGGGAACATGATTTCAAATCAACCATTAGAAAATGAGACTGTCATTATTACAGCAGTACAACATGGAGGGTACATGTCAATCAATTAGGTTCGGGGGTCCGATATGCGATCAGACTCACAAACCCGCAAAATAAAGAATTATGAAAATAAATGCCAATACTGTTCTAGCCTATATGGGTGGCCTGATATGTATTAACTCATTGATACCCAATATCGATTTACCCCTGAAATGACACATAAAATTCAATGTTATTTCCTGCAGATTTGCGAGCTTGAGACTGTTGTGCAATTCATTCTAATGTCATCATTTTCCCCATTATTTACAGTGCAGTAGTGAGTTGTTATTTGCATTTACAGTGCTACAAATAGGTGTTTAACCCCCTTGTGGGTCCTCTCTAGCACTCATAGAATTTTCTCCTTCTTTTGCCATTTACGGGTGTGAAAACATTTGCGGGCTTGGGGAAATTGAGCAATTGAATAGCGATTTACGATTTTAGCCATCGTAACTCTTGCGAAAGTAAAACATCAAAGGCTTCGGAGGCTGTGAATTATGGGTTTTCCCAACAATTGAAGAGGGGTTGGTCCTCTTCCAATGCTCTCTCTTTATTCTCATTTCACATTCTCTAGACCTATTTATCCTTTCTTCCTTTCTCCATCTCCTTCGCTATTTCTTTCCCTCACTATCTCCCTGTTCCATCTTTCTTCCTTTGCACTCTTCATTTTTCTTGTCCTAAATCATAACGCTCTTTCCTTTTAACTACCCTGCTCTATACCCTCTCTTTCCCAGTAGATCCGGTCTATGTCTCTCTATTAATCTACCTATCTCTCTTTCACCATCCCTTCTTCCTACCACCCCTCTCGCTGCCTCTTGGTTTTTGGAAATCTTGACTCAATTCCAACTTCTTCTCCAACATTGGACATTCTTGGTAACTCACCACCATCAGGGATTTTGCGATCTCCCCACTCTTAATATGAAGAAGATTCCCCAACAATGGAAGAGGAGTTGGTCCAGGGGGGAGATTCCCTCTCTTCCTGTAGGACTTCAGTCCCAAGAAGAAGATGAGAAGGGGAATGGAGAGAGCGAGGAGGAGAGCTGCATCCATGATAATATTTACAACGTAGTGTTATTATTAAATGTGTGTTTACATATATAAATGGACCACACCTTAAGACAGTAACGCGGAAGTGGAGTAATTATGCAATCATAATTCACTCTTGTTATACAATTCCTTATCCAGGCAAAAAACAATGAAGGGAGAGAATGAAGGAAGAGAATGAATATTTAGCAGCAATTTTAATAAGCCATTTTTTTTATAATGCCCTCACAGATAGTCCGGAGCAGATCTGTGACTTTAAGGGCCACATAAGGTGACAGATTATATAAACGGAATAGCTTTGCATTACTTTCTCAACACCCAACTACTTAACTTCTTCATAACCACATAATTTGCGTATTGCAGATCAAAGAAGAACTTAAAAGGGTGAACTTGATGGACTAAAAGTATTTTTTCAACCTCAATTATGATGTAACTATATATAACAAATATAATATAAGAAACTAGCGACTTGCCCGTCAAAAATGACGGCAATAAAAACTGAAGCCTGGCAATGCTGTTTGCCACACAATGTAAGCCTCTCCCCCTCTACTTTACTGGCCTTGTGATGAGCGCCTTTGGCGCTCATCACAGGCCTTGCAATGACCCCCTTTGGAGCTCATTGCGAGTCTCTCACTCTGTCTACTTCCTCCCTCGTGTCTTATTTCCCCCCTCCTCTCCCTCCCTTGTGTCTCCTTCCACCTCGTCTACCTCCTTTGTATCTCCTGCCCCCCTGTGTTTTTACCTCCCTCTCCCTCCCGTGTCTCTAAACCCCTCCCCTGTGTCTCTTTCCCCCTTCTCCCTCCTATGCATCTCTTCCCCCCCCTGTGTCTCCCCCAACCCTCCCATGTGTCTGTTCCCCCCTGGCCTGTGTCTCTTTCCCCCTCCCCCTGTGTCTGTTACGGCCTTCCTCGTGTCTCCATTTCCCTCCCTTGTGTATCTTCCCCCCTGCACTCTCTCCCCTGTGTCTCTTCCCCCTCCTCTCACTCCCCTGTGTCTCTTCCCCCTTCTCTTTCTGTGCCTCTTCCTCCCTGTCTCTTCCCCCTCACCTCTGTGTCTCTCCCCACTCTGTGTCTTCCACCCCTCTCCCTCTGTGCCTCTTCCCCCGCCTCTCTCTGTGTGTCTCGCCACTGTGTCTCTTCACCCCTTTCTCTGTGTCTCCCCCCTCTGTGCCTCTTTCCCCCTCTCTCTGTACCTCTTCCCCCCCTTCCCTCTGTGTCTTTTCCTCCCTCACCCTCTGTATCTCTCCCCCCTGTGTCTCTTCCCCCCTCTCCCTCTGTGCCTCTTCCCCCCTCTCCCTCTGTGCCTGTTCCCCCCTGGCCTGTGTCTCTTTCCCCCTTCCCCCGTGTATGTTCCCCTCTCCCCCCCCATTTCCCTCCCATGTGTATCTTCCCCCTGTTCTCCCTCCCGTGTGTCTTTTCCCCCTCCTTTACCTCCCCTGTGTCTCTTTCCCACCTATCCCTCTGTGTCTCTCCTCCCTCCCTCTGTGTCTCTTCCCCACTCTCCCTCTGTGCCTCTTCCCCACTCTCCCTCTGTGCCGTGCCTCTCCCCCCCCTCTTCCCCACTCTCCCTCCCCTCTTCCCCACTCTCCCTCCCCTCTTCCCCACTCTCCCTCTGTGCCTCTACCCCCCCCCCCCTCTTCCTCACTCTTTAATCTGCTCTCGGGCCGCGCTGCGCACAAGCGCGGC
Organism: Discoglossus pictus; assembly: GCA_027410445.1. Classification (NCBI taxonomy): domain Eukaryota; kingdom Metazoa; phylum Chordata; class Amphibia; order Anura; family Alytidae; genus Discoglossus; species Discoglossus pictus. The sequence continues at coordinate 3,229,035 of CM050170.1, forward strand.
TTGCGCCGCGCTCTGCGCATGCGCGGCTCGCGCCGCGCTCTGCGCAGTGCGCAACAGTTTATAATTGACTAACTGCGATTTGTCTGAAGCGTGACGACGAATCGCAGTTAGACAATTATAATATGTGATAACAGTTAATATAATATAATAAACAACAACAATTCTAGATAGGTTTAGTTGTTATGTAAACTAATATCATCTTAAGAGTATCCAAAACTATGATTCACTTTCTTCACATACTTCCTTTCCAGTTATCAAGATTTTAATCCATGCAATTTGATACACTTAGTAATAATCACACCATGCACTATACAACCTCTATATAATGGTGCAGGGCACAAGCTGACATAGAAAATATAATTATGTTCCAAATGTTAACTTTGCTTTGATTGTCTCTGTTGTGATAATTTAATAGGCCTATTAATCTGATTTAAATGTTAATGTGCCAAAAAAACAACAAAATAAAAGATCATCGATATACCTGCACTTTTATTGGCACAGATGTGTAGGTTGTGTTTATCAAGGCAATAAAACCATACCAAGTCTTCCATGCTCATTTTGTTATATATTTATACATAAAGATATGAATTGCCAAATTAAAATGGGAAAGGAGTTGCAAGTGAGGCACAAATATGAATGGCCTAGGGCAGCATGAAACCCAACTACACCCACAGCCTAAACAGTAGAGTCTCTGGGAACCTGCTCTTTATATTTATTGCACCACACACCGCTATGCTTTTTTTCCTCCACTATATACAGAGAAGTGTAAGTCTCTCCTGGCTCACATGGTGAAAATTAATCTGTTGTTATGGGTTTATTGTTTATGTTTACTATGTTTAACTGATGGCTTTGCACTATGTTACCTTCATCACTGATTTTACCATGCCTCCTCTGCTAATTTGTAGAATGTTCCCAAGAATTGGAAGAGGTGTGGGACCTGGAGGAAGATTCCTTCTCTTCCATACTGTCTTAAAACTCAAAAAAGGATAAGGCTGGAGATGCAGAAGGTGGGAGCAAGAGTCAAATCCATTGAGAATCCCATGGTTTAATTCACAAGTCAATGACAGGTTGACTTGCACCTTGTGAGCCAGGAGAGGCTGACTCCTTTCAGTATATAGTGGGGGCATAAAAATTGCCTGTGGATGGAGCAATAACAATGAAGAGCAGGTTCCCAGAGACCTGTCACTCTACTGTCTAGAGCGTAGTTAGGTTTTATGCTGCCCTAGGCCAATCATATTTGTGTGTTCCCCACACCCAATTTACAGCAACTCCTTTCTCATTTTAATTTCTCAAATCACATGTATATATATATATATATATATATATATATATATATATATATATATATATATATATATATATATTTATATGTATATGTGTGTTTGAGAAAATGACAGCTACACTAACCATCCTAAATAGATCCTTATGGATATTTCCCCATATAACTAGATTTTAATCTCTTCAGCAGAGGGGCCACGTATTTTTAGGTCTATTTCTGAACAAGACAGGTCATTAAATGACAAGTGTAAAGAGGTCTTTTCTTGCCTTGATAATCACAATCTACATATCCGTGCCTATAAATGTTCATATGTACAGCAAAAAGTGTAGGTATATCGATGACCTTTTTTGTTGTTTTTCTGGCACATTAACATTAAAATCAGATTGATAAACCTATTAAATGATCACAACAGATAGAATAAAAGCAAAACTAACATTTGGAGTGTAATTATATATTCTAGGCCAGCTTGTGCCCTTTACCATCACAAAGAGGGTGTATAACCAAATGTGTGATTATTACTAATTCTTGCAAATTGCATGGATTAAAATCTTGCTAACAAGAGAGTAAGATTCTGGAGGTGTTGCAAGAAAGTGAGTCATAGTTTTGGATATTCTTAAGATTATATTAGTTTACATAAAAACATAACAACTTAAAATCTATCTGTAATTGTTGTCGTTGTTATTTAGTTGTTTAGTCGGGTACAGCTCTTCGTGACTCTATGGATCATGGCATGCCAAGCACATCTGTAAGCACATACATATATATACTCATATGTTGCTTTTGGTCTGTTAATTCCCTCACTCCAGGAAACAGGGTGACAAGATGATACTTTTCCATCAATAAAACACCATTACTACGTGTTCCAAGAGCACAGGACATCAGCCTCTGACATTTTATTCCATACATAAAAAAAAAACAATGGGTCATAGAGTTGGCAAGTTTCAAGTGTTCATATTTCCCCTCTTGTCCTCTTTTTGGCCAATTAGAAACTTTGCTGGTTTGTGGTCTTCTGATTGTCACTGTGGGTCAGCCCTTATCCAGTAAGAGTCATTAAGCCAGGCTGGGTTAGGTGATTATTTCATGTATAGATCGGCACTGAAGGAACTCTGATTCCCCATAGCGTGTGACCACAACTCTTGGCTGGGACTGGCCTGCCAGGTCTCTTTGAATGGCTTATGTGCTAATGAGGTTAGGCCCTTACACTGGTCAAATGGCCAGAAGTATTCATAAATACATAGCCTGACTAGTGATGTAGTGCCCTTATGAAGAAGAATGGTGACTAACCTGAGGGAAGGATAGCGGCGGACCAGGGTAATGAGGGGAATGTGTTTCACTGTTATTCCCAAGAGGAGATTGTTGACTAGAATATGGGGCCAGCAAGGCACTCTTATCTCCAATTATAACTTATGAATGTGTAATATTTATATTTGACTAAAAGCGTAATTAGAGAGGAAAAAGACATAAAGATAGTTTTAAATAATTGTGCGTCTTCTGTTAGACCTTCAAGTCATCCATGAAAATTTGGTGAAGGTTTTGTGTGAGGGGTATTTACATTTCTGAGGAGCTGGGCATGCATTTATTTATGCAAGCTACATGCTTCTGGTCATATCAAGGGATGGGTTGGTTTCAAATTCAGCAAATTATTTTACAAATTCTCCTCACCTCTCCCTCTTTGCTCCTCCCACCACAAAAAGATAAAAAACACTTCCCTTCTCACTCCGATTATCAGGAAGAAAAACAAAGAAAAAGAAGAATATTTTATACATAAACAGAAGTCAGATTACTTATGAAGCAGTTCATTCGTTTACACACCGCCTCCTCATTACTGTCTTAAGCTTCGCCCCATTTATATATGCATATACGCACTTAATAATAGCACTGAGTTACAAGTTTCATCATGGATGCAACTCTACTCCTCGCTCTCTTCATTCCCCTTCTTATCTTATTCTTGGGAATTAAGTCCTACAGGAGGAGAGGGAATCTACCCCCTGGACCAACTCCTCTCCCATTATTGGGGAATATTCTTCATATTAAGAGTGGGGAGATCGTAAAATCACTGATGGTGGTGAGTAACCTGGAATGTCCAATGGTGGAGAAGAAGTTGGCCATTGAGCCAAGTTCCAAACTTTAAAAGGCAGAGAGAGGGTGGTAGGAAGAAGGGATGGTAAAAAGTGAGACAGAGGACAGCTGTACTGGACAAGATAGGGTAGAGAGCCGGGTAGTTAGACAGAAAGAGTGTGAGTGGGGATGACGTACAGAAACGATGGCAAAGGGAAATAGCAATCATGGAAATAGAGAGAGAGGGAGATAGGGAGTGAAATAATAAATAGGCCTAGATAACGTGAGATGAGAAAAAGAGAACAGTGGAGAAGGGACAGGGAGAAATGTGATAGGGGAAACCTGGGGAAAGAGAACGAAAGAAAGAGTTCTGCAAGATATTAATATATAGAATTAATTTTTGACCACGCCTATGTCCATTCTAGATAAATACAAAAATATTATAGTCTTAAACTAATCGCTCTATTTTATGTCCTACATTCAATCTCTTGTTGTAGTTGAGTAAAAAATACGGAGATGTGTACACCATATACCTGGGGTCCCGTCCGGTGGTGATTGTCACTGGTTACAAGACGGTAAAAGAGATCCTGGTGACTAGAGGAGATGAATTCCTGGCTCGAGGAGACTTGCCTATGTTTGACCTATACTATAAAAACTATGGTAAGCCTTGAAATATTAGAAGTCAGTGACTTTATACTATCTTGTTAGATAGTTGATGGACCAGTTGAGATTCTTGTAGAGGGATCCCATAAAAATCTACGGGACAAATCATTATTTGTTGGAAATCCTATGAGAGACTATCGGAACAAATCATTTCTTGTAGAGAACTCCATGAATATCTATAGGGGACAGGTCATTTCTTTTTGTTTAGGTAAGGTACAGAACATAAGACAAGTGTGTCCAGATCTGAACTAACAGTAGACAACAGCTGCTGAGATAATACATTTATTCATATTTAAAAATAGTATTCATATGTTCATTGCCAGGCGTACTGTTGGCTAAAATAGTGGAAAAACTTGTCCTACATTAGCCAAGCCCAAAATAAGCAAGTAATGTCTGAACTGGCACTGGGTGTGCATATCTCTCCTTTATACCATGTATATTATCTATCTATCTATTTACTCTTTCCATCTATATCTATGTTTTTTACCTTTAAATGACTTCTGAATTTTAATATTTCCAATATGCTCTGCTGAAATCCTATACATGACAACATGATTCCTGTAGAGGAGAACATGCCTTAACTTTATCTTTAAGACATGTTTCCTGATGAAGTATAAAGAACTTTATGCTTCAATAATTTTCTCCTCCATGATTCAGGTGTGGCATTAACCAACAACATGGAAAGGTGGAAGGAGATGAGACGTTTCACACTCAACGCCATGAGAGGTTTTGGTATGGGGAAGAGGACTACAGAGGAGAGGACTCTAGAGGAAATGGGGTTCCTGGTGGCTGAACTGAGAAAGATGGAAGGTTAGTTCAGATGATATGGAAATTAGAATAAACATATTATTTCAGTTGTTGAGTTCATGTCTTATTCATCACCAAAAAATGACCATAGAGTGAAAGGAGGTAGGATGAACATTTAAAATAAAAACTTACAATACATTAACTTGTCTCATACAATTGCATTGAAATATAATAGAGCACTCTTGTTCGACCTTCATTTTCTTAGGGATCGACCACATAAGACCCATTAGATACATTTATCTTCATCACTGTAACGGTGCAGATGCAACTAACGTGTTCTGTCCCCATTAGCATCACCGTGGGTTCATCGAGAAGGTCTTGATTCTAGTATTAGAAATTCTAAACTCTTCATTTCTGTCCTAGGAACCACATTTAACCCTCACGATCTCTTCAGCAAGGCCAACTGCCATGTCCTCTTCACTATTATTTTTGGGGACCGACAGAAGAATGAAGATGAAGATATTAAGAACATGTTGTCCTATATACATGAAACATTTTCTATAGTGTGTTCAGTATGGGGGCAGGTAAGAAAAACTCAAGAAGGACGTCTAAATGGTCATCCACTGGATTAAGTCTAGAGCTTTATAACATTTATGTTCTATGAGGGTTTTCCATTTTGATACCAATGTATTTATTTATAGGTTTACGAAATGTTCCCCAGAATCATGAGATATCTTCCTGGTGGGCACCAGATGATGTTCCGTTCCTTTGAGAAGCTTCTGAAGCTTACGGAGAAGAGGATTGAGATGAACCAGAAGATGTTGGATCTGAATAATCCAACAAGTTATGTTGATGCTTTCCTAATCAAAATGGAAAAGGTGAGCAGATATAGAAGTTATAGGATATGGTTAAAGGAACCATGAAGTTGTCATACAATAGGGGTTCATTTGTTTATTTATTTTCTGATCAACAATAAAAAAATAAGAGTAGTTATTGGGATGGGTGAATTAGAGTGGGAGTCACAGGGAGAGTGTATGGCTACAGGAAATAAATATGTGAAGAACCATATCAATCTATTGCCCACTGCTGAGGGGTTGTCTATCTCTGGTCATCAACGGTAAATAATTTGACAACAGTTGTGGCCATCATTGTGGTTTACAGGGATATCTTATAAAAACTTGCTCTGATCCTCAATGACTCAATGGTTAGTCCATCCAAATTTTTTATTCTAGGCCACTATCTCCTCATCATATAATTAAATTGCTTGGTGTTGATGATAATGCTTCTCCTGACTTTCTTCCACATTTGTCATCTGTGCGTCCAATCATGTTGCTCTTAACAAAGTAGAGTCCCATCCTAGATAATGCAATTTTGTACCAGCTTTGACTTCCCCGAATACTAAAAATTCTGTTTTTCATATTAGCAAATTCATGGCATCTTACTCCTACGAGATGTTTCTTGGATCCACTGAGCTTCTTTCGCTCTTTCACTGATGTTCTCTCCATCACTTTCAACAGGAAAAGTCAAATCCCAAAACAGAATACCACATGACCAACTTGTTGTGTAGCACCCTACAGACCTTCTTTGCTGGAGTGGAGACCACCAGTACTACAATGACTTATTCTATTTTACTTCTCATGAAATTCCCAGATGTCCTTGGTAAGGACTCTTCCAAATCTGTATATACAATGAAAATTGGACGTGAGAAACATCTCCCTATGTCTAACCACCACTAAACTACCAAAGTTCACTCAAAAAGACACTTTTTTGTCATGTATTTACCCAACTAATAATATTAACAGCTGTGTAAGCCATGGACATAAAGCATTTTTTGGGTAAATCTGAATTTACGTACTTGTATTTGTTACATCACTTCCTGATAGCTGAATAATGAGGGTGGGGTGATTTGGCTATCTTTAGGGTTGGGGAATGAGAGAATATAGAGCCATTGAAAATATAATTGGATATGGTTAAAATAGACACAACACCCATTTTAAAGGAGAACCTCTATATTAAACCAGAACCTCAACCTTTTCTTACTTTCAGCCAAAGTCCAAGAAGAGATTGACAGAGTCATTGGACAAAACCGCAATCCACAGGTAAAGGACAGGAACGAGATGCCATACACAGACGCCGTCATCCATGAGATCCAGAGATTCAGTGATATACTTCCTATGGGTGTTCCAAGAAAGGTTACACAAGACGTTGAGTTTCAAGGATATAACATCCCCAAGGTGGGTGTCTGAAACTGATCTAACAATTAACGGGTGCTCATCGAGATTTAGTCTCTGATCTTCTTGGAGCCAAATTGTCTATATTTTAATTAGCTACTCCCAATAGTTTTACTCCAAGGGACAGCTAGCTTGGAGACTTCAGTCAAGGTCGTATAGCTCCCGAAATACAGGTACATATTTCATACCTTCTTTTTTTTTCTAGGGTACCAACGTCTTCCCAATGCTTGGTTCTGTGCTCAAAGATCCGACTTGCTTCACTCAACCGGAGGAATTTAATCCAAATCATTTCCTGGATGAAAACGGTGAATTCAAGAGGAATGATGCCTTCATGCCATTGTCTGCAGGTAGATAATATCTACTAGCTAAAGATGTTAGTTAAACATTTTGACAGTATAGCTATTTTTTTCAATTTGGAAAGTTTTATGGGGCCTTCATCCAATGATACCATCTCTGATCTCCACAGGGAAGAGAAATTGCCTTGGGGAAGCCCTGGTCCGGATGCAGTTATTCCTCTTTTTGGTTATCATCTTGCAAAACTTCAGCCTGAAGTCTCCAGTCCCACCAGAGGAGCTGGACATAAAGCCCAATGTGTCTGGACTTGGAAACCTTCCAAAACCCTACAAACTTGCGTTCATTCCTCGTTAGCCATATTAATGTCTTTGCCAATATCATATTATTATTATTATTATTATTATAGTTCATTTATAACGTGCCAACATATTCCGTGGCGCTGTACATAAGTTAAGTTCAGACAAAGATAAATACAAATGAACATATAGCAAAACAAGGACGTCCCTGTCTTTGAGCTTGGAATCCAATGTCCATGGTGAATTCCCAAAGTACTTAGGATAGAAACTCGCAGACTTACAATCTAAGGTATAGTGAGTGGTAAAAGAGACCGAGAGACGTGATAAGCGTGTTAGGTTGGAAGGTGATACGCTTCTTTTAAGTGAGATTTTAAATGTTTTGAGGCAGGAGGATAATCTGGTGGGGCGAGGCCAGGAGTTCCAGAGACTAGGGGCAGCCTGGAGGTGGGAGTTAGAGGAGGTGACAAGAGTTGTAGAAACAAGAAGGTCATTAGCAGAATGAAGAGGGCGGGCGGGGGAGTATTTGGAGATGAGAGCAGAGATGTAAGCGGGTGCGATATTGTTGAGCGCTTTGTAAGTTACGGTCATGATTTTAAATGTTATTCTTGAGGCTACGGGAGGACGGTGGAGTGATTGACAGAGAGGTGATGCCGACACTGAACGTTGTGTACGGAAGATGAGTCTAGCAGAGGCATTCATAATGGATTGAAGTGGAGATAGTCGGGTGGTGGGTAGGCCAACAAGAAGCGAGTTGCAGTAGTCTAGTCGAGCGATGATGAGAGAGTGTATTAGGATTTTAGTTGTGTCTTGTGTAAGATAGTAGTGAATTCTGAAGATGTTTTTTAGATGGAGAAGACAAGATTTAGTTAGTGATTCTATGTGAGGGATGAAAGACAGGGCGGGGTCCAGTAGAACCCCAAGACAACGGGCTTGGGAGGAGGGGGTGATGATGTCATTATTGACAGTGAGAGAGATGTAAGGAATTGACGCTGTGGGAGAGGGAGGGAAGATTAGGAGTTCAGTTTTAGACATGTTGAGTTTGAGATGGTGGGTGGACATCCAAGAGAAGCAGTTGGAGACGTGTGTTAGAAGAGAGGGGGATAGATCTGGTGCGGACAGGTAGATTTGGGTGTCATCTGCATAGAGATGATACCGAAGCCCAAAAGAGTTTATTAGGGTACCAAGTGAGGAAGTGTGGATGAAGAAGAGGAGGGGGCCAAGGACAGTTCCTTGGGGTACACCAACAGACGGGGTGAGGAGAAGAATAGGTGTCGGAGAAGGAGATACTGAATGATCGATTTTGTAGGTATGATGAGAACCACGAGAGAGAAGTGTCACGAATACTGAGGGAGAAGAGTATATGCATCTTCTTCACATGTAGAGAGCTTTTGAAGCCTCACAGGTTTATGATTCATATGGAGAATGTTCCAAGCAGGTATAAAATAGAAAATCTTGGTGGATAGAGTCTTTTGGTGGAACTATGATATGGTACAAAATAAGTGTACGGTACAGCATTTATGCTCAATAAAATTCAGTAATCAGCTCATTACATTTTTATACAGTTAATTATCAGACACTTTATAAAGCTTATAATAAAATAAGGATATAGAGCACAAAGCGCCACCTACTGCATGCAATATGTGTAAAAAAAGTGATATATGTATCATTTACATATCACTACCCAAAATGCTTAGCATCAGCAGAAACAATTGTTGGTAAAATAGGTCTTTCTATGTATATTCAGTGGGTTGTTCAGGCATCTATCTGCCAATCATAACTGATTTTGTGACTAAAAATATATATATACCGTATATACTCGAGTATAAGGCGACCCGAGTATAAGCCGAGACACCTATTTTACCACCTCTCCCTCCCTTCTGTGCCCTTTTCTTGTGTCCCTCGTCTCCCTACCCTATGTCTCTTCCCACCCTCTCCCTCCCCTGTGTCTCTTCCCACCCTCTCCCTCCCTTGTGTCTCATTCCCTCCCTCTCGAGTCTCTTTCCCTCCCCCTCCCTTATCATCCCCCTCATCCTCTCTCTTCATCCTCCCTCCTCATCCTCCTTCCTCAACACTTCCCCCCTCTCCAATTACCCCCCTCTCCCTTTCCCCTCACTTACCCCCCCTCTCCCTTTCCCCTCACTTACCCCATCTCCCTTTCTCCTCACTTACCTCCCCCCCCTCGCCCTTTTCCCCTAACTTATCTTAATCAGCTGGTCTTCTGCACGTCTTTTGGCTGTGTTGGGACCGGCATATGCTAATGACGTGACGTCATGTCATTAGCATATGCCGGGTCCCAACGCATCCTTTTTATCCTCCCTTCTAATCACTTCCCCCCCTTTCCAATTACCCCCACCCCTCTCCCTTTCCCCTCACTTACCTTCATCAACTGCTCCTCTGCGCATCTTCCAGTTGTGTCGGGACATGCGCGTCATATGCCGGGTCCCTTCACAGCCAGAAGACATGCAGAGGAGCAGCTGACGAAGGTAAGTGAGGGGAAAGGGAAGGGGGGTGGGGAATTGGAGAGGGGGAAGTGATGAGAAGGGAGGATGAGGAGGATAATAGGGGAGGGGAAGGTAATGAGACACGAGGGAGAGGGAGGGAAGGAGGCACAGGGGAGGGAGTGGGAGGGAAAGAGACACAGGGGGAGGGAGAGGGGGAAAGAGACACAGGGGAGGGGGGAGAGACACAGAGGAGGGAGAGAGCAGCAGGAGCAGGGTAATTTGAGTATAAGCCGAGAGGGGCTTTTTCAGCCTTAAAAAAAGGGCTATGAAACTCGGCTTATAGTCGAGTATATACAGTATATACTGTATATGCTCTCAAAATGAATGTGTAAGTAAGGAAAAGGCTACAGTTTGGCCTTTTGCCAAACTCATCAACTTCAGAAAACATCTTTCCAAATATGAAAATGTATTTAAGGGTCCCTGGAACTCAACACACCAAAGAGTTTTTTGAAGTTCATTCGATTGCCCAACCACCATGGTGGACAGTTCATTTTATTGTTACTATTGTTTAATGTTATATGTACAATGTCTGGAATACCAGGGGAGTAAAAAAGTCTGGGTTCATATATCTTTAAAACTGGGCCCTGTCACCATTTTAGGTAGTGCTCGGAGGTCGGTCAACTGCAACTGGACTGTGATCGAACTTGTGACAGCTGCCACAATTCTCTGTAAATTATATGTGGGCTGCCTAGACTACTACATTGAGATGTAGAAACAGTTAACCAAACTTAGAATACTTCAATAGAAGTCAAGTGGTTGAAGAAACAAAGGTTAAAGGATGTCAAGTACTGTAACCAAGTCAGGTAACCAGGCAGGGCCCTCCATTCTCCCAGGCTCTTAAAATCTTAATAACCCTCCTAGTATTCCCCTCCCTCTTATCTGGTCCCTTTGCCTGAGTCAAAGATCCTTGATTACCCATGAGTAGGGCTAATCAATTAATTAATCAAGTAGGTAAGCCTATGACATTGACCTGGCATTGTTTAGTATTTGACTAATCCCTTAATTACTAGGATAATTTAGGACAATTTCACGAATGATTGGTTGGACCAACCTCCTACCGTCCATTCATGCTGTACAACTACCCTAGGGGTATAACCGCTGGCAGCATCTACAGCCAGTTGTGGTGGATGGACAAACCGTGCAAGGATTTAGGGACACTGGATCTGCCAGCGGTCCTAACAAAAAAGATGGGCATAATGGTGGGCAAAAATGTTCTATTCCCATTGTTCAGGTGCATATTGACTGGGAAACTGGGAAGGAGCTATTAGAAGTAGGGGTAATAAAAGGAATTCCAGCTGAAATGACTTGGCGTTATGGAGTGTCGATCTGTCAATATTGTCACCTGAAGACATGCAACAGATCGACTGGCACCTACAGAAGCAAAAAAAAGCAGCAATATTCCCATCATCTGAAGGCTCTAGGGTAAGTCCATTACTTGCTTGGGGAACAGAGGTCACTTGGGCCAGTGTAGCAGAATTTCAAAAAGAATTAATGGAAAAACCTACCTTAGTGGAGATCCATCAGAAAGTAGATACAGGAGAGCCAGGTCTATTGGTGGTAATGTTTAAGTGGAAGCAAGGGTTCCTACACAGGAGTATGGCAGGGGAGATCATTTTAATTCACCAGAAATTAAAAATCAACTTATCAATCCCACAATATTTAGGGGTCGTCTGCTGGGAATAGCTTACGATATTTCCTTAGTGGGACATATGGGTAGTAAGCATGACCATCACCACCTAACTCGGATGGTAAGGGGTTACAAATTGTTTTCCTTATCGAAAGTACTTCTAAATTGATTGAGTTAGAAGCATTTGGGGTTTTAGAGTATTGGTATCCACCACCAAATCTGTTCTTTTTATGTATATATTTAATATATATCTATCTATTTATATAGATATATATTTATTTATTCTCTCCCTTCATCATTTTCTGCCTGGATAAGGAATTATGTAAGAAGAGTGAATCATGTTTGCATAATTACACTGCTTTCTCATTACTGTCTTAAGGCGTGCCCTCTTCATCTATGTAAACACGCACTAAATAATAACACGGAGTTGTGAATGTTATCATGGATGCAACTCTCTTCCTCGCTCTCTCCATTCCCCTTCTCATCTTCTTCTTTGGATTGAAGACCTACAAGAAGAAAGGGAATCTCCCTCCTGGACCAACTCCTCTTCCATTGTTGGGAAATATTCTTCATATTAAGAGTGGGGAGATCGTGAAATCACTGATGGTGGTGAGTAACCTGGTGTAACGGTACCCCCCACACATAGAAGGGGGCGCCCAGATCGTTTTAGCCGATCCGCCCGTCCAGTGATATAGGGACAGCTACTGCAGGACACCCAATCCCCCAAGAACTGGATCCAAGGGGAATATACTCCAAGCCTGCAACTGGAACCTCACGAATAGCCGCTAGCAGCTGAACAGGAAAAGCACCTCAAGATGCTTACTCCTGGCAGTCAGTCTGCAACAGCATACCATGGGCCTCATTCTATTAGCGGCCGCAGCCGTTGCGGGGCCGCAAGGACCGGCCGCAAGCTATTCTGCTATTCTATTCCCTTACGGCCGGGGATTCCGGCAGGCTTGCGGCCGGTGCCTTGCTATCTCTTGCGGCCGCTCGCGCCAGAGGAAAGCCTTTGATCTAAAACGGCCGCAAGAGTTTTGCAATTCAATTGCTCCGGGAAACCTCTCTGCAAGGCTAAAAGCGAGCCGCAGCTTACTTGCAGGAAAGAGGTCTCGCTAGCACCAATTAAGCACATAAAATAGCTCAAATAAAGCCATCCTGCACTTTGAGAAGACTATAAAGGGATTTTAGGTGTTAGAAAAAATAGCACATAATTATCCTGTACTCAAATCCGTAAAATATTTTATTTTTAATATCCGTAAAATATCCATGTAAAAAGTCCAGAGTGCTTGGAGCACCTCAGACACACCCATGCCGCAGCCGGAAAATAAACAGTTAATTTGAACTCGGGTTTGGGCAGATGTGCAAGCTTGAGAGTGGGTTCCTTTTAATCCTCATGTCCCCCAATATGATCCCTAGCATTTACAGAGCTGTACAGTGCAGGCTTGAATTTATTTTTGCGTTTTTATATTTCACAGCTTACGGCCGGTTCCAAGATATGCGGCCGGCCGTAAGATGAGATCCTTGCGGGGCCGTATAATAGAATCGCGAGTTAACTGAACCCCCGCAAGGAATCGCAGCCTTACGGCCGATTTACGGCCGATAATAGAATGAGGCCCCATGAATTCCCCCCCAAGCATGAGACACAAGCTCTGTGGTTGAGGGTCAAGCAGTGAACTCACTTCTTTATTAAAACCAAGACATATATATAAAAAAACATTTCCACATACACCGTAGGGGCAGTGACTACCTTTGGTCAACCCCTAATTACCTATGGCCAATCAGACAGGGTAGGAACCATGAGACTCCTCCCATGGGCCAACCCCAGGCGTGGCTACTATGCTCATTCTCACCCAGACTGTCCCAGTGAACACTTCCTGTTTCCTCCTGGACTATGCCCCTGGGGAAACCCCATACACTGGCCCTTTGTTCAAATCCTGGCGACACCCTGTGTTTACCTAATGGGGGATGGTCAGAATCTGTAACACATTTCTACACATTTTTCATAACTTTAAAAGTATGCATCACATTCACATAAAACGTACATTTTCAGAATCAGCATACTCCAAATACAAACATGTGTTAAAATGATACAAATTGGTCCAGTGGTTCAAAAGTTAGATCACAGTCCTTTCTGACCAAATGAAGACATGGCTTCCATGTCTTTGTAGGGGGAAGTCAACATGGGCCGTAGTCAAACGGCTGTATGTGTGCAACCAAGCTTCTCCAATTCGCAGTGACGAGACTGATCTCGTCACACCTGGAATGTCCAATGTTGGAGAAGAAGTTGGCCATTGAGCCAAGAGTTCCAAACAATAAAAGGCAGAAAGACGGGTGGTAGGGTTAAGGGATGGTGAAAGAGAGACAGGGAAATTAATAAAAAGAGAGAGACTAGTTATTTTGGAATAGAGAAGGTCGAGAGCAGGATAGTTCGACAAGAAGAGAGTAAGCGTGTGGATGACTTACGACAAGAAAGAGTGCAGAGAAAGAAAGATGGAACAGGGAGATAGATAGATAGGTATTACTGTGTCCACTCTAGATAGATAAAAAAAATGTAATGGTATTAAACCAATCGCTCTATTTTAAGTTATATGTTTCATTTCTTGTTATAGTTGAGTGAAAAGTATGGAGATGTGTACACCATATACCTGGGGTCCCGTCCGGTGGTGATTGTCACTGGCCACAAGGCGGTAAAAGAGATCCTAGTGACTAGAGGAGATGAATTCCTGGCTCGAGGAGACATGGCGATGTTGGACAAATACTTCAAAAATTATGGTGAGCCTTAAATATTAAGTACAACTCAAAAGAAGTCAGTAACTCTGCAATATCCAGTTAGATAACTGAGATTCTTGTAGAGGGATCCCATAAACGTCTACGGCACAAAACATTTTTTTGTAGAAGATCCCATGAAAATCTATGGGAACAAATAATTTCTTGTTGACGGTCCCATGAGAGAATAAGAAAACAAATACAGTGACTTGCAAAAGTTTTCACCCCCCTTGACTTTTTACCTATTTTGTTACATTACAGCCTTATGTACAATGTTTTGTTAATCTGAATTTTATGTGGTGGATCAGAACACAATAGTCTAAGTTGGTGAAGTGAAATGAGAAAAATATGTACATAAAACTATTTTTTAGAAATAGAAAACGGAAATTTGGCATGTGTGTATGTATTCACCCCCTTTTGTTTTGAAGCCCATAAAAAGCTCTGGTGCAACCAATTACCTTCAGAAGTCACGTAATTAGTGAAATGATGTCCACCTGTGTGCAATCTAAGTGTCACATGATCTGTCATTACATATACATAGAGGCTGCAACACCTAAGCAAGAGGCACCACTAACCAAACACTGCCATGAAGACCAAGGAACTCTCCAAACAAGTTTGGGACAATGTTGCTGAGAAGTACAAGGTCAGGGTTAGGTTATAAAAAAATATCCAAATCTTAGATGATCCCCAGGAGCACCATTAAATCTATCATAACCAAATGGAAAGAACATGGCGCAACAGCAAACCTGCCAAGAGATGGCCGCCCACCAAAACTCACGGATCGGGCAAGGAGGGCATTAATCAGAGAGTCAGCACAGAGACCTAAGGTAACCCTGGAGGAGCTGCAGAGATACACAGCAGAGACTGGAGTATCTGTACATAGAGCGACAATAAGCCATACG
>CM050170.1:3249398-3422005 GCA_027410445.1 Discoglossus pictus
CCCATGGGTGTTCCAAGAAAAGTTACCCAAGACGTGGAGTTTCGAGGATATAACATACCCAAGGTGGGTGTCTGAGACTACAGGCGCTCATCAGGATTTAGTCTTGGATCTTCTTGGAGCCTCATTGTCTATGTTTTAATTAGTTACTCTTACTAGTAGGTTCACTCCCAGGGCCAGCTCTCTTGAAGACAACAGCCAGTGTGTCATACCTTTCAAAATACAGGTGCACATTTAATCTTCTTGTTTTCTCCTAGGGTACCAACGTCTTCCCAATGCTTGGTTCTGTGCTCAAAGATCCGACCTGCTTTCCGCAACCGGAGGAATTTAATCCAAATAATTTCCTGGATGAAAATGGTGAATTCAAGAAGAATGATGCCTTCATGCCATTTTCTACTGGTATACAATATTTACCAATTAAAGTTGATAGTTTTATGGGGCCTTCATCCAATGATACCATCTCTGATTTCCACAGGGAAGAGAAATTGCCTTGGGGAAGCCCTGGTCCGGATGCAATTATTCCTCTTCTTGGTTACCATCTTGCAAAACTTCAGCCTGAAGTCTCCAGTCCCACCAGAGGAGCTGGACATAAAGCCCAATGTGTCTGGACTTGGAAACCTTCCCAAACCCTACAAACTTGCGTTCATTCCTCGTTAGCCATACTAAACGACAGTGCTTTATATACCTCACTATAGTCACAACATGTATCCAATTACTATTGGTAATAGGGTGATATATGTTAACCCTCATTTGCATATCACTACCCAGAATCCTTAGCATCAGTAGAATAACGGTGCACTCTGTGGTAAATAGGTCTTCTGGACTACTTGGCACGTAGACATATTTCTTTCCATGTATATCCAGTGAATATTTCAGTCATCTCCATTCCTATTGTGACGATTGGCTTGGAGCCTGCTGACCACCATAGAAAACCTGGCCAGGAAAGAGCTATGTCCTCTCCATTTTCCCCACGGACTTTACATTGCTTCTCTGAGATTGGCCCAGGGATGGATCACCTGGAGGCCATATCTTCCAACCTTCAGTAGTCAATTACTATTCATCCACCCATCTTTCCAATCCCTTTTCAAAATTCAAATGCATAAGGTTGCTAGCACCAAGGCTTAACGGTGAATTCTCCCCGGCTAATATCAGCGTCCTGGCCTGGTGCCTTGGTAAATTAGTGGACAATGGGAAAGACTCAAGGAGACGGAGGTGTAAGTTGGGTATGTGGACGTATTGTTTGGTTTCTGTTTAATGTCTGACTACCCTTTTGTTCACTCCCCTAAATTTCCCTTTCCATCCCAAATAAAGTAATTCTGGTTAACATTATAAGCGTAACATTATATTTAGTCCCTTCAAGTGGCCAGGGACCACTTGGAGGGACCTGCGCAGAGTAGATGGCGGCCACAAGTCTGAGCTAGGGTGTACTGTGTCCCTAGCAAAGATGCAGTCCTCATTGATTGGCTCTGGCCTGAACATGGAGGAAAGACCACCCCCATTCCTAGGGTGAGGGGAGTATCTTCTGGATTCACTGGACCTTATAGCCAGAGCCCTGAAGATAAAATAGTCCTCAAGCCCATCAGAAGCACAAGGATGATTGAGGCACACTGAACATGTCCCAGATATTCTTTAAAAAAAAAAAACTGTTTGTGAGTTGTATTCCTGGCTTGTGTACAATCCATCCTGGGCTTTGCTTAAAGCTGTGCAATAGAGCAGGCATATGCTTAGAGGAAGCCCTGTTTAAAATGGTAAAAGAGTTAAAGAGTGAATCCTTTTGAAGGCTCATTTGCATGTCCTTGCCCAGGTTCACAGAATGCAGTGTAATAACTGTATTTCTTGGAATTCTATATATACTAGCGAATTGCCCGTCAAAAAATGACGGCAATGGAATTGTAAGGTAGCTAATGTTGTTTTGTGTGTAGTACTGAAATATATAATCCAAATAAAAAAATGAATATACTTAACCTATTTTAAAGCATTGTTGAAGAGCTGCAATCTGTTTTGATGTTGCTGCAGCATTAGTGGTGTGCAGCTGCTGTGTAAGCGTGGTGAATTTGTGCAGTGTAATAGTGTGCGTGCGCGAGACGAAAGCGTTAGCGTAGTTGTGTAGTTCCGCATTGTTGTAAAATGGCGGCTAATGTGCGGCATTCGTCTGTAGTGGAATATCCGTAGGTGTTTTGTGGTGTTTTGCGTGTTTCTTGTGGTGTTTTGCGTGTTTAGAGTGCTGTAGCCTCGTTTTCGTTTTGTTCGGCGGCCATTTTTTCTCTCGCTTAGCAAATTTTTTAGTGTCTAAACTCTTTTATTATGAGTTAAATAAAGGTGTAACTTCATTTTTTGAGGTCCTGGATGCTCCCTCTTGCTGTAGGTAAGCTTTTTATGTATGTGTTGTGTATTTATTGTGTTTTTCATTTTTTCATGTCCGCGGGTTGCGGGCGATTTTTGCGAGTCCGTAATGTGTGTTAACGTGTCTCGTATGTTGTTTGCGTTGCGATGTAAAGTTTGCGAGGGTTGCAGTTGGTTCGCGAGGGCCGCAGTTGATACACACACAATATACACACACATTATATATACACACACAATACATATACACAATATACAATATATATGGAGCTGGAAAGCCAAGAGATTATTGGATATTTATTTTTGTAAATAAAAACCGCATGTAAGAAAATCCCAATGTAATGTATCACATTATGGCCCCAGTGATGGCTGGAGATGTGACATCTCAGGGCCCAGCCTGCCACGCCTCACCTGCTCCTGCAGTGCGAGGCCTTTTCCCCTGTGAGGTCCCCAAAAACCAGGCCAGGACTCCCTTCTATCTCACAACCCTCCCCCAGCTCCACTCACCGCTTCACCACCCCAGTTTTAATCTTGATGTGCCTGACGCGTGGGTCTGCCATGGTCCTGGAGCTTCACAATAGAGCGACGTCAGTGGTGGGAACAGATGCGCACTGACACAGACGCACAGGGGCTGCAGGCAAGGGCATTGCGAGGGTTGCGGGCAAGGGCTGCTGGCAAGGGCCTCAGTTGCTGGGATGGAGCGCCTTCGGCGCTCCATCCCAGCAACTGAGGCCCTTGCCCGCAGCCCTCAAGCGTGAGCAAGAGGCCGTACGCTGCGGGCCTTCAGCGCTCCATCCCAGCAACTGAGGCCCGCAGCCCGAGCCCTCGCTGCGCGAGCCCGTAAGCGTGAGCAACGGCCTGTACGCTCACAATTATATATGTGATATACATATTGGCAACATAATAATGTATCTATATTTATATATAATATATACATATATAATATATATAATATAATATATATGTCTAAATAAATAAATATATATATGTCTCTTCCCCCCTCCCTTTGTGTCTCTTCCCCCCCTTCACCCTCTGTGTCTATCCCCACCTCTCCCTCTGTCTCTTCCCCCTCTCCCTCTGTGTCTCTTCCCCCTCCCCCTCTGTGCCTCTTCCCCAGTCTCCCTCTGTGCCTCTTCCCCAGTCTCCCTCTGTGCCTCTTCCCCACTCACGCCGCACTGTGCGCGTGCACGGCTACTGCCGCGCTGCGCAGCTCGTGCAATGCGCAGTTCACGATGCGCATTGCGCATCCCTTGCGGGCGTGGAGCGCGAGGGCCTCAGTAGCAACTGGAGGGCCGTGGCTCACACTCGCTACGCGAGGGCCCCACTCTCCCTCTGTGCCTCTTCCCCACTCACGCCGCACTGTGCTCATGCGCGGCTACGCGAGGGCAGCGGGCTCGCGTAGCGTTAGCAACAGCTTGAGCAGGCTCGCCTGCTCACAATTATATATGTGATATATATTTACCTTCTCATCAGAGGGTTAATAACTAGTCTGCATGTACTTCCAGTCATTTTATATCTTATCCTCTGCTACCACCCAGTGGTCACTTGTGGGATAACAGGCATAGCTTTATAGCACATCACATGATCACCCTAACCTTTTAACCCTTTATGATGTGAACGGCAAGACAAGCAACTTAGCATTAAACTATATATATATATATATATATATATATATATATATATATATATATATATATATATGTATATATATGTTTGTGTGTTCAGTCATGTCCGTCTCTTCGTGACCCTATAGACCTCAGCAAACCAGGCGCATTTGGTGACTGGCTGTGCTTATCCATAAGGTTTTCTTCTCTAAGATACTGGAGTGGGTTGCCAGTTCCTTCTCGGGTGGACAGCAATTTGTCTGACCTCTCTGCTATGACCTGTTCATCTTGGGTGACCGTACATGGTATAGCTCACAGCTTAATTGAGGTACACAAGCTGCAGAAGGTGATATATATATACTGTCATGTCCCTTTAAGAGGGTGCGTCCCAGCTGTGCATTCCTCCTGATACTATGTCCTCTCTATAGGTACTACCCTATAGCTTCCTTCCTGATTCCGTCACTCTCAGTCATGGAGCTGACCGGTCTCTCTCTCTGTGTCCTGGCCGCCTTCCTCCTCCTACTACTGGTCAGGAAAGTGTTTGGGGGTCCAGCTAACCTCCCACCGGGCCCCCCTACCCTCCCGGTCCTGGGCAACTTACTAAAGCTAAAGAGCCGAGAGATACACACAGTATTACTAGAGGTGAGTACTAATGGAAAGGAGGTGTGTAAGGGCTCCGGAATGTTAGGAATCTATTATATATACACTGTATCGGGCGGTTTATCCTTTTTTGGGAGGGGGCATATATTGTACACACCCTGGCTGTCTGTGTTTATATACAAAGAGGGCGTGTTCAGACAAGGAAGCGTAGGGTGTGTATGATACAATGTATCCAAGGCACTCGGTAACAAAGGAGTTAAAGAAATACTTATTTTCAAGCTTGTAATGTATGGTCCATTCAGGACCTGAGAGTTCGTCCAGTTCCAGACATAAAATAAATAAAGTGAGTGCTATAAAAGCTAACCCTGCCACATTTGTGCATACCTTACACAGTTTCTACTTGATTGTGGCTGCTCTACATGATGGCGTTGAGTAGTATACATGTGATTAATGGTTTTAAGAGTCCATTGTTGTTTTTTTATCTCTAGTTATGTAAGAAACATGGCCCTGTATACACTATATATATGGGCCCCTTCCCCATCGTGGTCCTCTGTGGCTACCAAGCTGTGAAAGAGGCTCTGGTGGACCAACCAGAACAGTTCAGTGGCCGAGCTATTCTCCCGATAGTGGATTTTACCAGCCAAGGATATGGTAAGAACCACCATAATTCCATTAATGTTACTGTAAAATGTGTTTTCCTTTTTGAAATTGCTGAAAAATCGATTGAGTTATAAGTATTTTATGTTGTTTGTATTTGTTTGTTCTGCTCATATCAGCCGTTAAATTGGATGTATAGTTAATGAGTACTAAATAGTACCAGCTGTGCAGGCTGAGTGATGTCCTATATTCACTATTTGTTTGCTAATTTTCTAGACATATAGATAAATGGTGTAGTGGTTGAAGCAACTGTTGTGAGGACATATTCCACCAGTTCCTCCTTTTAGTTAGGTAAAGGGATACAACAGAAGCCACAATGCCAATTAATATATCAACTTGAGTTATGGATAAGCGCAAGATCCACTTGACCTCGCCAAATAAACCAACATAATCCATAAATATTTACCGTGTCCTTCTCCCACCTTCTTCCAGGCATCGCCTTTAGTAATGGTGAACGGTGGAAGGAGCTGCGTCGTTTCTCACTCACCACCCTACGCAATTTTGGGATGGGGAAGAAGAGCATCGAGGAACGAATCCTGGAGGAGATCCACTTCTTGATGGAGGTCTTCCAGGAAACTCAAGGTCAACATAAGGCCATTTTTGATAATGGGGTTCTTGAGTAGACAGTGATGGAATTATCTAACACAAACCATTTCTCTCTTCAGGGTCATTGTTTAACCCTTCTTTCTTCATCCGTCGCTCCGTCTCCAATGTCATCTGCTCTGTTGTCTTTGGGAAGAGGTTTGACTACACTGACCAGAAACTGCAGAAGATACTTGACCTGATGTCGGAGAATCTCAGACGAGTGGACAATGTTTGGGTTCAGGTGAGATAGTTGTGTTAGAATTAAACCCATTTCAGTTTAAGACTCTTTCAACGCTCTCATAATGTCTTGACTACTACAACTTGATCCTCCACCACCTTGACTATTCCCATGCCAATCATTCTTATATGGTTCTGTCGGGGACCTTGGCCAACACTCATGATCTGCACTCCCATCAATCAGTCCAGTCAACCAAAGCCTTCAACTACCCACACCCTAACTCTTATCTCCAAATACACTCAATCGCCCCACTACCCATGACTGGTGTGTTTGGTCCTCATAATTACCTTCTCCCATTCCCTACTACAGGACTTCTCAAGAGCCTTCCACCCTTTGGAATTTGCGACCTCGCACCATCAGTCTCTGCTCTAGTTTCAAACAAGTCTATCTATGCTGGTGCTCTCCTCCTCAACCTTGCTATAACACCCATGTGCCCTTACCTCCAGGGGCACCTGCCATTCCTCTCACTTCTTGCCCCTGACACCCTCTTTACTGTTCTCTCCCCTTCCCTCAGCAGACTTTTCATGGTCCACACTGCCCTCTCTAGCTCCTGGTGGCCCAATCAGCCCTCCTGTGGCCCTCCATGCTTCCTGGTGGCATTCTTTGGCCTTGGAGACTTCCTGGTCCACATCCTGCCACAACTTCCTTCTATGGCTCCAACTTCCCTCTTCCTCTTTTCTTGCTCCTTCCCTTTCCTCTCTCCCCATCTTCTTTCTCCTCCTTCATTGTATCTCTCCCTCTTCACTTCCCCTCCCCCATCTCCTCTCCTGTCTCTCCCCCTCTCCTTCCCTCACCTTTCTCCTCCTCTCTCCCCATTTTCTCTCTCCTATTCCCTTTCCCATTTCTCTCATTCTTTCTCCTTTTCTTTCTCTCTCTTTTAATCGCCCTTGCTCTCCCCTTCCCTTCTTCTTCCTCCTCTCCTTCTTGCCCTATTTTCCCACTCTTCTTTCTGGCAGTTTCCCCAATTCTTCTCCTTATCCTCTCACTCCCATCTTCTCTCTCTTCTCCTTATTCAATCCTCTTCTCCTCACTATCCCACCTTCTCCCTCTTTTCTCCTTCTCATGTCTCCTTCCCTCCCTTTTTTCACTCATCTCTCCCCCTTTTCTCTCTTTCCCTTCTCTATTTTACCTTAATTGTCCCTATCGTCCTCCTCCCTTTTCCCCTTTCTTCTCTATTTCAATTATTTATTTCCTCCTCTATCTGCTCTCCTCGCTATCCTCATATTTCCTCCCCTCTCTTTTCTCTCTTCCTTGTCTCTTCCTTTTGTATCTATACTTCTCTCTATCTTCCCACTTTTCTCCCTCTCCATTCTTTCTAACTTTTCTCAACTTCTCTCTTATTTTCTCACACTATCCTTCCCCCTTTCTCTCTCCATCCCTTTACACCTTTCTCTCTCTCTCTCACTTCCCCCTATTTATTCCCCTTTTAACTCTCATTTTCTTACCCTCCCTTTTTCTCACCACTTCCCATATCCCTCCCTTCTCCTCTTCCTCATCTCTTCTCTTTCCCTCCCCTACTTTGTCCCACTCATCTCTCACCTCTGCTTCCCTCCTTTGTTTTTCACACTTTCTCGCTTCCTTCTCCCATTCCCCTTTTTCTTCCCTCTCTCTATCTCTCACCATTCCCTCTTTTTCCAATTTCATCCCATCGTCTCTTTCCACTGTTTACCCCTCTCCATCTCTGGACCTGTCTCTACCTCTCTTTCCCTCATTCCACTTATTTAATTCTATCTATCCCCCCTTTTCTCCCCTTCTCCTCTTTCCCATGCCATCTTCCCCTCCTCTTTATCTTCTTCTGCCTTCTCTCTTCCTCAGGTTCTTCACCTCATATCTCCATCACTCCAGTTACCTCTTAGATTATGAACCATTGGCTTCCAATGGCCTACACATACAATATGATAAGAATAACGTCATTAGTTTACTTGGTTCCTTCATGAGGTTGGACCATTTTGAGTACCATAAATTTCAGTCTCAGCTGATATTCTGGAGCAGAAGACTTCCAAAATTCAGAAGGTTCTCCATCATAATCCATAATGTCTTGTATGTTCTCTTAACAGCTCTACAATTTCTTCCCGACCATACTGAACCTCCTCCCTGGACCTCACCATTTACTGTCTGAAAATTATCAAGCGCAAATGGATTATATGGAGGAGATAGTAAGAGAGCATGAGGCCACACTTGACCACTCGTACCCCCAAGATTTCATTGATGCTTTCCTTATAAAGATGCAACAAGTAAGTGTGGAAGATAGTGGTCTTCATTCAGTCTTTGAGACTATGGGTGACTAAAAATTTCCAAGGAGGTATCAGATTATTGGTTCCTATGTGGTAATTAACCATATAGTCAATTGTAATAGCTCTGGTTGTTACAATGGTCATGGAACGTTACCCAGTACCAAGTATTCAGCCAAGCCCCATCCCTTGCTTGAACCTAGAGGGGGAAATGTGGCTACGTGCAGTCTACACATCCCAGGAGACATTTTGATAAGGGATGAGACTTGCTGGCAAATCCCCACTGCGGATATCAGCACCTGGGCCTGGTGCCATGGTTAATTAGTGGACAATTTAAGAGAATAAAATATCTGTACTCTGCCTGTGGTCATACCCACCCAATACCAGGACCTAACTCATAGGAGTTTCAGAACCTACTTATCATACTGGTCCCATATTGTGACCTCATGGACCACAAGACACCATGTTGATCCACTTGGTATTCATGGTAGAGATACTGGAATGGGTTGCCGTTTCTTTCTCCAGTGGGCCACAGCATACCGATCCTGGTCTTCCTAGGTGGTCTACCATCCAAGTACTGACTAGGCCCAACCCTGCTCAGCTTCAGGCTGGTGGGACCTCTTGGTTCCCTGACTGGAACCCATGTCAAAGTGGTGAAAGCACCAAATCCTAAGCACAGGGCCACCAGGGAACCTTATACTACTTTTAAAATTAAATTCAGCTAGTCCCATACCAGCTCAATTAGATTTAACATTTCAACTCATTCAATGTAATTTGTTTTAGGAGAAGAAGAATCCACACAGTGAATTTATTATGAAGAACCTCCTCTCATCGGCTCTGGATTTATTTTTTGCGGGGCAGGAATCCACCACTGGCACATTGGGGTACGGACTACTGATCCTTTTAAAGTATCCACATATTAAAGGTATGGAAGAGAAACCCATCAAACATGTTATGGTCCATTGGCCACATTGAATATCACTTTTATCGAGTCTCTTTGCTTACACAGACAGTTGAATCTTGGATCTACTAAGGCCATCAACTCAAGGAGACAGCTTGAGTAAACAGTGTATTAAATGTATTGGTTTTCTTGTAGAACAAGTTCAAGCTGAGATAGAGAGCGTTATTGGATGTTCTCGTAGACCTTGCATGGAAGACCGTGCAAAAATGCCATATACTGAAGCCGTTCTTCATGAAATCATGAGATTCGCTGACTTCCTACCACTTGGAGTCCCACGTTCCGTGACAGAGGACACCCAGTTTAGAGGTTATACCATACCAAAGGTACTGAGCTGTGATGTTTGTCATGAATCGCCCAGGGGCCATATTGGATTTGGTGTGAACTATGCTGGGGCCATTTTGTGACTGGCAGCAGTGGCCATTTTGGGCTTGATTATCTTACACATGCTGTTGCCATGTGGAAGAACAAAAGGTTTGGGTTGTGGTGATAATATGTTAGTATTATATTGTATATTGTATTGTGGAGTGATAGCTATGTTTTAATTAGTCAACCCTCCCCCATTGTATAAACTCTCAGTCAGGAGTTGGCCATATGGTCTTTAGAGTAAACACTTGAAGTGATAGCAAGGCCAGAACAAAGAGATTTGCCAGACTGCCAGGCACCGTAGGACAATGGGATAGTACAGGGGCTTCCAGCCTCAATACTAGGGCCATAGGCCAGGGCAGAGATGTTACTCTCTCCACAGACAGGGAGAGAATGAGCTTGTAGCCACACCTAGTGGGAAGGCCCTGGGGGAGGAGACTAATAAGTTCCCACAAATTACTTCTGTGAGAATGGCCAGAGGGGAATGAGGGTTTGACTAAGAGTAGCCACTCCCTCCACTGTGTGTGTGTGAAATGTTTTAAATATGTGGTTCCAAAATAAAACGTGGTTCATAATTTTCATCAAGACGTGGTGTGTAGATGTATTATTTACCCGGGGACATATGCTTGCAGTAAGATTCGTCAGACTTACTGTCAATATTGCTCAGTCTAAATCAAGGGCTGAGACATGATGTTCCTGTACTCAAAGCTACTCCAAGGTCCAGAGTAACCCAAATCAAGTCAGCAGACCCCAGCCAGAGAGTGGGTCGTGATAATGTTCTTTTGGAAACCACCAATAAAATGTTATCCTTTGATGTAATCTGGCTTGATGGACATCTTATATAACCAAACTTCTCTCTCACCTTCACAGGGCACGTGTGTATTTCCTCTTCTTCACTCTGTTCTCTACGACCCATCTCTGTTTGAGAAGCCATATGAATTTGATCCTCAACGGTTTCTAGACGTGAATGGCTCATTTAAGAAGAATGATGGATTCATGGCCTTCTCTGCAGGTTGGGAATGAAGTATTTTCTCTCTGTCCATTTCTTCTCCATTCCATTCCAAATTACACCCCTGGTCTAATTGCTTTTGACCAGTTCATACCACCCTGGTCTTCCGACAAATGTCCCTTCAAGGTATTTTCTCTTTTCCGTATAGTCCCTCTCTCCCGTTCACTGATTTCTCTCTCTTCTTCTCTCTCCATCACTATATATTCACCCACCTCTTTCACAATTATCTCCTCCACCTTCTTCTTTTTCCATCACTATATGTTCACCCACCTCTTTTCCAATTATCTCCTCCACCTTCTTCTCTCTCCATCACTATATATTCACCCACCTCTTTCCCAATTATCTCCTCCTCCTTCTTCTTATCTCTCCATCACTATATATTCACCCACCTCTTTCCCAATTGTATCCTTCACCTTCTTCTCTCTCCATCACTATATGTTCACCCACCTCTTTCCGAATTATCTCCTCCACCTTCTTCTCTCTCCATCACTATATATTCACCCACCTCTTTCTCAATGATCTCCTCCACCTTCTTCTCTCTCCATCACTATATATTCACCCACCTCTTTCTCAATTATCTCCTCCACCTTCTTCTCCCTCTATCACTATATGTTCACCCACCTCATGCCCAATTATCTCCTCCACCTTCTTTCTCCATCATTATATATTCACCCACTTCTTTCCCAATTATCTCCTCCACCCTCTTCTCTCTTCATCACTATGTATTCACCCACTTCTTTCCCAATTATCTCCTCCACCTTCTTCTCTCTCCATCACTATATATTCACCCACTTCTTTCCCAATGATCTCCTCCACCTTCTTTCTCCATCACTGTATATTCACCCACCTCTTTCTCAATTATCTCCTCCACCTTCTTCTCTCTCCATCACTATATGTTCACCCACCTCTTTCCCAATTATCTACTCCACCTTCTTCTCTCTCCATCAATATATATTCACCCACCTCTTTCCCAAATATCTCCATCACCCTCTTCTCTCTCCATCACTATATATTCACCCACCTCTTTCCCAATTATCTCCTCCACATTCCCCTCTCTCTCTATCACTATATATTCACCCACCTCATTTTCAATGATCTCTTCCACCTTCTTCTCTCTCCATCACTATATATTCACCCACATCTTCTCCAATTATCTCATCCACCTTCTTCTCTCTCCATCACTATGTATTCACCCACTTCTTTCCCAATTATCTCCTCCACCTTCTTCTCTCTCCATCACTATATATTCACCCACTTCTTTCCCAATGATCTCCTCCACCTTCTTTCTCCATCACTGTATATTCACCCACCTCTTTCTCAATTATCTCCTTCACCTTCTTCTCTCTCCATCACTATATGTTCACCCACCTCTTTCCCAATTATCTCCTCCACCTTCTTCTCTCTTCATCACTATGTATTCACCCACCTCTTTCCCAATTATCTACTCCACCTTCTTCTCTCTCCATCAATATATATTCACCCACCTATTTCCCAAATATCTCCATCACCCTCTTCTCTCTCCATCACTATATATTCACCCACCTCTTTCCCAATTATCTCCTCCACATTCCCCTCTCTCTCTATCACTATATATTCACCCACCTCATTTTCAATGATCTCTTCCACCTTCTTCTCTCTCCATCACTATATATTCACCCACATCTTCTCCAATTATCTCATCCACCTTCTTCTCTCTCCATCACTATATATTATATACTATCCCCCATCACTCCTACTCATTATCTGTCCACATCTCATCTCCATAATGATTCCTGTGTGTGTGTGTGTATCTCTCATAAACTATTCTTCTATGTCCTCTTTATCAGTTACCTATGGTGGCTCCCCCTCCACTTTCAGAATCCACTCAAACATCTCTCCCTCTTTCAACCTACCTCTTGTGTCCTCTTCAACAGGAAAGAGGATCTGCCCTGGGGAGGGCTTGGCCCGAATGGAACTCTTCTTATTCTTCTGTTCCATCCTGCAGAAGTTCGACCTTCAGCCTTCAATGGCCCCTGAGGATATCGACCTCTCTCCAGAATATAGTGGATTTATGAAAATGGCTCCTACCTTCCAAATAAAACTAATCCTTAAAGAACAATAAACAATTTATATTTACCATCAAGAAAGAACTGTGATAAATAAAACAATAATTAATGAACAAATGACTATTTTCTTTATTATGCCCTTATTTATCTATTGATTAAAGAGAGAAAATATTGTTATATAGTAATAATAAACAGAACAATTATAATGTAAAATAATATTTTTTCCCCTCATATAATAATAAGATTAGTTGACAATGTTTAGCCGTGGTTCATGATAATAATTCCAATTCATAGAATTAAATATCCGAAGTGGATATTTAATAGTTTATACTAAATAAAATAAAAATATATATGTATTTTTAGTTGTTTTTACATTACAGACATTCTAATATATTTATTGTTCAATCAATATTTATATTTTTTAATTTTGTAACTATTAAAAAAATGCATTTTACTAAATAATTATATTTAGATTTTTTTTTATTATGTGTTATTTTTATTTTGTTTTCATTTTGTTTGTTTTTGATTTTCAAAAAGTAGTCGAATATTTTTCCAATTAATATGAAATATCTATGGCTTTATAAGTTGTTTATTATGTTTTTATCAGCAATTTTTTAAATTTATTTTTACCATTTATTTATTTATTTTTATCAGTTATTTATTTAAATTGTATCAGTTATTTTATTTTATTTTTAGTTTGCTTATTTTTGGTTTACTGAAGTAATCAAAAAATGTTTTTTTTTAAATAAGATAAAATAAAAAGGATCATTAAATGTCCATATTATAACCTTTTTAAATAGCTTTTTCAGTTATTTATTGTATTTTTTATCAGTTATTTATTTTATTTTTCTTCTTTTTGGTTTACTAAAGTAATAAAAACATTTTTGTTCATAAAAAATAAAATTAAAGGACCATTGATTGTCATGTTTATATTATAAAATTTTAAATAACTTTATCAGTATTTTTATTATTATTTATTTTATTTTTAGTATTCTTTTTTATTTTACATAAAGGAATATATTTTTTCAAATAAGACAAAATTAAAAATAACAATGGGTGTCATGTTTATAATATAGTATTTTTAAATGGCTTTATTAGTTACTTATTTTTATCAGATATTTATTTATTTATTAACAGTTATTTACTTTACTGTTATGCTATTTGTTTTACTTTTATCAGTTATTTGTTTTAGTTGTAACATTTATTTATTTTATTTATTTTTATCAGTTATTTATTTTATTTTTAGCAGGTATTTATTTTATTTTTATATTGCTTGTTTTTGTTTACATAAAGAAATCATTTTTTTTTAATTAAGACAAAATTATGAGACCAAAACAATTCATGTTTATAGTATTGTATGTTTAAATAGTTTTTTCAGTTATTTAATTTGTTATTTTTATGTTATTTTAGTTTTAGTTTACTTGTTTTTGTTCTATAAATAAATCTTTTTTTTTCAAATAATACAAAATTAAAGAACCAATGTTTATAGTAGAGTAGTTTTAATTGGCTTTATAAATAAAAACAGAATTTAAAAAAACATTAAAATGTTAAAAAAATAAAAATGTTTATGTTCTTAAATATAGCGAATTACAATTAGAGTTCCCAACAATGACACTATATGAATACTTTTCAAATAATTTTATGTATTAAAATAATAACTTAAAAAATAATCTATTTTTGCTAATGAAACTATTATTTTCTGTGTATTCTATTCTACATTATGTGTCGCTAATAAGTTGCATTTTATTTATTTTTTAAATGTAAAATCTAATTTTATATTTGGTATTTTTTTCTTTTCTTTTTTTTCCCTTTTTTCTTCTTTTTAAGTGATATCTATTTTTAATGTTTGACGAAAAGGCCATGTTTTCTTCTAGGACAGTAACAGTTAATAACATGTGTACAGAAGATCCTATTTTTGGATGCTCTTTGACCTCTGACACAAGTTGATGTGTATTTAGGTCAGTAGCAGAGTAAATTACTATAAGATAAGGATATGTGATCTCATTATATCACAAATAGAGGGTCTAAGGACAAAGAAAGAAAAAAAGGAGAGAGGGCAGGGATAAAAAAGGAAGAAAGAGAGGACAGTGATAGAGAGAAGGATGAGAGAGAGGGGAAAGTGATAGAGAGGAGGAGGAGAGAGAGGACAATGATAGAGAGGAGGAGGAGAGAGAGGACATTGATAGAGAGAAGGAGGAGAGAGAGGGAACAGTGATAAAGAGGAGGAGAGAAAGAGAGGACAGTAATAGAGAGAAGGAGGAGAGAGAGAGGACAGTGATAGAGAGAAGGAGGAGAGAGAGGATAGTGATAGAGAGGAGGAGAGAGAGGACAGTGATAGAGAGAAGGAGGAGAGAGGACAGTGATAGAGAGGAGGAGAGAGAGGGGACAGTGATAGAGAGGAGGGAGGGACAGAGGTGATAGAGAGAAGGAGGAGAGAGGGACAGTGATAGAGAGAAGGAGGAGAGAGGACAGTGATAGAGAGGTGGAGGAGGAGAGAGGGGACAGATATAGAGAGGAGGAGAAAGAGGACAGTTATAGAGAGGTGGAGGAGAGAGAGGACAGTGGAGGACAGTGATAGAGAGAAGGAGGAGAGAGAAAATAGTGATAAAGGGGAGGAGGAGAGAGAGAGGACAGTGATATAGAGGAGGAGAGAGAGGACAGTGATAGAGAGAAGGTGGAGAGAGAGGGGACAGTGATAGAGAGAAGAAGGATAGAGGACAGTGATAGAGAGGAGGAGGAGGAGAGAGAGGACAGTGATAGAGAGGAGGAGGAGAGAGAGGACAGTGATAGAGAGGAGGAGAAAGAGGACAGTGATAGAGAGGTGGAGGAGGAGAGAGGGGACAGTGATAGAGAGGAGGAGAAAGAGGACAGTTATAGAGAGGTGGAGGAGAGAGAGGACAGTGGAGGACAGTGATAGAGAGAAGGAGGAGAGAGAAAATAGTGATAAAGGGGAGGAGGAGAGAGGGGGGACAGTGATATAGAGGAGGAGAGAGAGGACAGTGATAGAGAGAAGGTGGAGAGAGAGGGGACAGTGATAGAGAGAAGAAGGATAGAGGACAGTGATAGAGAGGAGGAGGAGGAGAGAGAGGACAGTGATAGAGAGGAGGAGGAGGAGAGAGAGGACAGTGATAGAGAGGAGGAGGAGAGAGAGAGGACAGTGGTAGAGAGGAGGAGGAGAGAGAGGACAGAGATAGAGAGAAGGAGGAGAGAGAGGACAGTGATAGAGAGGAGGAGGAGGAAAGAGAGGGGACAGTTATAGAGAGAAGGAGGAGAGAGAGGGGACAGTGATAAAGAGGAGGAGAGAAAGAGAGGACAGTAATAGAGAGGAGGAGAGAGAGAGGACAGTGATAGAGAGAAGGAGGAGAGAGAGGACAGTGATAGAGAGAAGGAGGAGAGAGCGGACAGTGATAGAGAGAAGGAGGAGAGAGGGGACAGTGATAGAGAGAAGGAGGGGACCGAGGTGATAGAGAGAAGGAGGAGAGAGGGAACAGTGATAGAGAGAAGGAGGAGAGAGGACAGTGATAGAGAGGTGGAGGAGGAGAGAGGGGACAGTGATAGAGAGGAGGAGAAAGAGGACAGTTATAGAGAGGTGGAGGAGAGAGAGGACAGTGGAGGACAGTGATAGAGAGAAGGAGGAGAGAGAAAATAGTGATAAAGGGGAGGAGGAGAGAGAGGGGACAGTGATATAGAGGAGGAGAGAGAGGACAGTGATAGAGAGAAGGAGGAGAGAGGACAGTGATAGAGAGAAGAAGGATAGAGGACAGTGATAGAGAGAAGAAGGAGAGAGGACAGTGATAGAGAGAAGGAGGAGAGAGAGGACAGTGATAGAGAGGAGGAGGAGAGAGAGGACAGTGATAGAGAGGAGGTGGAGGAGAGAGAGGACAGTGATAGAGAGAAGGAGGAGAGAGAGAGGACAGTGATAGAGAGGAGGAGGAGAGAGAGAGGACAGTGATAGAGAGAAGGAGGAGAGAGAGGGGACAGTTATAGAGAGAAGCAGGAGAGAGAGGACAGTGATAGAGAGGAGGAGGAGAGAGGACAGTGATAGAGAGAAGGAGGAGAGAGGGGGCAGTGATAGAGAGAAGGAGGAGAGAGAGGGGACAGTGATAGAGAGAAAGAGGAGAGAGAGAGGACAGAGATAGAGAGAAGGAGGAGAGAGAGAGGAGAGTGATAGTGAGAAGGAGAAGAGAGGGGACAGTGATAGAGAGGAGGCAGAGAGAGGGGACAGTGATAGAGAGGAGGAGGAGAGAGAGAGGACAATGATAGAGAGAAGGAGGAGAGAGAGGACAGTGATAGAGAGGAGGAGGAGAGAGGGGACAGTGATAAGAGAGAAGGAGGAGAGAGAGAGAGGACAGTGATAGAGAGGAGGAGGAGGAGAGAGGGGACAGTGATAGAGAGGAGAAGGAGAGAGAGGACAGTGATAGAGAGGAGGAGGAGGAGAGAAGGGACAGTGATAGAGAGAAGGAGGAGAAGAGAGAGGACAGTGATAGAGAGAAGGAGGAGAGAGAGGACAGTGATAGAGAGGAGGAGGAGAGAGGGGACAGTGATAGAGAGAAGGAGGAGAGAGAGGACAGTGATAGAGAGGAGGAGAGGGGGGACAGTGATAGAGAGAAGGGGAAGAGAAGGGACAGTGATAGAGAGAAGGAGGAGAGAGAGGGGACAGTGATAGAGAGGTGAAGGAGAGAAGGGACAGTGATAGAGAGGAGGAGGAGAGAGGGGACAGTGATAGAGAGAAGGAGGAGAGAGAGGACAGTGATAGAGAGAAGGAGGAGAGAGAGGACAGTGATAGAGAGAAGGAGAGAGAAAAAGTACAGTGATAGAGAGAAGGAGGAGAGAGAGAGGACAGTGATAGAGAGGAGGAGGAGAGAGAGGGGACAGTGATAGAGAGGAGGAGGAGAGAGGGGACAGTGATAGAGAGGAGGAGAGAGGGGACAGTGATAGAGAGAAGGAGGAGAGAGAGGGGACAGTGATAGAGAGGAGGAGGAGAGAGGGGACAGTGATAGAGAGGAGGAGGAGAGAGAGGACAGTGATAGAGAGGAGGAGGAGAGATAGGACAGTGATAGAGAGGTGAAGGAGAGATAGCACAGTGATAGAGAGAAGGAGGAGAGAGAGGACAGTGATAGAGAGGAGTAGAGAGGGGACAGTGATAGAGAGGAGGAGGAGAGTAGGGACAGAGATAGAGAGAAGGAGGAGAGAGGGGACAGTGATAGAGAGGAGGAGGAGAGAGAGGGGACAGTGATAGAGAGGAGGAGGAGGAGAGAGAGGACAGTGATAGAGAAGAGGAGGAGAGAGAGAGGACAGTGATAGAGAGAAGGAGGAGAGAGAGGACAGTGATAGAGAGAAGGAGGAGAGAGAGGGGACAGTTATAGAGAGAAGGAGAAAAGAGAGGACAGTGATAGAGAGGAGGAGGAGAGAGGACAGTGATAGAGAGAAGGAGGAGAGAGGGGGCAGTGATAGAGAGAAGGAGGAGAGAGAGGGGACAGTGATAGAGAGAAAGAGGAGAGAGAGAGGACAGAGATAGAGAGAAGGAGGAGAGAGAGAGGAGAGTGATAGAAAGAAGGAGAAGAGAGGGGACAGTGATAGAGATGAGGAGGAGAGAGAGGACAGTGATAGAGAGAAGGAGGAGAGAGAGAGGACAATGATAGAGAGAAGGAGGAGAGAGAGGACAGTGATAGATAGGAGGAGGAGAGAGAGAGGACAATGATAGAGAGAAGGAGGAGAGAGAGGACAGTGATAGAGAGGAGGAGGAGAGAGGGGACAGTGATAGAGAGAAGGAGGAGAGAGAGAGAGGACAGTGATAGAGAGGAGGAGGAGGAGAGAGGGGACAGTGATAGAGAGGAGGAGGAGAGAGAGGACAGTGATAGAGAGGAGGAGGAGAGAGGGGACAGTGATAGAGAGAAGGAGGAGAGAGAGAGGACAGTGATAGAGAGAAGGAGGAGGAGAGAAGGGACAGTGATAGAGAGAAGGAGGAGAAGAGAGAGGACAGTGATAGAGAGAAGGAGGAGAGAGAGGACAGTGATAGAGAGGAGGAGGAGAGAGGGGACAGTGATAGAGAGAAGGAGGAGAGAGAGGACAGTGATAGAGAGGAGGAGAGGGGGGGGCAGTGATAGAGAGAAGGGGAAGAGAAGGGACAGTGATAGAGAGAAGGAGGAGAGAGAGGGGACAGTGATAGAGAGGTGAAGGAGAGAAGGGACAGTGATAGAGAGGAGGAGGAGAGAGGGGACAGTGATAGAGAGAAGGAGGAGAGAGAGGACAGTGATAGAGAGAAGGAGGAGAGAGAGGACAGTGATAGAGAGAAGGAGAGAGAAAAAGTACAGTGATAGAGAGAAGGAGGAGAGAGAGAGGACAGTAATAGAGAGGAGGAGGAGAGAGGGGACAGTGATAGAGAGGAGGAGGAGAGAGTGGACAGTGATAGAGAGGAGGAGGAGAGAGAGGACAGTGATAGAGAGGAGGAGGAGAGATAGGACAGTGATAGAGAGGTGAAGGAGAGATAGCACAGTGATAGAGAGAAGGAGGAGAGAGAGGACAGTGATAGAGAGGAGTAGAGAGGGGACAGTGATAGAGAGGAGGAGGAGAGAAGGGACAGAGATAGAGAGAAGGAGGAGAGAGGGGACAGTGATAGAGAGGAGGAGGAGAGAGAGGACAGTGATAGAGAGAAGAAGGAGAGAAGGGACAGTGATAGAGAGGAGGAGGAGAGGGAGAGGACAGTGATAGAGAGGAGGAGGAGAGAGAGGGGACAATGATAGAGAGAAGGAGAGAGAGAGAGAGAGGACAGTGATAGAGAGAAGAAGGAGAGAAGGGACAGTGATAGAGAGGAGGAGGAGAGAGAGGATAGTGATAGAGAGGAGGAGGAGAGAGAGAGGACAGTGATAGAGAGAAGGAGGAGAGAGGGGACAGTGATAAAGAGGAGGAAGAGAGAGGACAGTGATAGAGAGGAGGTGAGGGGACAGTGACCTATACACGCTATATATATATTTATATGTCCTCTTATTACCTTGTTACATAACATCTCTTTCCTGTCTCCATCAGAGCAAACAACGCCGGCACCTGTTTTGGGTCAAACACGGACAGATTACAACTCAATGTCCTAAAATATTTCCCAGGATTACGAGAAATGTTAAACTTTCTCCGAAAATAGTGTTTCAAAATATATATATTCTTGAACAAAACATAATATATGTGAGATTTACAACATTCCAAGGGCGGTGATGCGACGTCGCAACGAGCTCGTGTTTTATTATTAATACGTTTATTATATATCAGTTTTATAAAATAAATAGGGATTAAGAAATAGGGATTGAAAGCCGCCCAGTCTCACATATGTAGCCTTGAGTACGTTATCATGGATGCCTCCATTGTACAGCACACAGTGTTCCACGTTTACTGACGGTAAGGTGCTGCACACTCAGCTACAGGTTGTAAAAGACGGGAGGGGATCCTGCTTAATTTTTTTTTCCCTACAATTTTGTAGTTAATGGGTGGAGGTTGAGATTTGAATGGCGCTCCATCCCGAAGTACTCTGTGGTGGAAACCAGCATCCTCGAGTCCTTCTACAAACACCCTTCCTGAAGTCTACTACCCATCCAAGAAAATAATATAAAATGGAATGATGTAATGGAGACAAACAGTTTACAGGAGCTAGTAAGAGCATAGTAAGACGAGGAGTAAAGTTAAAGTAGACTCAAGTAGACATTGGGATAGAGGAGGTAAAGTACAAACACCAGTCTTAATGGCTGCCAGGCATCCAACAAAAAAATATCAAAACCAAAGAGATAATGGAGACAGCTAGTAAGAGCAAGTAAGATCATAGTAAGACAAGGAGTAAAGAAAGTTTAGACTCATATATATATATCAAGTATACATTGGGATAGAGGAGGTCAAGTACAAACACCGATCTTAATGGCTGCCAGCCATCCAACAAGAATATATCAAAACCAATGAGATAATGGAGGCATACAGTATACAAGAGCTAGTAAGATCATAGTAAGATGAAGAGTAAAAAGAGAGTAGACTCATATATATCTAGAAGACATTGGGATAGAGGAGATCAAGAGCAAACACCAATCTTAATGGCTGCTAGCTATCCAACAAGAAAATATCAAAACCAATGAGATAATGGAGGCATACAGTATACAAGAGCTGGTAAGATCATAGTAAGATGAGGAGTAAAGAGAGATTAGACTCATATATATATCTAGAAGACATTGGGATAGAGGAGATCAAGTGCAAACACCGATCTTAATGGCTGCTAGCTATCCAACAAGAAAATATCAAAACCAATGAGATAATGGTGATATAAATTATACAAGAGCTAGTAAGAGTGTAGTAAGTTAAGGAGTAATCAAGTAGACATTGGGATAGAGGAGGTCAAGTACAGGTGAAGAGGGAGACAGAATGGAAGACGTGATCATTGATACCAATTGGTAGGGTGACGGAAATAAGATCTAGGGGTGGTATAGTAGACCCTTACTCAACAGTGACGGGTATGGCTAGTTTTATTAGTATTATGAATGAAAGTGCTCGTCAGGTCTTCTCTCTGTTGAAAGGAAGGAGAAAAAAGGAGAAGAGAGAGAAGAGAAATAAGAGGGGGAAGGAAGAATGTGCAAGAGGAAAGAAATAATGGGGAAAATTGGAGTGTGGAAAGGAGAGAAAAGAGAGGAATGGAAAGGAGGTAGGAAAGGAAAGGAGAGGGAAGAGAGGAAGGATAGGGGAGAAGATAGAGGAAAGGAAAGGAGAAAGGAGAGAGGAATTGAAAACCGCTTGTTTAGGCGGGTACAGCAGCATTTTTTAATCGTAATATTATGAGTTGTAAGTCAGTGTTTTAAAATGGCGGCTTTTTGTTGTTTGCTTCGTAATAAAAAATAAAAAAACATCTTCAAAGTTGTGGGCGTGTTCTGTAAAGTACATGATGCAAATCCTCAAACAATCAATTTTAACTCTAGGTTGTGAGGCAACAAAACACGAAAAATGCGAAGGGGAGTGAATACATTTGCAAGGCACTGTATGTATCAGAATCCCTATAGAAGAACTATCACTGTCTGACTGGATTAATATATATATGGAATAAGATATCTGGAAGATATATATATATATATATATATATATATATATATATATATATATATATGCATCAGAATTCCTAACATAGGATGATAAAAGTTATCACTGTCTGACTGGATTAATATATATATGGAATAAGATATCTGGAAGATATATATATATATCAGAATCCCTATAGAAGATGATAAGAGCTATCAATGTCTGACTGGACTAATATATATATATATATATATGGAATAAGATATCTGCAAGATATATATGTATCAGAACCCCTATAGAAGATGATAAGAGCTATCACTGTCTGACTGGATTAATATATATGGAATAAGATATCTGGAATATATATATATATATATATATATATATATATATATATATGTATCAGAATTCCTATAGAAGATGATAAGAGCTATCACTGTCTGACTGGATTAATATACAGTTTATATATGGAATAAGATATCTGGAAGATATATATGTATCAGAATCCCTATAGAAGATGATAAGAGCTATCAATGTCTGACTGGACTAATATATATATATATGGAATAAGATATCTGCAATATATATATGTATCAGAATTCCTATAGAAGATGATAAGAGCTATCACTGTCTGACTGGATTAATATATATGGAATAATATATCTGGAATATATATATATATATATATATATATATATATATATATGTAATAGTGCCAGAGATTATAGCTGTTCTGGTCCTGTACATCTACTGAAATGAATGTAAAGATGTTAAGATGCCTTGCACATGAAACATAATGACTGTATAAGCAATTAATAGAAAACCCAGAAGACTCACAGACTATTGCAGAATGTTATCAGTTCAAGTTTAAATATACATCTATTTGACCTGTTATGAAGTTTCCACAGAAATAAAAGCAGTTCCTGATTTTTAAAATGCTGAGCCTGCGTTCATATTTTTAAATGCTGCATCTGAGTAAGGGTCCAAAGAGACATCTGCTGCCTTGCTGAAGGGAAATAAAAGAACCTGGTGGATCTCCTGGGTAGGTTTGACCATGAAAGCCTTATCAAGCCTGACTGAAGAAAAAGCAGATCGTCACTGAGAGGAAAGGAGAGACAGAGAGGAAAACAGAAGGAGTGGAAATTAGAGAGAAAATAGAGGAAATGATTTGAGGGATGAAAGGAAAGGGGCAAATAATGTATTGGGAAGTGAGGAATGTAGAGTGGGAAGAAAAAGATAGAGGAATGGAGAGTGAATTGAGACGAAGGAGGAGAGAGGAAAGAAGTGTGAGGGGGAGAACGAAAGAGGGAGAAAAAAAGGAAAGGGGAGAGAGAGGCAAGAGTCAAATCAGTGACTTCAATACAGTTGTATCAGTTATTCCTGTCGGTCACTGAATGATAAAAGACATTAAAGTGATTTATAATTCCTAGATAAGGTTCTACAAGATCAATCAGGGCACCACAAATCAAGTTTAAGGAGAAAAAATCATAAGCACCTGCAAATGGTGGTGAATAGCAGTTTTAATGATTTCAGTGTTGCTTTAAGAGTAGATCATTACACTGGTCCCTGGCATCACTCCATGCCATGACGGACAACTCAACATCCTCTCCAATTACACAATTTGTTATTCTTAAGGCAATGTCCTCGGGGCTATGTTTTCACCTCTGATGACTATATCAGGTGGGCATTCACCATTGACAGAGGAGTTAAGACAGAGAGGCTCATCTAGTAGGTGATCCTACTCTGGAAAACATGATGCTCACCATTGATATCAGTACAGTACTGGTTGCTGCTCTTCTTGGCGTGTTGACCATAATCTTGTGGAAGAAGAGTCAAAGACGCCACTCATTGCTTCCACCAGGTCCTACTCCTTTACCATTCATTGGTAACATACTCCATGTGAAGCCCAAGGCATTCCTCCAGTCACTTGAGAAGGTAAGTAACATACAAGACTAATCATTTATTGTTGATGATCCCATGAAAGTTTATAGAGACAACTCATTTCTTCCAGAGTATCCCACAGGGAAAAAAACATTCTTGTACGGGATCCAATGACTAACTATGGGACAATAATTGATTGTAGAAATTCACATGAAAGTCTATTGGAAAATATTGTTCTTGTAGGGGACCCCACAGAAGTCTATGGGCCAATAATTTATTTTAGGAGATACCAGGAAAGTATATGGGATACATATTTTCATGTAGGGACCCCATGGAAGTCTGTGGGACAATCATTTATTTTATTATATACCAGAAAAGTCTATGGACAATACTTTCATGTAGGGGATCCCTTGAATATTTATGGGACATTTCTTGTAGGGGATCCCATTGAAAAGCAATTTCTTGTAGATTTTTTTTTTAATCAATCATTTTTGTAGATGGATCTCATCAAAACCCATGGGATGGATGATTTCTTGTAGATGATCCCATTAAAGTCTATTGGACAATCATTTCTTTTAGGGGATCCCAGGAAAATCTATTGGGCAAATAACTTCTTGTAGGGGATTCCATTGAAAACTCTTTGGGATGAATGATTTCTTGCAGATCATTAAATGTAAGTCTTGTCAGGACCAATCATTTTTGAAGATGGATCTCAATATACTCCATGGGACAAATGTATTTCTTATAGAGGATCCCCTAGAAGTCTATAGTCTATAGTCTCTTAAATGTGTCCATTAAACTTTTTAGGAATCCGTGGTCTCAAGTCTAAGTCGCAGGTTACTCTGCTATTTATTGCCTTACAATTGCAGCCTCCGATCAAGTTACTTGCTCCGACCCGCTTTCCTTACCGACCCATTGCGATTTATCAAATCGTTAGTTACTTCCCTCAGAGCCTTTGATCTTTCAAGGCTGCAAAGCTAAATTTGCAAATCACTATTCAATTGCTTAGATTCCCCCTTCCTAACCACTCCCTCAAGCCCGTAAATGGCTAAAAGCCAACTAAGCTTACTTGGAGCCCTTATGTACCCTCCCCACTGCTCCTAAATCAAACCCCCATGA
Organism: Discoglossus pictus; assembly: GCA_027410445.1. Taxonomy (NCBI): domain Eukaryota; kingdom Metazoa; phylum Chordata; class Amphibia; order Anura; family Alytidae; genus Discoglossus; species Discoglossus pictus. The sequence continues at coordinate 3,274,065 of CM050170.1, forward strand.
TGCAGGGGTCCCGATTAAAAATGTAAAAATCTTAAATTTCCCACCGTGAATTCTCAAAGTGCCAGCGGCACACAAATGGTTAACCCCATGCCACAGGGGTACAGTGAGTACTCTTGTGGCAACTAACATTAACCCCCCCATGCAGGTCCTGAAAGAACCTTAAGGACCCTTAAAGGACCCTTGCCAAATAAAAATGTAACCCCTGTCGCAGGGGTACCGTAATTACCCCCTCCCCCCGGCAACTAAAATGAACCGCATCCTTCATAGGGGTCAATATAGACCCTCATGAGACTATAATTAACCCCCTCAGTCCAATATGGTTCTATATACATCCCTATAGGACACTATTAACCCCTATATTAACACTATAAGTAACATGAGGGTCCTCCAGGATCCTCATGACAAAAAGTCTAAACACTACACTATTAACCCTTTCCAACTCTATGCCATTCTATTAACCTCCCTCTAACTAAGTAACCCCCCTCTACCCTATACTATTAACCCCCCTACTACGCTATCCTATTAACCCTCCTCTACCCCACCCTATTAACACCCCTCTACTCTACCCTATTAACCCCTACTCTACCTGCCTAACCCCCTAATAAAATCCCTAGCACCCCACTAATTACAAAAAATAAAATAAAAATATTTACAGAAAATAAAAAACCTACATTACACAAAATAAAAAACTACATTACTGAAAATAAAAAAAAGAAAAGAAAAACAAATTACTGAAAATAAAAATCCCTAAATTACATGAATTAAAAAACTTACATTACATCAAATAAACAAACCTACATTACAACTAAAAAAAACAGCCTTACTAAACATAGAAAAGGGTAAATTAGACCACTTACCTGTCCAAAATGCTCCCCCAGCGATGCCCCGGTCATCATTGAGTCGTTGCAGGCATGCCCACTCCTAAAAATATCCTATTTTTCGGAGGGGCCCTGCCTGCAACGACTCACTGTACTGAGGGGGTTAATTATAGTCTCATGAGGGTCTATACAGACCCCCATTAGTGATGGAGTTATTTTTAGGTGCCAGGGGGGTACATATAGTACCCCCATGGCAGGGGTTAATTTTCTTTTAGCGCTGGTCCTTTAAGGACCTTTAGGGTCCTTTCAGGAACCGCAGCTGGAAATTTATTTTTTTTATTTCGGGGGATTCTGGTTGGGGACCCCCGCTTCAAGGGTTAATGTAGGGACATGGCAGGGGTCCCAATGGGGACCCTCAGCATTGGGGAGGTTTATTTTAGGTGCAGGTACAGTACCCCCTCGGCATTGGGTTAACTAATGGCCCTTTAAGTACCTGCGCAGGAAGTTTAAACTTTTAAATGCTGTAGGGGTCCAATTTTACTAAGTACTACAGGCTTCCAGGCCAATAGGGCTCGGAGGTTGTATTCAGTGATGTCATGATGACGATTTCTGTTTCCACTGGCTGTTTCGATCTGTTTCAAGCCCGGAACTGCTGCTTTCAACTGCATGGTTTCCGATTTTCGGGATAGGGCCATAACTTGCGGGCCCTTATAATAGAATAGCATTGGAAGAGTAGAGCTACTTGGGCACACAACTTAATAGCAGCAGATCGGCTATCTGTGATGGAGTTTCAAGCCCAGAATTGAATGAGGCCCTAGGGGGACAAATAACTTCTCACAAAGTCATTTCATGAGGAATTCGGGTAAAAGGTCAAGTCGTACTTAAAAAAATAAAATTGTTGATCCCGGAGACTACACATTTTCAATGTATTGCCATTTTTTTTTTTCAGCTAAGGTCCACGTATGGTTCTGTGTATACCATATATATTGGGTCACGCCCTATAGTGATGCTGTGTGGATACAATGTAATAAAGGAGGCAATGATTGACTATGGAGAATCCTTCATCAATCGAGGGAAGATGCCATTAACTGATCACATACTGAAAGGGTTTGGTGAGTTCTTCCTACATAATTAATTCCCAGTGGCTGTTAAGAGATTGTTAGGGGATTTTAACCTAGATGGGAACTTTCTTCATCAGGTATTATAGCCAGTAATGGAGAACGATGGAAGCAGCTCCGACGCTTTTCTCTCATGACATTGAGGAATTTTGGTATGGGCAAGAGGAGCCTTGAGGAGAGAATTCAAGAGGAGACACAATATCTGGTGGAGAAGTTTAGGGAAACAAAAGGTGTGTCCATCTCAGAGAGACATAATCCATGTCCCATAGATTCATCCTAGACTCTATGTCCCATAGACCTTTCCTGTCTATGTCAATCTATGTTTGATTCCCTTTTCCTAGTACTTTGCCACACACCAAAATAATTATTTGACTGTGTTACTCTCTATAATATTATATTTCCATACTAGGTGTGCCCTTTGACCCCACCTTTCTTTTGGGTTGTGCTGTGTCCAACAATATCTGCTCCATTCTGTTTAGCCAGAGGTATGACTACACAGATAAGAGGTTCCTGTCTTTACTAAACAATATCAGCAGTATCCACCGTTTCATGAACTCCACATGGGGTCTGGTGAGTTCAAAACACCTCAAAATGTCTTAAATTTCCCGAAAATCCTAATTCTGTCCATGTCTTACTTTTCCATGGTTTTTCATACACTTCTTCCCTTGATCTCTTGACTTTCCTCCACTATCCCATTACCAAGACTGTCTCTGTTTTATACATATTTTCTCCACTTCCAGAAGAAGAGGATACCTCTTCTTCACATTGCTTGTCCCTTTGCCTTCAACAACTTCCATCTCCCCCATTCTTTTTTGTAGATTAAAATCAACTCCTTCACCCTAAAATACTAAATGATCAACCTAAGTCATGATTTTGAGTACAGAGGTTCTTCCACCATTTTCTTATTTTCTTCAATCGCATCAAAGCTGTGCATGTCAGACTCACTGGCTCATATTCACCTGTCTCTATCCTGATTTGAATTGACACTATGGGTTGCTTAAGTCTTTTCAATATACCTGATTGTTACAAATATTTACCAATTCCTACACATATACTCATTATATTATCTTACAGTTGTATTTCAACTTCCACAAGATATTGTGTCACTTCCCTGGCCCACACAACCAAGCAATGGAGCATCTGAGAGAGTGCAGAGCATTTGTAGAAAAAAGAGTTAGCGAAAGCCAAGACTCCTTTGATCCTGACTCTCCCCGACACTTTATAGACTGCTTCCTGACAAAGATGAAGCAGGTAGGTTGAATGGTTAAAACGGGTCATTCCCATTTGGAGCAATGAGACCTAATTATCACTAACCTAACATTCTCCTCACTCAACACAGGATGAAGGGAATCCAGACACTGAGTTTCACATGGAGAACTTAGTGGTGACTGCTCTTAATCTTTTCTTTGCTGGTACAGAAACAGTTAGCACCACCCTCAGATATGGATTCCTGATCTTCCTCAAATACCATGATATTCAAGGTATCATATACATCCCATTATCACCCTCTCTTCTGTCAAATTCTCATTTCTTAAATTAGTTAGATTGCAAATTAGATGACTTTTGGGGTTCTAGACTTACACTGTCCTTTGGGTTCTAGACTTACATTGTCCTTTTCTTTCATTTATTTTTTATTCTCAGCAAGTATAATCAATTATAAGCAAGATATACAAAATTATAAAGTTTGTGCAAAAAAAGTATTGTCCTGTACTGAGGCAATTCATTTAGGAGATAGGTAGTTATAAGATCTGTAAACAATCGTTCAGTCACCCATAATAATCTGACCACGTGTATCCACATAGGTACCAAAAAAAAATCCACTTCTTCCAGACCGCTAGTTCTTTACCTAGGTCAATTACCTTCATGGCCGCATCTTAAGTGTGGCCCATATAATTGCACACATTTTTCTTATCCGTTCTCAGCTGTGTTGTGTTGAACCCTAAAATAAAGTGTCCTCTCCCAACAGGTTATATAGCTTAGTACTTTCTCTGTCTACATAATGAAACAGTCTTCCATTGTGTTGTTTGATATTTGTTCAGATATCAGTATATGTCCATACAGATCAATACCATAAAGTTAGAATCACATTCATGTACCTGAGATTGAGTCCAAGTATCACTCAGACCAAATTATTGCATTACCCTAACACAGTTAACTACCCCTAACTAGTTGGAATGGCTGGTTAATCAGATTTCAGTAAAGTACATACGAAATTAGCAACGGATCATGTCTTCTTTAAGCAAAATTATGTTTCTTCTTGTATGATCTGTGCTGTTGTTCAGTCATGTCAAACCCTATAGAACACAGCATGCCAGGTACATCTGTAATCAACTGCCCCTCTGAGCTTCCTCAAGCTCATGTTCATTGTATGATCATACTAGACTAGAATATTTTGAAAATGATGACAGGAACATTCTTGTTGCACAAAGTGATTAAGAAGATGATATGATTAGTGCTACAGAATAAAAGGAAATGGCCATAAAGCAGGATGCTCAAACATCCCATCGAGCATTTATCATCCATCAATCACAACGACATGTGTAGCCTTGCTCAAAATCTACTCAACTTCTTTCAGATTGCTAGTTCTTCTGCTAGAATCACTTTTGTCCACTTGTACAAGTGGTGGGCTTGGCACTGGTATCTTGTTGCAAGGTCCAGTATTTTTCGCAGTATGTATTGGGCTTGAGACCAGAATTTATTGAGGTTAAATTATTAAATTGTTTTGATCAGGAAGGATCCAGGGGGAGATAGACCATGTGATTGGATGTCAACGATGTCCTTCTGTAGAAGACAGGAACAAGATGCCCTATACTGAAGCTGTGATCTATGAAATTCAGAGGTTTAGTGATATCATTCCCACTGGGCTGCCCCACGCTACCACACATGATGTCTCGTTCAGAGGGTATCTTATTCCCAAGGTAAACAAAACTGAAATTTATTATTTTGTAATCCTTAGAGAATGTATTGACGATAAATGATGGTTATAAGAAGGTATTAAGACAGAAGGTGGAGCTCAGTATCTATCGAGAAAAAATATATATATGGTAGACAATTAATATGGTGGTGGAGAATGAGCATGGAGAAACAGGGTGGCAGTGAGTTAATATGAAAATAAAGTGGGTTGAGGTGAGTTGGTATGAATAAAGAGTGTGGACGTTAGTGGCCATGGAAAGAGAGGACTGTGATGAATAGATTTGAAAAGAGTGAGATGATGGTGGTAAGTATGAATGGAGATAGAAAGTGCCAGTGACTACCGTAGAGGGAGTAAGTGGTGGAGAGTGGGTATGAGGAGATAAAGAGTTGGAATGTGGTAATGGAGAGAGAAGATGGTGATGCATAGATGTGAAGAGAGTGAAAGGATGGTGGTGAGTACTCATGGAGATAAAAAATGTCAGTGGCAACTATAGAGAGAGGTTTATTGATGACATGGAGAAAGTGATAGGTGGAGGGAAGGCATGGAAACAAAATGAGAGGTGGAGAGTGGGTATGAGGGTGAATAATATATATGTCTCTATATAGGATATCCCATCTCCATGTAAAAAGGTTGCAACAACATATGGATACATTTATCATTTCAAAATATATGGGTCCCTCCAAAATATGGACTCCTTATATGTATTTTGGAGGGACCCATCATTTACTTTTACATCATATCATGGGTGTAGGAGCCCCAAAAAATCTTGGGGGATAAAGTTTAAAGAGATTAAAAAAACGGTGGCCCTGGGTGGTGCAATTCAACTCTACTCCCAGGACAGGCAGCAGGGGCGGATCTACTGCCGGTACCCCCAGTGCAATGCACCCTGCTCTGGGGTGACCCAGTGCGGCCGTGCCCCTATAAAGCATTTTTTTTTATGTATTTGTATAAATTCTCAATGCCCCTGGGCCCCAACAATCCACCTGCCCCCCAATATAATTAAAAATCCCAGAATGCAGTGTAATATCTGTATTTCTCAGAATTCTGAACTATTTATTTACTGTACCACTGTACGGTGGAGGCTTCTATCGCTCTTTTACCCACCATATATTAAATGATTGTTGTGGTGAACTACCTACTCATAAGGTCCACAACACAAGCTAGGATCCTGCCCCACGCTGATGATAGGCAGTAACCTTGAAACGGCTGTCTTTGGGTAGGATTCCCAGCTTGTGTATAATCCAACCTTGGCTTCGCATAAAAGCTATGTAATGCAGCGGCCATAAGCTAAAGGGAAGCCATGTTTGAAATGGTTTATGGATTGAAGAGTGAGGCATTTGTGGGCACATTTGTATGTCCCTGCTCAACTTCCTAGAATGCAGTGTAATAACTGTATTTCTCAGAATTCTGAGCTGGACATTCAAACATTCAAGACATTCAAACATGAACACAAATGTACTTTTAATATACTATATTTATATATATATAAATTATGGGTCAAAACTTTCATGGGAAGTTTCATAGAGCTGGTAGTGCATACTTAAGTTTAATTTTGCCATCTTTTGTGACCCCTATTCATATAATGTTGCCCCCCCTATCCCCCCGAGTTCCTAAACTTTGGTGTCATATCTATTATTACCAACCATTTGTTCAATGTACTATGTTTATGGTGTGGTGTTCAGGTCATTATCATAAACATCACGCTAATGTGAATTCAGTGATAAAAGTGAAGCGCTTTCATCTAGTGTCGGATATAATTATAGAAACTATGGAACCTCATTTTCCTTTACGTATCAAATTTTACGTCCTAACGGGTTAATTTTTTTAGAAACAATAAACACAATGGTACATTTTACTATTATAATCAATGTTTTGTTACTGTTAGAGATATTTAATTTTCTTCCAAATAGATTAGTGACCTAGGAGGGACCTTGGATACAGATAATATACGTGTGTGCAACCCATAGTAGGATAACTCTTCTCCTCAGGCTCCAGGCCAACAATTTGTTGATTAGACATCCAAAATGGATACCAATGGAAAAAACATTTTTTAGATGCAAACCAAGTTTACAAAATTATGTCTCATGAAGGTTGTCCAGCTGTCCATTAGTGAAGACCATAGGGTGTGTGATGTTGGATAAGAAATTGGAAGTTTCATGGCAAAATTTTAAGGTCTCTGAAAATAAAATATAAATCCACATCCACCACTCATTATCTTTAATACTTTTTGTTTCAGGATACAGATGTTTTCCCCTTGCTGACTACCGTGCTGAAGGATCCTGGGCAATATCCTAACCCACAGGAGTTTTGCCCAGGTCGTTTTCTGGATGAAGAAGGAAATGTTAAGAAGAGCCCAGCCTTCATGCCATTTTCTACAGGTACCAAATGAAGGACGTAATTTATCTTGACTTTTCCTAATCTAGTCTATCTTAAAGTCTTCTCCTAGATCATCTATCTCAGCAGTCATTTATAATATTCTGATTCACTCAGCCAATCCTTCTCCTGGCTTCCCAGATCCTCCAGGACTAAGTTCACCAATAGATTTTAATAAGAACCCACAAACTCTTCTGTAACAATATGTATTTTTAGGTTTGTTTATGTTTTGTATTCTCTTTTTTGGGGAGAATTAGCCAGTCTAAATCTTTCTTGTCTCCTCCTCACCAGGAAAGCGCATATGTCCCGGTGAAGGTCTTGCCCGCACTGAACTCTTCCTCTTCATCACCTCCATCCTCCAGAATTTCACTCTGACCTGCAATGTGCCAACTGAGGAGCTTGACTTGAACCCTTACCCCACTAGTTCCGGACATGTCCCTCATCCATACCTCATGTCTGTCATCCCTCGTCCCTAGCATTTCACTATACTACTGTGATATGTGGTGGATCTAGATGTTCTTCTATTTGGTCAAACAATATGTTGGATACAAATGCTGTCACCACCATTAGTTTTGGTTCCTGTGTATAGAATAAGTAGATGGACAAAGTAAAACAAGTTGTTCATAGGACAGGGATTGTTCTGAAATAGCATTTATAGTAAAAGTTTATGGTCTAGGTTCTTCTATAAATAAAAGGTCCATTATAGTGTTTTTATTGATAAATATAATTTATGTGTTAAATTTCTTGGTGTCCTATTTTTTGGGATTGTACATCAATTTCACAAGAAGCAATGATGGTATCATGACCCAAGACAGGGGTCGAACACAGTTCTAGAATTCCCCTGCCTTGGCTATGGGAATCTTTCCTTGGACCATAGAGTGGATGGGCTCCACTGTGACTTTCCCACGGCCATCAGGAATTAGGGTTTAAAATAACAAACAAAGATTATAAATGCTAAAGAAAATTCAGAACACCATGATTACATTCTCTAGAAGGGAGTGTGTTTATTGGGACCATTTATAGACAAACATAACAACAAAACTTTGGTACAACCCACAAACCTGATTAAATTACCTGCCCTTAACCAGTTATCTGATTCAGTTATTTGCAGGACCACATTGTCCAACCTGAGAGGTGTGTGAGTTAATCCAATCACTGGGTATGCTGGTATTAACATCACATATGTAAACACATTTAAAGTTCCCTTCTAAACTAGTTAACTTACTTATATTGTTTGGATCTCCTGTCCACTGCTAAGAAATCCCACCAGGTAGGTTATTTTCAAGATCCTTCATCCATTGTTCACATTTTCTATCTGGTGATGGAGGTAGCAGGGACTGGAAAGGTGTGGGGAAGAATAGTAAGTGACTAGAACCCTATTTAGGAAGGGGTATGGGAGAAGGAAGTCAGGACCTCCAGGTGGGCCATCATACAGCCAATCTCAGAGAAGCCCACATCACAATGTTAAGTCAGTGGTGGAAATGGACAGGACATAGCTCTTTCAGGGTGATGGACCAGCTCCACGTTGATCGTCAATGGGGCCTAGTACACATAATCGAACCTTGACCAGATCATTCTGAACTCTGACCGAGGAAGGTCATGGAAAACCAAGGTGTTTAAAGGGAATGGGGTGTGAAAGTACCCATTATATTTATTTTTGTATTAAACTATTATATCGTTAAATAAAAAATCGACATTTTACATAATTCGTTCTTTGGTGGAAAAGGCTCTGGATCTACTTTCAGAATATTAATTCACTAGGATATTACATTATAATAATTATTATATGATGTCATTATTGTAAATATAATTATTATTACACCCTCAATAGGTCATAAGATGATAAAGTATCCATGGGCAATACAATAGACAATAAGACAAGAGACAAAGTTGATGTGAGTTGAGGTCTCCATTTCAAAGAACTTACAATCTAGATGGTTAGATGAAATGGATGGGAGTGTAAGATGAGATATCATACATCTTTAATAGCGTCTTTAAACAATTACGTTTTGAAGGAGTTTTTGAAACTAGAAGATATTCTGATGGCGAAAGAGGTGGTGTTCCACAAAGTAGGTGCCGATCAAGAGAAGGTGGGAGTGAGAGGAGGTACCAAGAGAGGAGGAAAGAAGAAGATCATGACCAGAGAGAAGTTGGAGGAGTATTTGGAGTATATTACTTATACACTAGTGGGCTCTATTATTTGTCTCATACAGTATATCATGTATCTATTACTCATACACGTTCCCACTTATAAATCACTTATATTTTTCTTACACTAAAGGACGCTATGCTCTCACTCTCACTTGTACATTTCCTGTTGGAATTTGAAGATAGGACAATCAGAGACTTGTTAATAAAACCTCTGATCAGAAGTAGAACATGTATGATTAAATGGAGAAAGATTTGTTTGCATAATTATTATAATTTATTATAAGTCATTATTAAAGTAATCTTGTTAGTGCAAAGTTTAGATAAAATGCAGCTGTGTGGGACAAATAACGCCATAAACAATAGTAGGGGCTGATGCTAGAGACGGGGCAGTACAGTCATTCTGTATGGGCGGGGGAGATGACCGGCACTGCTGGGGTCAGGACTCAAGTCAAGATGCTGTAAGGGCTGGTTAGAGGTCAAGGTGAAGTTTTGGAGGATGGAGGTGATGAAGATGAAGAGTTCCAAACGGGCGAGACCTTCTCCTGGACACATCCGCTTTCCTAGACACAAGGAAGAGATAAGAGGGGCTCAAATTGGCTGATTCTACAGTTAAGGCCTCTACAAAGATAATCTGTCATGTCCTTTACTTCTTTATCTTTCTAGTTGTGTATTTTAATCTATGACTTCAGTAGCTGTCCACCAATTACTACCTGCAGAGAATGGCATAAATGCTAAGTTCTTCTTCAGGTTTCCTTGTTCGTCCAGGAACCGCTCTGGGCAAAAGACGTCTGGGTCTGGATATTGTTCAGGATCCTTCAGCACTGTGGTCAATAAGGGGTAAACGTCTGTGCCCTTAAACACAAATGACAAAGATTTTAATAAAGATAATAAGGAGAGAGCTTGCTTTATACGGAGAACAATCTCATGCATTTCTACTTGAATTTGGACTCCTTGTCTCGTCCAACAACATTCATCTAATACTGATTAACAAAATTTACCATGGAAACCAAGATATATCTTCCTAACTTCCACCTATGGTCTACAATACAAAGCTCCACCACAAACATGGAAATCCATCTCTGTCTAACCCCTCCTATGGACTTCTCCAATATACAGCTCCACCACCTTCATAGAAATTCAACTATCTCTGCCTAATCTCCCTCTATGATCTTCTCCAATATAAAGCTCCACTAACAACTATATCTGTCTATCCACCTCCTATGGTCTCCAATACAAAGCTCCACCACCAATACAGACATCCAACTATCTCTGCCTAATCTCCCTCTATGATCTTCTCCAATATAAATCTCCACTAACAACTATATCTGTCTATCCACCTCCTATGGTCTCCAATACAAAGCTCCACCACCAACACAGACATCCAACTATCTCTGTCTAATCTCCTCCATGATCTTCTCCAATATAAAGCTCCACTAACAACTATCTCTGTCTAACCACCTCCTATGGTCTCCAATGCAAAGCTCTACCACCAACACAGAAATCCAAATCTGCCTATCCTGCTTGTATGGTCTTCTCGAACATATAGCTCCGCTACCTTCACAGAAATAAGACTATTTCTGTCTAATCTCCTCCTATGGTCTTCTCTAATAAACAGCTCTGCCTCCTTCACGGAAATGTAATTATATCTGCCTAACCTCCCTTATGGTCCTCTCCAATACAGAGCTCCACTTCCTTCACGTAAATACAACTATCTCTAACTATGTGTCCCTATGGTCTTTTCCAATACAAAGCTCCACCACCAACACAGACATCCAACTATCTTTGTCTAACCTCCTCCTAAGTTCTTGTCCAATATACAGCTACACCTCCTTCATGGAAGGATCGCTATCATTGCATATCTTCCCCCTATGACCTTCTCCAATATAAAGCTCCACTACCTTCACGGAAACCCAATTATCTCTGACTAACCTCCTCCTATGGTCATATCCAATATGCAGCTTCACCACCTTCATGGAAATCAAAAGTCTAGACTTGGTTTCCACTACTAAGAATTAAAGAAACAGGTTTAATTGAGAAAAACAAAAACTTAGGGTATATAACATGAATATGTACACAACCAAACATTTTTTTTACCTTAGGTATAAGGTATCCTTTGAAGGAGATGTCTTGTGTGGTTGAGCGTGGCAGACCGGTGGGAATAATGTCAGAAAACCTCTGGATTTCATGTATCACGGCATCTGTATAGAGCATTTTGTTCCTGTCTTCCGTACAGGGACATCTCTGTTGTCCAATAACATTGTCTATCTCCTCTTTGATCTTCCCTGCCCAATAAACCAAATGGTAGATAAGGGTGCTAGCATGGGGTAATAAGACGGGGAGGTACATAGAGGATTGTACAAGGTACCTTGTATCTTGGGGTATTTAAGCAGGATCAGGAGGCCATATCTAAGAGTCGTGCTAACTGTCTCAGTTCCAGCAAAGAAGAGATTAACAGATGTGACCACCAGGTTCTCCATGTGGAAAGCGGTATTTGGATTCTGCTTCTCCTGCAGGGCATTACGAAGTGGAAAAGATTAGTGGTGCCTTGAGTTCATATCTGAGACTAAGCTTCTGTGCCATGAAATCATTCATGTTTCTCCTATATAGGGATGACTCTTTAATCAGTTAAACATATGGGTCACTATAGTCATAATTGGCCGTCTAACCCATTAACATGTTCCTGTCATTAGGAAACTTGGCTCCTACATAGGACTGAGTCTTTAACCCATTGAACACATTCCTGTCATTAGGTCCCTTTGTTCCTACATAGGACTATCCTTTTGGTCCTACATGGGACTGAATAAGGTCTCGTTTTCCCCACCTGTTGCATCTTGGCATAGAAGCAATCTATAAAGTGTTGGGGGGCATTTGGATCAAAGGACTCTTGACTCTTCCTAACTCGTTCCTCTACGAACTTTCTGAGGTCTATCAGACACTTCGATCCTTCGACGTGTGGACCAGGAAAGTGGGCAAGAACCTTGTAAAAACTGAAGAAAATCTGCAAGGGAAAAATAGTGAAATACATTGAGATCTATTACATCCAGATTCTTACTAATATTATCCTTTATTTATAAATGATGTAGAAGGTGTAGAGGACCCTGGTCTTGTAAGAACCATATATATATATATGTATATATATATATATATATATATATATATATATATATATATATATATATATATAATTTATATAATATAAATTATGGATCAAACCCTTTTTGGAAAAGACATACAGATACTAATCTGGTGATTAAGTTTACTTTTGCTGTTTTTTGTGTCCCCTATTCATATAATCTGAGGGCCGGGGTGCACCCCCCACATCCCCCCCCAGTTGCTATGCCCCTGATCCATATACATGATGCATTCACCATCTCATTGAATGTCTCATACAAGGGGACAAGTTGGTAGCCTATTTGAATAGATGAGATTTCAGGGAGTATTTGAAACTTTGAAGAGTATGGATAAGTCTGACAGAGAGAGATTGATCACTCCACAGGGTAGGGTAACACGAGAGAGGTTTTGGAGATAAGACTGTGAAGAAGTGATGATGGGTGAAGTGAGACATTATGAGTATAAAAACTATCATATCAGGTTAGGAACAACAGCTAACTATGAACCAGTGAGTCTGATACTCAAATAGATGACATTTTAAAGATAAAATAAAGGCGGGAATACATGAAATTATTGATGGATGGGGTTTTTGGGGAACATAAGGGTTTATTGAGGTGTTTGTTCCTTACCAGACCCCAGGTGGAGTGCATGAAATTTAGCACACCAGTGATATTTTGGAGTAAAGACAGGAACTTCTTATCTGTGTACTCAAATCTCTGGCCAAATACGATCGAGCAGATAATGTTGGACACAGCACAACTCAAGAAGAAGGTGGGATCAAATGAAGAACCTAGTCAGAGTTAGAAAATGGTAAGGTTATTTACAATACAGTCTGAGCCCTCTATTTTGGGGGGTACCAAGAGGAGCTATGGGACATTATGTTAGTCCCTTTCACAGTTAGGTGACAGAGACAGGAGATAGCCATGGGACTTGAACATTGCCCTTCCTTCAAAGGGTAACCCAGTCATGAGTAAGCTATGAGTTACAGAGTCTTCTATCACACCACACAAGGTAGTCCAGTCATGAGCAAGCTATGAGACAGGAAGTCTACCCACAAACCACAAAAGGGTAACCCAGTCATGAGTAAGCTATGAGACATGAAGTCTTTCCTCGTACCACACAGGGTAATCCAGCAATGAGTAAGCTATGGCACATGAAGTCTCTCCTCGTACCACACAGGGTAATCCAGTAATGAGTAAGCTATGGCACATGAAGTCTCTCCTCGTACCACACAGGGTAATCCAGTAATGAGTAATCTATGAGACATGATGTCTACCTTTGTACTACAAAGGGTAATCCAGTTATGAGTAAGCTATGAGACCTGAAGTTATCACTCATACCACACAGGGTAATCCAGTAATGAGTAAGCTATGAAACATGAAGTCTACCTTCGTACTACAAAGGGTAACCCAGTGATGAGTAAGCTATGACATATAGAGTCTTCTCTCATACCACATAGGGTAACCCAGTCATGAGTAAGCAATGAGACATGAAGTTATCACTCATACCACACAGGGTAACCCAGTCATGAGTAAGCTATGAGACATGAAGTAATCCCTCATACCACATAGGGTATCGTAGTCATGAGGAAGCTATGAGACATGTAGTCTTCCATTGTACCACATAGGGTAATCCAGTAATGAGGAAGCTATGAGACATGAAGTCTTCCCTCGTACCACACAATATTATCCAGTCATGAGTAAGCTATGAGACATGAAGTCTTCCCTCGTACCACACAGGGTAACCCAGTTAGGTGTAAGCTATGAGACATGAAGTTATCACTCATATCACACAGGGTAATCCAGTAATGAGTAAGCTATGACGTATGAAGTCTCCCCCCGTACCAAACACGGTAACCCAGTGATGAGTAAGCTATGAGATATAGGGTATTCTCTCATACCACACAGGATAACCAAGTCATGAGTAAGTTATGAGACATGAATTCTTCCATCGTACCACACAGGGTAATCCAGTTATGTGTAAGCTATGAGACATTAAATCTATCCTTGTACCACACAGGATAACCCAGTCATGAGTAAGCTATGAGACATGGAGTCTCCCCTTGTACCACACAGGATAACCTAGTCATGAGTAAGCTATGAAACAGGAAGTCTTCCCTTGTACCACACAGGATAACCTAGTCATGAGTAAGCTATGAGACATGAAGTCTTCCCTTGTACCACACAGGATAACCTAGTCATGAGTAAGCTATGAGACATGGAGTCTACCCTTGTACCACAAAGGGCAATCCAGTCATGAGTAAGCTATGAGACATGAAGTCTTTCCTTGTACCACACAGGGTAACCCAGTCATGAGTAAGCTATGAGACATGAAGTCTACTCTCGTACCACAAAGGGTAATCCAGTCATGAGTAAGCTATGAGACATGAAGTCTACCCTTGTACTAAAAAAGGGTAACCCAGTCATGAGTAAGCTATGAAATGTAGAGTCTTCACTCGTACCACACAGGGTAACCCAGTCATGAGTAAGCTATGAGACATGAAGTCTATCCCACACAATGTGACTCAATGACAAGGAAGATACATTGCATCTATACCTCAGTTAGAGATAGACTCACCATTTGTGTTCTGAAGTCTCTCCAAAAGATATTGAGCCTCCTCCTGGATTCGCTCCTCAAGGCTCCTCTTCCCCATACCAAAATTTCTCAACGTCATGATGGTAAATCGACGTAGCTGCTTCCAGTGATCTCCATTACTAGCTGTGATACCTGAAGAAAACAGTCACATGGTGCGTTGGAAAATACAACCTGAACTAATTTTGGGACTTCAAAGTGAAGGATATAAACAAGATCTTACCAAACCCTTTCAGTATGTGTTCGGCCAGTGGTAACTTTCCACGTCCGAGCAAGGTATCTCCATGGTCAATCAGAGCCTCCTTCACTGTATTGTACCCACAAAGCATCACTGCAGGACGTGTCCCAAAATACACAGTGTATACTGAGCCATGCTCCTCTCTAAGCTGAAGAGATAATAATGAGAGAACTATCAGGAGGACAACAGTTACCTAGACCTTTAAGAGCTTTAAGGCAGTGTGCCTTGAGGAACCTAGAACCTGCACATTATATATCAAGGATGAAAGAGGTTGGAGAAGCAAAATCATCTAGGATTTTACACATGAAGGCATCAAAGAGGAGGACAGAGGACGCAAGTTACCTAGAACTTTAAGGCTGGGTTTCCATTGAGTACCTAGAACCTGTAAATGATGTCTTAAGGAAGAAAGAGGTTAGAGAAGCAAAATCATCTTGGATTTTGTACATGATCTCCACAAAGAGACAACACTTGCAAAGCCTCTTTTTGGGGTAAATTATTCATATTTTATTATTTAATGTAATATAGATATTGATTCATCCTGGCATGGTGTTAGAAAAAAAAAAAAAAATCAAGATTTTAAACTTTTTCCTAAGAAATTATAAAAAAAAGTTTCCATAAAAATGTAATATAATAATAATATTATTAATAATAATAATAATAATAATAATAATAATAATAATAATAATAACAATAATAACAATAATAATACATTTAAACAAAATAATTACAATGTGTGTATCTAAAATAATGAGTTAATTTCAAGTTAGTCCTCATTAGGGAACTAGATGCAAAGTAAATAAACAATCACTCATCATTAACTAACAACAAACAAACAAAAAATAGTTAATTATTACCCAATGCTACACTCGAATGCTACCATAAGAGGTTTATTTGGTTACCCAAAGTAATATTTAAAGTAACTTATACTTTAAAAACTCTCAGTAACTTGAATTAAAGGAACTCTGTCACCCCAACAGGATGTTGATTTAATTTTAAGAAACATTAAAAATGGTTTCTACATTATAATAGCAGTTTTTCTCTACAGTAAATAATTTCTGAAATATTTAGTGTTTATTTTGCTGCTATAGTACGGTTCAGTATGCTAATGTGTGTCTCAGTTGGTCAATGTGCAGATTAGAGTGCTTGATAAGGGTGGAAGACAAGTCTAGCTGTGAGGGGTCAGACTTGGAGATACTAATGAGTGACCCTTGAGACTCTTTTTCTTCCAGGTTATGATCAGCAATCCAATGGAAGGAACCAATCAGAAGTAAGCTGAGATCATCAGGAGACTCCATAGCCTTCAATGTTGGTTCACAATGTTTAGAAGTCCTTCCCTATCTTTCATTCTACTCTATTAGAAGAACCCACATTCAAGGGGGTTTGGTGGCTTCTCTCGACTTTCACAGGATCCTTCTACAAGAAATAATTTGTCCCACAGACTTTCAAGACTCTCTTACCTTTTGAAGTGACTGTAGGAAGGCTTTGGGTTTCACTTGGAATATATTTCCGATCAGTGGTAGAGGGGTCAGACCTGGAGGTAGCAATGAGTGGCCCTTGTGACTCTTCTTCCACCTGGTTATGACCAACAATCCAATGAAGGCACCAATCAGAACTAGACTGATAACCATGGCAAACGCCATATCCTTCAGCATTGGTTTCCCAAATTCGTCTCTATCTTCCCTTTTCTACCAAGCTTTAAATGACTTCCTTATCTTTTACTCTATCAGAAGACACCCAACTCAAGTCTTCTCTAGACTTTCATGGGATACATCTACAAGAAATTATTTGTCCCATAGACTTTCATGACTCTCTTACCTTTTGAAGTGACTGCAGTAAGGCTTTGGGCTTCACTTGGAATATATTTCCGATCAGTGGTAGAGGGGTCGGACCTGGAGGTAGCAATGAGTGGTCCTTGAGACTCTTCTTCCACCAGGTTATGACCAACAAACCAATGAAGGCACCAATTAAAACTAAGCTAATATTAACGGCAAACTCCATATCCTTCAGCGTTCTTCCGTATCTTCAATTTTCTACCAAGCTTTAAAGGAATTGCCTATCTTCTACTCTATTGGAAGACCTCCAACTGTAGGAGGTGTTTTGGATTCTCTCCAAGGTGCATGTCCCTGAGTAATGTCAACATAAGTCCGGGTTGTGCAACCAATGAGGTGGTAGAGTTAGGAATTCTCCCTGAGGTAACCACTTTGATCTAACTCCAATTTATGTCACTCGTGCGTCAGATGGAAATCTCACTTCAAGACAAAACAGATTGTTGGGGATACGATTGTTGGAGATATTTTTATATTTTTGAAGAACATTTTGCCTACTAGTAAAGATAAATAGATAAAGGATCGGTGTTATCATTGGAGGGAGAGATGAGGACGGGGCCGAGAGCCAAACAGATAATGCTCCAGAAATTTCCTGGAATAAATACCTGAATCAACAATCCATGAAGGTCATTAGACGCTACATCAAATAGTGGCCTTGGGCAACTCTGGCATGGCCATTGACCGCTCATAATACAGGTAGTGACTATTATAGTGTAGATATCAGACCCTGTATTGTACAGTAGGGAGATCAGACCCTGTATTGTACAGTATGGGGGAGATCAGACCCTGTATTGTACAGTATTGAGATCAGATCTTGTATTGTACAGTATTGAGATCAGATCTTGTATTGTACAGTATGGAGATCAGACCCTGTATTGTACAGTATGAGGAGATCAGACCCTGTATTGTACAGTATGGAAGAGATTAGACCCTGTATTGTACAGTATGGAGGAGATTAGACCCTGTATTGTACAGTATGGAGGAGATCAGACCCTGTATTGTACAGTATGGGGGAGATCAGACCCTGTATTGTACAGTATGGGGGAGATCAGACCCTGTATTGTACAGTATGGAAGAGATTAGACACTGTATTGTACAGTATTGAGGAGATCAGACCCTGTATTGTACAGTATGGGGGAGATCAGACCCTGTATTATACAGTATGCAGGATTTCAGACCCTGTATTGTACAGTATGGGGGAGATTAGACCCTGTATTGTACAGGATGGTGGAGATCAGACCCTGTATTGTACAGTATCGAAGAGATCAGACCCTGTATTGTACAGTATGGAGGAGATCAGACCCTGTATTGTACAGTATGGGGGAGATCAGACCCTGTATTGTACAGTATGGGGGAGATCAGACCCTGTATTGTACAGTATGGAGATCAGACTGTGTATTGTACAGTATGGAAGAGATTAGACCCCCGTACTCTACAGTATGGGGGAGATCAGACTCTGTATTGTACAGGATGGTGGAGATCAGACCCTGTATTGTACAGTATCGAAGAGATCAGACCCTGTATTGTACAGTATGGAGGAGATCAGACCCTGTATTGTACAGTATGGGGGAGATCAGACCCTGTATTGTACAGTATGGGGGAGATCAGACCCTGTATTGTAAAGTATGGAGATCAGACTGTGTATTGTACAGTATGGAAGAGATTAGACCCCCGTACTCTACAGTATGGGGGAGATCAGACTCTGTATTGTACAGTATGAAGGAGATCAGACCCTGTATTGTACAGTATGGAGGAGATCAGACCCTTTATTGTACAGTATTTGGGAGATCAGACCCTGTATTGTACAGTATGGGGGAGATCAGACCCTGTATTGTACAGTATGGTGGAGATCAGACCCTGTATTGTACAGTATCGAAGAGATCAGACCTTGTATTGTACAGTATGGAGATCAGATCCTGTATTGTACAGTATGGAGATCAGACTGTGTATTGTACAGTATGGAAGAGATTAGACACTGTATTGTACAGTATGGAGGAGATCAGACCCTGTATTTTACAGTATGGAGATCAGATCCTGTATTGTACAGTATGGAGATCAGACTGTGTATTGTACAGTATGGAAGAGATTAGACACTGTATTGTACAGTATGGAGGAGATCAGACCCTGTATTTTACACTATGGAGGAGATCAGACCCTGTATTGTACAGTATGAGGTGATCAGACCCTGTATTGTACAGTATTTGGGAGATCAGACCCTGTATTGTACAGTATTTGGGAGATCAGACCCTGTATTGTACAGTATTTGGGAGATCAGACCCTGTATTTTACACTACGGAGGAGATCAGATCCTGTATTGTACAGTATGAGGTGATCAGACCCTGTATTGTACAGTATTTGGGAGATCAGACCCTGTATTGTACAGTATGGGGGAGATCAGACCCTGTATTGTACAGTATGGTGGAGATCAGACCCTGTATTGTACAGTATCGAAGAGATCAGACCCTGTATTGTACAGTATGGAGGAGATCAGACCCTGTATTGTACAGTATGGGGGAGATCAGACCCTGTATTGTACAGTATGGAGGACATACGACCCTGTATTGTACAGTATGAGGAGATCAGACCCTGTATTGTACAGTATGGAGATCAGACCCTGTATTGTACAGTATGGAAGAGATTAGACAATGTATTGTACAGTTTGGAGGAGATCAGTCCCTGTATTGTACAGTATGGAGGAGATCAGACCCTGTATTGTACAGTATGCAGGATATCAGACCCTGTATTGTACAGTATGGGGGAGATCAGACCCTGTATTTTACAGTATGGGGGAGATCAGACCATGTATTGTACAGGATGGTGGAGATCAGACCCTGTATTGTACAGTATGGGGGAGATCAGACCCTGTATTGTACAGTATGGGAGAGATCAGACCCTGTATTGTACAGAATAAAGGAGATCAGACACTGTATTGTACAGTATGGAGGAGATCAGACTCTGTATTGTACAGTATGGAGGAGATCAGACCCTGTATTGTACAGTATGAGGAGATCAGACCCTGTATTGTACAGTATGGGAGAGATCAGACCCTGTATTGTACAGTATGGGGGAGATCAGACCCTGTATTGTACAGTATGGAGGAGATCAGACCCTGTATTGTACAGTATGGGGGAGATCAGACCCTGTATTGTACAGTATGGAGAGATCAGACCCTGTAGTGTACAGTATGGGAGAGATCAGACACTGTATTGTACAGTATGAGGAGATCAGACCCTGTATTGTACAGTATGGGAGAGATCAGACCCTGTATTGTACAGTATGAAGGAGATCAGACCCTGTATTGTACAGTATGGGGGAGATCAGACCCTGTATTGTACAGTATGGGGGAGATCAGACCCTGTATTGTACAGTATGGAGGAGATCAGACCCTGTATTGTACAGTATGGGGGAGATCAGACCCTGTATTGTACAGTATGGGGGAGATCAGACCCTGTATTGTACAGTATGGAGGAGATCAGACCCTTTATTGTACAGTATGGGGCAGATCAGACCCTGTATTGTACAGTATGGAGGACATCAGACCCTGTATTGTACAGTATGGAGGAGATCAGACTGTGTATTGTACAGTATGAGGGAGATCAGACCCTGTATTGTACAGTTTGGAGGAGATCAGACTGTGTATTGTACAGTATGAGGGAGATCAGACCCTGTATTGTACAGTATGGGGGAGATCAGACCCTGTATTGTACAGTATGGAGGAGATCAGACCCTGTATTGTACAGTATGGGGGAGATCAGACCCTGTATTGTACAGTATGGAGGAGATCAGACTGTGTATTGTACAGTATGAGGGAGATCAGACCCTGTATTGTACAGTATGGAGAGATCAGACCCTGTATTGTACTGTATGGGAGAGATCCGACCCTGTATTGTACAGTATGGAGGAGATCAGACCCTGTATTGTACAGTATGGGGGAGATCAGACCCTGTATTGTACAGTATGGAGGAGATCAGACCCTGTATTGTACAGTATGGGAGAGATCAGACCCTGTATTGTACAGTATGGAGGAGATCAGACCCTGTATTGTACAGTATGGTGAGATCAGACCCTGTATTGTACAGTATGGGGGAGATCAGACCCTGTATTGTACAGTATGAGGAGATCAGACCCTGTATTGTACAGTATGGAGGAGATCAGATCCTGTATTGTACAGTATGGGAGAGATCAGACCCTGTATTGTACAGTATGGAGAGATCAGACCCTGTATTGTACAGTATGGGGGAGATCAGACCCTGTATTGTACAGTATGAGGAGATCAGATCCTGTATTGTACAGTATGAGGAGATCAGACCCTGTATTGTACAGTATGGAGGAGATCAGACCCTGTATTGTACAGTATGGAGGAGATCAGACTCTGTATTTTACTGTATGGAAGAGATCCGACCCTGTATTGTACAGTATGGGAGAGATCAGACCCTGTATTGTACAGTATGGAGAGATCAGACCCTGTATTGTACAGTATGGAGAGATCAGACCCTGTATTGTACTGTATGGGAGAGATCCGACCCTGTATTGTACAGTATGGAGGAGATCAGACCCTGTATTGTACAGTATGGAGGAGATCAGACCCTGTATTGTACAGTATGGGGGAGATCAGACCCTGTATTGTACAGTATGGAGGAGATCAGACCCTGTATTGTACAGTATGGGGAGATCAGATCCTGTATTGTACAGTATGGAGGAGATCAGACCCTGTATTGTACTGTATGGAGGAGATCAGACCCTGTATTGTACAATATGGAGGAGATCAGACTCTGTATTGTACAGTATGGGGAGATCAGACCCTGTATTGTACAGTATGGGAGAGATCAGACCCTGTATTGTACAGTATGGAGGATATCAGGCCCTGTATTGTACAGTATGAGGAGATCAGACCCTGTATTGTACAGTATGGGGGAGATCTGACCCTGTATTGTACAGTATGGAGGAGATCAGACCCTGTATTGTACAGTATGGAGAGATCAGACCCTGTATTGTACAGTATGGAGGAGATCAGACCCTGTATTGTACAGTATGGGGGAGATCAGACCCTGTATTGTACAGTATGGAGGAGATCAGACCCTGTATTGTACAGTATGAGGAGATCAGACCCTGTATTGTACAGTATGGAAGAGATCAGACCCTGTATTGTACAGTATGGGGGAGATCAGACCCTGTATTGTACAGTATGGGGAGATCAGACCCTGTATTGTACAGTATGGAGGAGATTAGACCCTGTATTGTACAGTATGAGTAGATCAGACCCTGTATTGTACAGTATGGAGGAGATCAGACCCTGTATTGTACAGTATGGGGGAGATCATACCCTGTATTGTACAGTATGGAGATCAGAACCTGTATTGTACAGTATGGGAGATCAGACCCTGTATTGTACAGTATGGGGGAGATCAGACCCTGTATTGTACAGTATGGAGATCAGAACCTGTATTGTACAGTATGGAGGAGATCAGACCCTGTATTGTACAGTATGGGGGAGATCAGACCCTGTATTGTACAGTATGGAGATCAGAACCTGTATTGTACAGTATGGAGGAGATCAGACCCTGTATTGTACAGTATGGAGGAGATCAGACCCTGTATTGTACAGTATGGAGGAGATCAGACCCTGTATTGTACAGTATGGAGGAGATCAGACCCTGTATTGTACAGTATGGAGGAGATCAGACCCTGTATTGTACAGTATGGAGAGATCAGACCCTGTATTGTACAGTATGGAGGAGATCAGACCCTGTATTGTACAGTATGGGGGAGATCAGACCCTGTATTGTACAGTATGGAGGAGATCAGACCCTGTATTGTACAGTATGAGGAGATCAGACCCTGTATTGTACAGTATGGAGGAGATCAGACCCTGTATTGTACAGTATGGGGGAGATCAGACCCTGTATTGTACAGTATGGAGATCAGAACCTGTATTGTACAGTATGGGAGATCAGACCCTGTATTGTACAGTATGGGGGAGATCAGACCCTGTATTGTACAGTATGGAGATCAGAACCTGTATTGTACAGTATGGAGGAGATCAGACCCTGTATTGTACAGTATGGGGGAGATCAGACCCTGTATTGTACAGTATGGGGGAGATCAGACCCTGTATTGTACAGTATGGAGATCAGAACCTGTATTGTACAGTATGGAGATCAGACAATGTATTGTACAGTGTGGAAGGGCATCCCGACTATAGGTCTCCTGGGGAATGCCTGGCGACAATGGTGCGCCGACGCATGAGCGCACATGGAAGAGCGCATCAGTCAATAGGGCGACAGTGCGCACTGATGTCAGGGCGCACTACAGGCTGAAACAGGACCTGCATGGTCCTGGGAGTGTGGTGCTGCAAGGAAGAAATGCACTGATCAGAGAGGAAAGTAGATGAATGGGAATAGATGGGGCAGCAGGGGGCAGTGGAGGTAGCAAGAAGTAGATGGCAGCAGAGGGCAGGTGGAGGTAGATGGGGCAGTGTAGGGCAGGTGGAGTTAGCGGGGAGTAGATGGGGCAACAGAGGGCACGTGGAGGTAGCGGGGAGTAGATGGGGCAACAGAGGGCAGGTGGAGGTAGATGGGGCAGTGTACGCCAGGTGGATGTATCGGGGAGAAGATGGGGCAGCAGAGGGAAGATGGAGGTAGATGGGGCAGTGTAGGGCAGGTAGAGGTAGCAGGGAGTAGATGAGGGCAGTCGAGGGCAGGTGGAGGGAGCACAGAGTAGATGGGGCAGCAGATGGCAGGCGGTGGCAGCGGGGATTAGTTTGGGTAAGTGTAGTGCAGGTGGGGTAGATGGGGGCAGTGTAGGGCAGGTGGAGGTATCCGGGAGTAGATGGAGGCAACAGATCAGGTGGAAGCAGCGGGGAGTAGATGAGGGCAGTAGAGGGCAGTTAGAGGTAGCGGGGAGTAGATGAAGGCAGCAAATGGACGGTGGAGGTAGCGGGGAGGAGATGAGGGCTGCAGAGGGCAGATAGAGGTAGCAGGGAGTAGATGAGGGCAGCAGAGGGCAGGTGGAGGTAGCGGGGAGTAGATGAGGGCAGCAGAGGGCAGGTGGAGGCAGCAGGGAGTAGATGGGGAAGCAGCTGGCAGGTGGATGGGGCAGTGTAGGGCAGGTGGAGGTAGCGGAGAGTAGATGGGGTCAGCAGAGGGTAGGTGGAGGTAGATAGGGCAGTGTAGGGCTGGTGGAGGTATCGGCGAGAAGATGGCGCAGCAGAGGGAAGATGGAGATAGATGGAGCAGTGTAGGGCAGGTAAAGGTAGCAGGGAGTAGATGAGAGATTCAGAGGGCAGGTGGAGGGAGCACAGAGTAGATGGGGTCAGCAGAGGGCAGGTGGAGGTAGTGGAGAGTAGATGAGGGCAACAGAGGGCAGATGGAGGTAGCGGGGAGTAGATGGAGCAGCAGATGGCAGGTGGAGGTAGGTGGGGACAGTGTAGAGCAGGTAGAGGTAGCAGGGAGTAGATGGAGGCAGCAGATCAGGTGGAGGCAGCGGGTAGTAGATGAGGGCAGCAGAGGGCAGGTAGAGGTAGCGGGGAGTAGGTGAGGGCAGCAGATGGCCAGTGGAGGTAGCGGGGAGGAGATGAGGGCAGCAGAGGGCAGATAGAGATAGAAGGGTGTAGATGAGGGCAGCAGAGGGCAGGTGGAGGTAGCGGGGAGTAGATGAGGGCAGCCGAGGGCAGGTGGAGGTAGCAGGCAGTTGGTGGGGACAGCAGATGGCAGGTGGAGGTAGATGGGGCAGTGTAGGGCATGTAGAGGTAGCGGGTAGGAGATGGGGTCAGCAGAGGGCAGGTGGAGGTAGATAGGGCAGTGTAGGGCAGGTGGAGGTAGCGGAGAGTAGATGAGGGCAGCAGAGGGCAGATGGAGGTAGCGGGGAGTAGATGGGGCAGCAGATAGCAGGTGGAGGTAGGTGTGGACAGTGTAGGGCAGGTAGAGGTAGCGGGGAGTAGATGGGGTCAGCAGAGGGCAGGTGGAGGTAGATAGGGCAGTGTAGGGCAAGTGGAGGTAGCGGAGAGTAGATAAGGGCAACAGAGGGCAGGTGGAGGTAGATGGGGCAATGTACGGCAAGTGGAGGTATCTGGGAGAAGATGGTGCAGCAGAGGGAAGATGGAGGTAAATGGAGCAGTGTAGGGCAGGTAGAGGTAGCAGGGAGTAGATGAGGGCAGCAGAGGGCAGGTGGAGGGAGCACATAGTAGATGGGGCAGCAGTTGGCAGGCGGTGGCAGCGAGGATTAGTTTGGGTCAGTGTAGTGCAGGTGGGGGTAGATGGGGGCAGTGTAGGGCAGGTGGAGTTAGTGGGGAGTAGATGGGGCAACAGAGGGTAGGTGGAGGCAGCTTGGAGTAGATGAGGAGAGCAGAGGGCAGGTGGAGGTAGCAGGAAGTAGATGGGGCAGCAATTGGCAGGCGGGGGTAGATGGGGCAGTGTAGGGCAGGTAGAGGTAGCGGGGAGTAGATGGGGCAACAGAGAGCAGGTAGAGGTAGATGGGGCAATGTACGGCAGGTGGAGGTATCAGGGAGAAGATGGGGCAGCAGAGGGAAGATGGAGGTAGATGGGGCAGTGTATGGCAGGTAGAGGTAGCAGGGAGTAGATGAGGGCAGCAGAGGGCAGGTGGAGGGAGTACGGAGTAGATGGGGGCAGCAGATGGCAGGCGGTGGCAGCGGGGATTAGCTTGGGTCAGTGTAGTGCAGGTTCGGGTAGATGGAGGCAGTGTAGGGCAGGTGGAGGTAGCCGGGAGTAGATGGAGGCAGCAGATCAGGTGGAGGCAGCGGGGAGTAGATGAGGGCAGCAGAGGGCAGGTAGAGGTAGCAGGGAGTAGATGAGGGCAGCAGATGGCCGGTGGAGGTAGCAGAAAGGAGATGAGGGCAGCAGAGGGCAGATAGAGTTAGCAGGGTGTGGATGAGGGAAGCAGAGGGCAGGTGTAGGTAGCAGGCAGTTTGTGGGGGCAGCAGATGGCAGGTGGAGGTAGATGGGGCAGTGTAGGGCAGGTAGAGGTAGCAGGGAGTAGATGGGGTCAGCAGAGGGCAGGTGGAGGTGGATAGGGCAGTGTAGGGCAGGTGGAGGTATCAGAGAGTAGAGGAGGGCAGCAGAGGGCAGATGGAGGTAGCGAAGAGTAGATGGGGCAGCAGATGGCAGGTGGAGGTAGATGGGGACAGTGTAGGGCAGGTAGAGGTAGCGGAGATTAGATGAGGGCAGCAGAGGGCAGGTGGAGGTAGATGGGACAGTGTACGGCAGGTGGAGGTATCGGGGAGAAGATGGGACAGCAGAGGGAAGATGTAGGTGGATGTGGCAGTGTAGGGCAGGTAGCAGGGAGTAGATGAGGGCGGAAGAGGGCAGGTGGAGGGAGCACGGAGTATATGGGGCAGCAGATGGCAGGCGGTGGCAGCGGGGATTAGTTTGGGTCAGTTTAGTGCAGGTGAGGGTAGATGGGGGCAGTGTAGGGCAGGTGGAGTTAGCGGGGAGTAAATGGGGTCAGTGTAGGGCAGATGGAGGTAGATGGGTGCAGTGTATGACAGGAGGAGTTATCAGGGAGTAGATGAGGGCAGCAGAGGGCAGGTGGAGGTAGCAGGGAGTAGATGAGGGCAGCAGAGGGCAGGTGGAGGCAGCGGGGAGTAGATGAGGGCAGCAGAGGGCCGGTGGAGGTAGCGGGGAGTAGATGGTGGCAGCAGAGGGCAGGTAGAGGTAGCAGGGAGTAAATGAGGGAAGCAGAGGGCAGGTGGTGGTAGCGTAAGTAGATGAGGGCAGCAGAGGGCAGGTGAAGGCAGCGGGGAGTAGATGAGGGCAGCAGAGGGCAGGTGGAGTTAGCGGGGAGTAGATGAGGGCAGCAGAGGGCAGGTGGAGGTAGCAGGCAGTAGGTGGGGGCAGCAGATGGCAGGTCGAGGCAATGGGGAGAAGATGGGGTCACTGTAGGGCAGGTGGGGGTAGATGGGGGCAGTGTAGGGCAGATGGAGGTAGCTGGGAGTAGGTGGGGCAGCAGAGAGTAGGTGGAGGCAGCGCAGAGTAGATGAGGGCAGCAGAGGGCAGGTGGAGGTAGCGGGAAGTAGATGGGGCAGCAGTTGGCCGGCGGAGGTAGAAGGGCAGTGTAGGGCAGGTAGAGGTAGCGGGGAGTAGATGGGGTCAGCAGAGGGCAGGTGGAGGTAGATGGGGCAGTGTACAGCAGGTGGAGGTATCGGGGAGAAGAGGGAAGATGGAGGAAGCGGGGAGTAGATGGGGCAGCAGATAGCAGGTGGAGGTAGATGGGCCAGTGTAGGGCAGGTGGAGGTAGCTGGGAGTATATGGGGCAACAGAGGGTAGGTGGAGGTAGATGGGTCAGTGTAGGGCAGGTGGAGGTAGCTGGGAGTATATGGGGCAACAGAGGGCAGGTGGAGGTAGATGGGGCAGTGTAGGGTAGGTGTAGGTAGCGGGGAGAAGATGGGGCAGCAGAGGGAAGGTGGAGGTGGATGAGGCAGTGTAGGGTAGGAAGAGGTAGCAGGGAGTAGATGGGGCAGCAGATGGCAGGCGGTGGCAGCGGGGATTATTTGGGGTCAGTGAAGGGCAGGTGGGGGTAGATAGGGCAGTGTAGCGCAGGTGGAGGTAGCCGGGAGTAGATGGAGGCAGCAGATCAGATGGAGGCAGCGGGGAGTAGATGAGGGCAGCAGAGGGCAGGTAGAGTTAGCGGGGAGTAGATGAGGGCAGCAGAGGGCAGGTAGAGTTAGCGGGGAGTAGATGAGGGCAGCAGAGGGCCGGTGGAGGTAGCGGGTAGGAGATGAGGGCAGCAGAGGGCAGGTAGAGGTAGCGGGGAGTAGATGAGGGCAGCAGAGGGCAGGTGGAGGTAGCTGGAAGTAGATGAGGGCAGCAAAGGGCAGGTGGAGGTAGCAGGGAGTAGATGGGGCAGCAGATGGCAAGTGGAGGTATATGGGGGCAGTGTAGGGCAGGTAGCAGGGAGTAGATGGGGTCAGCAGAGGGCAGGTGGAGGTAGCTGGGAGTAGATGAGGACAGCAAAGGGCCGGTGGAGGTAGCGGGGAGTAGATGGGGCAGCAGTTGGCAGGTGGAAGTAGATGGGGCAGTGTAGGGCAGGTGGAGGTAGCTGGGAGTATATGGGGCAACAGAGGGTAGGTGGAGGTAGATGGGTCAGTGTAGGGCAGGTGGAGGTAGCTGGGAGTATATGGGGCAACAGAGGGTAGGTGGAGGTAGATGGGGCAGTGTAGGGCAGGTAGAGGTAGTGGGGAGAAGATGTTGAAGCAGAGGGAAGGTGGAGATAGATGGCAGTGTAGGGTAGGAAGAGGTAGCAGGGAGTAGATGGGGGCAGCAGATGGCAGGCGGTGGCAGCAGAGATTAGTTGGGGTCAGTGAAGGGCAGGTGGGGGTAAATGGGGCAGTGTAGTGCAGTTGGAGGTAGCCGGGAGTAGATGGAGGCAGCAGATCAGATGGAGGAAGCGGGGAGTAGATGAGGGCAGCAGAGGGCAGGTAGAGTTAGTGGGGAGTAGATGAGGGCAGCAGAGGGCCGGTGGAGGTAGCAGGGAGTATATGGGGCAACAGAGGGTAGGTGGAGGTAGATGGGGCAGTGTAGGGCAGGTGGAGGTAGTGGGGAGAAGATGTTGCAGCAGAGGGGAGGTGGAGGTAGATGGCAGTGTAGGGCAGGTGGAGGTTGCGGGGAGTAGATGAGGGTAGCAGAGGGCAGGTGGAGGTAGCTGGGAGTATATGGGGCAACAGAGGGTAGGTGGAGGTAGATGGGGCAGTGTAGGGCAGGTGGAGGTAGCTGGGAGTATATGGGGCAACATAGGGCAGGTGGAGGTAGATGGGGCAGTGTAGGGCAGGTGGAGGTAGCGGGGAGAAGATGAGGGCAGCAGAGGGAAGGTGGAGGTGGATGGGGCAGTGTAGGGTAGGAAGAGGTAGCAGGGAGTAGATGGGTGCAACAGATGGCAGGCGGTGGCAGCGGGGATTAGTTGGGGTCAGTGTAGGGCAGGTGGGGGTAGATGGGGCAGTGTAGCGCAGGTGGAGGTAGCCGGGAATAGATGGAGGCAGCAGATCAGATGGAGGCAGCGGGGAGTAGATGAGGGCAACAGAGGGCAGGTAGAGGTAGCAGGGAGTAGATGAGGGCAGCAGAGGGCAGGTAGAGGTAGCGGGAAGTAGATGAGGGCAGCAGAGGGCAGGTGGAGGTAGCTGGGAGTTGATGAGGGCAGCAAAGGGCAGGTGGAGGTAGCAGGGAGTAGATGGGGTCAGCAGAGGGCAGGTGGAGGTAGCTGGGGGCAGTTTAGAGCAGGTGGAGGTAGGGGGCAGTAGATGGGGCAGCAGAGGGCAAGTGGAGGCAGCAGGGATTAGATGAGGGCAGCAGAGGGCCCTTGGTGGTAGAGGGGAGTAGATGGTTGCAGCACAGGGCAGGTACAGGTAGTGGGGAGTAGATGGGCCCCCAGAGGTCTGGTGGTGGTAGTGGGGAGTAGATGGGGAAAGCAGAGGGCAGGTGGAGGTAGAGGGGGGCAGTGTAGGGCAGGTAGAGGTAGCAGGGAGTAGATGGGGTCAGTGTAGGGCAGGTGGGGTAGATGGAGCAGTATAAAGCAGGTAGGTCGTGGGGAGTAGATGGGGCTGTAGAGGGCGTGTGGAGGCAGCGGGGAGTAGATGAGGGCAGCAGAGGGCCGGTGGAGGTAGATGCGGGCAGTGTATGACAGGTGGAGTTAGCCAGGAGTAGATGGGGACAGCAGAGTGCAGGTGCAGGAAGCGGGGAGTAGATGGGATCAGTATAGGGCAGGTGGGGGTAGATGGGGGAAGTGTAGGGAAGGTAAAGGTAGCGGGGAATAGATGGGGCAGTGGAGGGCAAGTGGAGGCAGCAGGGAGTAGATGAGGGCAGCAGAGGGCCCATGGTGGTAGAGGGGAGTAGATGGGGGCAGCAAAGGGCAATTAGAGGTAGCAGGTAGTAGATGAGGGCAGCAGAGGGCAGGTGGAGGTAGATGGGGGCAGTGTAGGGCAGGTAGAGGTGGGGGGGTAGATCGAGGCAGCAGAACACCATTGGAGGCAGGAAAAGTAGGTTGGTTCAGTGTAGGGCAGGTGGGGGTAGCTGGGGGCAGTGTAGGGCAGGTGAGATAGTGGAGAGTAGATGAGGACAGCCAAGGGCCGGTGGAGGTAGCGGAGAGTAAATTGTGGCAGCAGTTAGCAGGTGGAGGCAGCGGGGAGTAGATGGAGCAGCAGAGGGCAGGTAGATTTAGCGGGGAGTAGATGAGGGCAGCAGAGGGCAGGTGGATGCAGCTGGGAGTAGATGGGGGCAGCAGATGGCAGGTGGAGGCAGCGGGGAGTAGATGGAGTAGCAGAGGGCAGGTAGAGGTAGCGGGGAGTAGATGGGGGCAGCAGAAGACAGGTGGAGGTAGATGGGGCCAGTGTAGGGCAGGTGGAGGCAGCGGGGAGTAGAAGAGGGCAGCAGATGGCCGATGGAGGTAGCGGGGAGTAGATGGGGGCAGTAGAGGGCAGGTAGAGGTAGCATGGAGTAGATGATGGCAACAGATTGCAGG
Source organism: Discoglossus pictus (assembly GCA_027410445.1). NCBI lineage: Eukaryota > Metazoa > Chordata > Amphibia > Anura > Alytidae > Discoglossus > Discoglossus pictus. Next base: position 3,304,670 of record CM050170.1, read on the forward strand.
TGGAGGTAATGGGGAGTAGATGAGTGCAGCAGAGGGCAGGTGGAGGTAGCGGGTAGTAGATAATTGCAGCAGAGGGCCCAGTGAGGTAGCATGGAGTAGATGATGGCAGCAGGTGGCAGGTGGAGGTAGCGGGGAGTAGATGGAGCAGCAGAGGGCAGGTAGATTTAGCGGATAGTAGATGAGGGCAGCAGAGGGCAGGTGGAGGAAGCGGGGAGTAGATGGGGCAGCAGATGGCAGGTGGAGGCATCGGGGAGTAGATGGAGCAGCAGAGGGCAGGTAGAGGTAGCGGGGAGTAGATTGGGGCAGCAGAGGACAGGTGGAGGTAGATGGGGTCAGTGTAGGGCAGGTGGAGACAGCGGGGAGTAGAAGAGGGCAGCAGAGGGCCAATGGAGGTAGTGGGGAGTAGATGGGGCAGTAGAGGGCAGGTAGAGGTAGCGTGGAGTAGATGATGGCAGAAGAGGACAGGTTAAGTTAAATGGGGCAGTGTAGGGCAGATGAGGTAGCGGGCAGTAGATGGGGCAGCAGAGGGCAAGTGGAGGCAGCAGGGAGTAGATGAGGGCAGCAGAGGGCCCATGGTGGTAGAGGGGAGTAGATGGGGGCAGCACAGGGCACGTTGAGGTAGCGGGGAGTAGATGAGAGCAGCAGAGGGCAGGTGGGGTTAGATGGGGCAGTGTAGGGCAGATAGAGTTAGAGGGGAGTAGATGGGCCACCAGAGGGCTGGTGGAGGCAGCGGGGAATAGATGGGGACATCAGAGGGCAGGTGGAGGCGGTGGGGAGTAGATGGGGCAGCAGATGGGAGGTGGAGGCAACGGGGAGTAGATGGGGTCAGTGTAGGGAAGGTGGGGGTAGATGGGGGCAGTGCAAAGCAGGTAGGTAGCGGGGAGTAGATGGGGCAGTAGAGGGCAGGTGGAGGCAGGGGGGAGTAGATGAGGGCAGCAGTTGGCCCATGGAGGTAGAGGGTAGTAGATGGGGGCAGCAAAGGGCAGGTAGAGGTAGCAGGTAGTAGATGAGGGCAGCAGAGGGCAGGTGGAGGTAGATGGGTGCAGTGTAGGGCAGGTAGAGGTAGCGGGGAGTAGATGTGGCAGCAGAGAGCAGGTGGAGGCAGTGGGGAGTAGATGAGGGCAGCAAAGGGCCGGTGGAGGTACCGGGGAGTTGATGGGGCAGCAGATGGCAGGTGGAGCCAGAGGGGAGTAGATGGAGCAGCAGAGGGCAGGTAGATTTAGCGGGGAGTAGATGAGGGCAGCAGAGAGCAGGTGGATGTAGCTGGGAGTAGATGGGGGCAGCAGATGGCAGGTGGAGCCAGAGGGGAGTAGATGGAGCAGCAGAGGGCAGGTAGATTTAGTGGGGAGTAGATGAAGGCAGCAGTGGGCATGTGGAGGCAGCAGGGAGTAGAAGAGGGCAGCAGAGGGCCCATGGTGGTAGAGGGGAGTAAATGGGGGCAGCACAGGGCAGGTAGAGGTAGTGGGGAGTAGATGAGGGCAGCAGAGGACAGGTGGAGGTAGATGAGGCCAGTGTAGGGCAGGTGGAGGCAGCGGGGAGTAGAAGAGGGCAGCAACTGGCCAATGGAGGTAGCGGGGAGTAGATGGGGGCAGTAGAGGGCAGGTAGAGGTAGCATGGAGTAGATGGGGGCAGCAGATGGCAGGTGGAGGTAGCGGGAAATAGATGGGGCAGCAGATGGCAGGTGGAGGTAGATGGGGCAGAGTAGGGCATGTAGAGGTAGCGGGGAGTAAATGGGGGCAGCAGACGGCAGGTGGAGGTAGCGGGGAGTAGATGGGACAGCAGAGCTCAGGTGGAGGGAGATGGGACAGTGGAGGGCAGGTGGAGGGGAGTAGAAGAGGGCAGCAGAGGGCTGATGGAGGTAGCAGGGTGTAGATTAAGGCAGCAGAGGGCAGGTGGAGGCAGCGGGTAGTAGATGAGGGCAGCAGAGTGCCCAAGGAGGTAGCGGGGAGTAGATCGGGGAAGCAGAGGGCAGGTGGAGGTAGCAGGAAGTAGATGAAGGCAGCAGAGGGCCCATGGAGGTAGCTGGGAGCAGATGGGGGCAGCAGAGGGCAGGTAGATGTAGCAGGGAGTAGATGAGGGCAGCAGAGGTCAGTTGAAGGTAGAGGGGAGTAAATGAGGGCAGCATAGGGCAGGTGGAGGTAGCAGGGAGTAGATGAGGGCAGCAGAGTGCCCATGGAGGTAGCGGGGAGTAGATGGGGGAAGCAGAGGGCAGGTAGAGATAGTAGGGAGTAGATGAGGGCAGCAGAGGGCAGGTGGAGGTAGCGGGAAGTAGATGAGGGCAGCAGAGGGCTCATGGAGGTAGCGGGGAGTAGATGTGGGCAGCAGAGGGCAGGTAGAGGTAGCGGGGAGTAGATGAGGGCAGCAGAGAGCAGGTGGAGGCAGCAGGTAGTAGATAAGGGCAGCATAGTGCCCATGGAGGTAGCCGGGAGTAGATGGGGGAAGCAGAGGGCAGGTAGAGGTAGCGGGGAGTAAATGAGGGCAGCAGAGTGCTCAAGGAGGTAGCGGGGAGTAGATCGGGGAAGCAGAGGGCAGGTGGAGGTAAGCAGGAAGTAGATGAAGGCAGCAGAGGGCCCATGGAGGTAGCTGGGAGCAGATGGGGGCAGCAGAGGGCAGGTAGATGTAGCAGGGAGTAGATGAGGGCAGCAGAGGTCAGTTGGGGGTAGAGGGGAGTAAATGAGGGCAGCATAGGGCAGGTGGAGGTAGCAGGGAGTAGATGAGGGCAGTAGAGGGCAGGTGGAGGCAGCGGGAAGTAGATGAGGGCAGCAGAGTGCCCATGGAGGTAGCGGGGAGTAGATGGGGGAAGCAGAGGGCAGGTAGAGATTGCGGGGAGTAGATGAGGGCAGCAGAGGGCAGGTGGAGGTAGCGGGAAGTAGATGAGGGCAGCAGAGGGCCCATGGAGGTAGCAGGGAGTAGATGTGGGCAGCAGAGGGCAGGTAGAGGTAGCGGGGAGTAGATGAGGGCAGCAGAGGGCCCATGGAGGTAGCGGGAGCAGATGGGGGCAGCAAAGGGCAGGTATATGTAGCAGGGAGTAGATGAGGGCAGCAGAGGGCAGGTGGAGGTAGCGGGAAGTAGATGAGGGCAGCAGAGGGCAGGTGGAGGTAGCAGGGGGTAGATGAGGGCAGCAGAGGGCAGGTGGAGGCAGCGGGTAGTAGATGAGGGCCGCAGCGTGCCCATGGAGGTAGTGGGAAGTAGATGGGGGAAGCAGAGGGCAGGTAGAGGTAGCAGGGAGTAGATGAGGGCAGCAGAGGGTTGGTGGAGGCAGTGGGTATTAGATGAGGGCCGCAGCGTGCCCATGGAGGTAGCGGGAAGTAGATGGGGGAAGCAGAGGGCAGGTAGAGGAAGCTGGGAATAGATGAGGACAGCAGAGGGCAGGTGGAGGTAGCGCGAAGTAGATGAGAACAGCAGAGGGCCCATGAAGGTAGCGGGAAGTGGATGGGGAAGCAGAGGGCAGGTGGAGGTAGCGGGAGTAGATGTGGGCAGCAGAGGGCAGGTAGAGGTAGCAGGAAGTAGATAGGGCCAGCAAATGGAAGGTGGAGGCAACTGCGAGTAGAATGATCAGCAGAGCCCTGGTGGAGGTAGCGGGGAGTAGGTGGGGCAGCAGAGGGCATGTGGAGGCAGCGTGGAGTAGATGAGGGCAGCAGATAGACAGGGGAGGTAGTGGTGAGTAGATGGGGGCAGCAGAGGGCAGGTGGAGGTAGCGGGAAGTAGATGAGGGCAGCAGAGGGCCCATGGAGGTAGCGGAGAGTAGATGTGGGCAGCAGAGGGCAGGTAGAGGTAGCGGGGAGTAGATGAGGGCAGCAGAGAGCAGGTGGAGGCAGCAGGTAGTAGATAAGGGCAGCATAGTGCCCATGGAGGTAGCCGGGAGTAGATGGGGGAAGCAGAGGGCAGGTAGAGGTAGCGGGGAGTAAATGAGGGCAGCAGAGTGCTCAAGGAGGTAGCGGGGAGTAGATCGGGGAAGCAGAGGGCAGGTGGAGGTAAGCAGGAAGTAGATGAAGGCAGCAGAGGGCCCATGGAGGTAGCTGGGAGCAGATGGGGGCAGCAGAGGGCAGGTAGATGTAGCAGGGAGTAGATGAGGGCAGCAGAGGTCAGTTGGGGGTAGAGGGGAGTAAATGAGGGCAGCATAGGGCAGGTGGAGGTAGAAGGGAGTAGATGAGGGCAGTAGAGGGCAGGTGGAGGCAGCGGGAAGTAGATGATGGCAGCAGAGTGCCCATGGAGGTAGCGGGGAGTAGATGGGGGAAGCAGAGGGGAGGTAGAGATTGCGGGGAGTAGATGAGGGCAGCAGAGGGCAGGTGGAGGTAGTGGGAAGTAGATGAGGGCAGCAGAGGGCCCATGGAGGTAGCAGGGAGTAGATGTGGGCAGCAGAGGGCAGGTAGAGGTAGCGGGGAGTAGATGAGGGCAGCAGAGGGCCCATGGAGGTAGCGGGAGCAGATGGGGGCAGCAAAGGGCAGGTAGATGTAGCAGGGAGTAGATGAGGGCAGCAGAGGGCAGGTGGAGGTAGCGGGAAGTAGATGAGGGCAGCAGAGGGCAGGTGGAGGTAGCAGGGGGTAGATGAGGGCAGCAGAGGGCAGGTGGAGGCAGCGGGTAGTAGATGAGGGCCGCAGCGTGCCCATGGAGGTAGTGGGAAGTAGATGGGGGAAGCAGAGGGCAGGTAGAGGTAGCTGGGAATAGATGAGGACAGCAGAGGGCAGGTGGAGGTAGCGTGAAGTAGATGAGAACAGCAGAGGGCCAATGAAGGTAGCGGAAAGTGGATGGGGAAGCAGAGGGCAGGTGGAGGTAGCGGGGAGTAGATGTGGGCAGCAGAGGTCAGGTAGAGGTAGCGGGGAGTAGATGAGGGCAGCAGAGGGCAGATGGAGGAAGCGGGAAGTAGATAGGGGAAGCAAATGGAAGGGGGAGGCAACTGTGAGTAGAAGGATCAGCAGAGCCCTGGTGGAGGTAGCGGGGAGTAGGTGGGGCAGCAGAGGGCATGTGGAGGCAGCGTGGAGTAGATGAGGGCAGCAGAGGGACAGGGGAGGTAGTGGTAAGTAGATGGGGGCAGCAGAGGGCAGGTGGAGGTAGCGGAAAGTAGATGAGGGCAGCAGAGGGCCCATGCAGGTAGCGGAGAGTAGATGTTGGCAGCAGAGGGCAGGTAGAGGTAGCGGGGAGTAGATGAGGGCAGCAGAGAGCAGGTGGAGGCAGCGGGTAGTAGATGAGGGCAGCATAGTGCCCATGGAGGTAGCGGGGAGTAGATGAGGGCAGCAGAGGGCACATGGAGGTAGCGGGGAGAAAATGGGGGCAGTAAATGGCAGGTAGATGTAGTAGGGAGTAGATGAGGGCAGCAGAGGGCAGGTGGAGGTAGCGGGGAGAAGATGAGGGCAGCAGAGGGCAGGTGGAGGCAGCGGGTAGTAGATGAGGGCAGCAGCGTGCCCATGAAGGTAGTGGGGAGTAGATTTGGGAAGCAGAGGGCAGGTAGAGGTAGCAGGGAGTTGATGAGGGCAGCAGAGGGTGGGTGGAGGTAGCGGGAAGTAGATGGGGGCAGCAAATGGCAGGTGAACGCAGCGATGAGTAGAAGGATCAGCAGAGCCCTGGTGCATGTAGTGGGGAGTAGGTGGTGCAGCAGAGGGCATGTGGAGGCAGCGTGGAGTAGATGAGGGCAGCAGAGGGCCAGTGGAGGTAGTGGTGAGTAGATGGGGGCAGCAGAGGGCTGGTAGAGGTAGCAGGGACTAGATGAGGGCATCAGAGGGCAGGTAGAGGTAGCGGGGAGTAGATGAGGGCAGCAGAGGGCAGGTGGAGGTAGCTGGGAGTAGATGGGGCAGCAGATGGCAGGTGGAGGTAGATGGGGGTAGTGTGACGAGATCAGTCTCGTCACTGCGAATTGGAGAAGTCTGGTTGCCCACATTCTGCCGTTTGACTACGGCCCATGTTGATTTTCCCCCTACAAAGACATGGAAGCCATGCTTTATTTGGTCAGAAAGGACTATGATCTAACTTTTGAACCACTGGACCAATTTGTATCATTTTGACACATGTTTGTATTTGGAGTATGCTGATTCTGAAATGTGAATTTCTGTGAATGTGATGCATACTTTTAAAGTTATGAAAAATGTGTAGAAATGTGTTACAGATTCTGACCACCCCCATCTATGAGTCACTAAGGCCAGATGGTTAAGAGCAAAGGTTAGCTACAGGCACAGCAGGGGGGATAGCTTAACAAAGGGAGTTCCAGACATGCCGGCTCCAAAACCCCTGGGGTTTCTCAGCTTTCTTAGCAGGGGCACAGGAGACAGCAAAAGGCCATGTTTCCCCTCCGGTGGTCAGAAGCCAAATGACTCTATTAGCCACACCTAGTGGGCGGACCTGGGAGGAGTCTCATATTTCCCACGGTGTGACACTATGTGATTGGCCAGAGGCCATTAGGGGCTGACCTCAGGTAGCCCCACCCTGTACTGTGTATGTGGAAATGGTTTTAATATGTCTTTGTAATTAATAAAGAAGAGAGTTCACTGCTTGACCCTCAAACACAGAGCTTATGTCTCGTTCTTGGGGGGATTCATGGTATGCTGTTACAGACTGACTGCCAGGAGTGTAAGCATCTTGGGGTGCTTTTCCTGCTCAGCTGCTAGCAGCTATTCGTGAGGTTCCAGTTGCAGGCTTGGAGTATTTTTCCCCTTGAATCCAGTTTTGGGAGAATGGGTGTCCTGCAGTAGCTGTCCCTATATCACTGGACGGGCGGATCGGCTAAAACGGCTTGGCGCCCCCTTATTTGTGTGGGGGTACCGTAACACTGGTGGCAAGCGGCGGGTTTGTTCCCACAGCCAGAAGTAAAGCTACAGGAGACACCATTCTGTGGATTTACAAGTTGGGGGCAACGCATGTCCCAGTACAGCAACCCTAAAAGCAGCAGAATGGAATCAGCAGTGCTATACGAAGATGAGGACCTGGATGGCTGGGATGCATTAAGGAAAGGCATCTGTTACCAGGCCCTGGATAATGTACAATACCAGCGGGGTGAGAGTCTCCCCAGTGAAGAGCAGCAGTTGCAGAAGCAAGTGGCCCTGCGCATGCCCTTCCTGGGAGAGCAGCCCCTTGAGGAATGGGTGAAGGAACTCAAGCTCCGTGCATGGCAGGAGCTATAGCTGGAGGATGCCTACCAGGCGCTCTGGTGGTATATGGCACAGTATATACCCTGGACAGCCGAGCATGACAAGCCAGAGGGAGAGGAGTTTGATGGTCCTGGGTTGTTATGGCAGTCATTTGGAGATCCTGACTTCGGGAGCCCTGCGCAGACCAGACTTCAGGATATTTTCTATGAGAGGGAGGCTAGGCATGACTGGTATGACCCCCATGAGGTAGAGCAAGACCTTGTTCACCTAGCAACCCTGGAGTGGGAACTGGAGAAGGACTACCGAGATCTCTTCCACTCCATTGGGAAGGCTCAGCATTACAACAAGGTGACAGACCCAGATCCAGACCCCTTCAGCTTGGAAGATATTGTAGAGATTTATTGGGAGGAACCCCAGGCGGCAGGTGGAGATGGGACCGAGGTCTCTCCACCGGCCCTACAGGGATGCTGGGTGGATAGCCCAGATCCCCAGCGCCAGTGTGAAGTGCAGGGAGTGGAGAGCATTGTCTCCCCTCCCCAGCGGAAGTGTACCTTGCAGGGAGAGGAGAGCAGCGTCCTCCCTCCCGAGTGTCAGGGTGAGCTGCAGGGAATTGGGAGCCCCGTCTCCATTCCCCATCGGCAGATTGATATGCAGGGAATTGGGAGCGCTGTCTCCATTCCCCAGCGGCACAGTGATATGCAGGGAATTGGGAGCCTAGTCTCCATTCCTCAGCGGCAGGCTGAGCTGCCAGGGGCAGAGACGGTCGGTCCTGTCCCCCAGTAACAGGGCTGTTTAGCCAAAGGGGAGAACGTCGGTCTCCCCCTCCTCCAACCAGGCCCCAAACAGGCTACTTCCGTGGTAGCGCTGGCACAAGGGCAGAGTACCGCTAGTCTCTACCCACTCAGCAACCCACCAAGGCAGCTTACCAGTGCCCAGCAAAGCCGTGGTGAGGCCCCCGGACATGGACAAGTTTCTCCTCTACCCAGTTGTAGTAACCAGTTATTGCGGGTGGGGTGTACTGCTGATTTTGTTTTGTGGGTGGGCTTCTGTACTAACCAGGGCACTGACCAACAGGAGGTCAGATACCCTGTTAGTCTGTTTGGAATAGGGGAGAGATGGGACGAGATCAGTCTCGTCACTGCGAATTGGAGAAGTCTGGTTGCCCACATTCTGCCATTTGACTACTGCCCATGTTGATTTTCCCCCTACAAAGACATGGAAGCCATGCTTCATTTGGTCATAAAGGACTATGATCTAACTTTTGAACCACTGGACCAATTTGTATCATTTTGACACATGTTTGTATTTGGAGTATGCTGATTCTGAAAATGTACGTGAATTTATGTGAATGTGATGCATACTTTTAAAGTTATGAAAAATGTGTAGAAATGTGTTACAGATTCTGACCACCCCCATCTATGAGTCACTAAGGCCAGATGGTTAAGAGCAAATGTTATCTACATGCACAGCAGGGGGGATAGCTTAACAAAGGGAGTTCCAGACATGCCGGCTCCAAAACCCCTGGGGTTTCTCAGCTTTCTTAGCAGGGGCACAGGGGACAGCAAAAGGCCATGTTTCCCCTCCGGTGGTCAGAAGCCAAATGACTCTATTAGCCACACCTAGTGGGTGGACCTGGGAGGAGTCTCATATTTCCCACGGTGTGACACTATGTGATTGGCCAGAGGCCATTAGGGGCTGACCTCAGGTAGCCCCACCCTGTACTGTGTATGTGGAAATGGTTTTAATATGTCTTTGTAATTAATAAAGAAGAGAGTTCACTGCTTGACCCTCAAACACAGAGCTTATGTCTCGTTCTTGGGGGGATTCATGGTATGCTGTTACAGACTGACTGCCAGGAGTGTAAGCATTTTGGGGTGCTTTTCCTGCTCAGCTGCTAGCGGCTATTCGTGAGGTTCCAGTTGCAGGCTTGGAGTATTTTTCCCCTTGAATCCAGTTTTGGGGGAATGGGTGTCCTGCAGTAGCTGTCCCTATATCACTGGACGGGCGGATCGGCTAAAATGACTTGGCGCCCCCTTATATGTGTGGGGGTACCGTAACAGGTAGTGTAGGGCAGGTAGAGGTAGCGGGGAGTAGATGGGGCAGCAGAGGGTAGGTGTTGGTAGCGGGGAGTAGATGGGACAGCAGAGCTCAGGTGGAGGGAGATGAGGCAGTGTAGGGCAGGTGGAGGCAGTGGGGAGTAGAAGAAGGCAGCAGAGGGCCGATGGAGGTAGCAGGGAGTAGATTAGGGCAGCAGAGGACAAGTGGAGGTAGCGGGTAGTAGATGACGGCAGCAGAGGGCCAATGGAGGAAGCGGGCATGTGGAGTCAGCAGGGAGTAGATGAGGGCAGCAGAGGGCAAATGGAGGAAGGGTGTAGTTGATGAGGACAGCAGAGGGCCCATTGAGGTAGCGGGGAATAGATGAGGGCAGCAGAGGGCAGGGCGAGGTAGCGGGGAGTAGATGAGGGCAGCAGAGGGCAGGTGGAGGTAGAGGGGAGTAGATGTGGGAAGCAGATGGCAGGTGGAGGCAGCAGGGAGTAGATGGGGTCAGTGAAGGGCAGGTGGGGGTAGATGGGGCAGTGTACAGCAGGTGGTCGTAGCGGGGAGTAGATGGGGCAGCAGAGGGCATGTGGAGGCAGCGGAGAGTAGATGAGGGCAGCAGAGGTCCGGTGGAGGTAGCGGGTAATAGATGGGGGCAGCAGAGGGTAGGTAGAGGTAGCGGGGAGTAGATGAGGGCAGTAGAGGGCAGGTGGAGGCAGCGGGTAGGAGATGAGGGCAGCAGAGTGACGATGGAGGTAGCAGGGAGTAGATGTGGGAAGCAGAGTGCAGGTAGAGGTAGCGAGGAGTAGATGAGGGAAGCTGAGGGCAGGTGGAGGTAGCGGGAAGTGGATGAGGGCAGCAGAGAGCCCATGGAGGTAGCGGGGAGTAGATGGGGGCAGCAGAGGGTAGGTAGAGGTAGCAGGGAGTAGATGAGGGCATCAGAGGGCAGGGAGAGGTAGCGGGGAGTAGATGAGGGCAGCAAAGGGCAGGTGGAGGGAGATGGAGCAGTGTGTGGCAGGTAGAGGTAGCGGGGAGTAGATGGAGGCAGCGGAGGTCAGGTGAGGTACAGGGGAGTAGATGAGGCAGCTCAGGTGGAGGTAGATGGGGCAGTGAAGGGCAGGTGCATGTATCGGGGAGTTATTGGGCAGCAGAGGGCAGGTGGAGGCAGTGGGGAGTAGATGAGTGCAGCAGAGGGCCAGTGGAGGTAGCAGGGAGTAGATGGGGGTTAGCAGAGTGAAGGTAGAGGTAGCGGGGAGTAGAGGAGGGCAGCAGAGGGCAGGTGGAGGTAGCGGGGAGTAGATAGGGTTCCAGCTCCGTTACAGCAGCAAATGGCAGGTGGAGGAAGCTGGGAGTAGATTGAAGAGCAGAGGGCTGGTGGAGGTAGCGGGGAGTAGATGCGGGCAGAAGGGTTCAGGTGGAGGTAGATGTGCAGTGTAGGACAGGTAGAGGTGGCAGGGAGTAGATGGTGCAGCAGATGGCAGGTGGAGGTAGTGGGGAGTAGATGGGGTCAGTGTAGGGCAAGTGGGGGTAGATGGGGCAGTGTATGACAGGTGGAGGTAGCAGGAAGTAGATATGGCAGCAGAGGGCTGGTGGAGGTAGCGGGGAGTAGATGGGGACAGCAGAGGGCAGGTGGAGATAGATGGGGGGCAGTGGATGGCAGGTGGAGGCAGCGGGGAGTAGATGGGGACAGCAGAGTGCAGGTGGAGGTAGATGGGGCAGTGGATGGCTGGTAGAAGTAGCGGGGAGTAGATGGAGGGAGCAGAGGGTAGGTGGAGGTACAGGGGAGTAGATGAGGCAGTACAGCTCAGGTGGAGGTCGATGGGGCAGTGTAGTGCAGGTGGATGTAATGGGGAGTTAATGGGGCAGCAGAGGGCAGGTGGAGGCAGCGGGGAGTAGATGAGGGCAGCAGAGGGACGGTGGAGGTAGCGTGGAGTAGATGGGGGCAGCAGAGTGAAGGTAGAGGTAGCGGGGAGTAGATGAGGGCAGCAGAGGGCAGGTGGAGGTAGCGGAGAGTAGATAGGGGCAACAAATGGCATGTGGAGGAAGCGGGGAGTACATGGAACAGCAGAGGGCTGGTGGAGGTAGCGGGTACTAGATGGAGGCAGCAGATGGCAGGTGGAGGCAGCAGGGAGTAGATGGGGTCAGTGTAAGGCAGCTGGGATCAGATGGGGGCAGTGTAGTGCAGGTAGAGGTAGCAGGGAGTAGAGGAGGTCAGCAGAGGGCAGGTGGAGGTAGCAGGGAGTAGATAGGGTTCCAGCTCTGTTACAGCAGCAAATGGCAGGTGGAGGAAGCTGCGAGTAGATTGAAGAGCAGAGGGCTGGTGGAGGTAGCGGGGACTAGATGGAGGCAGCAGATGGCAGGTGGAGGTAGATGGGGCAGTCTAGAGCAGGTTAAGGAGGATGGAGTAGATGAGGCAGCAGAGGGCAGGTGGAGGTAGCGGGGAGTAGATGCGGGCAGAAGGGTTCAGGTGGAGGTAGATGTGCAGTGTAGGACAGGTAGAGGTGGCAGGGAGTAGATGGTGCAGCAAATGGCAGGTGGAGGTAGTGGGGAGTAGATGGGGTCAGTGTAGGGCAAGTGGGGGTAGATGGGGCAGTGTATGACAGGTGGAGGTAGCAGGGAGTAGATATGGCAGCAGAGGGCTGGTGGAGGTAGCGGGGAGTAGATGGGGACAGCAGAGGGCAGGTGGAGATAGATGGGGGCAGTGGAGGGCAGGTGGAGGCAGCGGGGAGTAGATGGGGACAGCAGAGTGCAGGTGGAGGTAGATGGGGCAGTGGATGGCTGGTAGAAGTAGCGGGGAGTAGATGGAGGGAGCAGAGGGTAGGTGGAGGTACAGGGGAGTAGATGAGGCAGTACAGCTCAGGTGGAGGTCGATGGGGCAGTGTAGTGCAGGTGGATGTAATGGGGAGTTAATGGGGCAGCAGAGGGCAGGTGGAGGCAGCGGGGAGTAGATGAGGGCAGAAGAGGGACGGTGGAGGTAGCGGGGAGTAGATGGGGGCAGCAGAGTGAAGGTAGAGGTAGCTGGGAGTAGATGAGGGCAGCAGAGGGCAGGTGGAGGTAGCAGAGAGTAGATAGGGGCAACAAATGGCATGTGGAGGAAGCAGGGAGTACATGGAACAGCAGAGGGCTGGTGGAGGTAGCGGGTACTAGATGGAGGCAGCAGATGGCAGGTGGAGGCAGCAGGGAGTAGATGGGGTCAGTGTAAGGCAGCTGGGATCAGATGGGGGCAGTGTAGTGCAGGTAGAGGTAGCAGGTAGTAGAGGAGGGCAGCAGAGGGCAGGTGGAGGTAGCAGGGAGTAGATAGGGTTCCAGCTCTGTTACAGCAGCAAATGGCAGGTGGAGGAAGCTGCGAGTAGATTGAAGAGCAGAGGGCTGGTGGAGGTAGCGGGGACTAGATGGAGGCAGCAGATAGCAGGTGGAGGTAGATGGGGCAGTCTAGAGCAGGTTAAGGAGGGTGGAGTAGATGAGGCAGCAGAGGGCAGGTGGAGGTAGCGGGGAGTAGATGCGGGCAGAAGGGTTCAGGTGGAGGTAGATGTGCAGTGTAGGACAGGTAGAGGTGGCAGGGAGTAGATGGTGCAGCAGATGGTAGGTGGATGTAGTGGGGAGTAGATGGGGTCAGTGTAGGGCAAGTGGGGGTAGATGGGGCAGTGTGTGACAGGTGGAGGTAGCAGGGAGTAGATGGGGCAGCAGAGGGCTGGTGGAGGTAGCGGGGAGTAGATGGGGACAGCAGAGGGCAGGTGGAGATAGATGGGGCCAGTGGAGGGCAGGTGGAGGCAGCGGGGAGTAGATGGGGACAGCAGAGTGCAGGTGGAGGTAGATGGGGGCAGTGGATGGCTGGTAGAAGTAGCGGGGAGTAGATGGAGGGAGCAGAGGGTAGGTGGATGTACAGGGGAGTAGATGAGGCAGTACAGCTCAGGTGGAGGTCGATGGGGCAGTGTAGTGCAGGTGGATGTAATGGGGAGTTAATGGGGCAGCAGAGGGCAGGTGGAGGCAGCGGGGAGTAGATGAGGGCAGCAGAGGGACGATGGAGGTAGCGGGGAGTAGATGGGGGCAGCAGAGTGAAGGTAGAGGTAGCGGGGAGTAGATGAGGGCAGCAGAGGACAGGTGGAGGTAGCGGAGAGTAGATAGGGGCAGCAAAAGGCATGTGGAGGAAGCGGGGAGTAGATGGAACAGCAGAGGGCTGGTGGAGGTAGCGGGTACTAGATGGAGGCAGCAGATGGCAGGTGGAGGCAGCAGGGAGTAGATGGGGTCAGTGTAAGGCAGCTGGGATCAGATGGGGGCAGTGTAGTGCAGGTAGATGTAGCGGGGATGGAGGTAGTGGGGAGTAGATGAGGGCAGCAGAGGGCAGGTTGATGTAGCGGGGAGTAGATGGGGCAGCATATGGCAGGTGGAGGTAGAAGGTGCAGTTTAGGGTGGGTAGAAGTAGCAGGAGTAGATGGGGGCAGAAGAGGGCAGGTGGAGGTAGCAGGAAGTAGATGGGGGCAGCAAATAGCAGGTGGAGTCAGCGGGAGTAGATGGGTTCAGTGTAGAGCAGGTGGATGTAGCCGGGAGTAGATGGGGGCAGCAGATGGGAGGTGTAGGCAGCGGGGAGTAGATTAGGGCAGCAGAGGGCCGGTGGAGGTTGCATGGAGTAAATGGGGTCAGCAGAGGGCAGGTAGAGGTAGCGTGGAGTAGATGAGGGCAGCAGAGGGCAGGTGGAGGTAGCAGGGAGTAGATGAGGGCAGCAGAGGGCAGGTGGAGGTAGCAGGGAGTAGATGAGGGCAGCAGAGGGCAGGTGGAGGTAGCGGGGAGAAGATGGGGCAGCATATGGCAGGTGGAGGTAGATGGGGCAGTTTAGGGCAGGTAGAGGTAGTGGGGACTAGATGGCCCAGCAGAGAGCAGGTGGAGGCAGCAGGTAGTAGATGAGGGCAGCAGAGGGCCCATGGAGGTAGCAGGGAGTAGATGGGGCAGTAGAGGGCAGGTAGAGGTAGTGTGGAGTAGATGATGGCAGCAGATGGCAGGTGGAGGAAGCGGGGAGTAGATGAGGGCAGCAGAGGGCAATTGGAGGTAGCAGGGAGCAGATGGGGCAGCAGAGGGCAGGTAGAGATAGCGGGGAGTAGATGAGGACAGCAGAGGACAGGTGGAGGTAGATGGGGCAGTGTAGGGCAGGTGGAGGTAGCGGGCAGTAGATGGGGCAGCAGAGGGCAGGTGGAGGAAGCAGGGAGTAGATGAGGGCAGCAGAGGGCAGGTGGAGGCAGCAGGTTTTAGATGAGGGCAGCAGAGGGCCCATGGAGGTAGCAGGGAGTAGATGGTGGCAGCAGAACGCCCTTGGAAGCAGGGTAAGTAGATGGGGTCAGTGTAGGGCAGGTGGGGGTAGCTGGGGGCAGTGTAGGGCAGGTGGAGCTAGAGGGGAGTAGCATCTGAGGGCAGGTGGAGGCACCGGGGAGTAGATGGGATCAGCAGATGGCAAGTGGAGGCAGCGGGGAGTAGATGGAGCAGCAGAGGGCAGGTAGATTTAGCGGGGAGTTGATGAGGGCAGCAGAGGGCAGGTGGAGGTAGCGGGGAGTAGATGGGGGCAGCAGAGGACAGGTGGAGGTAGATGGGGCAGTGTAGGGTAGGTGGAGGTAGTGGGCAGTAGATGGGGCAGCAGAGGGCAGGTGAAGGCAGCGGGGAGTAGATGAGGGCAGCAGAGGGCAAGTGGAGGCAGCAGGGAGTAGATGAGGGCAGCAGAGGGCCCATGGAGGTAGAGGGGAGTAGATGGGGGCAGCCCAGGTTAGGTAGAGGTAGCAGGGAGTAGATGAGGGCAGCAGAGGGCAGGTGGAGGTAGACGGGGGCAGTGTAGGGCTGGTAGAGGTAGCGTGGAGTAGATGGGCCACCAGAGGGCTGGTGGAGGTAGCGGGAGTAGATAGGGACAGCAGAGGGCAGGTGGAGGTAGATGGGGGCAGCAGAGGGCAGGAAGAGAAAGCGGGAGTAGATGGGGGCAGCAGAGGACAGGTGGAGGTAGATGGGGCAGAGTAGGGTAGGTGGAGGTAGCAGGCAGTAGATGGGGCAGCAGAGGGCAGGTGGAGTCAGCAGGGAGTAGATGAGGGCAGCAGAGGGCAAGTGGAGGTAGCAGGGAGTAGATGAGGGCAGCAGAGGGCCCATGGAGGTAGAGGGGAGTAGATGGGGGCAGCCCAGGGCAAGTAAAGGTAGCGAGGAGTAAGTGAGGGCAGCAGAGGGCAGTTGGAGGTAAATGGGGGCAGTGTAGGGCCGGTAGAGGTAGCGGGGAGTAGATGGGCCACCAGAGGGCTGGTGGAGGTAGCGGGAGTAGATAGGGACAGCAGTGGGCAGTTGGAGGTAGATGGGGGCAGTATAGGGCAGGAAGGTAGGTAGCAGGGAGTAGATCGGGGCAGCAGATGGCTGGTGGAGGTAGCGTGGAGTAGATGGGGCAGCAGAGCTCAGGTGGAGTGAGATGGGGCAGTGTAGGGCAGGTGTAGGCAGCCGGTAGTAGAAGAGGGCAGCAGAGGGCAGGTAGAGGTAGCGTGGAGTAGATGATGGCAGTGGGGAGTAGATGAGGGCAGCAGAGGGTCGGTGGAGGTAGCGGGGAGTAGATGGGATCAGCAGATGGTAAGTGGAGGCAGCGGGGAGTAGATAGAGCAGCAGAGGGCAGGTAGATTTAGCGGGGAGTAGATGAGGGCAGCAGAGGGCAGGTGGAGGTAGCGGGAAACAGATGGGGGCAGCAGAGGGCAGGTAGAGGTAGCGGGGAGTAGATGGGGGCAGCAGAGGACAGGTGGAGGTAGATGGGGCAGTGTAGGGCAGGTGGAGGTAGCGGGCAGTAGATGCGGCAGCAGAGGGCAGGTGGAGGTAGCAGGGAGTAGATGAGGGCAGCAGAGGGCAGGTGGAGGTAGCAGGAAGTAGATGGGGGCAGCAGATAGCAGGTGGAGTCAGCGGGAGTAGATGGGTTCAGTGTAGAGCAGGTGGATGTAGCCGGGAGTAGATGGGGGCAGCAGATGGGAGGTGTAGGCAGAGTGGAGTAGATTAGGGCAGCAGAGGGCCGGTGGAGGTTGCATGGAGTAAATGGGGTCAGCAGAGGGCAGGTAGAGGTAGCGTGGAGTAGATGAGGGCAGCAGAGGGCAGGTGGAGGTAGCAGGGAGTAGATGAGGGCAGCAGAGGGCAGGTGGAGGTAGCAGGGAGTAGATGAGGGCAGCAGAGGGCAGGTGGAGGTAGCGGGGAGAAGATGGGGCAGCATATGGCAGGTGGAGGTAGATGGGGCAGTTTAGGGCAGGTAGAGGTAGTGGGGACTAGATGGCCCAGCAGAGAGCAGGTGGAGGCAGCAGGTAGTAGATGAGGGCAGCAGAGGGCCCATGGAGGTAGCAGGGAGTAGATGGGGCAGTAGAGGGCAGGTAGAGGTAGTGTGGAGTAGATGATGGCAGCAGATGGCAGGTGGAGGAAGCGGGGAGTAGATGAGGGCAGCAGAGGGCAATTGGAGGTAGCAGGGAGCAGATGGGGCAGCAGAGGGCAGGTAGAGATAGCGGGGAGTAGATGAGGACAGCAGAGGACAGGTGGAGGTAGATGGGGCAGTGTAGGGCAGGTGGAGGTAGCGGGCAGTAGATGGGGCAGCAGAGGGCAGGTGGAGGAAGCAGGGAGTAGATGAGGGCAGCAGAGGGCAGGTGGAGGCAGCAGGTTTTAGATGAGGGCAGCAGAGGGCCCATGGAGGTAGCAGGGAGTAGATGGTGGCAGCAGAACGCCCTTGGAAGCAGGGTAAGTAGATGGGGTCAGTGTAGGGCAGGTGGGGGTAGCTGGGGGCAGTGTAGGGCAGGTGGAGCTAGAGGGGAGTAGCATCTGAGGGCAGGTGGAGGCACCGGGGAGTAGATGGGATCAGCAGATGGCAAGTGGAGGCAGCGGGGAGTAGATGGAGCAGCAGAGGGCAGGTAGATTTAGCGGGGAGTTGATGAGGGCAGCAGAGAGCAGGTGGAGGTAGCGGGGAGTAGATGGGGGCAGCAGAGGACAGGTGGAGGTAGATGGGGCAGTGTAGGGTAGGTGGAGGTAGTGGGCAGTAGATGGGGCAGCAGAGGGCAGGTGAAGGCAGCGGGGAGTAGATGAGGGCAGCAGAGGGCAAGTGGAGGCAGCAGGGAGTAGATGAGGGCAGCAGAGGGCCCATGGAGGTAGAGGGGAGTAGATGGGGGCAGCCCAGGTTAGGTAGAGGTAGCAGGGAGTAGATGAGGGCAGCAGAGGGCAGGTGGAGGTAGATGGGGGCAGTGTAGGGCTGGTAGAGGTAGCGTGGAGTAGATGGGCCACCAGAGGGCTGGTGGAGGTAGCGGGAGTAGATAGGGACAGCAGAGGGCAGGTGGAGGTAGATGGGGGCAGCAGAGGGCAGGAAGAGGAAGCGGGAGTAGATGGGGGCAGCAGAGGACAGGTGGAGGTAGATGCGGCAGAGTAGGGTAGGTGGAGGTAGCAGGCAGTAGATGGGGCAGCAGAGGGCAGGTGGAGTCAGCAGGGAGTAGATGAGGGCAGCAGAGGGCAAGTGGAGGTAGCAGGGAGTAGATGAGGGCAGCAGAGGGCCCATGGAGGTAGAGGGGAGTAGATGGGGGCAGCCCAGGGCAAGTAAAGGTAGCGAGGAGTAAGTGAGGGCAGCAGAGGGCAGTTGGAGGTAAATGGGGGCAGTGTAGGGCCGGTAGAGGTAGCGGGGAGTAGATGGGCCACCAGAGGGCTGGTGGAGGTAGCGGGAGTAGATAGGGACAGCAGTGGGCAGTTGGAGGTAGATGGGGGCAGTATAGGGCAGGAAGGTAGGTAGCAGGGAGTAGATCGGGGCAGCAGATGGCTGGTGGAGGTAGCGTGGAGTAGATGGGGCAGCAGAGCTCAGGTGGAGTGAGATGGGGCAGTGTAGGGCAGGTGTAGGCAGCCGGTAGTAGAAGAGGGCAGCAGAGGGCAGGTAGAGGTAGCGTGGAGTAGATGATGGCAGTGGGGAGTAGATGAGGGCAGCAGAGGGTCGGTGGAGGTAGCGGGGAGTAGATGGGATCAGCAGATGGTAAGTGGAGGCAGCGGGGAGTAGATAGAGCAGCAGAGGGCAGGTAGATTTAGCGGGGAGTAGATGAGGGCAGCAGAGGGCAGGTGGAGGTAGCGGGGAACAGATGGGGGCAGCAGAGGGCAGGTAGAGGTAGCGGGGAGTAGATGGGGGCAGCAGAGGACAGGTGGAGGTAGATGGGGCAGTGTAGGGCAGGTGGAGGTAGCGGGCAGTAGATGCGGCAGCAGAGGGCAGGTGGAGGTAGCAGGGAGTAGATGAGGGCAGCAGAGGGCAGGTGGAGGCCGTGGGTAGTAGAAGAGGGCAGCAGAGGGCCCATGGAGTTAGCAGGGAGTAGATGGTGGCAGCAGAATGCCCTTGGAGGCAGGGTAAGTAGATGGGGTCAGTGTAGGGCAGGTGGGGGTAGCTGGGGGCAGTGTAGGGCAGGTGGAGCTAGCGGGGAGTAGTAGCTGAGGGCAGGTGGAGGCAGCGGGGAGTAGATGAGGGCAGCAGAGGGCCGGTGGAGGTAGCGGGGAGTAGATGGGATCACCAGATGGCAAGTGGAGGCAGCGTGGAGTAGATGGAGCAGCAGAGGGCAGGTAGATTTAGCGCGGAGTAGATGAGGGCAGCAGAGGGCAGGTGGAGGTAACGGGAGTAGATGGGGGCAGCAGAGGGCAGGAAGAGGTAGAGGGGAGTAGATGGGGCAGCAGAGGACAGGTGGAGGTAGATGGGGCAGTGGAGGGTAGGTGGAGGTAGCGGGCAGTAGATGCGGCAGCAGAGGGCAGGTGGAGGCAGCGGGGAGTAGATGAGGGCAGCAGAGGGCCCATGGAGGTAGAGGGGAATAGATGGGGGCAGCACAGGGCAGGTAGAGGTCGCGGGGAGTAGATGAGGGCAGCAGAGGGCAGGTGGAGGTAGCTGGGGCAGTGTAGGGCCGGTAAAGGTAGCAGGGAGTAGATGGGCCACCAGAGGGCTGGTGGAGGTAGCGGGAGTAGATAGGGACAGCAGGGGGCAGGTGGAGGTAGATGGGGGCAGTATAGGGCAGGTAGAGGTAGCAGGGAGTAGATGGGGGCAGCAGATTGCAGGTGGAGGCAGAGGGAGTAGATGGGGTCAGTGTAGGGCAGGTGGGGGTAGATGGGGGCATTGTAAAGCAGGTGGAGGTAGCGGGGAGTAGATGGGGCAGTGTAGGGCAGGTGGAGGTAGCAGGCAGTAGATGCGGCAGCAGAGGGCAGGTGGAGGTTGCAGTGAGTAGATGAGGGCAGCAGAGGGCAGGTGGAGGCAGCAGGTAGTAGATGAGGGCAGCAGAGGGCCCATGGAGGTAGCAGGGAGTAGATGGTGGCAGCAGAACGCCCTTGGAGGCAGGGTAAGTAGATGGGGTCAGTGTAGGGCAGGTGGGGGTAGCTGGGGGCAGTGTAGGGCAGGTGGAGCTAGCGGGGAGTAACAGCTGAGGGCAGGTGGAGGCAGCAGGGAGTAGATGAGGGCAGCAGAGGGCCGGTGGAGGTAGCAGGGAGTAGATGGGATCAGCAGATGGCAAGTGGAGGCAGCAAGGTTTAAATGGAGCAGCAGAGGGCAGGTAGATTTAGCGGGGAGAAGATGAGAGCAGCAGCGGGCAAGTGGAGGTAGCGGGGAGTAGATGGGGGCAGCAGAGGGCAGGTAGAGGTAGCGGGGAGTAGCTGGGGGCAGCAGAGGACAGGTGGAGGTAGATGGGGCAGTGTAGGGTAGGTGGAGGTAGTGGGCAGTAGATGGGGCAGCAGAGGGCAGGTGAAGGCAGCGGGGAGTAGATGAGGGCAGCAGAGGGCAAGTGGAGGCAGCAGGGAGTAGATGAGGGCAGCAGAGGCCCCATGGAGGTAGAGGGGAGTAGATGGGGGCAGCCCAGGTTAGTTAGAGGTAGCAGGGAGTAGATGAGGGCAGCAGAGGGCAGGTGGAGGTAGATGGGGGCAGTGTAGGGCTGGTAGAGGTAGAGGGGAGTAGATGGGGCAGCAGAGGGCTGGTGGAGGTAGCAGGGAGTAGATGGGGCAGCAGAGCTCAGGTGGAGTGAGATGGGGGCAGTGTAGGGCAGGTGGAGGCAGCGGGGAGTAGAAGAGGGCAGCAGAGGGCCCATGGAGGTAGCGGGGAGTAGATGGGGGCAGAAGAGGGAAGGTATAGGTATCGAGGAGTAGATGGAGCAGCAGAGGGCTGGTAGAGGTAGCGCGGAGTAGATGGGCAGCAGAAGGCACGTGGAGGCAGCGGGGATCAGATGGGGACAACAGAGGGCAGGTGGAGGTAGATAGGGGCAGTGTATGACAGGTAGAGGTAGCGGGAGTAGATGGAGGCAGCAGAGGGCAGGTCGAGGTAGCGGGAAGTAGGTGGGGCTGAAGAGTTCAGGTAGAGGTAGATGGGGCAGTGTAGGGCAGGTGGATGTAGCGGAGAGTGGATGGGGCAGCAGAGGGCATGTGGAGGCGGGCATGTGGAGGCAGCGGGGAGTAGATGAGGGCAGCAGAGGGCCGGTGGAGGTTGCAGGGAGTAGATGAGGGCAGCAGAGGGCAGGTGGAGGTAACGGGGAGTAGATGGGGGCAGCAGATGGCAGGTGGAGGAAGCGGGTGTAGATGGAGCAGCAGAGGGCTGTTGGAGGTAGCGGGGAGTAGATGGGGGCAGCAGATGGCAGGTGGAGGAAGCGGGGTGTAGATGGAGCAGCAGAGGGCTGTTGGAGGTAGCGTGGAGTAGATGGATGCAGCAGATGGCAGGTGGAGGCAGCGGGGAGTAGATGGGGTCAGTGTAGGGCAGGTGGGGTCAGATGGGGGCAGTGTAAAGCAGGTGGAGGTAGCGGGGAGTAGATGGGGCAGTAGAGGGCAGGTGGAGGCAGCGGGAAATAGATGAGGGCAGCAGAAGGCCGGTGGAGGTAGATGGGGGCAGTGTATGACAGGTGTAGTTAGTGGTGAGTAGATAGGGACAGCAGAGTGCAGGTTGAGGTAGATGGGGGCAGTGTAGTGCCGGTAGAGGTAGCGGGGAGTGGTTGAGGGCAGCAGATGGCAGGTGGATGCAGCGGGTAGTATATGGGGTCAGTATAGGGCAGGTGGGGGTAGATGGGGCAGTGTAGGGCAGGTGGAGGTAGAGGGGAGTAGATGGGGCAGCAGAGGGCTGGTGGAGGTAGCAGGGAGTAGATGGGGCAGCAGAACTCAGGTGGAGTGAGATGGGGGCAGTGTAGGGAAGGTGGAGGCAGCGGGGAGTAGAAGAGTGCAGCAGAGGGCCCATGGAGGTAGCGGGGAGTAGATGGGGCAGAAGAGGCAAGGTATAGGTATCGAGGAGTAGATGGAGCAGCAGAGGGCTGGTAGAGGTAGCGAGGAGTAGATGGGCAGTAGAAGGCACGTGGAGGCAGCGGGGAGCAGATGGGGACAGCAGAGGGCAGGTGGAGGTAGATGGGGGCAGTGTATGGCAGGTAGAGGTAGCGGGGAGTAGGTGGGGCTAAAGAGGTCATGTAGAGGTAGATGGGGCAGTGTAGGGCAGGTGGATGTAATAGAGAGTTGATGGGGCAGCAGAAGGCAGGTGGAGGCAGCGGGGAGTAGATGAGGGCAGCAGAGGGCTGGTGGAGGTTGCAGG
This sequence comes from Discoglossus pictus, assembly GCA_027410445.1. Taxonomy (NCBI): domain Eukaryota; kingdom Metazoa; phylum Chordata; class Amphibia; order Anura; family Alytidae; genus Discoglossus; species Discoglossus pictus. The sequence continues at coordinate 3,326,315 of CM050170.1, forward strand.
GAGTAGATGAGGGCAGCAGAGGGCAGGTGGAGGTAACAGGGAGTAGATGGGGGCAGGTGGCGGAAGCGGGGTGTAGATGGAGCAGCAGAGGGCTGTTGGAGGTAGCGGGGAGTAGATGGAAGCAGCAGATGGCAGGTGGAGGCAGCGGGGAGTAGATGGGGTCAGTGTAGGGCAGGTGAGGCTAGATGGGGGCAGTGTAAAGCAGGTGGAGGTAGCGGGGAGTAGATGGGGAAGTAGAGGGCAGGTGGAGGCAGCGGGAAATAGATGAGGGCAGCAGAAGGCCGGTGGAGGTAGATGAGGGCAATGTATGACAGGTGTAGTTAGTGGGGAGTAGATGGGGACAGCAGAGTGCAGATGGAGGTAGATAGGGGCAGTGTAGGGCCGGTAGAGGTAGCGGGGAGTAGTTGGGGGCAGCAGATGGCAGGTGGAGGCAGCGGGGAGTAGATGGGGTCAGTATAGGGCAGGTGGGCGTAGATGGGGGCAGTGTAAAGCAGGTGGAGGTAGCGGGGAGTAGATGGGACAGCAGAGAGCAGGTGGAGGCAGCGAGGAGTAGATGAGGCAGCAAAGGGCCGGTGGTGGTAACGTGGAGTAAATGGGGGCAGCAGATGGCAGGTGGAGGAAGTGGGGTGTAGATGGAGCATGAATGCTGTTGGATGTAGCGGAGAGTTGATGGGGCAGCAGAGGGCAGGTGGAGGCAGCGGGAAGTAGATGAGGGCAGCAGAGGGCCGGTGGAGGTTGCAGGGAGTAGATGAGGGCAGCAGAGGGCAGGTGGAGGTAACGGGGAGTAGATGGGGGGAGCAGATGGCAGGTAGAGGAAGCGGGGTGTAGATGGAGCAGCAGAGGGCTGTTGGAGGTAGCAGGGAGTAGATGGAAGCAGCAGATGGCAGGTGGAGGCAGCGTGGAGTAGATGGGGTCAGTGTAGGGCAGGTGGGGGTAGATGGGGCAGTGAAGGGCAGGTGGAGGTAGTGGGGAGTAGATGGGGCACCAGAGGGCAGGTGGCGTTAGTGGGGAGTAGATGGGGCAGCAGAGGACAAGTGGAGGCAGATGGGGCAGTGTAGATGGGGACAGCAGAGGGCAGGTAGAAGTAGAAGGAGTGATGGGGCAGCAGATGGCAGGTGGAGGCAGCGGGGAGTAGATGGGGTCAGTGTATGACAGGTGGAGGTAGCGGGGAGTAGATGGGGCAGCAGAGTGCTGATGGAGGTAGCGGTGAGTAGATGGGGGCAGCAGAGGGCAGGTGGAGGTAGATGGGGCAGCAGAGGGCTGGTGGAGGTTGCGGTGAGTAGATAGGGAAAGCAGAGGGCAGGTGGAGGTAGATGTGGGCAGTGTAGGGCAGGTAGAGGTAGCAGGGAGTGATGGGGCAGCAGATGGCAGGTGGAGGCCGCGGGGAGTAGATGGAGGTCAGTGTATGACAAGTGGAGGTAGCAGGGAGTAGATGGGGCAGCAGAGGGCTGGTGGAGTTACCGGTGAGTAGATGGGGGCAGCAGAGGGCAGGTGGAGGTAGATGGGGGCAGTGTAGGGCAGGTAGAGGCAGCTGGGAGTAGATGGGGTCAGTGTAGGGCAGGTGGGGGTAGATGGGGCAGTGTAGGGAAGGTAGAGGTAGCGGGGAGTAGTTGGGACAGCAGATATCCCTCCAGATCAGAAACTCTGAATTCTGTTCATTTTTATATTTTAACATACTTTTTCACACTATTATTTTATATTAGTAATTTGTCAATAACAGCACAGAAACAGACAGCTTGCATTAATAGATCAATCCCTGCTCAATCAGAAATGAAAACTCCCACCCCACACAAACCTCACTAGAATATTATGGATGTCTAGACAGTCCGGTAAAGTTATAACCATTTACTTTATTTTATTTTTATATCAAAACTGGCTTTATGGCTTTTTCCTACATAATAATATTTTCTTTTATCTTCTATCCAGATCCGGCAGATAGAATAATTGATGTCAGTAGTGCAGGTGATTAGTAGGAACGTGGGGTAATAGACATGAGGTACGAGCGGGGGTGGTGTCCAGCACTGCTGGGGTGAGGGGTCAGGTCCAGAAGCTCTGAGGGCACCTGGGAGTTTAGAGTGAAGCTCTGGAGGATTGAGGTGAGGAAGAGGAAGAGTTCTTGGCGGGCAAGTCCTTCACCCAGACACATTCTGTTCCCTATAGTGAAGAAGGATAAGAAAGAATATGATTGGTTACCTATCTATCCATACATCTATCCTATCTATATATCTATCTATCTATAATCCACTTCATACCTGTAGAGAACGGCATGAACGCAGAAATCTTCTTTAGTTTTCCTTGCTCATCCAGGAACCTTTCAGGGCAAAATTCTTCTGGTTTGGGAAACTGTCCCGGATCTTGCAGTACGGTGGTCAATAAGGGGTAAACATCTGTACCCTGAAACACGAATGGGGTAATATTCAAACAACGAGGCATCACCACTCCCCTCTTATCTCAGAAAACATGATCAGTCTCGGAGATTAACACCTTATCTCAAAGGTCATGTCCTAACTTCTTTCTATGGTTTTCCTCCAGTGGACGCCATTGACAAGCTACAAAAGAGGTCCACAATCTAGACTAGGGGTAGACACCACTTGTCTGTGGATGTCTAAATATGTCAGTGTTGGGGAACATTTCCACCCTAGGTCTTCTAGAAGATATCTGACCATTAATCATCAAAATACAATAGACATAGACAAAGAGGTGGCTGATACTCCAACTATTTGACTTTATCTAGGGTTAACTCGATGTGATTCTTGAAGTTACCTCCCTCCTTATGGGAAGCACCAGCTTGGACAAAATTCCCATTATCTAATTTCATCCTTCCATTGAACAACCTGGTCAACTGGCCATCATGGTATGATGACCACTATAGGAGCTAGGTGCATGTTAATTAGGACATGACCATTAATGATCAACAGAAGATGATGTTTATAGAGAAGCCTTGGCTTGATGACCAAGAACTTTAAGATCACTCCTTGATGACCTCATAAACATGGAGACAACTAGCTCAACTACAGAAGTACAAATGGATGTACCCATTTACTCCCTTTTACCTTGGGGATGAGGTATCCTCGGAATGAGACATCCCGTATGGTTGCGTGTGGAATTCCGGTTGGGATAATATCACTATGTCGTTGTATCTCATGGATAACTGCGTCAGTATAGGGCATCTGGTTTCTGTCGTCCATGGAGGGACATCGTTGGCGTCCAATAACACAGTCTATTTCCTTCTGCATTTGCCCTGATCAATGTAGGAGAAGGTACTTAGCTGGTGAAAGGTAAAGGAAGCTACTGGAGCTTCAAGGCTTTTCAAAATGGTGGTAACATATAAGTTGAGCGCAATGGCAAAAAGCAGTGGGGGCAAAGTATAATTTTTATATATAGGGTGGTCTGAGGTATAGAATAGAGTTGGGAGGAGGTAGTTACACTAAAGGTGGAAGGTAAGGAGATGGTGAACAGAATAGAAATAGAGAGGTACAAAAATGATTGGACCCACCTTGTATCTCTGGGTGTTTGAGGAGGAACAGGAAGCCATATCTTAGGGTGGCGCTAATTGTATCTGTCCCAGCAAAAAATAGAGCAACAGCTGTGTTCACCAGGTTGTCCATGTTATACTCAGTGAGTGGATTGTGTTCCTCCTATTAATAAAATGGAATGAGAGTCAAATTACTGATAAATTAGTCTGAGATATCTCTAGCCTCTGGTAGATCTGATTGCCTCCACCCCTTATTAGGTGTCAGGGAGGTGGGGTGGGAGCAGATCTTCTTAGGAATCTGTCCAAACAGAAGCCTTTTAGACAGATCTCAAGGACATATTATGACAGTCTATTAGACAGTTCTGCACCCACTCATTGAACCTATCTCTCCCACTAAGTCACTATGCCACACTGACCTTGAGCATCTTGGCCAAGAAACACTCTAAAAAGTGTTGAGGAGAGTCTGGATCAAGGGTCTCTTGGCTATATCTGATTCTTTCCTCTATATACTCTGTAAGCTCCTTCAGATGATTTATTCCTCGGTTTTGTGGTCCAGGGAGGTGACCAATGAGCTTATGGAAATTGAAATACACCTATACAAAAAAACAAAATATAAGAAGACAACTGTAAATGGCGATGTCAACTGGGGCAATATTGACACAACATGTTGGTTAACTTCACAGGCATTGAAATGGTATAAATATATACAAAAATCATTAACAGGACTATTTATCTAGAATGTATATGTTTCATATCACTAGAAATGTAGAAGAAACAAATACAGGTAACTACACACCAGTGAGTCTGACACCAAGCATTGGTAGATGGATATATGTTGCTCAATGACTTACATAATTAATGAGCAACGTGAATTTCATATTAAACAAATATAGTCACATGAGGTCAGTGGTTGAAAGAATGAACAAAATAAATGATTAAACAGATGAAGGGAGTATAGGGTTAAAGTTAATGAAGATTTGGGATATATAAATAATTGTGCTGATGTATGTGGTTCTTACCAATCCCCAGGTGGAATTCATGAACTTCAGGAATTCAGAGATGTTATTGAGTAAAGACAAGAACTGTTTATCCTCGTATTCAAATCGATGACCAAACAGGATAGAGCAGATTATGTTGGACGCAGAGCACCCCAAATGGAAATGGGGGTCAAATGGCGTGCCTAGTTAAAAAACATACAATTATTATCCAAAATATTGATGACATAAGAGAGCTATGGGCCCTTAACCTGTAGCTATGGACATGGAGTTGGACCCTCCCTCTGCAAAGTAACAAACAATGGAAGGAGAGGTGAGACATGGACCCTGTCTCTCCCTAGAGGATGACACAGATAGAAAGACATAAATCTGTCCCTCACCCTATAGAGGGCTACAAAAAGAGTCATCGATAAGACATGGAGTCTGTCCATGACTTAAATGGTTTGGAGCTATGGAACTTGAATTGTGTCCCTCTCCTCTCCTTCCAGGGTGTTATAGCTTGGAGAAAGCCATGGTACATGGACTCTGGCCATCCTAGTAGGGTATCATGGACACATGGGAGCAATAGGACATAGAGTCTTCCTTCGAACTGGATGATGACACAGATTTATGGGATATTAGTCTCGTAACTCCAACTCCAGTGAGGTGGACATACATTGTGTTTCCCTAAACTTCTTCACTAGATAATGTGCCTCCTCCTGTATTCTCTCTTCAGTGCTCCTCTTCCCCATTCCAAAATTCCTCAATGTGGTCAGAGAGAATCGTCGAAGTTGCTTCCATCGTTCTCCATTACTGGCAAGGATGCCTGAGGAGGACAATCCACAAGAAGATTAGAGATTATGAATGGTGCATCTAGTATATTAATATTATGCAGATACAAAACGACAACTCACCATAACCTTTCATAACATAATCAGCCAATGGCATCTTTCCTCGACCGATGAAGGAATCTCCATGGTCAATTAACGCCTCCTTGACAGCATCGTACCCACAAAGCATCACTATAGGACTTGACCCAAAATATAAGGTGTACACTGAGCCATACTTCTCACTTAGCTATAGAAATAACAAGGAAAATACATCAGTCTAAAATTATGTGAATACTGTAGGCCGAATCTAAGAAAAAAACAAAAACAAAAAAATGCCCCCTCATGTCTGCTTATCCATTATTAAGAAAACAATCCTTATTAATTAAAAATGTTTTTGACATATTCACTACTGTGAGAAATTTGAGGACATTTTTTTTATTAAAAAAAAAATAACATTTGCATAATTGATTTTTTCTTTTTAATTTTTTTTTATTAATTCTGTATTTTTTTCTTTTTTTTCTTTTTCTTTTCTTTTTTTTATATTCAAATCTTTTATTGAATTTTAAATACAACACAAAAGACATCAAGGCATCACTGGAACAGAAAAACAAGCTGTATAATCATACCAGTAAGGATAAAAAAATGTAACATTTTAAATAGAAGCATCTCTCAAAGCAGTATGGACCTTTATTTACCATTTTATTTACAGTGGCCTATTACCACAAGCTCACAAAAGAAAAAAAAAAGACCTCCTCCATTAATTCTATAATTCTATATTTTCAATAACAAACATAGATCTTTTTAATTTTTTTTTAAATTATTGAAAGTCTTGTTACATTTGTGCTATTTTTTTATATTTAAAATTGTTTCTATATATGTTATAGTTGGTTAATTATGCTTAATAAAAAAAATTCCCAGTTTCATATTTAAATTTTTTTACCATTTTTTTTTTAATTGATAGTCTCCATTTTTATTTATTTTTTAACTTTTTTTTTATTATTTTTACTAGTATGTATTATTATTGATTATATTTATTTAACTTATATAGTTTTTATATGCTCTTCTTTTTGCCTTTTCATTTATTCTAAATAATATCTTATTATTTTTTTCATTATTGAAAGCATTTTTAAAATGTTTTATTTTTTATTATAAATAACTGTATAAATAAACAAATATTATTATCTACTTTATTCAGGGATTTATATTTTAAATAATTTTACCATATTTTCTGTAATTAATTGTGTTGATTTTTATGCTTGTTTTATTATTTTTTTAATTATGTTTACTTGTATAGATTCATATTTTATATATTTATTTACCTTGTAACATTTCTATCTTTTTATTATTATTTTTATTGTGTTTTGTATATTTGAATAACATATCATATTTTCAACATAGGTTTATTTTTTATAATATAATATCTATTTAATAATATTATTAACATATAATATTATTTCTATATATTTAATTATTATAAATATTATTTTTATCTCTATACAATATGTTCTTTAATTAATTGTTTCCCTTTTTATACTTATTTTATTATAATTTTTTTTTTTTTTTTACTATTCTTCCTTGTGTGGATTAATATTTTATATATTTATTTATCTTGCAACACATCTATTTTTTTTATTATTTTTATTGTGATTTGTATCTGAATTACATATACTATTTTGAACATAGATTTTTTTTTATAATATTAATCAAATCATATTTTCTATAATGGTATTTTTTTAGTTATTATTTTGTTTATTATTTTATTATATATTAAAAAAAAAGATTTCTACATACTATGGGTCTCATTCTATTATCGGCCGCAGCCGCTGCGGGGCCGCAAGGACCGGCCGCAAGCTTTCCGGCTATTCTATTCCCCTCCGGCCGGGACTCCGGCAGGCTTGCGGCCGGCGCCTTGCTATCTCTTGCTGCCGCAAGCGCCGGAGGAAAGCCTTTGATCTAAAACGGCCGCAAGGAAATCGGCCGTAAGAAAAGCCTGGTTGCGATTCTATTGCTCCGGGAACCCTGTCTGCAAGGCTAAAAACGAGCCGCAGCTTACTTGCAGCAAACAGGTCCCGCTAGCACCAACTAAGCACCTAAAATTGCTCAAATAAAGCCATCCTGCACTTTGGGGAGTCTATAAAGTGATATTCGGTGTTAGAAAAAATAGCACATAATTACCCTGTACTCAAATCCGTAAAATATTTTTTTTTTAATGTACGTAAAATATACATGTAAAAAGTCCAGAGTGCTTGGAGCACCTCAGACATGCCCACGCCGCAGCCGGAAAATAAACAGTTAATTTGAACTCGGGTTTGGGCTGATGTGCAAGCTTGAGAGGGAGGTACTTTTAATCCTCATGTACCCCAATATGATCCCTAGCATTTACAGAGCTGTACAGTGCAGGCTTGAATTTATTTTTGCGTTTTTAGATTTCAGAGCTTACGGCCGGTTTCAAGATATGCGGCCGGCCGTAAGGGGAGATCCTTGCGGGGCCGTATAATAGAATCGCGAGTTAACTGAACCCCCGCAAGGAATCGCAGCCTTACGGCCGATTTACGGCCAATAATAGAATGAGGCCCTTTATAAATAATTAAATATTATTATTATCTCCATTATTTTATTCAAGGTTTTATATTTTACTATATCTTATATATATATATATATATATATTATACTATATCTTATATTTTTTCACTATATTTATACTGTAATTTTCTTATTTCATATTTTTTTATTTTATTACATATTTTTTTTACATATTTCTTATCTCACAACATTATTTTTTTATAATTTGTACTAGAATTTGGAGTTTTTGATTTTCTTTTAGTGGTCTGTTTTTGTCCCTCAAGACTTTACTTTAATTCTACATGGAAGTGATCATTTAAATCATTAAGCATGTCCAAGTCTTTAGGTCACTTTGGTCCTACATGAGAGTGACCCTTTAAATCATTAAGCATGTCCCTGTCATTAGGTCACTTTAATTCTACATGGAAGTGACCATTTAAATCATTAAGCATGTCCCAGTCATTGGGTCACTTTGGTCCTACATGGGAGTGACCCTTTAAATCATTAAGCATGTCCTAGTCATTAGGTCACTTTCATTCTACATGGGAGTGACCCTTTACATCATTAAGCATGTCCCAGTCATTAGGTCACTTTGGTCCTACATGGGAGCGAACCTTTAAATCATTAAGCAAGTCCCAGTCTTTAGGTCACTTTGGTCCTAAATGTTTTTGGCCCTCAGGACTTTACTTTAATCCTACATGGGAGTGACAATTTAAATCATTAAGCATGTCCCAGTCATTAGGTTACTTCGGTCCTATATTGGAGTGACAATTGAAATCATTAAGCATGTCCCAGTTTTTAGGTCACTTTGTTCCTATATGGTTTTGACCCTCAAGACTTTTACTTTAATCCTACATGGGAGTGACCATTTAAATCATTAAGCATGTCCCAGTCATTTGGTCATTTTGGTCCTACATGGGACTGACCATTTAAATCATTGAGCATGTCCCAGTCATTAGGTCACTTTGGTCCTACATGGTTTTGGCTCTCAAGACTTTACTTTAATCCTAGATTGGAGTGACCCTTTAAATCATTAAGCATGTCCCAGTCATTTGGTCACTTTGGTCCTACATGGGAGTGACCTTTTTAAATCACTAAGCTTGTCCCAGTCATTAGGTCACTTTGGTCATACATGGGTTTGAATCTTTAACCCTTTAAACATGTTTCTGTCATTAGGTCACTTTGGTCCTACATGAGACTGACCATTGAACCCATGAAACATGTCCTTGTCTTAGATCATGTTGGTCCTTCATGGTGTTGAACCTTTAACCCTTTAAAAATGTTCCTGTTGTTAGGTCCTTTTGTTCCTACATGGGACTGATCCTTTAATTCATTAAGCATGTACCTGTAATTGGGACTGATACTTTAGCCCATTAAACATAATATGATGGTTGAAAATGTTTCCCTCACCTTTAGAAGAGACTTCAAGAATGCAGAGGGCTTCACTTGGTGTAGATTGCCTATTAGCGGAAGTCGGGGTGGACCTGGTGGCAACATCAAATGGCGTCGAAGACTCTTCTTCCACCAGCTAATGGTCAATAACCCAATTAGGGCCATGATCAACACTAGGCCTGCTCCACTGGGAAGGTCCATGTTCTTTAGAGATGATCTACCTATATTTGATGGTCTTCTCTGTCTCTTTTTATATCCATCAGAGGGGTGGTCATGTTCTTATCAACTACTGACCAAATATCTGACTCAGTGATTTATCATCCAGTTTCTCCGGTCATCCAAGTCCTTAGGTCATCCAATTGACCTGAGATAAAGAAATGTCTATATTGTCCATTTCTCTGCATTTTTGCACCATTACAAAACAGATAAAATATTCAGTTAATGTTCATAACATTTGAATGACTTCCAGGTCAAATGAGCTGCGAGGTCATCACATTTCTATTGGGTAATATAACAAACTAGCGACTTGCCCGTCAAAAAATGACGGTCAATAAAAGAAAGTGTTGAAATGCTGTTTGCCACACAATGTGAGTGTACTGTGTGCCTCAACTATATAGACCCCTCTAACACACAATTGAACGCATGTAATAACACTATGAGTGGCATTAGGGTCATCCAGGACCCTCATGACCCAAAGTGTAAGCACTACACCATTTTAACCCGGTCACTTATGTCGGTCTATCCAGACCCTCATAAGCCTCTATTTAACTGCATCAGTCCCATAAGGTTATATTATGACCATTATGGGCTTGTTACAACCCAACATTAACCACATAAGTGTCATGACGGTCCTCAAGGACCATCATGACACTAAGTATAAACACTACACTGCACTATACCCCCCCAATAAAACATTAAATATCAACTAAACACCCTCTACACTAACCTATTAACACCTACACTACCTACCTACACTACCTACCTACCCCCTAATAACCCCCTCCCCACCACTGTAATTACAGAAATCAAAAAAACTAAAGTCATCAAAAATCTGAAATCTACATTACATAAAATAAAAAAAACTAAAATCACCAAAAATAAAAAATGCACTTTACAGAAAAAAAAAACCTAAGTCAGAAAAAATAAAAAAAGTAAAAATTACAGAAAATAAAAAAATACATTACAACCCCCCCCCCCCCCCACTACAGGGGAAAAAAAATACACACCTGAAAAGGAAATACATATAATACATACAATACAATACAATTAAATACAATACAATACAATTAAATACAAAACAATACACCCCTATCTAATATACATCCCCCTATCTAATATACATCCCCCTATGTAATATACATTCCACTATCTAATATACAATACTATCTATTAAATATACATCCCCCTATCTATCTATATAATATACAATAAATACTATCTATGTACTATACATCCCCCTATCTAATATACAATAAATAATATCTATATACTATACATTCCCCTATCTATCTAATATACAATACATGCTATCTCTATATAGCAACCCTAATTCTAAGCTACAATAAAATAATTAAGACCACTTACCTTTGAGATGTTTCTTCAGATCACCAACCTAGGGTAAAAAAGATTAAAAATAATAATACAACAGGTTTCATAAAATAACTAAACATTCTAAACATTCTAAATATTCTACTCACCTTTCCAGCATGTCTCGTCCCAGCATGTCACGTCCTCCATCTTTGCTTCTGCGGCGCGGCCCCTGTTAAAAAAAACATTACATTAGTACACATACATAAACATAAAACAAAGTAAAATAAACACAATCTACATTGTACTTACCTCCCCTCGATGTCTCCGGCCTCCTGGTGTTCTGCCCCGGATGGGCCCTGGAAGCATCCGCGCGCTTTAAAAAAAAAAAAAAAGAAGAAAAACAACACACATCCGCCCTGGCGGATGTCCCCGACGCTAGTGAGCTTCCTACGGAGAGTTCCAGAATAAAATTGGCAATGGCGGCTTCTGATTGGCTGAAAACGCTGTCTATCAAATACAGCCAATGAGAAGACGCCAATTGTGAACCAATGAGAAAGGGATACACCCCAAAATACCACGCTGATTGGATAACGCACTTGTCAATCTTTATTTGAACCAATCTAAAGGCTTTATTGCCATCAGCCAATCACAATGGAATACACCCCAACGTACTGATTGGTGAAGACATCTGCACCTTCCCATTGGGGTGCATTCCATTGTGATTGGCTATTGTCAGTGCAACCAATCAGAATACGCAGATGCCTCCAGCAAAACACCCTGTGGGTGTGTATTCCATTGTGATTGGCTGAAGGCATCTGCGCCTTGTGATTGGTTTAAATAAAGATTGATAAGTGCATTATCCAATCAGAGTGGGATTTTAGGGTGTATCCCTTTCTGATTGGCTCACACATTGGCGCCTCCTGATTCGGTGAATTTGATAGACAGCGTTTTCAACCAATCAGAAGGCGCCATTGCCTATTTTCTTCCGGAAAAGTCTCTGGGAGCCTCATTAGCGTCGGGGATGTCCGTGAGTGCGGATGTAAGTACTTTTTTTATTTTTACAGGGCGTGGCAGAAGAGGAGTAGGAGGAGGCCGGAGACATCGCGGGGAGGTAAGTACAATGTAGATTATCTTTATTTTATTTTGTTTTTATGTTTATGTATGTGTATTAATGTTATGTTCTTTTTTTAACAGGTGCTGCGCAGAAAAGAATAATGACGGGACATGCCGGAAAGGTGAGTATAATATTTAGAATGTTTATTTACGTAGTGTAAACGTGTTGCACTCATTTTTTTTTTTTTTTTCTAGGTGCCTGATCTGATTGGACATCTGCAAAGGTAAGTGGTCTTAATTATTTTATTTTAGCTTAGAATTAGATTATTTTATATATAGATAGCGTTTATTCTTTGTTAGCTAGGGGTATGCGTTTTATATAGATAGCATAGCATGTATTGTATATTAGATTGTGTTATTTATTTAGATAGATTGTGTGATGTATATTATATAGATAGGATGTATATTAGATTATGGTATTTATTTAGATAGATTGGGGTATGTATATTAGATAGATAGAATGTATTGTATATTAGATAGGGGTGTATTGTATTATATTGTTTGTATTATATTGTATGTATTGTATGTATTTGTATTCTATGTATTTCTTTTTCAGGTGTGTAATTTTTTTTTTTCTGTAGTGGGAGGGGGAGGTAATGTTTTTTTTATTTTCTGTAATGTTCCTTTTTTATTTTTCGTGACTTAGGTTTTATTATTTTCTGTAATGTAGATTTTTTATTTTTTGTGAGTTAGGATTTTTACTTTATGTAATGTAGATTTTTTTATTTTTTGTGACCTTAGGCTTTTTTATTTTCTGTAATTAGAGTGGTGGGGGTTATTAGGGGTTAGGTAGGTAGTGTAGGTGTTAATAGGCTAGTGTAGAGGGTGTTTAGTTGATATTTATTTTTTTATTGGGGGGGTATAGTGCAGTGTAGTATTTATACTTAGTGTCATGATGGTCCTCGAGGACCGTCATGGCACTTATGTGATTAATGTTTGGTTGTAACAGGCCCATAATGGTCTTAATATTCCCTTATGGGACTGATGGGGTTAAATAGAGGCTTATGAGGGATCATTATCTGGCCCAGGTTATACAAGAGCCTACTAGAAATGAAGCTATCTTAGATTTACTCATCACAAATAATATTGATATAGTATCAAATGTTGAAATAGGGCAACCTTTGGCAAACAGTGATCACAACACAGTCTCATTTGAGATTGAATTAAAAAAACAACATTTTAAGGGGCCAACAAAAACTCTTAATTTTAAAAGGGCAGATTTTAACGGTCTAAGGGCAGCAATACAAAGTATAGACTGGGACAGAGAACTGATAGGTAAAAACACTGAACATAAATGGACAACATTTAAATCCTTACTAATTATACATACACATTGGCATATACCGTGTGGGAATAAAAGTAAAAGGAGTAAATCACATCTAACGTGGCTTAACAATGATTTAAAGATCCCGATACGGACTAAAAAACAGGCATTTAAATTATACAAACAAGAGGGGACAGAGACTGCATAACGGGAATACAAGGAAATCAACAAGGCTTGCAAAAGTGAGCCTCACGTCTGTAGTGGGGAAGCTTTTAGAAGGGTTAATAAGGGATAATATACAAGAATATGTCTATTTGAACAGGATTATAAGTAGGAGTCAACATGGATTTATGAGGGATAGGTCATGTCAAACAAATCTAATTAGTTTCTATGAGGAGGTTAGTAGGAACCTGGATCAAGGCAACTCAGTTGATGTAGTCTTTTTGGATTTTGCAAAGGCTTTTGATACAGTGCCACATGGGAGACTATTGGGCAAACTAAGGGATACAGGAATTTCAGTAAATATCTGCTCATGGTTTGAGAGATGGCTAAAAGACAGGAAGCAAAGGGTTGTTGTAAATGGAACATACTCCGATTGGACTAATGTGGTAAGTGGGGTTCCACAGGGTTCAGTATTAGGCCCTCTCCTTTTTAACATATTTATTAATGACTTAGAGGTAGGATTGGAGTGTGGGGTCTCCATTTTCGCTGATGACACAAAGTTGTGCAAGGTAATTAAATCAGATAATGATGTGCTTTCCCTCCAAGGGGATTTACATAAAATTGAGGAATGGGCATCTAAATGGCAGATGAGATTTAATACGAATAAATGTAAGGTTATGCATCTGGGAAGGAAAAATAGCCATGCAATTTATAATCTTAATGGAGCAAATCTAGGTGTATCAGATATTGAAAGGGATTTGGGAGCTTGTGGACAACCACCTAGGTAACAGTGCTCAAAGCCAAGCAGCAGCTGCAAAGGCAAATAAAATATTAGCATGTATTAAGAAGGGTATAGAAGCCAGGGAAGCAAATATAATTCTGCCACTATACAAATCTCTAGTACGCCCTCATTTGGAATATGGAGTATAAGTTTGGGCACCACTTCATAAAAAAGACATTTTAGAGCTGGAAAAGGTACAGAGGAGGGCGACAAAACTAATAAGGGGAATGGAGGGGCTAAGTTATGAAGAAAGACTAACTAAATTACATTTATTTTCCTTAGAAAAAAGGCGTCTAAGAGGAAATATGATTTTTTACATTTCTCTTTGAGACAATTGGCTAAGTCTCACTTGTGTTTTTTTTTTTTTCTATTTGCCTTCCTCTGGACTAATTAATAATAAAAAAATAAAAAAAACATGAAATAATTGATTAATATTTAATTAACAACTAATGAATTAATAGTTAATCCGCATATTGCAGATCAGAGGAGATCTTAAAAGGTTGAACTTGATGGACTGAAAGTCTTTTTTCAACCTTAAATACTATGTAACTATGTAACTATGTATCGACCCCCATGAGTGACAGGGTTAATTAGCGGTTTATGGGGCTCTGTATTGACCCCCATCAGTGAGGGGGTTAATTAAGGGCTTATGGGGGGCTGTATTAACCCCCATGAGTGAAGGGGTTAATTAAGTACTTATGGGGGTCTTTATTGACCCCCATGAGTGACGGTTAATGAAGGGCTTATGGGGGGTCTATATTGACCCCCATGAGTGAGGGGGTTAATGAACTGCTTATGGGGGTCTGTATTGACCCCATGAGTGACAGGGTTAATGAAGGGCTTATGAGGGTTTATATTAACACCATGAATGTCCGGGTTAATTAGGGGTTTATGGGGGTCTGTATTGACCCCCATGAGTGACAGGGTGATAGTGTATATTTGTTTTCTTTTATAATGGATTCTTTAAAGACCTTTAAGGTCCTTTAAGGACCTGTAATGCAGGAATTTAGAATTTTCATTGCAGCAGGGGTCCCACTGCGATGGTTAATGTGGGGTTACTGCGGGTCTCCGAGCTTATCTCGGATCCCCTGGGGTTAATGCAGGTCTACAAGCTTATCTCGGATCCCTTCTTGGGTAAGTTGTTCGTGGCTGGGCTGTGAGCCTCGTTTTCGTTTCTTTCGGTGGCCATTTTTTCTCTCGCTTCAGTGATTTTCGTGTGTCAGAACTAAGGAATTTGGACTTAAATGGAGGTGTAACTTCACTTTCAGAGGTCCTGAATGCCCCCACTTGCTATGAATAAGCTTTTTATGTAGTTTTTGTGAGTATTTGGTGTGTTTTGACTGTTTTTATGTGCGCACGGTTTGGCCGTTATGGTCGTATTTTTAGTGCGTGTGGGTGTTTGTTACGTTAAGGTTGGTTCCGAGGTCATTTTTTTTTTAGAAGTCGTGCGTGTGTGTGTGTTTTAAACCACGTGTGAGGCGCCATTGAGCCTCCACCTCCGCAAATTGCTGCCATTTGCGGACAAACACAGCCGACGTTGGAGCCTCCACCTTTCGAGGGTCCGCATTTGCATTTGCGGAAAAAAATGCATACCTCGCTTTGCGAGCTCGCAAACAGCTTGACGACGAATCGTAGTTGGACAATTATAATATGTGATACTTTTTCACACTATTGTTTTATATTAGGAATTTGTCAATAACTGTATATACTAAACTTGACACCACCCCCCTTTCCCCATTACCAGCCCAGAAACAGACAGCTTGCATTAATAGATCAAACCCTGCTCAATCAGAAATGTAAACACCCGCCCCACACAAACCTCACTAGAATATCATGGATGTCTAGACAGTCCGGTAAAGTTATTACCATTTATTTTATTTTTTTATATCAAAATTGGCTTTATGGCTTTTTCCTACATAATAATATTTTCTTTTATCTTCTATCCAGATCCGGCAGATAGAATAATTTATGTCAGTAGTGCAGGTGATTACTAGGAACGTGGGGTAATAGACATTATGCTGGGGTGAGGGGTCAGGTCCAGAAGCTCTGAGGGCACCTGGGAGTTTAGAGTGAAGCTCTAGAGGATTGAGATGAGGAAGATGAAGAGTTCTTGGTGGGCGAGTCCTTCACCCGGACACATTCTCTTCCCTATAGTGAAGAAAGATAAGAAAGAATATGATTGGTTACCTATCTATCCATACATCTATCCTATCTATCTATCTATCTTTCTATCCTCCACTTCATACCTGTAGAGAACGGCATGAACGTAGAAGTCTTTTTTAGTTTTCCTTGCTCATCCAGGAACCTTTCAGGCCAAAATTCTTCTGGTGTAGAAAACTGACCTGGATCTTGCAGTACGGTGGTCAATAAGGGGTAAACATCTGAACCCTGAAACACAAATGGGGTAATATTCAAACAACGAGACATGACCACTCCCCTCTTATCTCAGAGAACATGATCAGTCTTGGAGATTACCACCTTATCTCAAAGGTCATGTCCTAACTTATTTCTATGTTTTCCTCCAGTGGACGCCATTGACCAGCTACAAAAGAGGTCCACAATCTAGACTAGGGGTGGACACCACTTGTCTGTGGATGTCTAAATATGTCAGTGTTGGGGAACATTTTCACCCTAGGTCTTCTAGAAGATATCTGACCATTAATAATCAAAATACAATAGACATAGACAAAGAGGTGGCTGATACTCCAACTATTTGACTTTATCTAGGGTTAACTCAATGTGAGACTTGAAGTTACCTCCCTCCTTATGGGAAAAACCAGCTTGGACACAATTACCATTAACTAATTTCATCCTTCCATTGAGCAACATGGTCAACTGGCCATCATGGTATGATGACCACTCTAGGAGCTAGGTGCGTGTTAATTAGGACATGACCATTAATGATCAACAGAAAATGACGTTTATAGAGAAGGCTTGGCTTGATGACCAAGAACTTTAGGATCACTCCTTGATGACATCATAAACATGGAGACAACTAGCTCAACTACAGAAGTACAAATGGATGTACCCATTTACTCCCTTTTACCTTGGGGATGAGGTATCCTCGGAATGAGACATCCTGTATGGTTGCGTGTGGAATTCCGGTTGGGATAATATCACTATGTCGTTGTATCTCATGGATAACCGCGTCAGTATAGGGCATCTGGTTTCTGTCGTCCATGGAGGGACATCGTTGGCGTCCAATAACACGGTCTATTTCCTTCTGCATTTTCCCTGATCAATGTGATTTGGATCAGACGAGAACAGTCTGAATTAGATATCTGCTCCTGGTCCCAATTAGTGTTGGATGTGCACATTCCAGAGAAATAAGACACAGACACTGTGTTTCTGTATAATAGTTCTCAAAGCGCTCTATTTTAAAATTGCAGTGTACAAGTGTATATATAAAAACGTTATCTGATCAAACGTCACATGATTCCTTTGTCTAGGAATCAATAGCTTTATTGATTGGTTCAAATTGCTGCAGTGTGTTGTCATCATAGTGGTCAGCAGAGGGAGGAACCGTTCATTTGTCCTTATTTGGTCACGGATGTTTGCATCATCAGGCCACTCCCAGTTGTAGTTCTTTAACCATGCGTCCATCCTCCATATTAGGTAACCTCCATTGTTAGTAATCTTCTTCTCATTTATACATATATAAGTGAGTAAGGAATGGCAGACAAACATAATAACATGAAAATACATTTTCCTAATTATCATCCATAACAGTCCCCCCTAAAATGTACTGTTATGTTATTAGTGAGTGTGCAACCTAAGAAAAGCAGCTGTGCTTATGTTAATGCGTGATGAGGGGTAAACTCCCCCCTAAACACTAGGTGTATATCTGTCCCTGAGGATGGGGTGCATGACTGCCAGAAAGCCCTAAACATCTGTGCTGTGAACGCCCGTTCTTCTTTGTACATTTGAGTAGCCATGGCTTACCCATGGCCCCTCCTGCCACTGTCACAGACAAGTCAGAAGCCTTTCCCTAGCCCCTTGTATCAGGAACATGTGGGACAAGGGGTTTATGTGGAAACCTCACTCCTAGATACAATAGACCGTAACATCTTATGTGACTCCTCACAGTTGTCATCATCACAAAGTTCTCGGTGCACAAAGGTTGATGTGACTCCAGTAACTGACTTCTTAAAATATGTTCGGACACAGGGGATAATACAGCAGGTAACAAATGCAAGAATTATCAGTATTGAAAGAAAGACAATTCCAACCTGTGTCAATACCTTCTGCCAGTTGTTCATCCACCCAAACCATTTATCCCAATAGTCTGTGGTTCCAGAACTCTCCTTCAATTCTTGTGCCAAGTTGTTTAGTTCTTTAATGGCTAGAGTAATTTTACCATTTGGACCCATATTATCAGGTATGTAGGTGCAGCAGTTGCCAGTGTCGGGGAGCATTTTACACCCCCCCCCCTTTCTAGCATGTCTAGTGCCATTCTATTCTGGAAGGCCATGTGTGATGTGGCCTTCAATTGTTTTGCAACTCCTTGCAGAGCGTCTCTTGTATAATCCACAAACCTTTGTTGGTTATAATATATATAATTGATTCAAGCAACATTTTTATTTACACCAATCATTGGTATCAGTGATTCAAATCCTGCTGCTATCTGGTTTCGGGTCTTGAACTCATCAGGCACCCCCCTTGGGACTCCAATAGAGTCTATGTACACATGGGAATCAAAACTTTCTCTAGGTTCAGATGATGAGGTATGTCTCTTCCTTCTGGACTGTGTCTGAGGAACACTATCTAGATCACCATAATAGGTTGGAACAATGTGTAACGGCATTATGGCTTTAGCCAAGGTACATTCCCCACGCCATACTCCTGACAGTCTTACCCTGAGTTTCATATCTCCACACAACCAATATATGTCCCCCAAAGATCGGGTCTGATTGACTAGCAGTGTGGATGACCCATCTCTTTATGTGTGACAAAACCCACTTGGGAACTTCTGCAAGTTGAACCCCTGAGAAACGTTTCTCCTGTAACACGTGTAATTTCCAGGGTACACAGTTATAACTCTCCCTGGGTGGGGATTACTAGTCATCACAGGGTACGTTTTCCTCCATTGTTCACTTCTTCTGGACCTGCCGTCTTTTGCAATT
This sequence comes from Discoglossus pictus, assembly GCA_027410445.1. Taxonomy (NCBI): domain Eukaryota; kingdom Metazoa; phylum Chordata; class Amphibia; order Anura; family Alytidae; genus Discoglossus; species Discoglossus pictus. Next base: position 3,345,521 of record CM050170.1, read on the forward strand.
CTTTGAGCAATTTTAAATCTGTTGGCAGAGTCTGCATTGTATAGATGTTTATTTCTCCATCCACCTCTCTCCTTTCCATTTCCTGTGTTGTCATTGCTGCTTGCTTAGCCGTCTGGTCTGCTAGATGGTTTCCTCGTGCTTCGTCTGAATTTAGCTTCCCATGTGCCTTTACTTTCAGTATGGCTACTTCCTTTGGGAGTGCTGAAGCATCTAGTAGTTCACGGATGGCTTTGTCATGCTTCACTGGAGTGCCTGCGGCTGTCATGAATCCTCTAGCTCTCCAGATTACTCCAAAGTCTTGAGTCACTCCCAGAGCATATCTTGAGTCTGTATAGATGTTAGCTTGGACTCCTGTTGCAACCTCACAGGCCTTGGTCAATGCAATCAACTCTGCTTCTTGTGCTGACATGGAGGGAAGTAGTGAGAAGGCTCGTATCACATCTTTTTCCGTAGTCACAGCATATCCTGTGTGATATTTTCCATTCTCATCAGCATACCTTGATCCATCTACATACAGAGTGATGTCTGGGTCTGTCAGGGCAAGGTCTTTTACATTCACAAAGTGTGAGGTCTCCATTTCCATTTGATGAAGGCAGTCATGGGGTGGATTTGTGAGTCCTGGGACTGCATATGGGTCTCTGGCTTTTATACTGGGAGTGCTGTCTGCTAGCCAGTGGAGATTCTTCTTTTCCACTCCTTCCTCTTCCAACTCCTCTTCCTCTGCAGATTCCCACCATTTTAATGCAGCTCCCAATGTCTTCCATCCATCCAGTGTGAACTTGGATACTGCAACATGTGGAATTTCTGTATCCCAATGCATGTAGAGCGCTTCTGCTTCTTGCGGGAGCTCCACCGTAAATGCACTATCACCTGCTGCATTGTTGTACAATGTCTTTAGTTTTAAGGTGACCTGCTTCAATTTAGTGAGACTTGCTTCATATTGGAAATCTCGGCCTGGAGATTGTTTATTCCACAGCGTGCAATATAGAGGGTCTTGTGTCTCATCTGTGAGCGTCTGGCTGTTTCACCACCTTCCAGTAGACGTCTTTGTACATATAGATTGGTTATTCCTGAGTTTGGGTTCAAAATCAGGCTGTACCAAAAGTATCTATCTTCCTCATCTCCCCCCTCTGGGAATGGCAAGAGAGTGGCTGGATTGAGAACATAGCATCTCTGTAAGGTAACATTGTCTGGTAGAAGGAGGGAACATTGCAGACGGAGGCGTCTGGCTGTAGTCATGTGCTTAGGTTGAGTCTGTTGTATGATGGCCGCAATGTCATGTGGTGCCAGAACTGTCAGAGGATAGCCAAGGACTATATACATCATATATGTAGAAGGATTAATTCGGGGGTTAAGGGCTGCCTGTTTTCGCTTTCCGTATTTAATATTTGCAATCTATTCAAAAAAACAAACTCCGTTTTGGATCAAATTCACATGCAAAATCTCTCTTCCAAACCACTTACTATAACATTCTAGGAACTATTTGCTTCAGTCCTGTACTTAACTTACAATAATTCCTAACTAACACTCCACTTCTTCCTTCAAAGTTACCATAAGTGGAACAGTGCCTAGGTGAGGTCTGGCACTTACACAAACATAACAATTAGTCTTATTATGTGACTCTACGTTATATTTCATCCATTCCAGCCATAAGTTGAGGTCTGTGAACCCAGTCTCATTTGTTAGGGTTCCTTCGTACGTAGGTTCCCTGATATCAGTCACCTGGGGTAATGCCTGAGTGTGTTGTACTTGCATTAGTCCTTCTGATATGAGTGGTGCATTTAGATCTCTGAGCATAAATTTACTAATCCGTCCTTTTTCTTTTCCTCTAACCCAGCCACCCATTAGGTATGTACCTGCGTCTGTGGGTCTGGGGATAAGTTGCATGTTAGCTCCAGTCTTGCCATTTGGCGAGCATTTGCCTGGCTTTATTAGAGTCATACGTTCAAGTAAAGGGCTTCCACTCAAATCTATTCTATCTGAGGCACTCTGTGGTCTGTAGTCCCAAGCTGTCCCAGTGTTCAATCCTACAGCTTCCCAATGACTACAATCTTTTCCCCAAGTCTGGTCTGTAACACATATGTATATAGATGTGCTGTGAGTGTATTTGTACAAGTTACATTGTTGAGTCACGCTTAGCTGTTGGCAACATACAACATGACAATAATCAAAGGAGAATGTGATCATATGTGTTTTAGATGGATTGTACCAAAATGTAATACCATCTTTCTTCTCACTAATGAATGCAGAAGGTTCTACTTTAGTTAAGAACAGACAGAAAAGGATATGTGTTATGATCATCATGATGTTGGCTGCCATGGGTCTGGTGCTGCTTGCAATGAGATGCATGGATCCAAGTAGGCCGTCCTTCAAGTTTAACTGAAGAACTTGAAAGGGACCATCATATCTGGATTCCAGAGGATTCTTTTTCACAAATCTCTTGACCAGGACCCAATCTCCAGGAAGTAGTTGATGAGTACCAGTGTCTACTTCTGGATCTGGAATAGGAGAAAACACTTGTGCATGTATTTTAGTCAGTGCTTGAGATAAAGCAATCACATAATCAACAAATACATCAGATTTAAATTTCAATTGCTGAGGATAATAAGGATCTCCTGAGGGGACAGAGAAAACTTCCCTCCAGGGGTGTACCCCACGCTTAACAGTGCTATTCCTGGACATGAGATACAAGCCCTTTTTTTTTTTTACAAAGTCTCTAATGGCAACACCTTGTACTCAGGACAAGATGTTTATAGATCTTTCCTGGTGGATTCTATCAATCCCTCCACAAAGGCTGCTCCCAGCATCTGAGACTCGTGTCTGGAATGATATATTACCACTGACTGTTTTATCCTGTGTAATATCTGACAAATTAATAGCCTGATTTGCTATTTCATCCGGAGCGCATGATATTAATAACTCACAGAATTCTGTATCAGCGTTGCAGACAGGCATGTAGTAGTTATCTACAGGAGCAGAGGCTAGCAGGGGAGCTGCTTCACAGAGAATCTAAAAATAACAGTATATGAGACAGAAATTGTGTCGGAGTAAAAACATCCTAAAGTAACGTTGTGTTTACTTTTCTTTCGTATACTTCTTGTTCTATAGCAAAGCTTAATGAAACATTGAATGTCTCCTATATCTTCCTTTTAATAAAGATTATTATTACCAAGGAGTAGTGGATACAGGGCACTGACTCCAGCAGAGGTAGCATAGTAGATGCTCCGTCATAGCTTTAAAAGAGGTTGGTCCTAAAGTTATAGTCAACTCCCATTTTTCTAAGTTGGGAGCCATGATGGGGCGGTGGCTGTGTGTTAAGAGTTTCATGGTTTCTTTGTTCCACAAACCACCAAAATGTAGCAAACACCATTCTTCTCTCAATAATACAGACAGACATATTTTCACATAAAACCCTAACACACACACAGAGAAGGTGGAATGAGAAAGGGGAGTGGTTTGCTTTGCTTTGCTATAAGAGGGGTGGCCAATCCCTCTCACAAAATGCAAACTGGTCACCTCCCTCTTCAAAGAGTACAGAATCGAACACACAGAAACTTCAGACAAAATATTTCAAAAGAATACACGCATATACATACATATACATATGTGTGTACTCACAAACACACCTGTCTTACACTTGGAAAAAGCTGTAGTATTGGAGCTAACTTTGAAACACTTGAAAGGGGGAATGTACCTTGAAAGATTTAAACAAAATGGGAGGGGGAGATGAGGAATTTCTCTCTCTGTGATTTCTCTGCAGCTGTGTGACCCCAAGGTCAAAAACACACACAGAGAGAGAAATCAGCTTTCAGCTTTTAGGGAGAGAAGTTCTAAGCTACATTTCTTACCAAAACATGCATCACAACCAGCAATGACATAGCGTATAACATTATAATCATCAAACCTTTTCTGCAGAAAACTTTAGATTCAAAGACATGTGATTCAGGATTATGCACTATTATATGTTTATCAATCGATAATTATGCGTCACACACACACACGTTTCTGATCACCCGCAGTGAATGACAGATGTCTCTTGGGGTTATCAAGCTACTTTACGGCCCAAACATCGTGACCCCCCAAAGTGATATTCGTCTATCCAGCATGCATAGACCATTCCCAGGAAAATATGTATATAAAACAATCCCAATTCCCAGGGCACATATATGCAAGCCAGTATGTGTGACCTCTGGTTTATGTACGTCTCTGGGTACAAGTCATCCGTCTCCAGAGAGTCACAAATACACGTGTGTCCCCTGAACCACAATATCTAAGAAATCACAATCGTTCAACCCACACTACCAACAGACACACACAGGCAACAGATATCTATTATTACAGGTTTTTTAAAATGGACCTTGAGCAAGCTATGCCACCTGTGCTTTGAATGCCTGTCAATAGCCGAGTGGTAGGCAAAGATAGTGGCTTGCACAGTACTAATTATCGACCTTAACAGACATATTTCATGAAGGTTCCTTCTGCTGTTGAAAGTCACCACTTCGCTCCTTCTCGGCTATTGTCAGGTCATAAACTCAAGGCCCCACGATGGGCGCCAATTGATATGGATCAGACGAGAACAGTCTGAATTAGATATCTGCTCCTGGTCCCAATTAGTGTTGGATGTGCACATTCCAGAGAAATAGGACACAGACACAGTGTTTCTGTATAATAGTTCTCAAAGCGCTCTATTTTAAAATGGCAGTTACAAGTGTATATATAAAAACGTTATCTGATCAAACGTCACATGATTCCTTTGTCTAGGAATCAATAGCTTTATTGATTGGTTCAAAATTGCTGCAGTGTGTTGTCATCATAGTGGTCAGCATAGGGAGGAACCGTTCATTTGTCCTTATTTGGTCACGGATGTTTGCATCGTCAGGCCACTCCCAGTTGTAGTTCTTTAACCATGCGTCCATCCTCCATATTATGTAACCTCCATTGTTAGTAATCTTCTTCTCATTTATACATATATAAGTGAGTAAGGAATGGCAGACAAACATAATAACATGAAAATACATTTTCCTAATTATCATCCATAACAAATGTAGTAGAAGGTACTTAGCTGGTGAAAGGTAAAGGAAGCTACTGGAGCTTCAGGGCTTTACAAAATGGTGGTAACATAGTTACATAGTTACATAGTTAAATAGTAATTAAGGTTGAAAAAAGACTTTCAGTCCATCAAGTTCAACCTGTTAAGATCTCCTCTGATCTGCAATATGCGGATTAGTTATGAATTAAATTATTGATTAAATAATTATTAATAGTATAGTATTGGAGGATGAATAAAGAGTTAGTCCATTAAGTTCAACCTTTTAGATCTCTATTGATCTTTTTAATGTGGACTATTTATTATTATTTGTTAATTGATCCAGAGGAAGGCAAACATAAAAAAAATCCCCATTGAAACTTTGCCAATTGTCTCATAAGGGGGAAAAAAAGCAAAATTCCTTCCTGACCCCAGAAACTGGCGATCACATTTCTCCCTGGATCAATATTCCTTCGCTAGTTATCTAGGATAACCTTGAATGCCCTCTTTATTCAAAAATATATCTAACCCCTTTTTGAAGTTGTCTATCGAATTCGCTGTCACCACCTCCTTTGGTAGAGAATTCCACAGTTTAACCACCCTAACTGTGAAGAACCCTTTTCTTTGTTTAAGGTGAAATCTTTTTTCCTCTAACCTCAAAGGATGTCCTCTTGTCAGTTGAAAATCTCTTGCTACAAAAAGTTCACTTGACAAAGCCTTATATTGACCCTGGATGTATTTATATAAGGTAATCATATCCCCTCGTAGATGCCTTTTTTCTAGCGAAAATAAGTTTACTTTTGTTAGTCTTTCGTCATAACTTAGCCCCTCCATTCCCCTTATTAGTTTTGTAGCCCTTCTCTGTACTTTTTCCAGCTCTAAAATGTATTTTTTATGAGGTGGTGCCAAAAATTGTCCTCCGTATTCCAAATGAAAGCAAACTAAAGATTTGTATAGTGGCAGAATTATATTTGCTTCCCTGGCTTCTATACCATTCCTAATACATGCTAATATTTTATTTGCCTTTGCAGCCGCTGCTTGGCTTTGAGCACTGTTACCTAGGTGGTTGTCCACTAGTACTCCCAAATCCCTTTCAATATCTGATACCCCTAGATTTGCTCCATTAAGATTATTGATTGCTTGGCTATTGTTCCTTCCCAAATGCATAACCTTACATTTATTTGTATTAAATCTCATCTGCCATTTAGCCGCCCATTTCTCTAATTTATGCAAATCCTTTTGTAGGGAAAATACATCATTATCTGATTTTATTACCTTGCACAACTTAGTGTCATCAGCAAAAATGGAGACACTACATTCGAGTCCTACTTCAATGTCATTAATAAATATGTTAAAAAGGAGAGGACCTAATACTGAACCTTGAGGAACCCCACTTATCACATTAGACCAATCGGAGTATGTTCCATTCACAACAACCCTTTGCTTCCTGTCTTTTAGCCAGCTCTCGATCCATGAGCAGATATTTACTGCAATTCCTGTATCCCTTAGTTTGCTCACTAGTCTTCCATGTGGCACTGTATCAAATGCCTTTGAAAAATCTAAAAAGACTACATCCACTGAGTTGCCCTGATCCAAGTTCCTACTAACCTCCTCATAAAAACTAATTAGATTGGTCTGACACGACCTATCCTGTATTCTGTCCCTTATTAACCCTTCTAAAAGCTTCCCAACTACAGAAGTGAGGCTCACTGGTCTGTAATTCCCCGGATTTGCTCTAGATCCCTTCTTAAATATAGGTATCACTTCTGCTAATCTCCAGTCATCTGGTTAACTTCACAGGCATTGAAAGGGTTTAAATATATACAAAAATCATTAACAGGACTATTTATTTAGAATGTATATGTTTAATATCACTAGAAATGTAGAAGAAACAAATACATGTAACTATGCACCAGTGAGTCTGACACCAAGCATTGGTAGATGGATATATGTTGCTCAATAACTTACATAATTAATGAGCAACGTGAATTTCATATTAAACAAATATAGTCACATGAGGTCAGTGGTTGAGAGAATGAACAAAAGAAATGATTAAACAGATGAAGGGAGTATAGGGTTAAAGTTAATGAAGTTATGGGATATATAAATAATTGTGCTGATGTATGTGGTTCTTACCAATCCCCAGGAGGAATTCATGAACTTCAGGAATCCAGAGATGTTATTGAGTAAAGACAAGAACTGTTTATCCTCGTATTCAAATCGATGACCAAATAGGATAGAGCAGATTATGTTGGATGCAGAGCACCCCAAAAGGAAATGGGGGTCGAATGGCGTGCCTAGTTAAAAAACATGCAATTAGTATCCAAAATATTGATTACATAAGAGAGCTATGGGCCCTCAACCTGTAGCTATGGACATGGAGTTGGACCCTCCCTCTGAAAAGTAACAAACAATGGAAGGAGAGGTGAGACATGGACCCTGTCTCTACCTGGAGGATGACGCAGATAGAAAGACATAAATCTGTCCCTCACCCTATAGAGGGCCACAAAGAGTCATCTATAAAACATGGAGTCTGTCCATGACTTAAATGGTTGGGAGTCATGGAACTTAAATTGTGTCTCTCTCCTTCCAGGCTGTTATAGAATGGAGAAAGCCACGTTACATGGACTCTGGCCATCCTAGTAGGGTATCATCGACACATGGGAGCAATAGGACATAGAGTCTTCCTTCCAACTGGATGATGACACAGATTTATGGGATATTAGTCTCGTCCCTCCAACTCCAGTGAGGTGGACATACCTTGTGTTTCCCTAAACTTCTTCACTAGATAATGTGCCTCCTCCTGTATTCTCTCTTCAGTGCTCCTCTTCCCCATTCCAAAATTCCTCAATGTGGTTAGAGAGAATCGTCGAAGTTGCTTCCATCGTTCTCCATTACTGGCAAGGATGCCTGAGGAGGACAATCCACAAGGAGGTTAGAGATTATGAATGGTGCATCTAGTACATTAATATTATGCAGATCCAAAACGACAACTCACCATAACCTTTCATGACATAATCAGCCAATGGCATCTTTCCTCGACCGATGAAGGAATCTCCATGGTCAATTAATGCCTCCTTGACAGCATCGTACCCACAAAGCATCACTATAGGACTTGACCCAAAATATAAGGTGTACACTGAGCCATACTGCTCACTTAGCTGTAGAAATAACAAGGAAAAAACATCAGGCTAAAATAATGTGAATACTGTAGGCCGAATCTAAGAAAAAAAAAAAAACGCCCCCTCATGTCTGCTTATCCATTATTAAGAAAACAATCCTTATTAATTAAAAATGTTCTTGACATATTCACTACTTTGAGAATTTAAGGAAATTTTTTTTTTAGTAAAAAAAATAACATTTGCATAATTGATTTTTTCATTTTCATTTGTTTTTATTAATTCTGTATTTTTTTTTTCTTTTTTTTTTTTTTTTTATATTCAAATCTTTTTATTGAATTTTAAATACAATACAAAAGACATCAAAGCATCACTGGAACAGAAAAACAATCTGTACAATCATACCAGTTAGGATAAAAAAAATGTAACATTTTAAATAGAAGCATCTCTCAAAGCAGCATGGACCTTTATTTACCATTTTATTTACAGTGGCCTATCACCACAAGCTCACAAAAGAAAAAAAAAAGACCTCCTCCATTAATTCTATAATTCTATATTTTCAATAACAAACATAGATCTTTTTAATATTTTTTTAAATTATTGAAAGTCTTGTTAACATTTGTGCTATTTTTTTATATTTAAAATTGTTTCTATATATGTTATAGTGGTTAATTATTCTTATTAAAAAAAAAATCCCGGTTTCATATTTACATTTTTTTACCATATTTTCTTTAATTGACAGTCTCCGTTATTATTTATTTTTTTTACTTTTTTTTATTATTTTTACTACTATGGATTATTATTGATTATATTTATTTAACTTATGTAGTTTTTATATGCTCTTCTTTTTGCCTTTTCATTCATTCTAAATAATATCTTATTATTTTTTTCATTATTGAAAGCATTTTTAAAATGTTTTATTTTTATTATAAATAACTGTATAAATAAACAAATATTATTATCTACTTTATTCAAGGATTTATATTTTAAATATTTTTACCATATTTTCTGTAATTAATTGTGTTGATTTTTAATGTTTGTTTTATTATTTTTTTAATTATGTTTACTTGTATAGATTCATATTTTATATATTTATTTACCTTGTAACATTTCTATCTTTTTATTATTATTTTTATTGTGTTTTTTATATTTTAATAACATACATATTTTCAACATAGGTTTATTTTTTATAATATAATATCTATTTAATAATATTATTAACATTTAATATTATTTCTATATATTTAATTATTATAAATATTATTTTTGTCTCTATACAATATGTTCTTTAATTAATTGTTTCACTTTTTATACTTATTTTATTATAAAAAATTTTTTTTACTATTGTTCCTTGTGTGGATTAATATTTTATGGGCCTCATTCTATTATCGGCCGTAGGCGCTGCGGGGCGGCAAGGACCGGCCGCAAGCTATTCTGCTAGGCCCTCATTCAATTGCGATTTGGCCAATTGAATAGGGGTCTAAATAAGCACATAACATATTTTTTTAAAGAATTTTTTAGTTAGTAACCATCTATCCAAAAGGAAGGTTTTCACTAACTAAAAACTTATTTAAAATAAATATGTTATGTGCTTATTTAGAGCACTATTCAATTGGCCAAATCGCAATTGGATGAGGGCCCTATTCTATTCCCCTCCGGCCGGGGATTCCGGCAGGCTTGCGGCCGGCGCCTTGTTATCCCTTGCAGCCGCACGCGCCGGAGGAAAGCCTTTGATCTAAAACGGCCGCAAGAGTTTCTGCCGCAAGAAAATCCCGGTTGCTATTCTATTGCTCCGGGAACCCTCTCTGCAAGGCTAAAAGCGAGCCGCAGCTTACTTGCAGCAAAAAGGTCCCGCTAGCACCAATTAAGCACATAAAATAGCCCAAATAAAGCCATCATGCACTTTGAGGAGACTATAAAGAGATTGTAGGTGTTAGCAAAAATAGCACAACAATCCCCTATACTCAAATCCGTAAAAACAATTTTTTATTAAATATGTCAAATATCCATGGAAAAGGTCCAGAGTGCTTGGAGCACCTCAGACCCGCCCACGCTGCGGCCGGAAAATAAACAGTTAATGTAAACTCGGATTTGGGCTGATGTGCAAGCTTGAAAGGGGGTTGCTATTAATCCTCATGTCCCCCAATATGATCCCTAGCATTTACAGAGCTGTACAGTGCAGTCTTCAATTTATATTTGACTTTAAAAATTTGGGAGCTTACGGCCGGTTCCAAGATATGCGGCCGGCCGTAAGGGGAGATCCTTGCGGGGCCTTATAATAGAATTGCGAGGTAACAGAACCCCGCAAGGAATCGCAGCCTTACGGCCGATTTACGGCCGATAATAGAATGAGGCCCTATATATTTATTTATCTTGCAACACATCTATTTTTTTTATTTTTTTTATTGTGATTTGTATCTGAATTACATATACTATTTTGAACATAGATTTATTTTTTATAATATTAATCAAATCATATTTTCTATAATGTTTTTTTTTTTAGTTATTATTTTGTTTATTATTTTATTATACATTAAAAAAAAATGATTTCTACATACTTTATAAATAATTAAATATTATTATTATCTCCATTACTTTATTCACTGTTTTATATTTTAAATATTTGTACTATATTTTCTTTAATTTATGGTGTCCCTTTTTATCTTATATTTTTTTACTATATTTATACTGTAATTTTCTTATTTCTTATTTTTTTATTTTATTACATATTTTTTTTACATATTTCTTATTTCACAACATTATTTTTTTATAATTTGTACTAGAATTTGGAGTTTTTGATTTTCTTTTAGTGGTCTGTTTTTGTCCCACAAAACTTTACTTTAATTCTAAATGGAAGTGATCATTTAAATCATTAAGCATGTCCAAGTCTTTAGGTCACTTTGGTCCTACATGGGAGTAACCCTTTAAATCATTAAGCATGTCCCAGTCATTAGGTCACTTTCATTCTACATGGGAGTGACCCTTTACATCATTAAGCATGTCCCAGTCATTAGGTCACTTTGGTCCTACATGGGAGCGAACCTTTAAATCATTAAGCATGTCCCATTTTTTAGGTCACTTTGGTCCTAAATGTTTTTGGCCCTCAGGACTTTACTTTAATCCTACATGGGAGTGACAATTTAAATCATTAAGCATGTCCCAGTCATTAGGTTACTTTGTTCCTATATTGGAGTGACAATTGAAATCATTAAGCATGTCCCAGTTTTTAGGTCACTTTGGCCATACATGGTTTTGTCTCACAAGACTTTACTTTAATCCTAGATTGGAGTGACCCTTTAAATCATTAAGCATGTCCCAGTCATTTGGTCACTTTGGTCCTACATGGGAGTGACCCTTTTAAATCACTAAGCTTGTCCCAGTCATTAGGTTACTTTGTTCCTATATTGGAGTGACAATTGAAATCATTAAGCATGTCCCAGTTTTTAGGTCACTTTGGCCATACATGGTTTTGTCTCACAAGACTTTACTTTAATCCTAGATTGGAGTGACCCTTTAAATCATTAAGCATGTCCCAGTCATTTGGTCACTTTGGTCCTACATGGGAGTGACCCTTTTAAATCACTAAGCTTGTCCCAGTCATTAGGTCACTTTGGTCATACATGGGTTTGAACCTTTAAACCTTTAAACATGTTCCTGCCATTAGGTCACTTTGGTCCTACATGAGACTGACCATTGAACCCATGAAACATGTCCTTGTCATTAGATCATGTTGGTCCTTGTTGGGCTTGAACCTTTAACCCTTTAAAAATGTTCCTGTTGTTAGGTCCTTTTGTTCCTACATGGGACTGATCCTTTAATTCATTAAGCATGTACCTGTAATTGGGACTGACCCTTTATCCCATTAAACATAATATGATGGTTGAAAATGTTTCCCTCACCTTTAGAAGAGACTTGAAGAATGCAGAGGGCTTCACTTGGTGTAGATTGCCTATTAGCGGAAGTCGGGGTGGACCTGGTGGCAACATTGAATGGCATTGGAGACTCTTCTTCCACCAGCTAATGGTCAATGACCTAATTATGGCCATGATCAACACTAGACCAGCTCCACTGGGAAGGTCCATGTTCTTTAGAGATGATCTACCTATATTTGATGGTCTTTTCTGTCCCTTTTTATATCCATCAGAGGGGTGGTCATGTTCTTATCAACTACTGACCAAATATCTGACTCAGTGATTTATCATCCAGTGTCTCCGGTAATCCAAGTCCTTAGGTCATCCAATTGACCTGAGATAAAGAAATGTCTATATAGATAAAATATTCAGTAAATGTACATAACATTTGAATGACTTCCAGGTCAAATGAGTTGCGAGGTCATCACATTTCTATTGGGTAATATAACAAACTAGCTACTTGCCCGTCAAAGAATGACGGTCAATAAAAGAAAGTGTTGAAATGCTGTTTGCCACACAATGTGAGTGTACTGTGTGCCTCAACTATATAGACCCCTCTAACACACTAATGAACGCATGTAATAACACTATAAGTGGCATTAGGGTCATCCAGGACCCTCATGACCCAAAGTGTAAGCACTACAACATTTTAACCCGGTCACTTATGGCAGACTATCCAGACCCTCATAAGCCTCTATTGAACTCCATCAGTCCCATACGGGTATATTATGACCATTATGGGCCTGTTACAACCCAACATTAAACACATAAGTGCCATGATGGTCCTCAAGGACCATCATGACACTAAGTATAAACACTACACTGCACTATACCCCCCCAATAAAACATTAAATATCAACTAAATACCCTCTACACTAACCTATTAACACCTACACTACCTACCTATCCCCTAATAACCCCCTCCCCACCACTGTAATTACAGAAATCAAAAAAACTAAAGTCATCAAAAATCAAAAATCTACATTACATAAAATAAAAAAACCTAAAATCACCAAAAATAAAAAAATGTACATCCATTGTGATTGGCTATTGTCAGTGCAACCAATCAGAATATGCAGATGCCTCCAGCCAATCACCCTGTGGGGGTGTATTCCATTGTGATTGGCTGAAGGCATCTGCGCCTTGTGATCGGTTTAAATAAAGATAGGCAGGTGCATTATCCAATCAGAGTGGGATTTTAGGGTGTATCCCTTTCTGATTTACTCACACATTGGCCCCTCCTGATTGGGTGAATTTGATCAGAAAGCGCCATTGCCTATTTTCTTCCAGAAAAGTTACCGGGAGCCTCATTAGCGTCGGGGATGTCCGTGAGTGTGGATGTAAGTACTTTTTTTATTTTTACAGGGTGTGGCAGAAGAGTAGTAGGAGGAGGCCGGAGACATTGCGGGGAGGTAAATACAATGTAGATTATGTTTATTTTATTTTGTTTTTATGTTTATGTATGTGTATTAATGTTATGTTTTTTTTCACAGGTGCCGCGCAGAAAAGAATAAGGATGGGACATGCGGAAAGGTGAGTATAATATTTTGAATGTTTCTTTACGTACTGTAAACGTGTTGCACTCATTTTTTTATTTTTGTTTCCCTAGGTGCCTGATCTGACTGGACATCTGCAAAGGTAAGTGGTCTTAATTATTTTATTTTAGCTTAGAATTAGATTATTTTATATATAGATAGCATTTATTGTATGTTAGCTAGGGGTATGTGTTTTATATAGATAGCATAGCATGTATTGTATATTAGATTGTGTTATTTATTGTGTGATGTATATTATAGATATGATGTATATTAGATTATGGTATTTATATAGATAGATTGGGGTATGTATATTAGATAGATAGAATGTAATGTATATTAGATAGGGGTGTATTGTATTGTATTATATTGTATGTAATATATTGTATGTATTGTATGTATTTGTATTCTATGTATTTCCATTTCAGGTGTGTAATTTTTTTTTTCTGTAGTGGGGGGGGGGGGGGGTAATGTTTTTTTTTATTTTCTGTAATGTTCCTTTTGTTATTTTTTGTGACTTATGTTTTATTATTTTCTGTAATGTAGATTTTTTTTTTTTTTGTGAGTTAGGATTTTTATTTTAAGTAATGTAGATTTTTTTATTTTTTGTGACTTTAGGCTTTTTTATTTTCTGTAATTAGAGTGGTGGTAGTTATTTGGGTGTAGTGTAGTGTCGGTGTTAATAGGTTAGTGTAGAGGGTGTTTAGTTGATATTTGTTGTTTTATTGAACGAGATGAGACTACGTTTTGAAGGGTCAAGTAGAACTAGAACTTTAATGACAGGGAATCTCCTTTTATGCAGTGGTGCCCTCTGAAGGGCTACACCCACATAATTATCACAGCCAATTAGATACATGGTTCAACCCCCACGTCTCCTCCCCTCAGATAACAGGTAACACAATTAAAACAGACACAATTGTAACCACATTCTGGATGTACCCCAAAAACAGGGGGTACACCTTTAAGTCTAGCACCGTACAATAGCTCTCACCCAGGGGAACACCATATTAAAAAAATGCCATGAATCAGACCAAGGGTTCAAAAGTTAGTCAAAGTATGTTTTTAACATAACACACAGACCTTTCACATATCCCCCACACAATACACATATAGGACAATAGGTGTGGTCACCCCTCCCTGAGGCAACTTGATATAATCAGACAATGATTAAATCAGCCTTCTTTGTTCTTATCTGAGAATGAAAACACTGTATACAATAGACTTCCTTTATCTGTAACAGGATTATCTATTAGCCAAGGCCTGCAATAGTCTGACTAATATTCTGCAGAGCATAAACCAAAACACATATAGTAGGATCATATTTTAACCATAATAATCATAAAACAGGGTAAAACAGTGATGGGTTCCGTTACAGCTGGGATCTGAGCGCACAAAACTACAGAATAGCGCTCAGATCATCTTCACACAGTTCAATTGCCATGTAGCTAAAGTCTTTCCCATAGTCTTTCATTATATGAATGGGCTCCATGGCATAGCTATCTGTGGTATCATGGTTCACACAGGGCAAGTCCCGAATGACCCCCCTGTATGTAAAGGGCCAGAATGAGTGACATACACTCTGGTATGGCCGAATACTGTGTTTGAAGGGCAATATGTACCAGGGCCATAGTCGCAGGGCAGGAGGCTGGCAAACAGTCCTCTCCAAGACAAAGTGGCGAAGGGCACTTCGTCACACATCTCCCCTTTGGGGGGAAGTCTAACCAGGCACCTGACCTTCTGCCGGTCAGTGCCTCCGTTAGACGATCCACCAACCCACAATAAACCAGTGCTAGAGCAGCCCCCCCACAACAACAAAGTGCAAGAGCAGCCCACCCACAACAAACAGTTACGGCACCTGGATATTTCGCTGTGGTGATGGGGCAACACGCTGAGGGGACTTGAGGGGCAGAGGCCAGCGGCACTCTGCCCTGATGCCAGCTCTTCTGCTGGTATAACCTGCAGGACATCCTGCTCTGTACAAGGAACAAAGGGAGGGCAGAGGCCGACTGCACTCTGCCCCGCTGTCAGCTCTTCTGCTCGGGTACTTGGGCCATATTCCGGCTCAGTAGCCAGGGAAACGTGGCAGTCAGTGGGGGTTAACATTTCCTCTGTTAACCCTGGGGCCACATTAGAAGTTAGCTGGGGAGGGGAATTTGTACTTACCCCCTCCTCCGGTTGTCCCAGTGAGGGTAGTTGGGGATCTGTACAGGCTGTGGGCGCAGAGACCACGGTCCCATCTGCACCGTCTGGGAGATTGATGTCTCCCCTTGTCAGGGTAAACTGTCGCTGGGGAGGAAGGACGACACCTTCTGCCCCCTGTGGTTCACACTGCCGCTGGGGGGGAAGGACGTTACCTTCTGCCCCCTGGGGTTCACACTGCCGCTGGGGGGAAGGACGACACCTTCTGCCCCCTTGGGTTCACACTGCCGCTGGGGGGGAAGGACGCCACCTTCTGCCCCCTGGGGTTCACACTGCTGCTGGGGGGGAAGGACGACACCTTCTGCCCCCTGTGGTTCACACTGCCGCTGGGGGGGAAGGACGACACCTTCTGCCCCCTGGGGTTCACACTGCCGCTGGGGGGGAAGGACGACACCTTCTGCCCCCTGGGGTTCACACTGCCGTTGGGGGGGAAGGACGACACCTTCTGCCCCCTGGGGTTCACACTGCCGCTGGGGGGGAAGGACGACACCTTCTGCCCCTGGGGTTCACACTGCCGCTGGGGGGTAAGGACGACACCTTCTGCCCCCTGGGGTTCACACTGCCGCTGGGGGGGAAGGATGACACCTTCTGCCCCTGGGGTTCACTCTGCCGCTGGGGGGGAAGGATGACACCTTCTGCCCCCTGGGGTTCACACTGCCGCTGGGGGGGAAGGACGACACCTTCTGCCCCCTGTAGGGCCGGTAGAGAGACATCGGTCCCATCTCTACCTGCCATCTGGAGATCATCCCAGGACCAGTCAATGAAGTCTGGTTCCGCTTGTCGAGTAGGTTGGGGCTGCACGAAGCTGAGCAGGTGTTGGTAGTCCTGCTCCAGCTCCCACTCTCTTGTTACCAGGTGGGTCATGTCTTTGCTCACCTCGCCTTCGTCATCCCAGACATACATGCCCATCCGGTAGTCGTAGATGTCCCAAAACCTAGACTCCTCCGTGCTGCCAAGATCAAGGTCATCCTCCAAGGCATCCCATAATAAACCCGGGCCATCATAATCATCTCCCTCCAGTAAGTCGTGTTCAGCCGTCCAGGGGGTAAGTCGAACGGTATGCCACCAGAGGGCCTGGTATGCGTTGTCTAGCCAGATCTCTCGCCGTACCAGGGTCTCTAGTCTTGTCACCCACTCATCCAGGGGCTGCTCTCCCAATAGATACATCCGCATCGCCACACGCTTCTGTAGCCGCTGCTCATCACTGGGGAGACTCTCACCTCGCCGCCATTGGGCATCTTCCAGGGCATCATACCAGAGTTCCTTTCTGTCTGCATCCCTGTAGTCCGCGGCCTCCTCCTCATCCTCATCATGGAACGCTGTCTGAAAACTAGCCGGTTCCATCCTGCTGTAGCCAGGGGCGCTGTACGGATACTAGCGTTGCCCTCAATTTGTAACTCCAAACGTTACCGGTGTCTCTGTGCTGCTTTTCCTCTCTCTAGGACGCCATCCCACCACTGCCAGCCAATGTAACGGATCTCCTGGCACCCCGACCGGGTACCTCCGTTGATAGACGTTTCCCCAGTATGATAGAGCAATCCCCTCAAATAACGAGACGAGGCTACGTTTTGAAGGGTCAAGTTGAACTAGAACTTTAATGACAGGGAATCTCCTTTTATGCAATGGTGCCCTCTGAAGGGCTACACCCACATAATTATCACAGCCAATTAGATACATGGTTCAACCCAACACGTCTCCTCCCCTCAGATAACAGGTAACACAATTAAAACAGACACAATTGTAACCACATTCTGGATGTACCCCAAAAACAGGGGGTAACCCTTTAAGTCTAGCACCGTTCAATAGCTCTCACCCAGGGGAACACCATATTAAAAAAATGGCATGAATCAGACCAGGGGTTCAAAAGTTAGTAAAATTATGTTTTTAACATAACACACAGACCTTTCACATATCCCCACACAATACACATATAGGACAATAGGTGTGGTCACCCCTCCCTGAGGCAACTTGATATAATCAGACAATGATTAAATCAGCCTTCTTTGTTCTTATCTGAGAATGAAAACACTGTATACAATAGACTTCCTTTATCTGTAACAGGATTATCTATTAGCAAAGGCCTGCAATAGTCTGACTAATATTCTGCAGAGCATAAACCAACACACATATAGTAGGATCATATTTTAACCATAATAATCATAAAACAGGGTAAAACAGTGATGGGTTCCGTTACAGCTGGGATCTGAGCGCACAAAACTACAGAATAGCGCTCAGATCATCTTCACACAGTTCAATTGCCATGTAGCTAAAGTCTTTCCCATAGTCTTTCATTATATGAATGGGCTCCATGGCATAGCTATCTGTGGTATCATGGTTCACACAGGGCAAGTACCGAATGAACCCCCTGTATGTAAAGGGCCAGAATGAGTGACATGCACTCTGGTATGGCCGAATACTGTGTTTGAAGGACAATATGTACCAGGGCCATAGTCGCAGGGCAGGAGGCTGGCAAACAGTCCTCTCCAAGACAAAGTGGCGAAGGGCACTTCGTCACACAGGCCCATAATGGTCTTAATATACCCTTATGGGACTGATGGGGTTAAATAGAGGCTTATGAGAGTCTGTATGGACCCCCATGAGTGACAGGGTTAATTAGCGGTTTATGGGGCTCTGTATTGACCCCCATCAGTGATGTGGTTAATAAAGGGCTTATGGGAGGCTGTATTGACCCCCATGAGTGAGGGGGTTAATTAAGTGCTTATGGGGGTCTGTATTGACCCCCATGAGTGACAGGGTTAATGAAGGGCTTATGGGGGTCTATATTGACCCCATTAGTGACAGGGTTAATGAAGGGCTTATGGGGTTTTATATTGACCCCATGAATTACAGGGTTAATTAGGGGTTTATGGGGGTCTGTATTGACCCCCATGAGTGAGGGAGTTAATAAAGTGCTTTATGGGGGTCTGTATTGACCCCCATGAGTGAGGGAGTTAATAAAGTGCTTTAGTGCTTTAGTGCTTTCATTTAGTGCTTTAACGGAACCCATCCAAGTTTTACCCTGTTTTTTGGTTATTTAATTCTTGGTTAAAATATGATCACATTGCTATACTGTAGATATGTTGTTTTATGTTCTACAGAATATATTGGCTCAGAATATTACATCTACTAGGCTAATAGATAATCCTATTACAGAGACTCCTCATAAGATAAGGAAGTCTATTGTATAAAGTGTTTTCATTATGAGACATAGAACAAAAAGAAGGTAATCTGATCAATGTCTGATTGTCTCAAAGTAGCCAGGTAGCCTCAGGGAGGGTGTGACCACACCTATTGTCTCTCTATGTGTATTGTGTTGCCAACCATGGGGGATGTGTATTGCCTGTGAAAAGAGATGTGTATATATATTTCTGCATAACAAAATAAAGACAGTATTCTTTGACTCCCAATTGAGTGTCGTCCAATATGGGAGGTTGGGGATGGTGAGACTGTAGTGCTTCTTGGATATTTTACCGTATACCAGCTGAGATATTGGATTCGTGTTCCAACTCCATTACATTTGGTGGCAAGTGGCGGAATTGTTCCGACGGTCAGAAGGACAGCTACAGGAGACACCATTCCGTGGAGTTACAAATTGAGGGCAACGCTAGTATCCGTACAGCGCCCCTGGCTACAGCAGGATGGAACCGGCTAGTTTTCGGACAGTGTTCCATGATGAGGAGGAGGAGGCGGCAGCGGAATACAGTGATGCAGACAGAAAGGAACTCATGGAGGGAGACCGGGCAGCGGCTACAGCACCTCTTACGGACAGCACACAGAATGAGTTTGGAAGAGAACTCCAAAGCAGACTGGTCTTTTTCCAGGTACGCTTTCCACAATATCCTTGGAATGGTTAATGGCAGATGTCCACGAATACATAATGGAAAGCAGCGGGCTCGGGGGCGGTCCATCTTGGGAGCTGCTAACTCACCTCCCACCATTACCCCCCCCCCCCAGCACTGCGTCTGGGTGGTGGGAAGTACCAAACCCCTCCACGGTACATCAGGTGCCACATGTGTATCCAGCAGGGCCACATGCAGAGAGACTGTCCCAGAAACAGAAACCGCTCCACGTGGAATACTCTAACTAATTCCCCTCCCCAGCGACAGTGTGTATCCCAGGGAGCAGAAGGAGCTGTCCTTCCGCCCCAGCGGCAGTGTGTACCTCAGGGAGCAGAAGGTGCCGTCCTTCCTCCCCAGCGGCAGTGTGTACCCCAGGGAGCAGAAGGTGCTGTCCTTCCTCCCCAGCGACAGTGTGTATCCCAGGGAGCAGAAGGTGCCATCCTTCCTCCCCAGCGGCAGTGTGTACCCCAGGGAGCAGAAGGTGCAGTCCTTCCTCCCCAGCGGCATTGTGTACCCCATGAAGCAGAAGGTGTCGTCCTTCCTCCCCAGCGACAGTGTGTATCCGAGGGAGCAGAAGGTACCGTCCTTCCTCCCCAGCGGCAGTGTGTACCCCAAGGAGCAGAAGGTGCCGTCCTTCCTCCCCAGCAGCAGTGTGTACCACAGGGAGAAGAAGGTGCCGTCCTTCCTCCCCAGCGACAGTGTGTATCACAGGGAGCAGAAGGTGCCGTCCTTCCTCCCCAGTGGCAGTGTGTACCCCAGGGAGCAAAAGGTGCCGTCCTTCCTCCCCAGCGGCAGTGTGTATCCCAGGGGGCCAAAGGTGTCATCCTTCCCCCCCAGCGGCAGTGTGAACCCCAGGGAGTTGAAGGTGTCGCCCTCTCCCCCCAGCGACAGCTTACCCTAACAAGGGAAGACACCAATCTCCCAGACGGCGCAGATGGGACCGTGGTCTCTTTGCCTGACCTACCGGGATGCTGGACAGCCTGTCCAGATCCCCAACTACCCTCACTGGGACAACCGGAGGAGGGGGTAAGTACAAATTCCCCTCCCCAGCTAACTCCTAATGTGGCCCCAGGGTTAACAGAGGAAATGTTAACCCCCACTGACCCCCACCTTTCCCTGGCTACTGAGCCGGAATATGTCCCAAGTACCCCAGCAGAAGAGCTGACAGCGGGGCAGAGTGCAGTCGGCCTCTGCCCTCCCTTTGCCCCTTGTACAGAGCAGGATGTCCTGCAGGTTATACCAGCAGAAGAGCTGGCATCAGGGCAGAGTGCCGCTGGCCTCTGCCCCTCAAGTCCCCTCAGCGTGTTGCCCCATCCCCAAAGCGAAATATCCAGGTGCTTTGTTAGACTTCCCCCCAAAGGGGAGATGTGTGACGAAGTGCCCTTCGCCACTTTGTCCTAGAGAGGACTTATTGCCAGCCTCCTGCCCTGCGACTATGGCTCTGGGACATATTGCCCTTTAAAAACAGTATTCGGCCATACCAAAGTGTATGTCCCTCATTCTGGCCCTTTAAATACAGGGGGGTCATTCGGTACTTGCCTTGTGGGAGCGGTGATACCCCAGATAGCTATGCCATGGAGCCCATTCATATAATGAAAGACTATGGGAAAGACTTTAGCTACATGGCAATTGAACTGTGTGTTATGTGTAAAAGGTGACTTTATGTATTTTAAAGTGGTTTATGTTTTTTTGCAACCATGTGCTCAATGGAGTCTGCCTCTGTTCCTGGATAATTGGATTACTTTCCCCATTGTCTGCAGTACAGAGGCCTCTGTAAAACCTGTTTGTAAAATGTATTTTCCCTCTCCTTGAAATGTTTATTGCTGTGAATGCTGTATGAAGTGTGCGTTTGTTTTGTACTTGAAATGTGAGTAACGGTGAATTGCAGTAATGCTGATGGGTTGTCAAACTAGAGAATTGACGAACAAATACTTTTGTCTGGACATCCCCAGGCTGATCCGTTGGGATCAGGCAGTGTATGCCGGCTTATGGTCACTGGGGAGGTGTGTAACGGAACCCATCACAGTTTTACCCTGTTTTATGGTTATTTAATTTTTGGTTAAAATATGATCACATTGCTATACTGTAGATATGTTGTTTTATGTTCTTCAGAATATATTGGCTCAGAATATTACAGCTACTAGGCTAATATATAATCCTATTACAGAGACTTCTCATAAAATAAGGAAGTCTATTGTATAAAGTGTTTTCATTATGAGATATAGAACAAAGAGAAGGTAATCTGATCAATGTCTGATTGTATGAAAGTAGCCAGGTAACCTCAGGGAGGGTGTGATCACACCTATTGTCTCTCTATGTGTATTGTGTGGCCAACTATGGGGGATGTGTATTGCCTGTGAAAAGAGATGTGTATATATATTTCTGCATAACAAAATAAAGACAGTATTCTTTGACTCGCAATTGAGTGTCGTCCAATATGGGAGGTTGGGGATGGTGAGACTGTAGTGCTTCTTGGATATTTTACCGTATACCAGCGGAGATATTGGATTCATGTTCCAAATCCGTTACATGGGGGTCTGTATTGACCCCCATGAGTGACACAGTTAATGAAGGGCTTATGGGGGTCTGTATTGGTTCCCATGAGTGACAAAGTTAATGAAGGGCTTATGGGGGTTTGTATTGACCCCCATGAGTGAGGGGGTTAATAAAGTGCTTATGGGGGTCTGTATTGACCCCCATGAGTGACACGGTTAATGAAGGGCTTATGGGGGTCTGTATTGACCACCATGAGTGACAGGGTTAATGAAGGGCTTATGGGGGTCTATTTTGATGCCCATGAGTGACAGGGTTAATTAGGGGTTTATGGGGATCTGTATTGACCCCCATGAGTGACAGGGTGATAGTGTATATTTGTTTTCTTTTATAACGGGACCTTTAAGGACCTTTACGGTCCTTTAAGGACCTGTAATGCAGGATTTTAAAATTTTCATTGCAGCGGGGGTCCCTGATCGCGTGCGATCGGGTCCCCCACCAAGATGGTTTATGTTGGGTTAATGCAGGTCTCCGACCTTATCACGGATCCCATGGGGTTAATGCGGGTTTCCGAGCTTATCTTGGATCCCTTCTTGGGTAAGTTGTACGTGGCTGGGCTGTGAGCCTCGTTTTCGATTATTCCGGCTGCCATTTTTTCTCTCGCTTAGGGGATTTTCCTGTGTCTGAACTCGGGAATTTGGACTTAAATGGAGGTGTAACTTCACTTTCAGAGGTCTTGGATGCTTCCCCTTGCTATGGGTAAGCTTTTTATGTAGTTTTTGTGAGTATTTGGTGTGTTTTGACTGTTTTTAGGTGCGGGCGGTTCGGCCGTTATGATCATATTTTTAGTGCGTGTGTTTGTTACGTTAAGGTTGGTTCCGAGGCATTTGCGGACAAACACAGCCGACGATGGAGCCTCCACCTTCCGCAAATGCGGACCCTCGCTTCGCGAGGGTCTGTATTCGCGTAGCAAACTGCTTCCCTCACTTCGCGAGGGATGCAGTTCGCGAACTCGCTTTGCGAGCTCGCAAACAGTGTGATGACCAATCGTAGTTGGACAATTATAATATGTGACACTTTTTCACACTATTGTTTTATAAGGAATTTCTCAATAACTGTATATACCAAACTTGACACCACCCCCTTTCCCCATTACCAGCCCAGAAACAGACAGCTTGCATTAATAGATCAAACCCTGCTCAATCAGAAATGTAAACACCCGCCCCACACAAACCTCACTAGAATATCATGGATGTCCAGACAGTCCGGTAAAGTTATTACCATTTATTTATTTTTTTTATATCAAAACTGGCTTTATGGCTTTTTTCTACATAATAATATTTTCTTTTATCTTCTATCCAGATCCGGCAGATAGAATAATTGATGTCAGTAGTGCAGGTGATTAGTAGGAACGTGGGGTAATAGACATGAGGTATGAGCGGGGGTGGTGTCCAGCACTGCTGGGGTGAGGGGTCAGGTCCAGAAGCTCTGAGGGTACCTGGGAGTTTAGAGTAAAGCTCTGGAGGATTGAGGTGAGGAAAAGGAAGAGTTCTTGGCGGGCGAGTCCTTCACCCGGACACATTCGCTTCCCTATAGTGAAGAAGGATAAGAAAGAATATGATTGGTTACCTATCTATCCATACATCTATCCTATCTATATATCTATCTTTCTATCCTCCACTTCATACCTGTAGAGAACGGCATGAACGCAGAAGTCTTCTTTAGTTTTCCTTGCTCATCCAGGAACCTTTCAGGGCAAAATTCTTCTGGTTTGGGAAACTGTCCCGGATCTTGCAGTACGGTGGTCAATAAGGGGTAAACATCTGTACCCTGAAACACAAATGGGGTAATATTTAAACAACGAGGCATCACCACTCCCCTCTTATCTCAGAAAACATGATCAGTCTTGGAGATTACCACCTTATCTCAAAGGTCATGTCCTAACTTCTTTCTATGGTTTTCCTCCAGTGGACGCCATTGACAAACTACAAAAGAGGTCCACAATCTATACTAGGGGTAGACACCACTTGTCTGTGGATGTCTAAATATGTCAGTGTTGGGAAACATTTTCACCCTAGGTCTTCTAGAAGATATCTGACCATTAATAATCAAAATACAATAGACATAGACAAAGAGGTGGCTGATACTCCAACTATTTGACTTTATCTAGGGTTAACTCAATGTGAGACTTGAAGTTACCTATGGGAAACACCAGCTTGGACACAATTCCCATTATCTAATTTCATCCTTCCATTGAGCAACCTAGTCAATTGGCCATCATGGTATGATGACCACTCTAGGAGCTAGGTGAGTGTTAATTAGGACATGACCATTAATGATCAACAGAAAATGATGTTTATAGAGAAGCCTTGGCTTGATGACCAAGAACTTTAAGATCACTCCTTGATGACCTCATAAACATGGAGACAACTAGCTCAACTACAGAAGTACAAATGGATGTACCCATTTACTCCCTTTTACCTTGGGGATGAGGTATCCTCGGAATGAGACATCCCGTATGGTTGCGTGTGGAATTCCGGTTGGTATAATATCACTATGTCGTTGTATCTCATGGATAACCGCGTCAGTATAGGGCATCTGGTTTCTGTCGTCCATGGAGGGACATCGTTGGCGTCCAATAACACGGTCTATTTCCTTCTGCATTTGCCCTAATCAATGTAGGAGAAGGTACTTAGCTGGTGGAAGGAAAAGGAAGCTACTGGAGCTTCAGGGCTTTTCAAAATGGTGGAAACATATAAGTTGAGCTTTTTGGCAAAAAGGAGTTGGGGCAAAGTATAATTTATATATATAGGGTGGTCTGAGGTATAGAATGGAGTTCGGAGGAGGTAGTTACACTAAAGGTAGGTGGTTGCAAAAATATGCTGGAAGGTAAGGAGATGGTGAACAGAATATAAAAAAAGGTACAAAAATGAAGGGACCCACCTTGTATCTCTGGGTGTTTGAGGAGGAACAGGAAGCCATATCTGAGGGTGGCGCTAACTGTATCTGTCCCAGCAAAAAATAGTGTAACAGCTGTGGTCACCAGGTTGTCCATGTTATACTCAGTGAGTGGATTGTGTTCCTCCTGTTAATAAAATGGGACGAGTCAAATTACTGATAAATTAGTCTAAGATATCTCTAGCCTCTGGTAGATCTGCTTGCCTCCGCCCCTTATTAGGTGTCAGGGTGGAGGGGTGGGAGAAGATCTTCTTAGGAAGCTGTCCAAACAGAAGCCTTTTAGACATATCTGTAGGACATATTAGGACAGTCTAGTAGACAGTTATGCACCCACTCATTGAACCTATCTCTCCCACTAAGTCACTATGCCACACTGACCTTGAGCATCTTGGCCAAGAAACACTCTAAAAAGTGTTGAGGAGAGTCTGGATCAAGGGTCTTTTGGCTATGTCTGATTCGTTCCTCTATATACTCTGTAAGCTCCTTCAGATGATTTATTCCTTGGTTTTGTGGTCCAGGGAGGTGACCAATGATCTTATGGAAATTGAAATACACCTATACAAAAAAACAAAATATAAGAATACAACTGTAAATGGCGATGTCAACTGCGGCAATATTGACACAACATATTGGTTAACTTCACAGGCATTGAAAGGGTTTAAATATATACAAAAATCATTAACAGGACTATTTATCTAGAATGTATATGTTTCATATCACTAGAAATGTAGAAGAAACAAATACAGGTAACTATGCACCAGTGAGTCTGACTCTAAGCATTGGTAGATGGATATATGTTGCTTAATGACTTACATCATTAATGATCAATGTGAATTTCATATTAAACAAATATAGTCACACCAGGTCAGTGGTTGAGAGAATGAAAAAAAGAAATTATTAAACAGATGAAGGGAGTATAGGGTTAAAGTTAATGAAGTTATGGGATATATAAATAATTGTGCTGATGTATGTGGTTCTTACCAATCCCCAGGAGGAATTCATGAACTTCAGGAATCCAGAGATGTTATTGAGTAAAGACAAGAACTGTTTATCCTCGTATTCAAATCGATGACCAAATAGGATAGAGCAGATTATGTTGGACGCAGAGCACCCCAAAAGGAAATGGGGGTCAAATGGTTTGCCTAGTTAAAAAACATGCAATTAGTATCCAAAATATTGATGACATAAGAGAGCTATGGGCCCTCAACCTGTAGCTATGGACATGGAGTTGGACCCTCCCTCTGAAAAGTAACAAACAATGGAAGGAGAAGTGAGACATGGACCCTGTCTCTACCTGGAGGGTGACGCAGATAGAAAGACATAAATCTGTCCCTCACCCTATAGAGGGCCTTAAAGAGTCATCTATAAAACATGGAGTCTGTCCATGACTTAAATTGTTGGGAGTTATGGAACTTGAATTGTGTCCCTCTCCTTTCAGGGTGTTATAGAATGGAGAAAGCCATGGTACATGGACTCTTGCCATCCTAGTAGGGTATTATCGACACATGGGAGCAATAGGACATAGAGTCTTCCTTCCAACTGGATGATGACACAGATTTATGGGATATTAGTCTCGTCCCTCCAACTCCAGTGAGGTGGACATACCTTGTGTTTCCCTAAACTTCTTCACTAGATAATGTGCCTCCTCCTGTATTCTCTCTTCAGTGCTCCTCTTCCCCATTCCAAAATTCCTCAATGTGGTTAGAGAGAATCGTCGAAGTTGCTTCCATCGTTCTCCATTACTGGCAAGGATGCCTGAGGAGGACAATCCATAAGGAGTTTAGAGATTATGAATGGTGCATCTAGTACATTAATATTATGCAGATCCAAAATGACAACTCACCATAACCTTTCATGACATAATCAGCCAATGGCATCTTTCCTCGACCGATGAAGGAATCTCCCTGGTCAATTAACGCTTCCTTGACAGCATCGTACCCACAAAGCATCACTATAGGACTTGGCCCAAAATATAAGGTGTACACTGAGCCATACTTCTCACTTAGCTGTAGAAATAACAAGGAAAAAACATCAGGCTAAAATAATGTGAATACTGTAGGCCGAATCTAAGAAAAACAAACAAACAAAAAAAACACCCCCTAATGTCTGCTTATCCATTATTAAGAAAAAAATCCTTATTATTTAAAAATGTTCTCAATATATTCACTACTGTGAGAATTTAAGGACATTTTTTTTTTATTAAAAAAAATAACATTTGCATAATTGATTTTTTCATTTTTATTTGTTTTTATTCATTCTATATTTTCTTTCTTTTTTTTCTTGTTTTTTCTTTTTTATATTTAAATCTTTTTATTGAATTGTAAATACAATACAAAAGACATCAAAGCATCACTGGAACATTAAAACAATCTGTATAATCATACCAGTTGGGATAAAAAAAATGTAACATTTTAAATAGAAGCATCTCTCAAAGCAGCATGGACTTTTATTTACCATTTTATTTACAGTGGCCTATCACCACAAGCTCACAAAAGAAAAAAAAAACACCTCCTCCATTAATTCTATAATTCTATATTTTCAATAACAAACATAGATCTTTTTAATATTTTTTTAAATTATTGAAAGTCTTGTTAACATTTGTGCTATTCTTTTATATTTAAATTTGTTTCTATATATTTTATAGTTGGTTAATTATTCTTATTAATTTTTATTTTTTTCCCGGTTTTATATTTACATTTTTTTACCATATTTTATTTAATCAACAGTCCCTGTTTTTATTTAGTTTTTTACTTTTTTTATTATTTTTGCTAGTATGAATTAATATTGAATATATTTATTTAACTTATATCATCTTCATATGCTTTTCTTTTTTCCTTTTCATTCATTCTAAATAATATTTTATTATTATTTTAATATTTGAAATCATTTTTAAAATATTGTATTTTTTATTATAAATAATTGTATAAATAATCAAATATTATTATTATCTACTTTATTCAAGGATTTATGTTTTAAATATTTTTACCATATTTTCTTTAATTAATTGTGTTGATTTTTATGCTTGTTTTATTTTATTTTTATTATGTTTATTTACATAGATTCATATTTTATATATTTATTTACCTTGTAACATTTCTATCTTTTTATTATTATTTTTATTGTGTTTTGTATATTTGAATAACATTATCATATTTTCAACATAGGTTTATTTTTTATAATGTAATATATATTTAATAACATTATTAACATATAATATTATTTCTATATATTTAATTATTATAAATATTATTTTCATCTTTTTACAATATGTTCTTTAATTAATTGTTTCCCTTTTTATACTTATTTTATTTATTTATTTATTTATTTTTTACTATTCTTCCTTGTGTGGATTAATATTTTATATATTTTTTTATCTTGCAAAACTTCTATTTTTTTATCATTTGTATTGTGTTTTGTATATCTGAATTACATATATTTTGAACATAGTTTCATTTTTTTATAATATTAATCAAATCATATTTTCTATAATGGTATTTTATTTGTTATTATTTTGTTTATTATTTTATTATACATTTTTAATAAATTGATTTCTACATACTTAATAAATAATTAAATATTATTATTATCTCCATTACTTTATTCAAGGTTTTATATTTTAAAATGTTTTACTATATTTTCTTTAATTTATATATATTTTTACTATATTTATACTGTAATTTTCTTATTTCTTATTTATTTATTTTATTACATATTTTTTTACATATTTCTTATCTCACAACATTATTTTTGTTATGATTTTGTACAAGAATTTGGAGTTTTTTATTTTCTTTTAGTGATCAGTTTTTGTCCCTCAAGACTTTACTTTAATTTTACATGGAAGTGACCATTTAAAGCATTTCCAAGTCACTAGGTCACTTTGGTCCTACATGGGAGTGACCCTTTAAATTATTAAGCATGTCCCAGTCATTAGGTCACTTTCGTTCGACATGGGAGTGACCCTTTACATCATTAAACATGTCCCAGTCATTAGGTCACTTTGGTCCTACATGGGAGTGACCCTTTAAATTTTTAAGCATATCCCAGTCTTTAGGTCACTTTGGTCCTAAATGTTTTTGGTCCTCAAGACTTTACTTTAATCCTACCTGGGAGTGATCCTTTAAATCATTAAGCATGTCCCAGTCATTCTGTCACATTGGTGCTACATGGGACTGTCCATTAAAATCATTAGAAATGTCCCAGTTTTTAGGTCACTTTGGTCCTATAGGGTTTTGGCCCTCAAGAATTTACTTTAATCCTAATCCTACATGGGAGTGACCCTTTAAATCATTAAGCATGTCCCAGTCATTAGGTTACTTTGGTCCTATATTGGAGTGACCATTTAAATCATAAAGCATGTCCCAGTCTTTAGGTCACTTTAGTCCTATATGGTTTTGACCCTCAAGACTTTTACTTTAATCCTACATGATAATTTAAATCATTAAGCATGTCTCAGTCATTAGGTCATTTTGGTCCTACATGGGACTGACCATTTAAATCATTGAGTATGTCCCAGTCATTAGGTCACTTTGGGCTATATGGTTTTGGCCCTCAAGACTTTAATTTAATCCTAGACCCTTTAAATCATTAAGCATGTCCCAGTCATTCGGTCACTTTGGTCCTACATGAGACTGACCATTGAACCCCTGAAACATGTCCTTGTCATTAGGTCAGGTTGGTTCTTCATGGGTTTCAGCCTTTAACCCTTTAAATATGTTCCTGTTGTTATGTCCTTTTGTTCCTACGTGGGACTGATCCTTTAATTCATTAAGCATGTACCTGTAATTGGGTCGCATCATGGGACTGACCCTTTAGCCTATTAAACATAATATGATGGTTCAAAATGTTTCCCTTACCTTTAGAAGAGACTTCAAGAATGCAGAGGGCTTCACTTGGTGTAGATTGCCTATTAGCGGAAGACGGGGTGGCCCTGGTGGCAACATTGAATGGCGTCGGAGACTCTTCTTCCACCAGCTAATGGTCAATAACCCAATTAGGGCCATGATCAACACTAGGCCAGCTCCACTGGGAAGGTCCATGTTCTTTAGAGATGTTCTACCTATATTTGATGGTCTTCTCTGTCCCTTTATATATCCATCAGAGGGGTGGTCATGTTCTTATCAACTACTGACCACATATCTGACTCAGAGATTTGTCATCCAGTTTCTCTGGTCATCCAAGTTCTGAGGTCATCCAATTGACCTGAGATGAAGAAATGTCTATATTGTCCATTTCTCTGCATTTTTGCACCATTACAAAACAGATCAAATATTCAGTTAATGTACATAACATTTAAATAACTTCCAGGTCAAATAAGTTGTGAAGTCATCACATTCCTATCATGTAATATAACAAATAACTAGGTAGTATATCTCAAAATGTGTACAGTACGGTCAAGGTGCAACCTCAGGCCAGGGAGGAAGAGGTGACTAGAGGGTGGAAATGTAGATATAATGGATACCAGACTCTGCGTTGGGAGATCAGACCCTGTATTGTACAGTATGGGGGAGATCAGACCCTGTATTGTACAATATGGAGGAGATCAGACCCTGTATTGTACAGTATGGGGGAGATCAGACCCTGTATTGTATAGTATGAGGAGATCAGACCCTGTATTGTACAGTATGAGGAGATCAGATCCTGTATTGTACAGTATGTGGGAGATCAGACCCTGTATTGTACAGTATGGGAGAGATCAGACCCTGCATTGTACAGTATGTGGGAGATCAGACCCTGTATTGTACAGTATGAGGGAGATCAGACCCTGTATTGTACAGTATTGGGGAGATCAGACCCTGTGTTGTACAGTATGGAGGAGATCAGACCCTGTATTGTACAGTATGGGGGAGATCAGACCCTGTATTGTACAGTATGGAGGAGATCAGACCCTGTATTGTACAGTATGGGGGAGATCAGACCCTGTATTGTACAGTATAGGGGAGATCAGACCCTTTGTTGTACAGTATGAGGAGATCAGACCCTGTATTGTACAGTATAGGGGAGATCAGACCCTGTATTGTACAGTATAAGGGAAATTAGACTCTGTATTGTACAGTATGGGGGAGATCAGACCCTGTATTGTACAGTATGGGGAGATCAGACCCTTTATTGTACAGTATGGGGGAGATCAGACCCTGTATTGTACAGTATGGTGAGATCAGACCCTGTATTGTACAGTATGGGGGAGATCAGACCCTGTATTGTACAGTATGGGGGAGATCAGACCCTGTATTGTACAGTATGAGGAGATCAGACCCTGTATTTTACAGTATTGGGAAGATCAGACCCTGTATTGTACAGTATGGAGGAGATCACATCCTGTATTGTACAGTATGGGGGAGATCAGACCCTGTATTGTACAGTATGGGGGAGATCAAACCCTGTATTGTACAGTATGGGGAGATCAGACCCTGTATTGTACAGTATGGAGGAGATCAGACCCTGTATTGTACAGTATGGGGGAGATCAGACCCTGTATTGTACAGTATGGGGGAGCTAAGACCCTGTATTGTACAGTATGGGGAGATCAGACCCTGTATTGTACAGTATGGGGGAGATCAGACTCTGTATTGTACAGTATGGGGGAGATCAGACCCTGTATTGTACAGTATGGAGGAGATCAGACCCTGTATTGTACAGTATGGGGAGATCAGACCCTGTATTGTACAGTATGGGGGAGATCAGACTCTGTATTGTACAGTATGGGGGAGATCAGACCCTGTATTGTACAGTATGGGGAGATCAGACCCTGTATTGTACAGTATGGGGGAGATCAGACCCTGTATTGTACAGTATGGGGGAGATCAGACCCTGTATTGTACAGTATGGGGGAGATCAGACCCTGTATTTTACAGTATGGGGGAGATCATACCCTGTATTGTACAGTATGGAGGAGATCACATCCTGTATTGTACAGTATGGGGGAGATCAGACCCTGTATTGTACAGTATGGGGGAGATCACACCCTGTATTGTACAGTATGGGGAGATCAGACCCTGTATTGTACAGTATGGGGGAGATCAGACCCTGTATTTTACAGTATGGGGGAGATCAGACCCTGTATTGTACAGTATGGAGGAGATCACATCCTGTATTGTACAGTATGGGGGAGATCAGACCCTATATTGTACAGTATGGGGGAGATCACACCCTGTATTGTACAGTATGGGGAGATCAGTCCCTGTATTGTACAGTATGGGGAGATCAGACCCTGTATTGTACAGTATGGGGAGATCAGACCCTGTATTGTACAGTATGGGGAGATCAGACTCTGTATTGTACAGTATGGAGGAGATCAGACCCTGTATTGTACAGTATGGGGGAGATCAGACTCTGTATTGTACAGTATGGGGGAGATCAGACCCTGTATTGTACAGTATGGGGAGATCAGACCCTGTATTGTACAGTATGGGGAGATCAGACCCTGTATTTTACAGTATGAGGAGATTATGAGCTGTATGCTCTGGTCCACTGGAGAAGTAATTGCAACCCACTCCAATATCTCTGCCATGAATACCAAGTGGATCAGCATGACCATGGACATAAAGAAGTGCCTGGTGTGTTACAGTCCATGAGGTCACAGAGAGTCAGAATGGGCCTTGTCAGTACAGCCTTTGGTCCCACTGGTGAAGGAACTTGCAACCCACTCCAGTATCTCTGCCATGAAAACAGAGTGTATCAGCATGGTGTGTTATGGTCCATGAGGTCACAGAGAGTCGGACACTACTGAACGAAGCAAGAACAATGTTTTCTCTTATAGATAGCATATATATTAGACTATATATAGATACTAAAGACTTGCCCGTCAAAAAATGAAGGTCAATAAAAGAAAGTGTTGAAATGCTGTTTGTCCCACAATGTGAGTGTACTGTGTGCCTCAAGTAACTAAATTCCTCCAAAAGCAGAAATCTACATGACATAAAATAAGAAAAACTAAAATCACCAAAAATAAAAAATGTACATTACAGAACAAAAAAAACCTAAGTCACAAAAAATAAAAAAGGAACATTACAGAAAATAACAAAACGCTCATGACCGACGCTAATGACCTTCCTATGGAGTGTTCCTTTACGGTCCTTTAAGGACCTGTAACGCGGGAATTTTGAATTCTGATTGCAGCGGGGGTCCCCGATCGCGTGCAATCGGGACCCCCACTGCGATGGTTAATGTGGGGTTAATGCGGGTTTCCGAGCTTATCTCGGATCCCCTGGGGTTAATGCGGGTTTCCGAGCTTATCTCAGATCCCTTCTTGGCTAATTTGTACGTGGCTGGGCTGTGAGCCTCGTTTTCGTTTTTTTCGGCGGCCATTTTTTCTCTCGCTTAGGGGACTTTCGTGTGTCAGAACTCGGGAATTTGGACTTAAATGGAGGTGTAACTTCACTTTCAGAGGTCCTGGGTGCCCCCCTTGCTATGAGTAAGCTTTTTATGAAGTTTGTGTGAGTTTTTGGTGTGTTTTCACTGTTTTTAATTGCTCGCGGGTCGGTCGTTATAGTCGGATTCTTAGTGCGTGTGGGTGTTTGTTATGTTATAGTCAGATTCTTAGTGCGTGTGGGTGTTTGTTACGTTAAGGTTCCAAGGTGTGTTTTTTTTCTAAATCGTGCGTGTGACGGGTTTAACGACTTTCCTCGCTATGCTAGGCTCGCCGGCAATGAGCGCCTGCGGCGCTCATTGCCTAAGTGCTACGGTTTAACGGCTCACCCCGCTACGCGAGGCTCGCCGGACGATGAGCGCCTGCGACGCTCATCGCTAAGTCGTACACACCACGCAACACAGCGTGACGACGAATCATAGTTGGACAATTATAATATGTGATATATAATTGATAGTGTATAGATAGAGTATATATAGAGTACTATAGAGATATAGTATAGATATCGTTTAGATAGAGTATATATAGATTACTATAGAGATATAGAATTGATAGCGTAAAGATAGAGTAAATATAGAGTACAACAGAGGTATAGTATGGATAGTGTATAGATAGAGTATATATAGAGTAATATAGAGATATAGTATAGATAGTGTATAGATAGGGTATATATAGAATAGTATAGATATATAGTATAGATAGTGTATAGATAGGGTATATATAGAGTACTACAGAGATATAGTATAGATAGTGTATAGATAGGGTATATATAGAGTAGTATAGATATATAGTATAGATAGTGTATAGATAGGGTATATATAGAGTACTATAGAGATATAGTATAGATAGCGTATAGATAGGGTATATATAGTGTACTATAGACCTATAGTATAGATAGTGTACGGATAGGGTATATAAAGAGTACTATAGAGAAATAGTATAGATAGTGTATAGATAAGGTATTTATATATATATAGAGAGTACTATAGAGATATAGCATAGATAGTGTATAGATAGGGTATTTATTGAGTACTATAGAGATATAGTATAGATAGTGTATAGATAATGTATATATATAAAGAGTACTATAGACATATAGTATAGATAGCGTATAGATAGGGTATATAAAGAGTAGTATAGAGATATAGTATAGTTAGTGTATAGATAGGGTATATATAGAGTATTATAGAGATATAGTATCGATAGTGTATAGATAAGGTATATATATATATATATATATATATTGTGATCGTTTGCTCCTCGGAAGTGATGACAAGCAAGTGGAGTGTGAGTTCTTGTCAGAAGTGAAGAACTCCTAATTGGAGCAACTCCCCTTTAAAAGACTGGAAAGCAGACATGGAAAGGGGGAGGAGGGGCTGACTAGGCCCTAGGCAGCTGTGCTGCTGAGAGGAACAAGCACAGAGTGGAAGGTGATCTGCTGTGGAAATACAGTGAAGTTGTGAACTACCCTGTAAAGGATCACCAAGTGACTGTTACTGGGAGAACGGGGACTACTGCAAGTTGTATGAGCTGGAAGATTGACTTCAGACTCAGGAGGAGAAGTCACAAGGAAGCCAAGTAAGTGAAGGGAATAAGTGAGGATTCCCAGGCAGAGTTTTGCCTTAAAGGCCTAGGCACGGTTGTTGCTGAAGGATTATGCCCCAGGGAAGAAGTGAAGTTAAAGAGAAGTGAATACAAGTGAGTTTGTGTATGCAAGGGTCCCTGGGGTGAAGCATACGGGAGAGACGGGCGGGCCCTATGCTTCACCCGCAACCGTGTCCCAGAGAAGAGAGCTGTGTCCCAGAGAGGAGCGCTGTGTCCCAGAGAGGAGCGTTGTGTCCGAGAGAGGAACGCTGTGTCCCAGAGAGGAGCGCTGTGTCCCAGAGAGGAGCGCTGTGTCCCAGAGAGGAGCGCTGTGTCCGAGAGAGGAGCGCTGTGTCCCAGAGAGGAGCGCTGTGTCCCAGAGAGGAGCGCTGTGTCCGAGAGAGGAGCGCTGTGTCCGAGAGAGGAGCGCTGTGTCCGAGAGAGGAGCGCTGTATCCCAGAGAGGAGCGCTGTGTCCCAGAGAGGAGCGCTGTATCCCAGAGAGGAGCGCTGTGTCCCAGAGAGGAGCGCTGTGTCCCAGAGAGGAGCGCTGTGTCCCCGAGAGGAGAGCTGTGTCCCCCAGAGCAAGGAGCTAGAGAGGAGAGCTGTGTCCCACAGAGCGGAGCTGTGACCCAGAGTGGAGCGGGGTCCCAGAGGTTGCTGAAGAGGGCGACCTAATCTCGCTGGGACCCTCACCTGTAAAGAGACTGTTTATTTCCTGGTCACAAGGTGGCACTACCCAAGTTAAAGGACTGTTTTCCAGCTGACCACCAGGTGGCAGACTACCCAAGATAAAGAACTGTCTACAACCTGGCCACAAGGTGGCATTCTCCCACCTCGCGGAGAAGTTATTGTTTTTTTTTAAGCAGAGCTACGGCTATCGCTGTTATTTCTTTCCTGTAAATAAACCAATTTGCTGCACTTCCAAGCCGTATCAGCCCTCATTTCCAGAAACCACCGCTAAACGCGGCCATCCTGATCACAATATATATAAATGGAGAGAATACTATAGAGATATAGCATAGATAATGTATAGATATTGTATATATAGAGTACTATAGAGATATAGCATAGATAGTTTATAGATATTGTATATATAGAGTACTATAGAGATATAGTATAGATAGTGTATAGATAAGGTTTATATATATATATATATATATATATATATATACTATAGAGATATAGTATAGTTAGTGTATAGGTAGGATATATATATAGTACTATAGAGATATAGTATAGATAGTGTATAGATAGGTTATATATAGAGTAGTATAGAGATATAGTATAGATAGCGTATAGATAGGGTATATATAGTGTACTATAGACATATAGTATAGATAGTGTACAGATAGGGTATATAAAGAGTACTATAGAGAAATAGTATAGATAGTGTATAGGTAAGGTATTTATATATATATATATATATATATATATATATATATATATATATATATATATATATATAGTACAATAGAGATAAAGCATAGATAGTGTATAGATAGGGTATTTATAAAGTACTAGAGAGATATAGTATAGATAGTGTATAGATAATGTATATATATATAGAGTACTTTAGACATATAGTATAGATAGTGTATAGATAGGGTATATATAGAGTAGTATAGAGATATAGTATAGTTAGTGTATAGATAGGGTATATATAGAGTATTATAAAGATATAGTATAGTTAGTGTATAGATAGGGTATATATAGAGTATTATAGAGATATAGCATAGATAGTGTATAGATAGGGTATATATAGAGTACTATAGAGATATAGTATAGATAGTGTATAGATAAGGTTTATATATATATATACTATAGAGATATAGTATAGTTAGTGTATAGGTAGGGTATATATAGAGTACTATAGAGATATAGTATAGATAGTGTATAGATAGGTTATATATAAAGTAGTATAGAGATATAGTATAGATAGCGTATAGATAGGGTATATATAGTGTACTATAGACATATAGTATAGATAGTGTACAGATAGGGTATATAAAGAGTACTATAGAGAAATAGTATAGATAGTGTATAGGTAAGGTATTTATATATATATATATATATAGTACTATAGAGATAGAGCATAGATAGTGTATAGATAGGGTATTTATAAAGTACTATAGAGATATAGTATAGATAGTGTATAGATAATGTATATATATATATAGAGTACTTTAGACATATAGTATAGATAGTGTATAGATAGGGTATATATAGAGTAGTATAGAGATATAGTATAGTTAGTGTATAGATAGGGTATATATAGAGTATTATAGAGATATAGTATAGATAGTGTATAGATAATGTATATATATATATATATAGTACTTTAGACATATAGTATAGATAGTGTATAGATAAGGTATATATATAGAGTACTATAGAGATAGTATAGATAGCGTATAGATAGGGTATATATAGAGTAGTATAGAGATATCGTATAGATAGGGTATAGATAGGGTATATATAGAGTACTATAG
Organism: Discoglossus pictus; assembly: GCA_027410445.1. Lineage (NCBI taxonomy): Eukaryota > Metazoa > Chordata > Amphibia > Anura > Alytidae > Discoglossus > Discoglossus pictus. The sequence goes on from CM050170.1 coordinate 3,383,041, forward strand.
AGATATAGTATATATAGTGTATAGATAGGGTATATATAAAGTATTATATAGATATATAGTATAGATAGTGTATAGATAGGGTATATGTAGATTACTATAGAGATATAGTATAGATAGTATATAGATAGCTGTAACGGATCTTCTGGCACCCCGACCGGGTACCTCCGTTGATAGACGCGTCCTAGTTTGCGCCGAGGCCTACAAGCACTGCACCGGACACCTCAACCACCACAGACTCCACAACCGCCGTAGTTTAGCTGGAGCCGCACCGTCTTCCTTCCACCCTGTATGAATCTCCAGCATTCAGGACCGTGTGGGGAAGACCTCTCCTCCAAGAAGGACACATCAGGAACAAGCGTTCAGTAGTTACAGCTCAAGGGAGTATGCAAAAGCATAGCAATCCCCAGTATGATAGAGCCATCGCCTCCAATAACGAGATGAGACTAGGTTTTGAAGGGTCAAGTAGAACTATCTCTTTAATGACAGGGAATCTCCTTTTATGCAATGGTGCCCTCTGAAGGGCTACACCCACATAATTATCACAGCCAATTAGATACATGGTTCAACCCCCACGTCTCCTCCCCTCAGATAACAGGTAACACAATTAAAACAGACACAATTTTAACCACATTCTGGATGTACCCCAAAAACAGGGGGTACACCTTTAAGTCCAGCACCGTTCAATTTCTCTCATCCAGGGGAACAACATATTAAAAAATGGCATGAATCAGACCAGGGGTTCAAAAGTTAGTAAAAGTATGTTTTTCACATAACACACAGACATTTCACATATCCCCCACACAATACACATATAGGACAAAAGGTGTGGTCACCCCTCCCTGAGGCAACTTGATATAATCAGACAATGATTAAATCAGCCTTCATTGTTCTTATCTGAGAATGAAAACACTCCACACAATCGACTCCCTTATCTGTAACAGGATTATCTCTCCTGCCAAGGTCTGCACTAGCCTGGGGCCAATATTCTGCAGAGCATAAACCAACATACATACAATATATTCCGATCATATTTTAAACAAAAATTAAATAACCATAAACAGGGTAAAACAGTGATGGGTTCCGTTACAGCTGGGATCTGAGCGCACAAAACTACCGAATAGCGCTCAGATCATCTTCACACAGTTCAATTGCCATGTAGCTAAAGTCTTTCCCATAGTCTTTCATTATATGAATGGGCTCCATGGCATAGCTATCTGTGGTATCATGGTTAACACAGGGCAAGTACCGAATGACCCCCCTGTATGTAAAGGGCCAGAATGAGTGACATACACTCTGGTATGGCCGAATACTGTGTTTGAAGGGCAATATGTACCAGGGCCAAAGTCGCAGGACAGGAGGCTGGCAAACAGTTCTCTCCAAGACAAAGTGGCGAAGGGCACTTCGTCACAATAGCGTATATATAGAGTACTCTAGATATATAGTATAGATAGCATATAGATAGGGTATATATAGAGTACTATAGAGATATAGTATAGATAGTGTATAGATAATGTATATATATATATATATATATATATATATATATATATATATATATATATATATATATATATATATAGTACTATAGAGATATAGTATACATAGTGTATAGATAGGGTATATATAGAGTAGTATAGAGATATAGTACAGATAGGGTATAGATAGGGTATATATTGAGTACTATAGAGATATAGTATATATAGTGTATAGATAGGGTATACATAGAGTACTATATAGATATATAGTATAGATAGTGTATAGATAGGGTATATATATATTACTTTAGAGATATAGTATAGTTAGTGTATAGATAGGGTATATATAGAGTACTATAGAGATATAGTATAGATAGTGTATAGATAAGGTATATATATAGAGTACTATAGAGATATAGTATAGATAGCGTATAGATAGGATATATATAGAGTAGTATAGAGATATAGTATAGATAGTGTATAGATAAGGTATATATAGAGAGTACTATAGAGATATAGTATAGATAGTATATAGATATGGTATATATAGAGTAGTATAGAGATATAGTATAGTTAGTGTATAGATATGGTATATATAGAGTACTATAGAGATATATTATAGATAGTGTATAGATAAGGTATTTATATATATATATATATATATATATATATATATATATATATATAGTACAATAGAGATATAGCATAGATAGTGTATAGAGGGGTATATATAGAGTACTATAGAGATATAGTATAGATAGTGTATAGATAATGTATATATATATATATATATATATATATATATATATAGAGAGAGAGAGAGAGAGAGTACTATAGACATATAGTATAGATAGTGTATAGATAGGGTATATATAGAGTAGTATAGAGATATAGTATAGTTAGTGTATAAATAGGGTATATATAGAGTATTATAGAGATATAGTATAGATAGTGTATAGATAAGGTATATATATATATATATATACTAGCGACTTGCCCGTCAAAAATGACGGCAATAAAAACTGAAGCCTGGCAATGCTGTTTGCCACACAATGTAAGCCTCTCCCCCTCTACTTTACTGGCCTTGTGATGAGCGCCTTTGGCGCTCATCACAGGCCTTGCAATGAGCCCCTTTGGAGCTCATTGCGAGTCTCTCCCTCTGTCTACTTCCTCCCTCGTGTCTTATTTCCCCCCTCCTCTCCCTCCCTTGTGTCTCCTTCCACCTCGTCTACCTCCTTTGAATCTCCTGCCCCCCTGTGTTTTTACCTCCCTCTCCCTCCCGTGTCTCTAAACCCCTCCCCTGTGTCTCTTTTCCCCTTCTCCCTCCCATGCATCTCTTCCCCCCCCTGTGTCTCCCCCAACCCTCCCCTGTGTCTGTTCCCCCCTGGCCTGTGTCTCTTTCCCCCTCCCCCTGTGTCTGATACGGCCTTCCTCGTGTCTCCATTTCCCTCCCTTGTGTATCTTCCCCCCTGCACTCTCTCCCCTGTGCCTCTTCCCCCTCCTCTCACTCCCCTGTGTCTCTTCCCCCTCCTCTTTCTGTGCCCCTTTCTCCCTGTCTCTTCCCCCTCACCCTCTGTGACTCTCCCCACTCTGTGTCTTCCACCCTCTCCCTCTGTGCCTCTTCCCCCGCCTCTCTCTGTGTGTCTCGCCACTGTGTCTCTTCACCCCTTCCTCTGTCCCCTCCCCCCCCTCTGTGCCTCTTTCCCCCTCTCTCTGTACCTCTTCCCCCCCTTCCCTCTGTGTCTCTTCCTCCTTCACCCGCTGTATCTCTCCCCCCCTGTGTCTCTTCCCCCCTCTCCCTCTGTGCCTCTTCCCCCCTCTCCCTCTGTGCCTGTTCCCCCCTGGCCTGTGTCTCTTTCCCCCTTCCCCCTGTGTCTGTTCCCCTCCCCCCCCCATTTCCCTCCCATGTGTATCTTCCCCCTGTTCTCCCTCCCGTGTGTCTTTTCCCCCTCCTCTACCTTCCCTGTGTCTCTTTCCCACCTATCCCTCTGTGTCTCTCCCCCCTCCCTCTGTGTCTCTCCCCCTCCCTCTGTGTCTCTTCCCCACTCTCCCTCTGTGCCTCTTCCCCACTCTCCCTCTGTGCCGTGCCTCTCCCCCCCCCTCCCTCTGTGCCTCTCACCCCCCTCTTCCCCACTCTCCCTCCCCTCTTCCCCACTCTCCCTCTGTGCCTCTACCCCCCCCTCTTCCCCACTGGGCCGCGCTGCGCGCAAGCGCGGCTTGCGCCGCGCTCTGCGCATGCGCGGCTCGCGCCGCGCTCTGCGCAATGCGCAGCAGTTTACTCTCCCTCTGTGCCTCTACCCCCCCTCTTCCCCACTGGGCCGCGCAAGCGCGGCTTGCGCGGCGCTCTGCGCATGCGCGGCTAACGCCGCGCTCTGCGCAAGCGCGGCTCGGGCCGCGCTCAATTACAAACTGCTCGCGCCGCGCTCTGCGCAATGCGCAGCAGTTTGTAATTGTCTAACTGCGATTCGGCTGAAGCGTGACGACGAATCGCAGTTAGACAATTATAATATGTGATATATATATATATATATATATATATATATATATATATAAATAGAGAGAATACTATAGAGATATAGCATAGATAGTGTATAGATAGGGTATATATAGAGTACTATAGAGATATAGTATAGATAGTGTATAGAAAAGGTATATATATAGAGTACTATAGAGATATAGTATAGATAGCATATAGATAGGGTATATATAGAGTAGTATAGAGATACCGTATATATAGGGTATAGAAAGGGTATATATAGAGTACTATAGAGATATAGTATATATAGTGTATAGATAGGGTATATATAGAGTACTATATAGATATATAGTATAGATATTGTATAGATAGGGTATATATAGATTACTATAGAGATATAGTATAGATAGTATATAGATAGCGTATATATAGAGTACTATAGAGATATAGTATAGATAGTATATAGATAGGGTATATATAGAGTAGTATAGAGATATAGTATAGATAGTGTATAGATAGGGTATATATAGAGTACTATAGAGATATAGTATATATAGTGTATAGATAAGGTTTATATATATATATATATATATATATATATATATATATATATATATATATATATATATATATACTATAGAGATATAGTATAGATAGTGTATAGGTAGGGTATATATAGAGTACTATAGAGATATAGTATAGATAGTATATAGATATGGTATATATAGAGAAGTATAGAGATATAGTATAGTTAGTGTATAGATAGGGTATATATAGAGTACTATAGAGATATAGTGTAGATAGTGTATAGATAGGGTATATATAGAGTAGTATATAGATATAGTATAGATAGCGTATAGATAGGGTATATATAGTGTACTATAGACATATAGTATAGATAGTGTACAGATAGGGTATATAAAGAGTACTATAGAGAAATAGTATAGATAGTGTATAGATAAGGTATTTATATATATATATATATATATATAGAGTACTACAGAGATATAGCATAGATAGTGTATAGATAATGTATATATATATATATATATATATATATATATATATATATATATATATATATATAGTACTATAGAGATATAGTATACATAGTGTATAGATAGGGTATATATAGAGTAGTATAGAGATATAGTACAAATAGGGTATAGATAGGGTATATATTGAGTACTATAGAGATATAGTATATATAGTGTATAGATAGGGTATACATAGAGTACTATATAGATATATAGTATAGATAGTGTATAGATAGGGTATATATAGATTACTATAGAGATATAGTATAGTTAGTGTATAGATAGGGTATATATATAGTACTATAGAGATATAGTATAGTTAGTGTATAAATAGGGTATATATAGAGTATTATAGAGATATAGTATAGATAGTGTATAGATAAGGTATATATATATATATATATATATATATATATATATATATATATATATATATATAAATAAATAGAGAGAATACTATAGAGATATAGCATAGATAGTGTATAGATAGGGTATATATAGAGTGCTATAGAGATATAGTATAGATAGTGTATAGAAAAGGTATATATATAGAGTACTATAGAGATATAGTATAGATAGCATATAGATAGGGTATATATAGAGTAGTATAGAGATACCGTATAGATAGGGTATAGATAGGGTATATATAGAGTACTATAGAGATATATAGTATAGATATTGTATAGATAGGGTATATATAGATTACTATAGAGATATAGTTTAGATAGTATATAGATAGCGTATATATAGAGTACTCTAGATATATAGTATAGATAGTGTATAGATAAGGTATATATATAGAGTACTATAGAGATATAGTATAGATAGCGTATAGATAGGGTATATATAGAGTAGTATAGAAATATAGTATAGTTAGTGTATAGATAGGGTATATATAGAGTACTATAGAGATATAGTATATATAGTGTATAGATAGGGTATATATAGAGTACTATATAGATATATAGTATAGATATTGTATAGATAGGGTATATATAGATTACTATAGAGATATAGTATAGATAGTATATAGATAGCGTATATATAGAGTACTCTGGATATATAGTATAGATAGCATATAGATAGCGTATATATAGAGTACTCTAGATATATAGTATAGATAGCATATAGATAGGGTATATATAGAGTACTATAGAGATATAGTATAGATAGTGTATAGATAGGGTATATATAGAGTACTATAGAGATATAGTATAGATAGTATATAGATAGGGTATATATAGAGTACTATAGAGATATAGTATAGATAGTGTATAGATAGGGTGTATATAGAGTAGTATAGAGATATAGTATAGATAGCGTATAGATAGGGTATATATAGTGTACTATAGACATATAGTATAGATAGTGTACAGATAGGGTATATAAAGAGTTATATAGAGACATAGTATAGATAGTGTATAGATAATGTATTTATATATATATATATATATATATATATATATATATATATATATATATATATATACAGAGTACTATAGAGATATAGCATAGATAGTGTATAGATAGGGTATATATAGAGTACTATAGAGATATAGTATAGATAGTGTATAGATAATGTATATATATATATATATAGTACTATAGAGATATAGTATAGATAGTGTATAGATAAGGTATATATATATATATATATATATATATATATATATATATATAAATAGAGAGAATACTATAGAGATATAGCATAGATAGTGTATAGATAGGGTATATATAGAGTACTATAGAGATATAGTATAGATAGTGTATAGATAAGGTATATATATATAGTACTATAGAGATATAGTATAGATAGCGTATAGATAGGGTATATATAGAGTAGTATAGAGATATCGTATAGATAGGGTATAGATAGGGTATATATAGAGTACTATAGAGATATAGTATAGATAGGGTATATATAGAGTACTATATAGATATATAGTATAGATAGTGTATAGATAGGCTATATATAGATTACTATAGAGATATAGTATAGATAGTATATAGATAGCGTATATATAGAGTACTCTAGATATATAGTATAGATAGCATATAGATAGGGTATATATAGAATACTATAGAGATATAGTATAGATAGTGTATAGATAGGGTATATATAGTGTACTATAGACATATAGTATAGATAGTGTACAGATAGGGTATATAAAGAGTACTATAGAGAAATAGTATAGATAGTGTATAGATAATGTATTTATATATATATATATATATATATATATATATATATATATATATATATATATATATATATATACAGAGTACTATAGAGATATAGCATAGATAGTGTATAGATAGGGTATGTATAGAGTACTATAGAGATATAGTATAGATAGTGTATAGATAGGGTATATAAAGAGTACTATAGAGAAATAGTATATATAGTGTATAGATAAGGTATTTATATATATATATATATATAGAGTACTACAGAGATATAGCATAGATAGTGTATAGATAATGTATATATATATATATATATATATATATATATATATATATATATATATATATATATATATATAGTACTATAGAGATATAGTATACATAGTGTATAGATAGGGTATATATAGAGTAGTATAGAGATATAGTACAAATAGGGAATAGATAGGGTATATATTGAGTACTATAGAGATATAGTATATATAGTGTATAGATAGGGTATACATAGAGTACTATATAGATATATAGTATAGATAGTTTATAGATAGGGTATATATAGATTACTATAGAGATATAGTATAGTTAGTGTATAGATAGGGTATATATAGAGTACTATAGAGATATAGTATAGATAGTGTATAGATAAGGTATACATATAGAGTACTATAGAGATATAGTATAGATAGCGTATAGATAGGGTATATATAGAGTAGTATAGAGATATAGTATAGATAGTGTATAGATAAGGTATATATATATAGAGTACTATAGAGATATAGTATAAATAGTATATAGATAGGGTATATATAGAGTAGTATAGAGATATAGTATAGTTAGTGTATAGATATGGTATATATAGAGTACTATAGAGATATATTATAGATAGTGTATAGATAAGGTATTTATATATATATATATATATATATATATAGAGTACAATAGAGATATAGCATAGATAGTGTATAGATAGGGTATATATAGAGTAATATAGAGATATAGTATAGATAGTGTATAGATAATGTATATATATATATATATATATATATAGAGAGAGAGAGAGAGAGTACTATAGACATATAGTATAGATAGTGTATAGATAGTGTATATATAGAGTAGTATAGAGATATAGTATAGTTAGTGTATAAATAGGGTATATATAGAGTATTATAGAGATATAGTATAGATAGTGTATAGATAAGGTATATATATATATATATATATATATATATATATATATAAATAAATAGAGAGAATACTATAGAGATATAGCATAGATAGTATATAGATAGGGTATATATATAGAGTGCTATAGAGATATAGTATAGATAGTGTATAGAAAAGGTATATATATAGAGTACTATAGAGATATAGTATAGATAGCATATAGATAGGGTATATATAGAGTAGTATAGAGATACCGTATAGATAGGGTATAGATAGGGTATATATAGAGTACTATAGAGATATAGTATAGATATTGTATAGATAGGGTATATATAGATTACTATAGAGATATAGTTTAGATAGTATATAGATAGCGTATATATAGAGTACTCTAGATATATAGTATAGATAGTGTATAGATAAGGTATATATATAGAGTACTATAGAGATATAGTATAGATAGCGTATAGATAGGGTATATATAGAGTAGTATAGAAATATAGTATAGTTAGTGTATAGATAGGGTATATATAGAGTACTATAGAGATATAGTATATATAGTGTATAGATAGGGTATATATAGAGTACTATATAGATATATAGTATAGATATTGTATAGATAGGGTATATATAGATTACTATAGAGATATAGTATAGATAGTATATAGATAGCGTATATATAGAGTACTCTGGATATATAGTATAGATAGCATATAGATAGCGTATATATAGAGTACTCTAGATATATAGTATAGATAGCATATAGATAGGGTATATATAGAGTACTATAGAGATATAGTATAGATAGTGTATAGATAGGGTATATATAGAGTACTATAGAGATATAGTATAGATAGTATATAGATAGGGTATATATAGAGTACTATAGAGATATAGTATAGATAGTGTATAGATAGGGTGTATATAGAGTAGTATAGAGATATAGTATAGATAGCGTATAGATAGGGTATATATAGTGTACTATAGACATATAGTATAGATAGTGTACAGATAGGGTATATAAAGAGTTATATAGAGACATAGTATAGATAGTGTATAGATAATGTATTTATATATATATATATATATATATATATATATATATATATATATATATATATATATATATATATATACAGAGTACTATAGAGATATAGCATAGATAGTGTATAGATAGGGTATATATAGAGTACTATAGAGATATAGTATAGATAGTGTATAGATAATGTATATATATATATATATATAGTACTATAGAGATATAGTATAGATAGTGTATAGATAAGGTATATATATATATATATATATATATATATATATATATATATATATATATATATAAATAGAGAGAATACTATAGAGATATAGCATAGATAGTGTATAGATAGGGTATATATAGAGTACTATAGAGATATAGTATAGATAGTGTATAGATAAGGTATATATATATAGTACTATAGAGATATAGTATAGATAGCGTATAGATAGGGTATATATAGAGTAGTATAGAGATATCGTATAGATAGGGTATAGATAGGGTATATATAGAGTACTATAGAGAAATAGTATAGATAGGGTATATATAGAGTACTATATAGATATATAGTATAGATAGTGTATAGATAGGGTATATATAGATTACTATAGAGATATAGTATAGATAGTATATAGATAGCGTATATATAGAGTACTCTAGATATATAGTATAGATAGCATATAGATAGGGTATATATAGAATACTATAGAGATATAGTATAGATAGTGTATAGATAGGGTATATATAGTGTACTATAGACATATAGTATAGATAGTGTACAGATAGGGTATATAAAGAGTACTATAGAGAAATAGTATAGATAGTGTATAGATAATGTATTTATATATATATATATATATATATATATATATATATATATATATATACAGAGTACTATAGAGATATAGCATAGATAGTGTATAGATAGGGTATGTATAGAGTACTATAGAGATATAGTATAGATAGTGTATAGATAGGGTATATATAGAGTACTATAGAGATATAGTATAGATAGTGTATAGATAAGGTTTATATATATATATATATATATATATATATATATATATATATATATATACTATAGAGATATAGTATAGATAGTATATAGATAGGGTATATATAGACTACTATAGAGATATAGTATATATAGTGTATAGATAGGGTATATATATTACTATATAGATATAGTATAGTTAGTGTATAAATAGGGTATATATAGAGTACTATAGAGATATAGTATAGATAGCGTATAGATAGGGTATATATAGATAGTAGAGAGATATAGTACAGATAGGGTATAGATAGGGTATATATAGAGTACTATAGAGATATAGTATAGATAGCGTATAGATAGGGTATAAATAGAGTAGTATAGAGATATAGTATAGATAATGTATAGATAGGGTATATATAGATTAGTATAGAGATATAGTATAGATAGTGTATAGATACGGTATATATAGAGTACTATAGAGATATAGTATAGATAGTGTATAGATAGGGTATAAATAGAGTACTATAGAGATATAGTATAGATAGAGTATAGATAAGGTATATATAGAGTACTATAGAGATATAGTATAGATAGTGTATAGATAGGGTATATATAGATTAGTATAGAGATATAGTATAGATAGTGTATAGATAGGGTATATATAGATTAGTATAGAGATATAGTATAGATAGCATATAGATAGGGTATATATAGATTAGTATAGAGATATAGTATAGATAGTGTATAGATAGGGTATATATAGATTAGTAAAGAGATATAGTATAGATAGCGTATAGATACTTTGTGAGTAAATTAGATCTTAGAAATAATAATAAGTTGCATTCTTTGTGTGGTATTTTAGAGATGTTTATTAGTCAGTGGAGGTTCAAAGGTTATGTTTGATTGTTATTGGAGAATACAGTACAAAGTGCAAGAGTCATTACATGGAAACCGTCAACAGGCAGTTGATACAAGGTAAAGGGGCACAATACAGGGTCTGATCTCCCCATACTGTACAATACAGGGTCTGATCTCCCCATACTGTACAATACAGGGTCTGATCGCCCCCATACAGTACAATACAGGGTCTGATCTCCCCATACTGTACAATACAGGGTCTGATCTCCATCAGACTGTACAATACAGGGTCTGATCTCCTCCATTCTGTACAATACAGGGTCTGATCTCCTCATACTGTAGAATACAGGGTCTGATCTCCCCCAAACTGTACAATACAGGGTCTGATCTCCCCACACTGTACAATACAGGGTCTGATCTCCTCATACTGTACAATACAGGGTCTGATGTCCCTCATACTGTACAATACAGGGTCTGATCTCTCCCATACTGTACAATACAGGGTCTGATCTCCCATACTGTAGAATGCAGGGTCTGATCTCCTCCATACTGTACAATACAGGGTCTGATCTCCTCCATACTGTACAATACAGGATCTGATCTCCTCCATACTGTACAATACAGGGTCTGATCTCCTCCATACTGTACAATACAGGGCCTGATATCCTCCATACTGTACAATACAGGGTCTGATCTCCCCCATACTGTACAATAAAGGGCCTGATCTCCCCCACACTGTACAATACAGGATCTGATCTCCTCCATACTGTACAATACAGGGTCTGATCTCCCCCATACTGTACAATACAGGGTCTGATCTCCTCCATACTGTACAATACAGGGTCTGATCTCCCCCATACTGTACAATACAGGGTCTGATCTCCCCCATACTGTACAATACAGGGTCTGATCTCCTCCATACTGTACAATACAGGGTCTGATCTCCTCCATACTGTACATTACAGGGTCTGATCTCCCCCATACTGTACAATACAGGGTCTGATCTCCCCCATACTGTACAATACAGGGTCTGATCTCCCCCATACTTTACAATACAGGGTCTGATCTCCATACTGTACAATACAGTGTCTGATCTCCTCCATACTGTACAATACAGTGTCTGATCTCCCCATACTGTACAATACAGGGTCTGATCTCCCCCATACCGTACAATACAGGGTCTGATCTCCCCCATACTGTACAATACAGGGTCTGATCTCCCCCATACCGTACAATACAGGGTCTGATCTCCTCCATACTGTACAATACAGGGTCTGATCTCCCCATACTGTACAATACAGGGTCTGATCTCCTCCATACTGTACAATACAGGGTCTGATCTCCCCATACTGTACAATACAGGGTCTGATCTCCCCCATACCGTACAATACAGGGTCTGATCTCCTCCATACTGTACAATACAGGGTCTGATCTCCCCATACTGTACAATACAGGGTCTGATCTCCCCATACTGTACAATACAGGGTCTGATCTCCTCCATACTGTACAATACAGGGTCTGATCTCCCACATACTGTACAATACAGGGTCTGATCTCCCCATACTGTACAATACAGGGTCTGATCTCCCCCATGCTGTACAATACAGGGTCTGATCTCCTCCATACTGTACAATACAGGATCTGATCTCCCCCATACTGTACAATACAGGGCCTGATCTCCCCCATACTGTACAATACAGGATCTGATCTCCTCCATACTGTACAATACATTGCCTGATCTCCTCCATACTGTACAATACAAGGTCTGATCTCCTCCATACTGTACAATACAGGATCTGATCTCCCCCATACTGTACAATACAGGGCCTGATCTCCTCCACACTGTACAATACAGGGTCTGATCTCCCCATACTGTACAATACAGGATCTGATCTCCTCCATACTGTACAATACAGGGTCTGATCTCCCCCATACTGTACAATACATTGTCTGATCTCCATACTGTACAATACAGGGTCTGATCTCCTCCATACTGTACAATACAGGATCTGATCTCCTCCATACTGTACAATACAGGGCCTGATCTCCTCCATACTGTACAATACAGGATCTGATCTCCCCCATACTGTACAATACAGGGCCTGATCTCCTCCACACTGTACAATACAGGGTCTGATCTCCCCATACTTTACAATACAGGATCTGATCTCCTCCATACTGTACAATACAGGGTCTGATCTCCCTCATACTGTACAATACAGGATCTGATCTCCTCATAATGTACAATACAGGGTCTGATCTCTCCCATACTGTACAATACAGGGTCTGATCTCCTCATACTGTACAATACAGGGTCTGATCTCCCTCATACTGTACAATACAGGGTCTGATCTCCCATAATACTGTACAATACATGGTCTGATCTCCCCCCATACTGTACAATACAGGATCTGATCTCCTCATAATGTACAATACAGGGTCTGATCTCTCCCATACTGTACAATACAGGGTCTGATCTCCTCATACTGTACAATACAGGGTCTGATCTCCCCCATACTGTACAATACAGGGTCTTATCTCTCCCATACTGTACAATACAGGGTCTGATCTCCTCCATACTGTACAAAACAGGGTCTGATCTCCCCCATACTGTAAAATACAGGGTCTGATCTCCCCCCATACTGTACAATACAGGATCTGATCTCCTCATAATGTACAATACAGGGTCTGATCTCTCCATACTGTACAATACATGGTCTGATCTCCCCCCATACTGTACAATACAGGATCTGATCTCCTCATAATGTACAATACAGGGTCTGATCTCCTCATACTGTACAATACAGGGTCTGATCTCCCCTATACTGTACAATACAGGGTCTGATCTCCTCATACTGTACAATACAGGGTCTGATCTCCTCCATACTGTACAATACAGGGTCTGATCTCCCCATACTGTGCAATACGGGGTCTGATCTCCCCCATACTGTACAATACAGGGTCTGATCTCTCCCATACTGTACTATACAAGGTCTGATCTCCCCCATACAGTACAATACAGGGTCTGATCTCCTCCATACTGTGCAATACGGGGTCTGATCTCCCCCATACTGTACAATACAGGGTCTGATCTCTCCCATACTGTACAATACAGGGTCTGATCTCCCCCATACTGTACAATACAGGGTCTGATCTCCCCCATACTGTACAATACAGGGTTTGATCTCTCCCATACTGTACTATACAGGGTCTGATCTCCTCATACTGTACAATACAGGGTCTGATCTCCTCATACTGTAAAATACAGGGTCTGATCTTCTCCATACTGTACAATACAGGGTCTGATATCACCCATACTGTACAATACAGGGTCTGATCTCCTCCATACTGTACAATACAGGGTCTGATCTCCCCCATACTGTACAATACAGGGTCTGATCTCCCCATACTGTACAATACAGGGTCTGATCTTCCTCACACTGTACAATATAGGGTCTGATCTCCTCCATACTGTACAATACAGGGTCTGATATCCCCCATACTGTACAATACAGGGTCTGATCTCCTCCATACTGTGCAATACGGAGTCTGATCTCCCCCATACTGTACAATACAGGGTCTGATCTCTCCCATACTGTACAATACAGGGTCTGATATCCCCCATACTGTACAATACAGGGTCTGATCTCCCCCATACTGTACAATACAGGGTCTGATCTCCCCATACTGTACAATACAGGGTCTGATCTCCCTCATACTGTACAATATAGGGTCCGATCTCCTCCATACTGTACAATACAGGGTCTGATCTCCCCGATACTGTACAATACAGGGTCTGATCTCCTCCATACTGTACAATACAGGGTCTGATCATCCCCATACTGTACAATACAGGGTCTGATATCCCCCATAATGTACAATACAGGGTCTGATCTCCTCCATACTGTACAATACAGGGTCTGATATCCCCCATACTGTACAATACAGGGTTTGATCTCCCCCATACTGTACAATACAGGGTCTGATCTCCTCCATACTGTACCGTATTACTGTACAATTCAGGGTCTGATCTCCCCATACCGTACAAAACAGGGTCTGATCTCCCCCATAGTGTACAATACAGGGTTTGATCTCCTCTATACTGTACAATACAGGGTCTGATCTCTCCCATACTGTACAATACAGGGTCTGATCTCCCCCATACTGTACAATACAGGGTCTGATCTCCTCCACACTGTACAATACAGGGTCTGATCTCCACCATACTGTACAATACAGGGTCTGATCTCCCCCATACCGTACAATACAGTGTCTGATCTCCCCCATACTGTACAATACAGGGTCTGATCTCTCCCATATCTTACAATACAGGGTCTGATCTCCTCTATACTGTAAATACAGGGTCTGATCTCCCCCATACTGTACAATACAGGGTCCGGTCTCCCCCATAGTCCATAATACAGGGTCTGATCTCACCCATACTGTACAATACAGGGTCTGTTCTCCCCCATAGTCCATAATACAGGGTCTGATCTCCCCCATACTGTACGTAACAGGATGTTACCTCCATACTGTACAATACATATTTTGATCTCCCTATTACTGTACAACAGATATTCTGATCTCCCGTTGCTTCGGGAATGACCCTTCACTTTCTTTCTATTTCTAATGTTACTCCTTCAACTCTATCTAATGTAAATATTAATATATCTCCGGTCCATGACCCCTCTCCGTCATTACACATACTTTACACCCCAAGCCCTTACTGTCATTATACATACAGTCCACAAATATATGACCAAACAACCACCCATTGGTTGTGGACACATAGCTTCTAGATGAATAATGGAGGACACATTCTCAGTTGGTGAGAATAGTTCTTTAAATAGCACCACCACCTTGACTATTACACAACTTTTAGTGGAATGTGATCTAAAAAATGTATGACATCATCACAACTCCTCTTTGTACTGTATGAAATAAGTCAGAAGAACGGAAGAGTGGGGAGACTTTGGAGAAGACCATGGAGCTTTCCATTGACATCAGCAAAGTGCTCGTTGGCCTTCTTGGCTTGCTGACCATAAAATGGTGGATGAAAACCTTCAGGAAACAAAGTCTACTACCCCCAGGGCCAACACCTTGGCCACTCCTTGGAAACCTTCTCCAAATGAGGTCTAAGGGATTTCTGCTGTCTCTCAAAGAGGTAAGTGGATATTATTAGTATTTATGATTGTAGAGCTCACATTAAGGTCTATGGTTTATTGAAAAGTTGATTATTTGAAAGTCCATGGGACATCCTACAAAAGTCAATACAATTTATAGGTTCACAGTTTTTAAGGGAACCTCATGAAGATATATTAATAGAAAATTGTCTGTCAAAAATGACGTGAATGAAATTGTAAGGCTGGCAATGCTGGTTGGCATACAATGGGAGGCTTTGGGTCCGTATTTCCAAAGTCCTATGTGGCATGGTTAGTGTAAGTGTTACTTACGTTGTATATTTTCTAAGTTCTGTGTGGTTGGCATTGCAGAGCCTCGTTTTCATACTGTTTCAGAATTTTTTAGTTTTTCGTCCTCCATTTTTTATCTCAATTTTCTCTACGATTTTTGAGTGATGGAAAATGGCAAATATGACTCAAATCATTTCTTGTACAGGATCTCATGAAATTCTAAGAAACACCATTTCTTGTAGAGCATGCTATGAAAGTTTCTTGTGATAAATAATTTCTTGTAGAGGATCCCATGAAAGTCAACGTGACTAATCATTTCTTGTAGAAGGTCCCATGAAAGCCCATGAGACTGATAATTTCTTGTAGAGTATCCCATAAAAGTCCACGAGACTAATAATGTCTTGTAGAGGATCTTACAAAAGTCCACAAGACAAATAATTTCTTGTAGAGGATCCCACAAAAGTCCATAAGGTGAATTATTTCTTGTAGAGGATCTTATAAAAGCCAATAAGACAAATCATTTCTGATAGAGGACCCCATAAAAGTCCAGGAGACAAACCATTTTTTGTAAAGAATCCCAAGAAAGTCCATAAGACAAATTATTTATTGTAGAAGATCCCATAAAAGTCCATGAGCAAAAAAAAATTTTGTAGAGGATATAACAAAAGTCCTTAAGGCAAATTATTCATTGTAGAGGACCCCATGAAAGTCAATGAAACATCATTTCTTGTAGAGTATCCTATGAAATTTCTTGACACAAATCCTTTCTTTCTGTACAGCTCATCCACGTGTCTAAAAGTTCTAGATGATCCTTTGTTTAGGATACTCTCACGTTCCTTTCCTTTTTCCATCACCAGTTCAGGGAGAAGTATGGTTCTGTGTTCACCATACATATTGGCACATATCCTGCAGTGATGCTTTGTGGGTATGAGACTGTGAAGGAGGCGTTGGTAGATCATGGAGATTCCTTCATCAATCGGGGGAAGAGGCCATTTTTTGACCACATGATGAAAGGCTTTGGTGAGTTGTATTATTACACTCTCTAAACCATCTTACATATTTTGTTAACATCAACTCCCATGTTTATATCAGGCATTGCAAGCAGTAACGGAGAACAATGGAAGGAGATACGTAGATTCTCCATCTCTGCCTTGAAGAGTTTAGGTTTGGGGAAAAGGAGTCTTGAAGGCAGAATCCAGGAGGGGGCATGTTACCTAGTAGAAAAACTTAGGGAAACCCAAGGTGTGTCCATCTCTCACCATCCAAGGTCTTCATAACTTTGTATCACGTTATATTCTGGATAATAATATCATATTTCTTAAATTAGGTTCATCCTTCGACCCAACCTTCCTCTTTAGTTGCGCAGTGTCAAATATTATCTGCTCGGTTGTGTTTGGCCAACGGTTTGAATACACAGATAAACGTTTCCTATCCTTACTCTATGCTCTTGACAGTTCTTTACATTTCATGAATTCCTCCTGGGGTCTGGTAAGCCTAAATCCATCAATATATATATCCTTATCTTGTCCTAGCCTATTCTCTCTTTTTAACTCCCATCTTTCTTTGTTTCTAATGTCCTTTTTATCCATTGTCCCAATTTTTTGTTCATATTCATTTCTCTCCTCTCTCATTTTTTACATTTATTGTGAGTTTTTATTGACCTTTTAGATTTAGTTCTAAGAATACAAGAATAATCCAACACTTACTTTAATAGTATAATTCAGTTTTAAGATTCAGACCCTCCCTTTGAAAAAGTTTGAGTTGCAGAAGCAAACTGAACATAAGGCCTAAGCTCCTGACGTCAGACGCTATAGTACTCAGTCATTCAGCTCATATTAGTATAGAGGTTCAGGAGTTAGTTACATTGTAACAGTTGGTATAGGTTCCATTAATTTGGTTGTCTGATCCTATGTTCTAGGCAAATGTATATTGTTTATCATATAACCTTCAATGGTTTGGCCCTATTCTTCACTGAAGTAGAGATTTCAGGAACTAGCCAAGTTTGGGGCATCAGTCGTATCTGTGCCTTCCAGTTTGGAGGAATCCTTTGGGATTATAGCAATCTGTCTATACATTCCCATGGTGATGGTCTAGTGTTTATATACATTATTTACCCACAATAAAATCCTGTATAGGTTTTTTCAAGCTTTAGTAAGGTCCTGCCTTATCTCCCCGGTCCTCATAAAAAAGTGTTGAATCATGTGAAAGATATCCTAGAGTTTGTAGAAGAACGGGCGAGAGAGAGCCAAGAGACCGTCAATCCCAGTGCTCCTCAACACTTCATAGACTGCTTCCTGGTGAAGATGGAAGAGGTGAGAAAAACAGTGACCTTAAGAAACTGATATAATTAAAGGAATAATGAATCAGTCAAATCTATGTAAGTGACATAATGACTTATTTCATGGGTTAAAAGATCAGTATCATGTAGGAGCAAAATGTCCGAATGACAGCGACATATTTAATGGGTTAAAAGGTCAGTACCATGTAAGAACTAAGTGATCTAATGCCAGGAACATTTTTAATGGATTAAAGGGTCAGTCCCATGTAGCTGCAAAGCAACCCAATGACCAAGGATGTGTTTAATGGGTTAAAGGGTCAGTTCCAAGTAGGAGCAAAGTGACCCAATGACCAGGGATGTGTTTAATGGATTAAAGAATCAATACCAAGTAGAAACAGAGTGACCTAATGACAAGGACATGTTTAATGGGTTAAAGGGTCAGTCCCATATAGGATCAACATGGCCTAATGGAGACATATCATATTCGCTATTATTAACTTGACCTTCTTTATTCTCCCCCTACAGGAGAAACAAAACCCAAACACTCAGTTCCACATGGAGAACCTGATAATTACTGTTGTTAACCTGTTCTTTGCTGGCACTGAAACAGTTAGTTCAACGCTCAGATATGGATTCCTAATTTTAATCAAACACCCAGAGATACAAGGTACCAAGCACAACCCACTAAATACCTTTGACCTCTCTTCTATACCCCACGCCTCCACATTCATTATAAATATACAGTATATCTCATGCTCCTCTAGTTTTCACCACCCACTCTAGTTAAATCCCATCCTATGCATTAATCAGGAAAGATCCAGGATGAGCTAGACTGTGTGATTGGTCGAGATCGGTATCCCACCTCTGAAGACAAGAACAAACTACCCTATACCGACGCAATGATCCATGAAATCCAGAGATTTAGTGATGTTGTTCCCACTGATCTACCACGGTCAACCACAGAAGATGTCTCATTCAGAGGATACTTTATCCCAAAGGTAAAGAGGCATTGATGGGTTAATGCTCTTTTTTAAAATAGATACAACATATGGAATTATATTAATTAAATATTATATGTCCCACCTACTGTCTAGTGTTGGGTTGCGTCTGTCCACCAGACTTGGTTTATTATGAATATAATAGGCATATCAATTTTTTTTTAGAAAATATCATCAATATATCGGTCTACTAAATAATTTTTTACATTTTTTTTTCAAATGACCCTTGGGGCTTAGTCTCCCTAAGGTGATAGGGGCTCCAGAACTGTTCTCCTTCCACTGTGCCTTAGGGAGTTCAGCTACACCCCACTGACGAGGCCCAACAAAGGCCAAAATGTACATCTGGGGTTTGCTGTTTCTCCTGTCCAGGGTCGAATTGTCTGGTATTTGTGGCTGGATCAGAGACCTTCCCTTGCTTTCTCTCTTTTCTTACCTCAATTTCCCAGTCTCCTCTTACAATATCTCCATATAAAAATCTCCCACCTAGAATTTTATCTGCTCTTCTCCCTAATTAAGATTCTTCCTAAGGCCATTTCCTCGCATTTTATCTCTCCTTTGTTATCTGTTTTTACTTTCTGTCACTCTTTTTTCTCATTCTTCCTTTAGATGTTATGTCTCTTTTTTCCCCATATATGTCTACGAGTTCCATCGCTCTCATCTTTCCATATCACCATCTAAAAATTGGTCTCACATACATTTTCTTCCGATCTTCTAAGGAGGCCACAAAGATGGTAGATGCATCAACAGAATTGAATATTTGGAGCGAAACGTGGTCAGCAAAGGTCTCAAGAAGAGATTTAGGAGAAGTAAATAGGTGATGAGAAATAACATTTTGAGATAGAGGATCACGCTGAGTGAAATGTAGACACTTGGAAACCAAGTCCTCCTTGAGTATGGTGGAAAGACCACAAAATGTGGTAGATGGTGGTGGTCTTAATTAGAACCAAGGATGCCCTCAATATAAACCTAGTTCTGATCTCCTTATATGGAGTGATATAATCTCAACAGCTTTTTGGATTTTAGGGTACAGATGTTTACCTGGTATTGACCACCGTACTACAGGATCCTGGAAAGTTTATGAACCCAGAGAAGTTTTGGCCGGAGCGTTTCCTGGATGAGGAAGGAAATCTAATAAAGGGGGCTGCATTCATGCCATTCTCTGCAGGTATAACATTGAGGAATGATATCTAAGAAACTATCCATTTGTCCACCTACCTACCAACCTAACTGACTATTTATGCATATCCATTAGTGCAGTCTTAACATCGATTCAACTAACCATCCACCCATATAACCACCCATCCATATATACATCCATCTACCATTCGTCCATCTAACCTTCAATCCACCCATCTAAGCATCCATCCACCCATCAACACATCCATCTAACCTATTATGCATATATCCAACCAACCATCCATCTACCCATCCATACATCTAATCATCCATCAATCGAACATCCATACATCTAGCCATCCATTATAACAATCATCCATCTAATCATTCCTCAATCGAATATCCATACATCTAGCCATCCATTAAACCAATCATCCATCTACCCATCCATACATCTAATCATCCATCAATCGAACATCGATACATCTAGCCATCCATTAAATCAATCATCCATCTAATCATCCATAAATCTGTCTCTCAAGGGAAGCAGATGTGTCCCGGAGACGGACTCGCCCGCTTAGAACTTTTCCTCTTCAAGACCTCCCTTCTCCAGAACTTCACATTGACCTCTACTGTGGCTCCAGAGCATATAGACTTGACCGGTGACATCAGCAGTGCTGGACACGTACCGCGTCCATATCTTATCTCTGTGAAGCCTCGTCTGTAACAACTCAAATATAATATACTTTCCACCATTTCTCGTCTCTGATTCCATAGTTTTGTTTAAGCCTCCATTGGCCAAAACCTTTGTATTTATACAACTCCAATTGGATTTGATCCATTTGTGACGCTTCTAGTTCTTCCTGGATTTTTTAGAAGTTGAAGGGGGTGGAGCTAAAAGAGACAGGGGACAGTGAGGAGAGAGAGGGGACAGTGATAGAGAGGAGGAGGAGAGAAAGAGAGTACAGTGATAGAGAGAAGGAGAAGAGAGAGGAAAGTGATAGAGAGGAGGAGGAGAGAGAGGACAGTGATAGAGAGGAGGAAGAGAGAGGGGAAAGTGATAGAGAGGAGGAGAAGAGAGAGCACAGTGATAGAGAGGAGGAGGAGAGAGGGGACAGTGATAGAGAGGAGGAGGAGAGAGAGGACAGTGATAGAGAGGAGGAGAGAGAGGGGACAGTGATAGAGAGGAGGAGGAGAGAGAGGGGATAGTGATAGAGAGAAGGAGGAGAGAGGGGACAGTAATAGAGAGGAGGAGGAGAGAGAGGACAGTAATAGAGAGGAGGAGGAGAGAGAGGACAGTGATAGAGAGACGGAGGAGAGAGAGGGG
Source organism: Discoglossus pictus (assembly GCA_027410445.1). Taxonomy (NCBI): domain Eukaryota; kingdom Metazoa; phylum Chordata; class Amphibia; order Anura; family Alytidae; genus Discoglossus; species Discoglossus pictus. The sequence goes on from CM050170.1 coordinate 3,405,395, forward strand.
ACAGTGATAGAGAGGAGGAGGAGAGAGAGGACAGAGATAGAGAGGAGGAGAGAGAGGACAGTGATAGAGAGAAGAAGGAGAGAGAGGGGACAGTGATAGAGAGGAGGAGGAGAGAGAGGACAGTGATAGAGAGGAGGAGGAGAGAGGGGACAGTGATAGAGAGGAGGAGAGAGAGGGGACAGTGATAGAGAGGAGGAGGAGAGAGAGGACAGTGATAGAGAGAAGGAGGAGAGAGAGGACAGTGATAGAGAGAAGGAGGAGAGAGGGGACAGTGATAGAGAGGAGGAGGAGAGAGAGGACAGTGATAGAGAGAAGGAGGAAAGAGAGAAGACAGTGATAGAGAGAAGGAGGAGAGAGGGGACAGTGATAGAGAGGAGGAGAGAGAGGACAGTGATAGAGAGAAGGAGGAGAGAGGACAGTGATAGAGAGGAGGAGGAGAGAGAGGACAGTGATAGAGAGGAGGAGGAGAGAGAGAGGGGACAGTGATAGAGAGGAGGAGAAGAGAGAGGACAGTGATAGAGAGAAGCCAAAACCTTTGTATTTATACAACTCCAATTGGATTTGATCCATTTGTGACGCTTCTAGTTCTTCCTGGATTTTTTAGAAGTTGAAGGGGGTGGAGCTAAAAGAGACAGGGGACAGTGAGGAGAGAGAGGACAGTGATAGAGAGGAGGAGGAGAGAGAGGACAGTGATAGAGAGGAGGAAGAGAGAGGGGAAAGTGATAGAGAGGAGGAAAAGAGAGAGGACAGTGATAGAGAGGAGGAGGAGAGAGGGGACAGTGATAGAGAGGAGGAGGAGAGAGAGGACAGTGATAGAGAGGAGGAGAAGAGAGAGGACAGTGATAGAGAGAAGCCAAAACCTTTGTATTTATACAACTCCAATTGGATTTGATCCATTTGTGACGCTTCTAGTTCTTCCTGGATTTTTTAGAAGTTGAAGGGGGTGGAGCTAAAAGAGACAGGGGACAGTGAGGAGAGAGAGGACAGTGATAGAGAGGAGGAGGAGAGAGAGGACAGTGATAGAGAGGAGGAGGAGAGAGGGGACAGTGATAGAGAGGAGGAGGAGAGAGAGGACAGTGATAGAGAGGAAGAGGAGAGAGAGAACAGTGTTAGAGAGAAGGAGGAGGAGAGAGAGGACAGTGATAGAGAGGAGGAGGAGAGAGAGGACAGTGATAGAGAGAAGGAGGAAAGAGAGAAGACAGTGATAGAGAGAAGGAGGAGAGAGGGGACAGTGATAGAGAGGAGGAGAGAGAGGACAGTGATAGAGAGAAGGAGGAGAGAGGACAGTGATAGAGAGGAGGAGGAGAGAGAGGACAGTGATAGAGAGGAGGAGGAGAGAGAGAGGGGACAGTGATAGAGAGGAGGAGAAGAGAGAGGACAGTGATAGAGAGAAGGAAGAAAGAGAGGACAGTGATAGAGAGGAGGAGGAGAGAGAGAGGACAGTGATAGAGAGGAGGAGAGAGAGGACAGTGATAGAGAGGAGGAGGAGAGAGAGGGGACAGTTATAGAGAGAAGGAAGAGATAGAGGACAGTGATAGAGAGAAGGGGGAGAGAGAGGTGACAGTGATAGAGAGAAGGAGGAGAGAGAGTGGACAGTGATAGAGAGAAGGAGAGAGTGAGAGAGAGGACAGTGATAGAGAGAAGGAGGAGAAGAGAGGGGACAGTGGTAGAGAGAAGGAGGAGAGAGGGGGCAGTGATAGAGAGGAGGAGGAGAGAGAGGACAGTGATAGAGAGAAGGAGGAGAGAGGGGACAGTGATAGAGAGAAGGAGGAGGAGAGAGAGGGGACAGTTATAGAGAGAAGGAAGAGATAGAGGACAGTGATAGAGAGAAGGGGGAGAGAGAGGTGACAGTGATAGAGAGGAAGAGGAGAGAGGGGACAGTGATAGAGAGAAGGAGAGAGTGAGAGAGAGGACAGTGATAGAGAGAAGGAGGAGAAGAGAGGGGACAGTGGTAGAGAGAAGGAGGAGAGAGGGGGCAGTGATAGAGAGGAGGAGGAGAGAGAGGACAGTGATAGAGAGAAGGAGGAGAGAGAGGACAGTGATAGAGAGAAGGGGGAGAGAGAGAGGACAGTGATAGAGAGAAGGAGGAGAGAGGGGACAGTGATAGAGAGGAGGAGGTGAGAGGACAGTGATAGAGAGGAGGAGGAGATAGAGGGGACAGTGATAGAGAGGAGGAGGAGAGGACAGTGATAGAGAGAAGGGGGAGAGAGAGAGTACAGTGATAGAGAGGAGGAGGAGAGAGGGGACAGTGATAGAGAGGAGGAGAGAGAGGACAGTGATAGAGAGGAGGAGGAGAGAGAGGACAGTGATAGAGAGAAAGAGGAGAGAGAGAACAGTGATAGAGAGAAGGAGGAGGAGAGAGAGGACAGTGATAGAGAGAAGGAGGAGAGAGAGGGGACAGTGATAGAGAGAAGGAGGAGAGAGGGGACAGTGATAGAGAGAAGGAGGAGAGAGAGGACAGTAATAGAGAGGAGGAGAGAGGGGACAGTGATAGAGAGGAGGAGGAGAGAGGACAGTGATAGAGAGGAGGAGGAGAGAGAGGGACAGTGATAGAGAGGAGGAGGAGAGAGGGCCAGTGATAGAGAGGAGGAGGAGAGAGGGGACAGTGATAGAGAGGAGGAGAGAGAGGACAGTGATAGAGAGGAGAAAGAGAGAGAGGACAGTGATAGAGAGGAGGAGAAGAGAGAGATGACAGTGATAGAGAGAAGGAAGAGAGAGAGGACAGTGATAGAGAGGAGGAGAGAGAGGACAGTGATAGAGAGAAGAAGGAGAGAGAGGGGCAGTGATAGAGAGGAGGAGGAGAGGACAGTGAAAGAGAGGAGGAGGAGAGAGAGGGGACAGTTATAGAGAGAAGGAAGAGAGAGAGGACAGTGATAGAGAGAAGGAGGAGAGAGAGGACAGTGATAGAGAGGAGGAGGAGAGAGATGACAGTGTTAGAGAGAAGGAGGAGAGAGAGGACAGTGATTGAGAGGAGGAGGAGAGAGAGAGGGGACAGTAATAGAGAGGAGGAGGAGAGAGAGGACAGTGATAGAGAGGAGGAGGAGAGAGAGGGGACAGTTATAGAGACAAGGAAGAGAGAGAGGACAGTGATAGAGAGAAGGAGGAGAGAGAGGACAGTGATAGAGAGGAGGAGGAGAGAGGGGACAGTGATAGAGAGAAGGAGGAGAGAGAGGACAGTGATAGAGAGGAGGAGGAGAGAGAGAGGGGACAGTGATAGAGAGGAGGAGGAGAGAGAGGACAGTGATAGAGAGGAGGAGGAGAGAGAGGGGACAGTGATAGAGAGAAGGAGGAGAGAGGGGACAGTGATAGAGAGAAGGAGAGAGGGGACAGTGATAGAGAGAAGGAGGAGAGAGAGGACAGTAATAGAGAGGAGGAGAGAGGGGACAGTGATAGAGAGGAGGAGGAGAGAGGGGACAGTGATAGAGAGGAGGAGGAGAGAGGGGACAGTGATAGAGAGGAGGAGGAGAGAGAGGACAGTGATAGAGAGGAGAAAGAGAAAGAGGACAGTGATAGAGAGGAGGAGGAGAGAGAGATTACAGTGATAGAGAGAAGGAAGAGAGAGAGGACAGTGATAGAGAGGAGGAGGAGAGAGGGGACAGTGATAGAGAGGAAGAGAGAGAGGACAGTGATAGAGAGAAGAAGGAGAGAGAGGGGACAGTGATAGAGAGGAGGAGGAGAGAGAGGGGACAGTTATAGAGAGAAGGAAGAGAGAGAGGACAGTGATAGAGAGAAGGAGGAGAGAGAGGACAGTGATAGAGAGGAGGAGGAGAGATATGACAGTGATAGAGAGAAGGAGGAGAGAGAGGACAGTGATAGAGAGGAGGAGGAGAGAGAGAGGGGACAGTGATAGAGAGGAGGAGGAGAGAGAGGAAAGTGATAGAGAGGAGGAGGAGAGAGAGGGGACAGTTGTAGAGAGAAGGAAGAGATAGAGGACAGTGATAGAGAGAAGCAGGAGAGAGAGGACAGTGATAGAGAGAAGGAGGAGAGAGGGGACAGTGATAGAGAGAAGGAGGAGAGAGAGGACAGTGATAGAGAGGAGGAGGAGAGAGAGGACAGTGATAGAGAGGAGGAAGAAAGAGAGGACAGTGATAGAGAGGAGGAGGAGAGAGAGGGGACAGTGATAGAGAGAAGAAGGAGAGAGAGGGGACAGTGATAGAGAGAAGGAGGAGAGAGAGGACAGTGATAGAGAGGAGGAGGAGAGAGAGGGGACAGTGATAGAGAGGAGAAGGAGAGAGAGGGGACAGTGATAGAGAGGAGGAGGAGAGAGAGGACAGTGATAGAGAGAAGGAGGAGAAGAGAGGGGACAGTGATAGAGAGAAGGAGAGAGAGAGAGAGAGGACAGTGATAGAGAGAAGGAGGAGAAGAGAGGGGACAGTGGTAGAGAGAAGGAGGAGAGAGGGGACAGTGATAGAGAGAAGGAGGAGAGAGAGAGGACAGTGATAGAGAGGAGGAGGAGAGAGAGGACAGTGATAGAGAGGAGGAAGAAAGAGAGGACAGTGATAGAGAGGAGGAGAGAGAGGGGACAGTGATAGAGAGGAGGAGGAGAGAGAGGACAGTGATAGAGAGGAGGAAGAAAGAGAGGACAGTGATAGAGAGGAGGAGAGAGAGGACAGTGATAGAGAGAAGAAGGAGAGAGAGGGGACAGTGATAGAGAGAAGGAGGAGAGAGAGGACAGTGATAGAGAGGAGGAGGAGAGAGAGGGGACAGTGATAGAGAGGAGAAGGAGAGAGAGGGGACAGTGATAGAGAGGAGGAGGAGAGAGAGGACAGTGATAGAGAGAAGGAGGAGAAGAGAGGGGACAGTGATAGAGAGAAGGAGAGAGAGAGAGAGAGGACAGTGATAGAGAGAAGGAGGAGAAGAGAGGGGACAGTGGTAGAGAGAAGGAGGAGAGAGGGGACAGTGATAGAGAGGAGGAGGATAGAGAGAGGACAGTGATAGACAGGAGGAGGAGAGAGGACAGTGATAGAGAGGAGGAGGAGATAGAGGGGACAGTGATAGAGAGGAGGAGGAGAGGACATTGATAGAGAGAAGGGGGAGAGAGAGAGTACAGTGATAGAGAGGAGGAGGAGAGAGGGGACAGTGATAGAGAGGAGGAGAGAGAGGACAGTGATAGAGAGGAGGAGGAAAGGACAGTAATAGAGAGAAGGGGGAGAGAGAGGACAGTGATAGAGAGGAAGAGGAGAGAGAGAACAGTGATAGAGAGAAGGAGGAGAAGAGAGAGGACAGTGATAGAGAGGAGGAGGAGAGAGAGGACAGTGATAGAGAGAAGGAGGAGAGATAGGGGACAGTGATAGAGAGAAGGAGGAGAGAGGGGACAGTGATAGAGAGAAGGAGAGAGGGGACAGTGACAGAGAAAAGGAGGAGGAGAGAGAGAGGAGACAGTGATAGAGAGGAGGAGGAGAGAGAGGACAGTGATAGAGAGGAGGAAGAGAGAGAGGACAGTGATAGAGAGGAGGAGGAGAGAGAGGGGACAGTGATAGAGAGAAGGAAGAGAGAGAGGACAGTGATAGAGAGAAGGGAGAGAGAGGGGACAGTGATAGAGAGGAGGAGGAGAGAGAGGACAGTGATATAGAGGAGGAGGAGAGAGAGGGGACAGTTATAGAGAGAAGGAAGAGAGAGAGGACAGTGATAGAGAGAAGGGAGAGAGAGAGGGGACAGTGATAGAGGGAAGGAGGAGAGAGAGGGGACAGTGATAGAGAGAAGGAGAGAGAGGACAGTGATAGAGAGAAGGATGAGAGAGAGGACAGTGATAGAGAGGAGGAGAGAGAGGGGACAGTGATAGAGAGGAGGAGGAGATAGAGGACAGTGATAGAGAGGAGGAGAAAGGGGACAGTGATAGAGAGGAGGAGGAGAGAGGACAGTGATAGAGAGGAGGAGGAGAGAGGGGGCAGTTATAGAGAGAAGGAGGAGAGAGGGGACAGTGATAGAGAGGAGGAGAGAGGGGACAGTGATAGAGAGGAGGAGGAGAGAGAGGAAAGTGATAGAGAGGAGGAGGAGAGAGAGGGGACAGTGATAGAGAGAAGGAGGAGAGAGAGGACAGTGATAGAGAGAAGGGGGAGAGAGAGGGGACAGTGATAGAGAGGAGGAGAAGAGAGAGGACAGTGAAAGAGAGGAGGAGGAGAGAGAGGGGGCAGTGATAGAGAGGAGGAGGAGAGAGAGGACAGTGATAGAGAGAAGGAGGAGAGAGGGGACAGTGATAGAGAGGAGGAGAGAGGGGACAGTGATAGAGAGGAGGAGGAGAGAGGACAGTGATAGAGAGGAGGAGGAGAGAGGGGGCAGTTATAGAGAGAAGGAGGAGAGAGGGGACAGTGATAGAGAGGAGGAGAGAGGGGACAGTGATAGAGAGGAGGAGGAGAGAGAGGAAAGTGATAGAGAGGAGGAGGAGAGAGAGGGGACAGTGATAGAGAGAAGGAGGAGAGAGAGGACAGTAATAGAGAGAAGGGGGAGAGAGAGGGGACAGTGATAGAGAGGAGGAGAAGAGAGAGGACAGTGAAAGAGAGGAGGAGGAGAGAGAGGGGGCAGTGATAGAGAGGAGGAGGAGAGAGAGGACAGTGATAGAGAGAAGGAGGAGAGAGGGGACAGTGATAGAGAGGAGGAGAGAGGGGACAGTGATAGAGAGAAGGAGGAAAGAGAGGGGACAGTGATAGAGAGAAGGAAAAGAGAGGGGACAGTGAAGAAGAGAAGGTGGGGAGAGAGGACAATGATAGAGAGGAGAAGGAGAGAAAGGGGATAGTGATAGAGAGGAGGAGGAGAAAGGACAGTTATAGAGAGAAGGAGGAGAGAGAGGACATTGAAGAAGAGAAGGTGGAGAGAGGGGACAGTGATAGAGAGAAGCAGGAGAGAGAGGACAGTGATAGAGAGGAGGAGGAGAGAGGGGACAGTGATAGAGAGGAGGAGGAGAGAGAGGACAGTGATAGAGAGGAGGAGGAGAGAGGGAACATTGATAGAGAGGAGGAGGAGAGAGATGACAGTGATAGAGAGGAGGGGGAGAGAGAGGGGACAGTGATAGAGAGAAGGAGGAGAGAGAGGGGACAGTGATAGAGAGAAGGAGAGAGAGAGGACAGTGATAGAGAGGAGGAGGAGAGAGAGGACAGTGATAGAGAGAAGGAGGAGAGAGAGGACAGTGATAGAGAGGAGGAGGAGAGAGAGAGGGGGCAGTGATAGAGAGAAGGAGGAAAGAGAGAGGACAGTGATAGAGAGGAGGAGGAGAGAGAGAGGACAGTTATAGAGAGGAGGAGGAGAGAGGGGACAGTGATAGAGAGAAGGAGGAGAGAGAGGGGACCGTGATAGAGAGGAGGAGGAGAGAGAGGACAGTGATAGAGAGGAGGAGGAGAGAGAGAGGACAGTGATAGAGAGAAGGAGGAGAGAGGGGACAGTGATAGAGAGAAGGAGGAAAGAGAGAGGACAGTGATAGAGAGAAGGAGGAGAGAGGGACAGTGATAGAGAGGAGGAGGAGAGAGAGAGGACAGTGATAGAGAGAAGGAGGAGAGCGGGGACAGTGATAGAGAGAAGGAGGAGAGAGAGGGGACAGTGATAGAGAGGAGGAGGAGAGAGAGGACAGTGATAGAGAGAAGGAGGAGAGAGAGAGGACAGTGATAGAGAGGAGGAGAGAGAGGACAGTGATAGAGAGAAGGAGTAGAGAGACGACAGTTATAGAGAGGAGGAGGAGTGAGAGGACAGTAATAGAGAGGAGGAGGAGAGAGGGGAGAGGGGAGAGTGATAGAGAGGAGGAGGAGAGAGAGGACAGTGATAGAGAGGAGGAGGAGAGAGGGGAGAGGGGAGAGTGATAGAGAGAAGGAGAGAGAGAGAGAGGACCGTGATAGAGAGAAGGAGGAGAAGAGAGAGGACAGTGGTAGAGAGAAGAAAGAGAGAGGGGACAGTGATAGAGAGGAGGAGGAGAGAGAGAGGGGACAGTGATAGAGAGGAGGAGGAGAGAGAGGACAGTGATAAAGAGGAGGAAGAAAGAGAGGACAGTGATAGAGAGGAGGAGGAGAGAGAGGGGACAGTGATAGAGAGAAGGAAGAGAGAGAGGACAGTGATAGAGAGGAGGAGAGAGAGGACAGTGATAGAGAGAAGAAGGAGAGAGAGGGGACAGTGATAGAGAGGAGGAGGAGAGAGAGGACAGTGATAGAGAGGAGGAGGAGAGAGAGGGGACAGTTATAGAGAGAAGGAAGAGAGAGAGGACAGTGATAGAGAGAAGGGGGAGAGAGAGGGGGTAGTGATAGAGAGAAGGAGGAGAGAGAGGGAACAGTGGTAGAGAAAAGGAGGAGAGAGGGGACAGTGATAGAGAGGAGGAGGAGAGAGAGAGGACAGTGATAGAGAGGAGGAGGAGAGAGGACAGTGATAGAGAGGAGGAGGAGATAGAGGGGACAGTGATAGAGAGGAGGAGGAGAGGACAATGATAGAGAGAAGGGGGAGAGAGAGAGTACAGTGATAGAGAGGAGGAGGAGAGAGGGGACAGTGATAGAGAGGAGGAGAGAGAGGACAGTGATAGAGAGGAGGAGGAGAGAGAGGACAGTTATAGAGAGGAAGAGGAGAGAGAGAACAGTGATAGAGAGAAGGAGGGGGAGAGAGAGGACAGTGGTAGAGAGGAGGAGGAGAGAGAGGACAGTGATAGAGAGAAGGAGGAGAGAGAGGGGACAGTGATAGAGAGAAGGAGGAGAGAGGGGACAGTGATAGAGAGAAGGAGAGATGGGACAGTGACAGAGAGAAGGAGGAGAGAGAGGACAGTAATAGAGAGGAGGAGGAGAGAGAGAGGGGACAGTGATAGAGAGGAGGAGGAGAGAGAGGACAGTGATAGAGAGGAGGAAGAGAGAGAGGACAGTGATAGAGAGGAGGAGGAGAGAGAGGGGACTGTGATAGAGAGAAGGAAGAGAGAGAGGACAGTGATAGAGAGGAGGAGAGAGAGGACAGTGATAGAGAGAAGAAGGAGAGAGAGGGGACAGTGATAGAGAGGAGGAGAGAGAGGGGACAGTTATAGAGAGAAGGAAGAGAGAGAGGACAGTGATAGAGAGAAGGGGGAGAGAGAGGGGACAGTGATAGAGAGAAGGAGGAGAGAGAGGGGACAGTGATAGAGAGAAGGAGAGAGAGAGGACAGTGATAGAGAGGAGGAGGAGAGAGAGGACAGTGATAGAGAGAAGGAGGAGAGAGAGGACAGTGATAGAGAGGAGGAGGAGAGAGAGAGGACAGTGATAGAGAGGAGGAGGAGAGAGGACAGTGATAGAGAGGAGGAGGAGATAGAGGGGACAGTGATAGAGAGGAGGAGGAGAGGACAGTGATAGAGAGAAGGGGGAGAGAGAGAGTACAGTGATAGAGAGGAGGAGGAGAGAGGGGACAGTGATAGAGAGGAGGAGAGAGAGGACAGTGTAGCGGAACCCATCACTGTTTTAAACTGTTTTATGATTATTATGGTTAAAATATGATCCTACTATATGTATGTTGGTTGATGTTCTACAGAATATATTGGCTCAGAATATTAGCCAGACTTTTGCAGACCTAGGCTAATAGATAATCCTGTTACAGAGATTCAAGAGATAAGAAAGTTGTAAAGGATCCTTGCATTTTCCAAAGTGTTTTCATTCTCAGATAAGAACAAAGAAGTGTAATTGAATCAATGTCTGATTGTATCCAAGTTGCCAGGGAGGTGTGACTCACCTATTGTCCTATATGTGTATTGTGTGGGGGATATGTGACATGTCTGTGTGTTATGTGTAAAAACATACTTTTACTAACTTTTGAACCCCTGGTCTGATTCATGCCATTTTTGTATATCTTGTTCCCCTGGGTGAGAGATATTGAATGGTGCGGGACTTAAAGGTGTACCCCCTGTATTTGGGGTACATCCAGAATGTGGTTAAAATTGTGTCTGTTTTAATTGTGTTACCTGTTATCTGAGGGGAGGAGACGTGGGGGTTGAACCATGTAGATAATTGGCTGTTGTGATAATTATGTGGGTGTAGCCCTTCAGAGGGCACCATTGCATAAAAGGAGATTCCCTGTCATTAAAATATAGTTCTACTTGACCCTTCAAAACGTAGCCTCGTCTCGTTATTTGAGGGGATCGCTATCATACTGGGGATTGCTATGCTTCTGCATACTCCCTTGAGCTGTAACTACTGAACGCTTGTTCCTGATGTACTATCCTTGGAGTCTGTGGTGGTTTTGGTGTCCGGTGCGGTGCTTGTAGGCCTCGACGCAAGCTAGGACGCATCCATCAACGGAGATACCCGGTCGGGGTGCCAGTAGATCCGTTACATTGGCTGGCAGCGGTGGGATGGCGTCCTAGTGAGAGGAAAAGCAGCCCGGAGACACTGGTAACGTTTGGAGTTACAAATTGAGGGCAACGCTAGTATCTGTACAGCGCCCCTGGCTACAGCAGGATGGAACCAGCTAGTTTTCAGACAGCGTTCCATGATGAGGATGAGGAGGAGGCCGTGGACTACAGGGATGCAGACAGAAAGCAACTCTGGTATGATGCCCTGGAAGATGCCCAATGGCGGCGAGGTGAGAGTCTCCCCAGTGATGAGCAGCGGCTACAGAAGCGTGTGGCGATGCGGATGTATCTATTGGGAGAGCAGCCCCTGGATGAGTGGGTGACAAGACTAGAGATCCTGGTACGGCGAGAGATCTGGCTAGACAACGCATACCAGGCCCTCTGGTGGCATACCGTTCGACTTACCCCCTGGACGTCTGAACAAGACTTTCCAGAGGGGGGTGATTATGATGGCCCAGGTTTATCTTGGGATGCCTTGGAGGACGACATTGATCTTGGCAGCACGGAGGAGTCTAGGTTTTGGGACATCTACGACTACCGGATGGGCATGTATGTCTGGGATGACGAAGGCAAGGTGAGCAAAGACATGACCCACCTGGTAACGAGAGAGTGGGAGCTGGAGCAGGACTACCAACACCTGCTCAGCTTCGTGCAGCCCCAACCTACTCGACAAGCAGAACTAGACTTCATTGACTGGTCCTGGGATGACCTCCAGATGGCAGGTAGAGATGGGACCGAGGTCTCTCTACCGGCCCTACAGGGGGCAGAAGGTGTCGTCCTTCCCCCCCAGCGGCAGTGTGGACCCCAGGGGGCAGAAGGTGTCATCCTTCCCCCCCAGCGGCAGTGTGAACCCCAGGGGGCAGAAGGTGTCCTCCTTCACCCCCGGCGGCAGTGTGAACCCCAGGGGGCAGAAGGTGTCGTCTTTCCCCCCCAGCGGCAGGGTGAACCCCAGGGGGCTGAAGGTGTCATCCTTCCCCCCCAGCGGCAGTGTGAACCCCAGGGGGCAGAAGGTGTCGTCCTTCCCCCCCAGCGGCAGTGTGAACCCCAGGGAGCAGAAGGTGTCGTCCTTTCCCCCCAGCGGCAGTGTGAACCCCAGGGGGCAGAAGGTGTCGTCCTTCCCCCCCAGTGGCAGTGTGAACCCCAGGGGGCAGAAGGTGTCATCCTTCCCCCCCAGCGGCAGTGTGAACCCCAAGGGGCAGAAGGTGTCGTCCTTCCCCCCCAGCGGCAGTGTGAACCCCAGGGGGCAGAAGGTGTCGTCCTTCCCCCCCAGCGGCAGTGTGAACCCCAGGGGGCAGAAGGTGTCGTCCTTCCCCCCCAGCAGCAGTGTGAACCCCAGGCGGCAGAAGGGGTTATCCTAACCCCCCAGCGGCAGTGTGAACCCCAGGGGGCAGAAGGTGTCGTCCTTTCCCCCCAGCGACAGTTTACCCTAACCAGGGGAGACACCAATCTCCCAGACGGCGCAGATGGGACCGTGGTCTCTGCACCCACAGCTTGTCTAGACCCCCAACTAACCTCACTGGGACAACCGGAGGAGGGGGTAAGTACAAATTCCCCTCCCCAGCTAACTCCTAATGTGGCCCCAGGGTTAACAGAGGAAATGTTAACCCCCACTGACTCCCACGTTTCCCTGGCTACTGAGCCGGAAAATGTCCCAAGTACCCCAGCAGAAGATCTGACAGCGGGGCAGAGTGCAGTCGGCCTCTGCCCTCCCTTTGTCCCTTGTACAAAACAGGATGTCCTGCAGGTTATACCAGCAGAAGAGCTGGCATCAGGGCAGAGTGCCGCTGGCCTCTGCCCCTCAAGTCCCCTCAGAGTGTTGCCCCATCTCCACAGTTAAATATCCAGGTGCCGTAACGGTTTTTTGTGGGTGGGCTGCTCTTGCACTTTGTTGTTGTGGGGGGGCTGCTCTAGCACTGGTTTATTGTGGGTTGATGGATCGTCTAACGGAGGCACTGACCGGCAGAAGGTCAGGTGCCTGGTTAGACTTCCCCCCAAAGGGGAGATGTGTGACGAAGTGCCCTTCGCCACTTTGTCTTGGAGAGGACTGTTTGCCAGCCTCCTGCCCTGCGACTATGGCCCTGGGACATATTGCCCTTTAAACACAGTATTCGGCAATACCAGAGTGTATGTCACTCATTCTGGCCCTTTACATACAGGGGGGTCATTCGGTACTTGCCCTGTGTGAACCATGATACCACAGATAGCTATGCCATGGAGCCCATTCATATAATGAAAGACTATGGGAAAGACTTTAGCTCCATGGCAATTGAACTGTGTGAAGATGATCTGAGGGCTATTCGGTAGTTTTGTGCGCTCAGATCCCAGCTGTAAAGGAACCCATCACTGTTTTACCCTGTTTTAATTGTTATTTAATTCTTGGTTAAAATATGATCCTAGTAATATATGTATGTTGGTTTATGCTTTGCAGAATATTGGCCCCAGGCTAGTGCAGACCTTGGCAGGAGAGATAATCCTGTTACAGATAAGGGAGTTGATTGTATAAAGTGTTTTCATTCTCAGATAAGAATAAAGAAGGCTGATTTAATCATTGTCTGATTATATCAAGTTGCCTCAGGGAGGGGTGACCACACCTATTGTCCTATATGTGTATTGTGTGGGGGATATGTGAAATGTCTGTGTGTTATGTGAAAAACATACTTTTACTAACTTTTGAACCCCTGGTCTGATTCATGCCATTTTTTAATATGTTGTTCCCCTGGGTGAGAGCTATTGAACGATGCTGGACTTAAAGGTGTACCCCCTGTTTTTGGGGTACATCCAGAATGTGGTTAAAATTGTGTCTGTTTTAATTGTGTTACCTGTTATCTGAGGGGAGGAGACATGGGGGTTGAACATGTATATAATTGGCTGTGATAATTATGTGGGTGTAGCCCTTCAGAGGGCACCATTGCATAAAAGGAGATCCCCTGTCATTAAAGTTCTAGTTCTACTTGACCCTACAAAACATAGTCTCATCTCGTTCTTGGAGGGGATTGCTCTATCATACTGGGGATTGCTATGCTTTTGCATACTCCCTTGAGCTGTAACTACTGAACCCTTGTTCCTGATGTAATCTCCTTGGAGGAGAGGTCTTCCCCATACGATCCTGGATGCTGGAGATTCATACAGGGTGGAAGGAAGACGGCGCGGCTCCAGTTAAGCTACGGCGATTGTGGAGTCTGTGGCTGTGGTGGTGTCCGGTGCGGTGCTTGTAGGCCTCGGCGCAAACTAGGACGCGTCTATCAATGGAGGTACCCGGTCGGGGTGCCAGTAGATCCGTTACAGACAGTGATAGAGAAAAGGAGGAGAGAGAGCCCAGTGATAGAGAAGTAGGAGAGAGAAGACAGTGATAGAGAGGAGGAGGAGAGAGGGGACAGTGATAGAGAGGAGGAGGAGAGAGGTGACAGTGATAGAGAGAAGGAGGAGAGAGGGGACAGTGATAGAGAGGAGGAGGAGAGAGAGGACAGTGATAGAGAGGAGGAGGAGAGAGAGGGGACAGTGATAGAGTGTAGGAGGAGAGAGAGGACAGTGATAGAGAGAAGGAGGAGAGAGGGGACAGTGATAGAGAGGAGGAGGAGAGAGGTGACAGTGATAGAGGGTAGGAGGAGAGAGAGGAAAGTGATAGAGAGGAGGAGGAGAGAGGTGACAGTGACAGAGAGAAGATGGAGAGAGGGGACAGTGATAGAGAGGAGGAGGAGAGAGTGGACAGTGATATAGAGAAGGAGGAGAGAGAGGGGACAGTGATAGAGAGGAGGAGGAGAGAGTGAACAGTGATAGAGAGAAGGAGGAGAGAGAGGGGACAGTGATAGAGAGGAGGAGGAGAGAGTGAACAGTGATAGAGAGAAGGAGGAGAGAGAGGGGTCAGTGATAGAGAGAAGGAGGAGAGAGGGGACAGTGTTAGCGAGAAGGAGGAGAGAGAGAGGTGACAGTGATAGCGAGAAGGAGGAGAGAGGGGACAGTGATATAGAGGAGGAAGAGAGAGAGGGGACAGTGATAGAGAGAAGGAGGAGAGAGAGGGCAGTGATAGAGAGGAGGAGGAGAGAGAGGACAGTGATAGAGAGAAGGAGGAGAGAGAGGGCAGTGATAGAGAGAAGGAGGAGAGAGGGGACAGTGATATAGAGGAGGAAGAGAGAGAGGGGACAGTGATAGAGAGAAGGAGGAGAGAGAGGGCAGTGATAGAGAGGAGGAGGAGAGAGAGGACAGTGATAGAGAGGAGGAGGAGAGAGAGGACAGCGATAGAGAGGAGGAGAGAGGGGGGACAGTGATAGAGAGGAGGAGGAGAGAGGGGACAGTGATAGAGAGAAGGAGGAGAGAGAGGACAGTGATAGAGAGGAGGAGGAGAGAGTGGACAGTGATATAGAGAATGAGGAGAGAGAGGGGACAGTGATAGAGAGGAGGAGGAGAGAGTGAACAGTGATAGAGAGAAGGAGGAGAGAGAGGGGTCAGTGATAGAGAGAAGGAGGAGAGAGGGGACAGTGTTAGCGAGAAGGAGGAGAGAGGGGACAGTGATATAGAGGAGGAAGAGAGAGAGGGGACAGTGATAGAGAGAAGGAGGAGAGAGAGGGCAGTGATAGAGAGGAGAAGGAGAGAGAGGACAGTGATAGAGAGGTGGAGAGAGAGAGGACAGTGATAGAGAGGAGGAGGAGAGAGTAAACAGTGATAGAGAGGAGGGGGAGAGAGAGGACAGTGATAGAGAGGAAGAGGAGAGAGAAGGGACAGTGATAGAGAGAAGAAAGAGAGAGGGGACAGTGATAGAGAGAAGGAGGAGGAGAGAGTGGACAGTAATAGAGAGGAGGAGTAGAGAGGGGACAGTGATAGAGAGAAGGAGAGAGAGGACATTGATAGAGAGAAGGATAGAGAGGGGCAGTGATAGAGAGGAGGAATAGAGAGAGGACAGTGATAGAGAGGAGGAGGAGAGAGAGAGGACAGTGATAGAGAGAAGGAGAGAGAGGACAGTGATAGAGAGAAGGAGAGAGAGGACAGTGATAGAGAGGAGGAGGAGAGAGAGGACAGTGATAGAGAGGAGGAGAGAGAGGACAGTGATAGAGAGGAGGAGGAGGAGAGAGAGGACAGTGTTAGAGAGAAGGAGAGAGATTGGACAGTGATAAAGAGAAGTAGGAGAGAGAGGACAGTGATAGAGAGGAGGAAGAGAGATGGGACAGTGATAGAGAGAAGGAGGAGAGAGAGGACAGTGATATAGAGGAGGAGGAGAGAGGGGACAGTGATAGAGAGGTGGAGAGAGAGGGGACAGTGATAGAGAGGAGGAGGAGAGAGTAAACAGTGATATAGAGGAGGAGGAGAGAGGGGACAGTGATAGAGAGGTGGAGAGAGAGGGGACAGTGTTAGAGAGGAGTAGGAGAGAGGGGACAGTGATAGAGAGGAGGGGGAGAGAGAGGACAGTGATAGAGAGGAAGAGGAGAGAGAAGGGACAGTGATAGAGAGAAGGAAGAGAGAGGGAACAGTGTTAGAGAGAAGGAGGAGAGAGGGGCAGTGATAGAGAGGAAGAGGAGGAGAGAGGGGACAATGATAGAGAGGAAGAGGAGATAGAGGGGACAGTGATAGAGAGAAGGAGGAGAGAGGGGACAGTGATAGAGAGGAGGAGGAGAAGGGGGACAGTGATAGAGAGAAGGAGAGAGAGGACAGTGATAGAGAGAAAGAGAGAGAGCGGCAGTGATAGAGAGAAGGAGGAGAGAGGGGACAGTGTTAGAGAGAAGGAGAGAGAGGACAGTGATAGAGATAAAGAGAGAGAGGGGCAGTGATAGAGAGAAGGAGGAGAGAGAAAACAGTGATAGAGAAGAGGAGGAGAAGGTGGACAGTGATAGAGAGAAGGAGAGAGAGGACAGTGATAGAGCGAAAGAGAGAGAGGGGCAGTGATAGAGAGAAGGAGGAGAGAGAGGTCAGTAATAGAGAGGAAGAGGAGAGAGAAGGGACAGTGATAGAGAGGAGGGGAGAGAGAGGGGACAGTGATAGAGAAAAGGAAGAGAGAGGGGACACTAATAGAGAGGAGGAGGAGAGAGAGGACAGTGATATAGAGGAAGAGGAGAGAGAAGGGACAGTGATAGAGAGGAGGAGGAGAGAGGGGACAGTGTTAGAGAGAAGGAGAGATAGGGGCAGTGATAGAGAGGAGGAGGAGGAGAGAGGGGACAATGATACAGAGGATAAGGAGAGAGAAGGGACAGTGATAGAGAGCAGGGGAGAGAGAGGGGACAGTGATAGAGAGAAGGAAGAGAGAGGGGACAGTGTTAGAGAGAAGGAGAGAGAGGGGCAGTGAAAGAGAGGAGGAGGAGGAGAGAGGGGACAATGATAGAGAGGAAGAGGAGAGAGAGGGGACAGTGATA